>CM068828.1:133920280-135120280 GCA_028554795.2 Sinohyriopsis cumingii
GTCAATATAACTTAGGACCAACTATTCTGGTGAAAACCACATGTCAATATAACTTAGGACCAGCTAGTCTTCTGGTGAAAACCTCATGTCAATATAACTTAGGACCAACTGTTCTGGTGAAAGCCACATGTCAATATAACTTAGGACAACTATTATGGTGAAAACCTTATGTCAATATAACTTAGGACAAACTATTCTGGTGAAAACCTCATGTCAATATAACTTTCAATTCAGGATTTTCAAGATGGCTGTGATGGTGACCATTTTGGACATAGACCAGCCACTTCTCTACTGATATGACACATCCATTTCAAGACAGCCATTGTGGTGGCCATATCTGCCACATCCATTTCAAGACGGCCATTGTGGTTGCCATATTTGCCACATCCATTTCAAGATGGCCAATGTGGTGGCCATATCTGCCACATCCATTTCAAGATGGCCATTGTGGTGGCCATATTTGCCACATCCATTTCAAGACGGCCATTGTGGTGGCCATATTTGCCACATCCATTTCAAGACAGCCATTGTGGTGGCCATATTTGCCACATCCATTTCAAGACGGCCATTGTGGTGGCCATATCTGCCACATCCATTTCAAGACAGCCATTGTGGTGGCCATATTTGCCACATCCATTTCAAGACGGCCATTGTGGTGGCCATATCTGCCACATCCATTTCAAGACAGCCATTGTGGTGGCCATATCTGCCACATCCATTTCAAGACAGCCATTGTGGTGGCCATATTTGCCACATCCATTTCAAGATGGCCAATGTGGTGGCCATATCTGCCACATCCATTTCAAGACAGCCATTGTGGTGGCCATATTTGCCACATCCATTTCAAGACAGCCATTGTGGTGGCCATATTTGCCACATCCATTTCAAGACAGCCATTGTGGTGGCCATATCTGCCACATCCATTTCAAGACAGCCATTGTGGTGGCCATATTTGCCATCCAAACAGCACTATTTTCACTTAGGACTAACTAAGCTATGTAATGAATGGGTGAGTCAAGTTTTATGGCAACCTTCCACTTAATTTAGGATTGAGCAGTGATAACAAACTTGTGCTATCAGATGGATGGATGACTGACAACTGGATGGATGGTCAACAGACCATACCACAATCTCTTTTGGTCTCTGACCAGCAGAGCTAAAAATCACTCAGCAACATTCCATTTTCTTTGTGTTTTTACTAAGAACACACACACACACACACACAAGCACACACTGAGCTGCCAACAAGATTCTTGATTGTCAAATGCACAATGCATCTCAAACTGTAGGGACATATGATGTCATTAAAGGAACTTTAGATTTAGGTTGTTGTTGTTGTTGTGGGGTTTAACGCCATTTTTCAGCACGATAGGCTATACATGGCGGCCAGTATTAATGGTGGAGGAAGAACCCGGAAAACCCCGGAAAGAACCACCGACCCACGAGAAGCTACTGGCAAGCTTTCTCACATGCCCACATTGGCTGAATCTTAGACTCGAACCGCCGCAGACAGAGGTGACATGGCAGTGATCCGTAACGAAGAGCGCTTTAGACCACTCGGCCACTTAGATTTAGGTAACAGTACCCTAATTCAGGTAGGTAAAAAATGACTATATAAAAACATTTTGAGAAAACCAAATAATAAAGGCAATAAGTCTTGGAATAAATTCCTCAACTCAAACAAAAGTCTTAACTCTCTACTTAAATGTCCTAGAAAATGAGCAGATGTTACTGTTTCCTATTTTCAACACAATTTCCAAAGCCATCTCCAAGTTTTTGTGAAAAAAAATATGTACAGGCATTTCTACATTTGTCCTTTAAAATATTCATCATAAAAAGATTAAATCAACGTGGAAAATTTCTTTGGTTGCATGTGTAAACTAATGGGCCAACAACTTCTCAACAAATAACACTCCACCTGCATATGTTTAGTAAGCTAAGACATCTCAAGGAATTTTGAAAAGAATGTAAAGCTGTGCAAGAAATGTCCAGAGCTATAAGTTTTGTAACTAGTTTTGAAATATACTTTCCCAGCATCTCAAGAACTTCTAATAACCTAGAAGAGCAGGAATCTCTGCCTGTCGCTGATAATTAAGCCAGGAAATGTTCTCTTTTATGTGGTTCATTTAAGTTACAGACAAGTCCATATTCAGAAATCTGGAAAATTTATTCCCAATATTACAGACTTTTAATCAATGTATAATGAATGACAAAATATAATAATTCACATAAAATTCATTGATTCTTTTGCTATTGTGCTTATAAGGAGTATCATTTTAGTGCCCAATTCGGTTTTGTGGACAACCATTTAGTTTTCTTTAATGGACACTTTTGCAACATATCCTTCAATCAATCAACATTTAACCCATCTGAAGAGTGAAGATGACCACACCAACAAATACTGTAGTACCATATCATACATATCAAATCTGTTTCACACACTTGACTCTAATTGCCCCAGAACCACAGACTATCATGTGCTGATGTGCTCTTAAACATCAATCAATCATACCTAACAAAAAAAAACTTCACTTAAATCAATAAAAATGTTTTTACAATATTAATTAAGCACTGAAACCATATTATATCTGCCACTGTTTTGAAAAACAGTAAGTTACCTACTATGTAAATTGCACAAGACATTTTCCCATCTAAATGTATCATCACACTACTTATCAGCTAACATCTCCAAGAAACAAGCTGATAACAGCAGGCCTTTACACATGGTATCTGACTTTGAAAATATATGCCACACATAAATCAATTACACATTGAAAATGTACACCATAGGTTAATCAATTACAGACAGCAAGGCTCTCTGACAAGGAGTCCCAGAAGAAAGTATATGATCTAACAAGAAGTTATCTTATAATGAGAAGGGGGCTTCCACATATGGTATCTGACATCAGTAAAGTATCTCTCAAGTAAATCAAAATTCCTGACAGAACTCACTGTATTTAAATCTTAAAGATCATGAAGTATGGGATTTTATTCCTTGCTCATTTAATCTTATATGGGTGATCCTGCATTTAATACAGATGTGCAATCCATTTGTACAATTTTGCACATCCAGACTGAAACTAATTAGGTGTTTTCTCTTATGTTTTTGTGTCGATATTTTAAGATACACCAAACCAAACTTTTATAAATCAATTCATTTTGAATTTCGTTCACACCCTAAATCTACAACTATTTAGAAAGTGTAAAAGAAGGGGTATGTAAAAAAACACATACCAAACTACACTCAGGTTTTGTTTTGGACAGAGAAAAGAATTGATATACCTTATGAATACACGCGGCCCCATTGTATCCCTATACCATACCACACTATTTCTTTCCACTGACTTGGAACAAACTACATATATTCGTTTTGAGTAGTGTTCATGATGTATTATGGGTGAGATTGCTTTATTCAAGTATAACAGAAAAACATCCTCATGACGCAAGATGGTAAATTCAAGCACAACAGGAAAACGAAATTCATTCAGTTGCCAGAACCAAGGAAAGATGGGTGTCTTTCTTGTCTAATATGCAAGCCATCTAGAGTTTTGTCAAGGCATGTGATAAGGAATCGCAGGAAGTTGCTTTTCCATCTTTCAGTCCCCGTGATCTTAAACTCTAAATCCAAAATGAAGAGGTGTATTCCTCATATAACCATTTAAGATACTTGGTTACGATATCTGGTATACAAGTCAAATTACTGTGTGTAAAAAGTTGACCTTCCTTCAGTCACCATGACCCTAACCCTGTGACCTTTTGAACCCAAAATAAATAAGTTTCACTCTTGCTTCAAATGCATGCTACCTGTACTCACAAAGCTTGGTACTGGTTCATGGTGGAAACTTGAGTTATAGTGTTGAAATGAGATAGGAAACAAATGTACGGATTTCCCAACAGATGGAAATACTACTGGTAAACATTTAAAAAGGATATTTTATTGAAATATAAACTGCACTCTTTATTTTAAGAAAAGCAACCAATCCAAGATCTTCTCAGATGGATAATAATGGGATCCATTATTCTACATTCCAGATTGCACAGTAATCTATCTCAAAGTATAATAATTCAACAATGTAACAAACTGTAGATGTTAAGTAAAGCCATTACCAATATCCATTTTTTATATTATCTTTCCCCACCATTCCCCCACCAATCTCGAATCCCTATCCCACAGGCTGCAACCAAAACCTTGGTTGTCATTTACTTACTCATTCTATTAAGGCATCATATCATTCCCCATAAAGAGGCATAGAGGGAATTGAGGTTACAAGAATCTGTTTGAAGCCGCAAGTGAAACTGTCAGGGACAAATAATGGCGGACACAGATGTTTATGGGAAGTATCACATAGATTGTCTGTTTTCATAAACATTTGGAAACATATATTAAGTAAAATATTCCATTCTAAGAAAGCGAAGTCTAAATATTACATTAATGAAGACTCAGCATAAAAATGCAATTATGTAGGTCCCAAACGTATGGGACAATGCTATGATGTGGAAATCGACAAGTACTGAAAGGTCAGTTGTTTTCACCGATTTTTGTAAAAATATGGCAAAAAGCAGTGGAGCAAATACTATTTAACCAATGGCTGATGTTACTGCACAGATGTAGATAATTAATAAAGCCATAAATTTGCAGTCCTATCAATTGACTGTTGTAACGAAGCTAGAATGCGAGTGGATCATTCAGAAAACCCTGTTTCTAAAAACAGTGGATCCACATGATGGCCGTTTCAGTTTGGTTGGAAAGAAGGTTTTGGGTGGACTCGCATGATGGCAGTTTCAATCTGGTTGGAAAGAAGGTTTTGGGTGGACTCACATGATGGCTGTTTCAATTTGGTTGGAAAGAAGGTTTTGGGTGATTCATAACTGACTTTAATGCTTCAGTTTGTTATTTATTAATAGTTAGGGTAATGACCAGCAACAAAGAAACTGAGACGAACAATATGGCATGAAGACATGTGTGCCTTTGATCTCATGTACACGTTACAGGGTTGTTTAAAAAAAGTGTAATCTTTTTTCAACTACCATTTTATAGTGAACTTTCATTTTAAAAAAATTCTTGTTTAAGGGCACTTGACTAATCATTTTTACTAACTTGCATTTACAATACTGTGATCTAGTTACTTCTATCAGTTAAAATTCATTACAACGTATAGCTTCTACAGTAAGCTTTTATAAGTCATATGGCCTAAATATACTTCATGTGAGTATGATAATTTATTTACACATACAAAATGTGTTTATCATATACATACAACCCAGTTTCTACTTGAAAATAAAACAATGCAGATATGCATACTGAGGAATAGAGAACAAATTCAAACAAGATAATTACGCACATACATACATGCACAATATATATATATATATATATATATATATATATATATATATATATATATATATACACACACATACACTGTATCTTGCTTTGCTTTGCTTTTACTTCTCACTGTTGAGCTCTCACTTTTCCCTGTTCTGTCCAAAAGGAGAAGTCACTTCTCCTTAAAATTAAAGTCTAGCTTGACCCCTCTATCCTGACCACTGGTAATCTGATAGTAAAATATTCTCCTTGCACCCGTATGCAAGATGTGCATTTATAGTTCATCTCAATTCTGGTCCTCAAACAACAATCAACTGCAAGATCATAACTTCTACTCCAGATTCTATCATAAGATCGACACTGTATGAGACTGATACTGAATGTATTGTAAGATTGACACCTACTGTATAACAAAAATGACAATGTATGTTAAATCAATGCTTAGAAGAACAATAGTCCCTAAAAGGAACTGACACTCAACAGGTTAAAAAGAATTTCCAGGAATTCAAAAAAAAAACTTTCTTCTGTTTAAATGAAGAGTGTGGAAACCATCTTTTAGGACCAAATAAACATCATAACAATTCTTTTAATAAAAAACCTTTATTGATCAAATATCTATTCAGAAGGAGCAGCAATAAAAAGATTTCAAGATGTCTGCCATGGTGGCCATATTGGTCATCAGACTGATACCATTTTTATTTAGGACCAACTAGACATGCTAAAATGTTGTCAGTGAAAACCTCAAGTTGATATGAAAATCCAGCTGTCCTAGCAGTACCATTTTCATTTAGGACCAACCAGACCTTGGACAAGCATTTTTGAAGTTGCATGATAATCCTGCAAGTGATAACAAAATGGTCCTAATGGAAGGACATGCATTGGACCAAAGATAACTGGTCCTAATGGAAGGACATGCATTGGACCAAAGATAACTGGTCCTAATGGAAGGGCATGCATTGGACCAAAGATAACTGGTCCTAATGGAAGGACATGCATTGGACCAAAGATAACTGGTCCTAATGGAAGGACATGCATTGGACCAAAGATAACTGGTCCTAATGGAAGGACATGCATTGGACCAAAGATAACTGGTCCTAATGGAAGGACATGCATTGGACCAGAGATAACTGCTAACAGGCTTTCACAAAAGCTCTCCTGGTGTATGGCCTGTAGAGCTAGGAATTACTCTGCATAATATTCCCTAATTTTATCTAAGATGGGGAGCCATGAGTGTGTCCTTGGGAAAGGCACTTTGATAGCTCCCATTTCTCAGCATGATATACCCAATAATGTGTTATAAGGGCTGTAAAAACCAACAAACACAACAACAAAAATCTAACTCCAGCTTCAACAGGAATAGTAGTATTAGTTGTAGTAATAGTATATATTGTACTAGTAACTGTACCTAACTAAAATTGTGTTCATATAACATGGTTGTCTCCCACATACCTAAAATGACCTAAATGTAACAAATTTGACTTGGGTGTGAGGTTCAAATGGATATACAGTTCCGGGCAACACTCATTGCAATATCATGTTGGGGGCAAGGAAAAATTTATTTTTATGTAACTTTCTCAAGTTAAATTACTTTTTGTAACTTTCTAAAGTTAAATTACCATTTGGAACTTTCTCCCGTTATATTTTAATCGTAGCATCAACAGCAATTGTTTTTACTGTTGCTGCTGATGTTGACAAAGTTGTTGCCATTAGTAACATGAATAACCCCGATTTTCTGATGGTAGTAAAAGCAGTGGTGATAAATATTTTGTAAATATTTTCTGTTGCTCTCAAAGTAACTCAACTCTTCACCCTTTTCATAACACAGAATTATTATGTCAATAGAAAGCTCTAGACCCATGATAAAAAGATTTTCTAAATTATATTATTTAGCAGAGCAATTTTCACTTTCGGTGTTTTGCAATGACCACAAAGATCGATTATAAAATTATAACAGATAATTTTGACAAATACTGTGTGAAACCTGAACGATAAAGATGAAAAGAAAATCCCATGTTAGCACAGAAGGTTTATTGATGTATAAAACCCTTTCAAGTGTCAAGTTGTGAAGAGAATGGTAGGATTGTGTTACATCCATGAACTAACAAATGGTGCAATTTTGCAATTATACACCTGTCACAAAATTGACTCTAAAATAATGAACAAATGAACAGCAGAATAACAAGATTCTTAGATTCTAAATAAATGCCTCTATGTTAGAAAGGTTAATCTGTCACTGAAAATTATGTCATGATGACACAGAAAAAAAATGGAAGAACTGGGCAGTAAATATAATGAAATAATTGCATGATCTCTTGAAATAGAATGCTTAAAAGAAGGTTTACATTTATGAGACTTTGTTGGCAGGGGAACAATAATAAAGAAAATGAAAAAGGCTGACCTGTGTTTGCTAAATACTTATGTCCCCACTGACCTGCAGAAAAAACTTTCAAACCCTTAAGTCTACGAAGCTGAAAAAACTTGCAAAAAGATCTAAATGGCACAGAGGTCTAATAAAATTATTTACAAATGCACATAACTTTACACATACTCTTTTGCAAAGGGCAAGCAGTTTCAGGCATTAAAAAATTAATATGGTTTCACTTTTAAAAAAGTATATTTTCAAATGTCAGAAAAAACTTAGTCCAGAAAGTAACAAAATGTTACTGAGATACCAATGGAAATCCACATGCTCTTCAGCTTTTATGATTCTAGCGTGTAATGTAAATAAACTTAGGCAAAAAACTGAATCCAAGTCAGTGATGATGAAAGATGGGTGCCAGTGACCAACTTTTGTAATGAGGGTATAATAATCAAGTTGCATCCCTATCACGGAGTTTAATGATTTAAGGCATATCAGTAGGTATAATGGGTGTGAAAAGCCTATGTGGTCATAAGCCAAATGCAAAAATTTAACCTAAGTGAGTAAAATTGTAAATCACTATGAATTTTTGTTGCAAGAGTGTCGTACCAATAGACATGCATACAATGATCAAGAACTGGATGATTCTATCACAAATTGGCTGGAGAAACAAACTTCGAACACAAAATTGAACTAAAATGAGCAATGCATGAAATATGGGTCACAATGACTGACATTTGTGTGGAGGTGTAGTCTTAGTTAAGCTGCATCTACTCACCAAGTTTAATAAATTAGGTAAAACATCAGTATGTATACAGTGCGGAAAAATTAAACACAAAAACATAACCAAGAATGCACAAATTATGTACATGTACAAAGTCAGCCTCCTTAGCTCCTTTCCCAGGGGTATGTTCTATAAAAACCACTCCAAACTGTTGCCCAGTAATCAGAAAGAAAGAATGGTTGAGATGAGTCATGTAACATTTATGACAAGAGGCTTGACAGAATTAGAAACCGGACTAATACCACTTGAGACTGAGAGAATTTTGTTATTGAAGAAACCCAAAAGAAACATTGACACAATAAAAAGCTTCCAAAAATATTTAATTAGACAACAGTAACTGACAGATATGAACTTAAATGACAACTAAAAACCGCTACCATATAAATATTTCAGTTTAATGGGATATTCCAGATGGGACAATACTGCAAATTTATAAGAGATAGATTTTCCAACTGACAAGTTCGATCTCATTGCCAGAAATGTGTTATTTTACATTGGATACTAACCTGTGTAAGCAAAAGTGACAATGGCAGCTAAGGCATCTGGATCAACGTCTTTCATTTTTATTTCTTCCATGGAAGCTTCCCGTACATCATTTGTAAACATTGCTGCAAAGTAGTCTGAGGCAGCACTTAGCACTAGTCTGTGTGCGGGTATCCTTCGCTGCCCAGCAATTAGAACAACGTCACATAACTGTTTCTTGCCCATGTAGCTCTCCATTTTCTTCATCATCCTCTCAGCATGGTTCATAGAGTGGAAAGCATCCCCATACTCATCCATCTTGGGGGTGTTATTGTTGCCAGCATAGGTATGGTGGACAAGGTACCTGCATGAAGAAATAAAGATACATAAAAAATGGGCCAATTCATCTAGCTCAGGGTACTCAATATCAAACCAACCTAAGGGCTGCATGAAGGCATTTTTTTGACGGCCCATGGGCAGCACCACCTTGGTTATCTCTCACAACATGTTGTGATGCTTATCATTTTGCTGGGCCACAGGATACAGCTTGGCAGGCCACATGTTTGAAATACCTGATCTAGCTAGATTTCTTCTTGAAAACTTCTACAAAAATTAACAGCAACAAGAGAAATCAAAGAACAATTAACAAATATCTGACAAATGAAGAACTTTTGAAAACATTGGTATTTTCCACTTCTAGACCATCCAGACTAAGATAAATTTCTTCCTCTTCTTTCCATGCCTTTTTCTTCCTAAATAATTTGACTTTTTTTGTCACAAAAAACTAGTGAAACCTGCCTTAAAAGTCATTTATATAAAGTACACCTAGCCATTATGGACACTTTCAGGAATTAGGAAAAATCCATATACAGGTGTCTTCAATGTAAGTGGCATGAATACTGTCACATACAGTTTAAATGAATAGTGTCATATACAATAAAATGAATAGTGTCATATACAATAAAATGAATAGTGTCATATACAATAAATGAATAGTGTCATATACAATAAAATGAATAGTGTCATATACAATAAATGAATAGTGTCATATACAATAAATGAATAGTCACATACAATAAATGAATAGTGTCATATACAATACAATGAATAGTGTCACATACAATAAAATGAATAGTGTCATATACAATAAAATGAATAGTGTCATATACAATAAAATGAATAGTGTCATATACAATAAATGAATAGTGTCATATACAATAAAATGAATAGTGTCATATACAATAAATGAATAGTGTCATATACAATAAATGAATAGTGTCACATACAATAAATGAATAGTGTCATATACAATACAATGAATAGTGTCACATACAATAAAATGAATAGTGTCATATACAATAAATGAATAGTGTCATATACAATACAATGAATAGTGTCACATACAATAAAATGAATAGTGTCATATACAATAAAATGAATAGTGTCATATACAATAAATGAATAGTGTCATATACAATAAATGAATAGTGTCATATACAATAAAATGAATAGTGTCATATACAATAAATGAATAGTGTCATATACAATAAATGAAGTGTCACATACAATAAATGAATAGTGTCAGATACAATAAAATGAATAGTGTCACATACAATAAAATGAATAGTGTCATATACAATAAATGAATAGTGTCATATACAATAAAATGAATAGTGTCATATACAATAAAATGAATAGCGTCATATACAATAAATGAATAGTGTCATATACAATAAATGGTGTCATATACAATAAAATGAATAGTGTCATATACAATAAATGAATAGTGTCATATACAATAAAATGAATAGTGTCATATACAAAAAAACCTTTGTGTGCATATATTCTTCATAGTGATTCCAAAACTTCCTTCATATTCAAGTTTCATTTATAGAATGCTGTGTGCCAAATTTGGTTTAAATGCAACAAAGCGAGGTTAAGTCATGGTGCAGAAATCAGGGACCATAACTTCAGTAAATATTGGCAAGGAATGCTGGGAATCCAACTCACTCAAGGTCTCATCACTCTAAACATGTTTAAAATTTGGTTTAAATCCTTCAAAGGTTGGTTAGGTTCTCTAAAATCATGAGGACAAGCAATCTGGAGGCCAAAAATGCTTTCTATATCGAGCTTCTGCCATGGTGGGCTTGCCCAAAATAATCATAAGTAAAACCTGCTTTAGCAGACACCTTGATATAATGGATGTCTGTTAATATAGAACAATGTTTATTGGCACAATCTCTTAGATTTTTAATCTTGTATAGTAGAAACAGAGATCCTCACACTTGGGACATAAACCTAATTTATATGGGAGATAACTGGATGCAATTTTAACTTGTGACACTGGGATCAAGTCTGCAAGTACCCTTGACACTTGCACCCCACAGCTGAAGTCACCTGCACGCACAAAGTTGTCTTTTCAGGCTTAGTAAGTGAAATGAGTTACTGAGTGGGAGTCTCAAAAGTTTCCAAGTTATGACCCAATGGCCAAGTTCATGAGTAATGGGACTAACCCTTTGGTCAATGACCCAGTAGCTAAGTTGATGAATATTGGGACTGACCCCTCGGTCAATGTATAAATCCATCTATTCATGCTAAATAGGCATTTTTTAGTACAAGGTGTAAATCTCATTAATTTCCATGTCATGACCCTGGGGCAATGTCTCTTTGTTAACACTTGTAACTCGGATCACATATATTGACTGTAAGACAAACAAGATACCCAACTCAGGAGTGGTATAGTTTTTTTAATCATACCCAAGTCTCACCCCTAGGCAGCAATCAAAATTCTGATAGGGTTGGCAAATTCTACACCCATAGAGCTATCATTAACCCAAAGTGTACATGTCCAGCTCTAATACTGTTGGAGGTGTTGAAGGGCATTATACCTGTACGCATATGTATCAGTACATATGGACCGTGCTGTATTACAATATCCCTGGGCTTCTTTAAAAGGGTGGGGATAATAACAGACATCTGTCAACAGTGGCAAATGAAAACATTTTGGACCTTTTAATGTCCTTCATATGTAAACTTCAATGTATAAAATACAAATTATGGAGCATCCCCAAACTTTCCACAGTGGTAACAAGAACACTACATTGCACACCCACACTATTATTTCATTCTTCTCAATGCAGATAAGTGATTTTTTTTTTGCAGAAACCAATTTTCTTCCATACCCCAAATACATGTATAAACATTTAGATAGTTTGGACCAAGTCTATGATGTACAACAATGTCACTGTGCAAAAACCATTGTTCTTCTGTCACAATGATCTTTGACCCTTGACCTTTTGACCACAAAAGTAATTAGCTAGCTTCTTTGTATTTAACCCAAGTGCAAGCCATCCACAATGACTGGTAACTGTAGATAATGGAGAACTCAAAATATTTTACAGAAAACATTTTTCGTTCATTCAGTAATCTTGAGCTTTGACCCCAAAATCAACACCGTTCTTCCATGCCTGAAATGGATTAGCCATCCACAAATTTTGGCAATTTTATTATAGTGGACAACTTGCATTATAATGTCTGGAAAAGAAATTGGTAGCAGACAGTCAGACATAAAGCCAGATGTACAACATTGTAACACTTCACCTTCGGTTGGACATATAAAAGCACAAGCTGTAAAGATTTCCAATTAGCAGTTCAAACTGGAGCTACCACATTTTGGGCCATTTTCTACATCAATCCTATTTATCCATAACATTCAGTATTGTAGTGTCCCTCGCAGTTCTAAAGCAGCCATGATGTCAATCATATAAATCAAGACTATGTAAATCAAGATAAAATTAAAATTAAACTAAAATCCTCATTAAAACAATAATTGTCTTTATATTTGAATTTGCTGCATCATCACATTTTTATTTTTTATTTTGCAAAGTCTCTCTTCTAGTCATTGATCCATTTAAAAAATCCTATCGTCTCAGTCTCACACCTGCAAATCGTCTCAGTCTCACACCTGCAAATCTCTTAGTCCCTGCAAAACTTATACCTGCTCAATATGAATCGAAAACCAGGTTACCATACAAAAACCTACATCAATAGCCGAATGGGGAGGTGGAAACACATCATGGGAACAATACAGGTCTTTTACAGAATAGAAAAAAAGAAAGTTATAATGTTTGGAGAACATGTTAAAAGTGTCAGTTTCCTTAGATTACAAAATCATGAATTGGGGAGTTGTTAAATAAGGTGTTTCTATGTGCACACCTTATCTTCTTGACAAAATGCAGTTACACAATGATAAATAGCAGATCCATGTTATTGTAGCACTCCCCCAAGCATGTCAATACACAACACATCTTAAACATTTAACCAGACACCAATGTTTATCAATTAGACTTGATTAATCTGTATTATACACTTTCCAGCATGACGAGACGTCTATTGCTCACACCCAGGTGGCAATAAAATTGATTCTTTGAGATGGTTCTGACTACACATACTAGGATTTGTATATATCAAAAAATAATAGTGTGTCATGTCAGTGATGATGATTCACAGTAACCCGATTTAGAAGCAAGAAATTAAATCTTAAATATAATCTGTGCTTACTGTTTTTCAAATAAGTTTCCACCCCCACATCCCAATTATTTGGACATTTCAAGCAACTATTGAGCAAGTACCCCACCCCAAATGTGTCAAGTATGAAGATCACTATGTCAATATTGTACGTACTCAAATCAAAGTCAAATCTAATAGCAAACAACATGGGCCCTGATTGGCCATCATAAAATGTGCCACCACATTAAGGATTATGTTATTTGTTCAACTGATTACTCCTAACATACAGCACAGACCCTGATCTGCCGGAACATAATGTGATAGTAAATCTGGGTCTGTGCAGATTGCAATTTGATTTAACTTTACACCAGCTAAGTAAAATTTTCCTTCAAGGTAGGTTACTTTTAGATGGGATGAAATATTCAAATTTGAGAAAACGAGTACATGTGCATGTGTTATATGAAATTGGCATATAAAGAGAGGAACTACTGTAAAGAAATATATAAAAGATCTTGTACTCGCAAAATAAACTTAAATCATTGGTTTTTTTTAATCCTTTATAGTTGATTGCAAGTCAGGTCCAAATGAAAATAACATAGATCCTGATACACCAACACTTACAATTGCATGTTCTACACATTAATCCAAGTCCTTTTGTTTGTTCTACTGATTACTCTCACCAAAGTGCACAGACCCAGATCAACCAGTGCATTATGGGAACAGAAGATTTGGGTCAAAGCATATTGTAGTTGAATCAGTTTTGTTTGCAAGTCTATAGAATAACTTCAACAATTACTTTTGAAATGGGTCCTAAAATGTGCACAGAAACTGTACATGACATTATAACTAGAAGACTGGTTTATTATTTCTTCTGTTCACAAAACACTGATGACATTCACAAGCGTACACACAGAACCTGGTACTTTTATTGCTATCAAAATGGAATGTTTTGTCAGTACACTGTATATCATTTAATTAAGGAAACCATTGTGAACTCCAATACAAAATTCTTTTTTAAAAATTCCTGCAAACAAATATTTTATCTCTGCAACAGAAAATCCAGAAGTTTTAAAAATTTTGTACATAGTGAAATTGCAACAATGAAATGGACATGTTTAGATTACATTGGATCATACTTCCTGAGGGCTGCTACAAATATGATATATTAGTAGCATACCTTACAATGTAATCTAAGCATATTCACCTGAGTGTTTTTCCCCCATTTACAAGTCTGGCGGCAAATAACTACAGACCCATATCAATCTTACCATCTCTGTCCAAACTATTTGAAACACATGAGCATTACAATCTTTCGATGTACCAATAAAGCTATAATTTAATTCACTAAAACCAATTAGGGTTCAGAGAAAACCACTCCTGTAAGACAGCCTTAGTCTCCATGACCGATGGATTACTGACTTAAATCATGGATAACTGGTTATATCCATACCAGCAGATCCCAGAAAACCTTTTGACCTTGTCGATCATGGTATTCTTATCAATAAATGAACATTTTTTAATGTGACAATTCAACAATTGCTTGATTTACATGATATCTAACAACGAAAAAACAGTGTGTCCAAATAATTGGCAGTTTTTTCTAAAGAAGAACTACATATGGAGACTATCACGGGTTAATCCTGGAACCAGTCATGTGGAGTATCATAGGGGTAAATCCTGGAACCATTCATGTGGAGTATCAGAGGTAAATTCTGGAACCAGTCATGTGGAGTATCAGAGGTAAATTCTGGAACCAGTCATGTGGAGTATCATAGGGGTAAATCATGGAAACAGTCATGTGGAGTATCAGAGGTAAATTCTGGAACCAGTCATGTGGAGTATCATAGGGGTAAATCCTGGAAACAGTCGTCTTTCTCATTTTCATAAATGATATGCCACTGAAACTGCTCCGGTGGCTGAGTGGTTAGCATCCACCTCGGATGTGGTAGATTGTGGGTTCAATCCCCGGCTGAGTCATACCAAAGACTTGCAAACAAAATGGTATTAACAGCTGCCTCGCTTGGCACTCAGCATTAAGAAGACAGTGTTAGGACTGGTCTGCCTGGAGTCAGGATAATGTGACCGGGTTGGGGGGACACGTCTATGGCATGATGCCCCAGTGCTAGACATCACATTAAACTGCCACACTGCAGACATCGTAGCAGTGTGACTGAAAAGTTGTTAAAGCTACAATAAAAATCCAAATCACATAAACACACACTGCCGCTGAAAATTGGCAACTATGTTTCATGTACACAGATGACAAAACTCTATCAAATTTCAAACAGCTACAATCAAAGAGATCTCCCTTACTTAGCATGAAAGTAAATGCAGGCAATACTAAGTATTAATGATTACAATTTCCACCAACTAAAAGATAGCAAAATTGGAAAATAACAATTTGAATCTTAAGTGGAATGAAATTTGCCTAGAAATGGTGACTCATGACATCCTTGGGGGGATGATGGTTCCGAACAGTTTGCAATGAAATGAACATATTCAAGTCATGCGTCATAAAGTTAATTTGTGTATGCAATTATTTATTATATGGTTATAAGCCTATATCGATCAATTAAACATAGGTTAATGTATTACAAAATATATATACAACTATATCAAAACTACTGTTATGTTTTCTGGGGAAACACTTCTAGCAAGAATATTTGTAAATTATTTGCTTGTAAGAAAGAGCTTATGAAAATGTTTATGAATACTTTTGAGAAACGCGAGATTTGTGCATAAAGTTTCAAACAATATGGCCCCATTATATCTCAATAAACTATTTCATGCTATAAAAAAAAACAAGGCAACACTCCCAATTAGGATCAATTTCAGCCAACTACCTTTCCATTCAAATCAAGAACTTTTTATGAAAAGAAATTAGAGAAAGTATAAAAACAAATCCATTTATTATTATCATTATTAATTATTATCATTATTATTATTTATTATTATTATTAATAAAAAAGAAACAAGCTAAATATAGACATTAATCTCTTTTGAATGTAATATTTCATTTTCAACAAGCAACATTATCTATTTTTGCCACAAACAATATTTCTAAGAATGTATGCTCTGGTTCTGAGGCAAAATACTTTGTCAAGGATACTCTATGCAGACCACTGGCACTGAGATTTGAACCCATGACCTAATGGCTAAAAACTGAACACTCTACCAACTGACCCATTCCATTTCTCAAATAACAGTTAGCTACCAGTTACTGTTTCATGCTCTTTTGTATCTTTTCACATTACCATTTCAATGCATCAATTTAAAAAGTTAAAATTAACTATCAACATTAAATCATTGTACACTGTGCTTTTTATCTTTGTGGTGTTTTCACTTTCCAAAGTTCATAGCTGGTTTGAAAATGATGATAAAGTAAGAATCTACTTTTCAATGAAGATAAACTTGTAAAAGGTGATATGACTATAGGTATCATCTATCCCACCAATAGTACACTGAAACAAATAGTGTACTACACATCTGAGTATTATACCATAACAAATAGTTCACAACACGCCCGAGTGGTACACCACAACAAATAGTGTAACACACCGGACAGCACACAATAAAAAATAGTGTACAACACAAGAATAGTTTGTTATGATTACAATGTTTGTAAGCAGGAAAGCGTTTACAGATTTGTCCATAACCCTTAAGCTTTCTCTGTGTATCATCCCCCAAAAAGAAAAGCAAAATCCTAAATCATCCTCAATTTTTTTTTCTCCTAAATTTGCTGGTGCATCACAACAAATGTCCCATGGCTACAGTATTACTCTCAATATAATCACAAACTCTGATGATTTTAGCACTAACAGTGCTTGAGAAATTAACTTCAATACAAACTTAAACCCAAATCAATGAAACCTGAAATATGCTACAGTGACCTACATTTGGAGAAAAACGAATATAGTACATCCTGCAACCAAATTTTAGAATTCTAGTACAGAATGTACATGTATGCAAGGGTGCCAAAAAACTTGTATGGTAATGAGCTAAATGAAAACACTAAACCAATACATTTGCTTCTTTGGCCCCTCCCTAGGGGACTGGTGCATTGAAACCTCTTTCAGAATGGAATCAGGACCAAAGAAGAAAGCAATGATGAAAAATGCAATTACATATATGCTTAAAATGTGCAGATGTCAATGCATCATTGCAAATAATGCATCATGGCAACCAATGCATCACTTCTTACTGTGAAGTCTATAAAATTATATAGACTGGTGTTTGCCATCTATATGCCTAAACAATGTAAACACAAATATCTCAACATTTCTTTTAATAGTTTCCTTCATGACGTTCTGGTCACTTGATTTAATCTTTATCATCCATCAAGGTCTTAATGTCTAAACAGTTGATCTGTATAATCAATTAGTCATGAAAGCTACATGGGGTCAACTGGTACAGAGGGGATCAACTCAGGTACAGAGAAATTATTATACCAAGTCACTCAGCTATGAAGAACCTACAACATGAGCCACCATCCATCCCCCTGAACTTGCTACATGCTCAGGATTTGAATAAAACTACAGACTATATATTTTCAAGCCGACTTTATTTCATGAACTTTCCAAGTTACAAAGTTATAACTTACCAACAAAATTGCATTCACTTAAATTTTCTAGTGAAAAGTTGGGTAGGGTGGTGCAATGTAAGAAAGGAGAAAGGTGATTTACCTAGCCACTTTTACTTTACACCCAACTATTTTACAACAATACAAAACAAACTGCATCCATGTTTTGGGGAGGTGCCCCAAACTGCATTCATGTTTGGGGAGGTCCCCCAAACAAAACCACTCACATACTTTGGCAACTCACTCTCCAACTTTAAATCTAGGTGGCCAAGTGTTCTAAGGCAGATCACTCAGAAATCTCACACGAGGGTGAGAAGGCTTGCCAGTAGCTTCCAGTGGGTTGGTGGTTCTTCCCAGGCTCTTCCTCCGCCAAATATACTATTCACCATGTATTGCCTAACGTGTGCTGAAAAATGGCTTAAAGCTCACAAAACTAAACATACAATGTGTCAAGGAAATCTGGGTATCCGAAGAAAGACACATAACCTAAGAAAGGACCAAATCCTTAAAAAGTCAAACAATTTTTTTTTTTATTTCAACATCTTGAAATAAACTGTTAGATCATCATCACAGAATGCATACCAGCATATATAAAGTAAATTTTATGGCACCTCATTACAATAATAATGGTTTCGTGGTGCCAACTGAAGATAAAGCTCGACAAATGTAAAATCAACTGCACAAAAAATGTTGGTTGATAAGCCTTTCCAAGTAAATAAAAATTCTAAATAAATGTAAACATAAACAACAAGATAAAACACACACACACACACACACACACACACACACACACAAAACGCATGCCAAAGTACATAAAAAAATTATACCGCGACTAGTAGCGTCTGGGGTCGACAGCTGGAGGATGAAGTCAAACTTTCGTGGCGAAGCATGAATTACTTACTTTATTGTCACAATTAACAAACACTGACACAGTGCATTCCAATTAATGTCAAAATAATCTGAGCAACTCATGATTCCGATCAATAACAAAACCAATTTTGCAACTCATAATGACATAAATTATGTACATACAAACACAAAAATATAACAGAAAAACAAAATTCCAGCTTTTATCATTTAATTTTATGACAGCACCACAGCGACGCCTTTACTGCACACTGATTACTGTATAATGTTAAATCATCGTGACATTCAAATATGGGGGGGGGGGGGGGGGTATTGCCTGTATGTTTGTATGTCACAAAGAACCAAGTAATGAACACTTGTTAACACTTTTTCGTATTTCTATTTCACACATAAACGTAACAGGAACACTTGTTTACACTACAGAAGTAATTAGTTGCTGTCATCTGCTTTGAAGACTCCGACAATTTAGTTGAACTTACAACAGAACAGACACACTGAATTTCAGAGAAACGGCCATCAAATGTAGTGATAAACAACGATGGTATATATCAATGTACGATATTAATAATACACCCGTTTCATCAATGGCAAATGATTTGTGTAGAATAAAATCTTTGAATGTAACTTGCTTGGAAATTATTAACAGTTCAAATTAGTTTTCCCCAACAAAAAAAATGTGTGTGTGTGTGTGTGTGTGCCTGTGTGTGTGGTTTCCTTTTGAGACATATTTCCCAAACGTAAAAGATTCCTTTTTGAAATACTACCTATAATACTGTTTAGACATCCTCTTTTTCTTCCAAAGCTTCATGGATAAAGCATCCGTCAACTTGCGGAGTCCACTACAAAGGCTGCTATCTCCATTTGTGACACTCATCAATCTACTCTTTTATCTGAATCATTCAACACAAACTTCAGAGCATCACACAATAACAAATCTGCAGCTGATCAAAGCTCTAGCCAACACAGGTAAAACATTACAATCTCCTTTTCTTTCACAGTATCCTTGAATTAATACATATCTACACTGGATTAAAAAACCAACACTCCTAAAGCCAGATGAAAACTTTTCTACATAAAACAATTTTTCTTCCTTCAATACATTTTATACTTCGCGACACGGATTACATTTTACTACAAGTGCAGCATACCACGCAAGTTCTCAGCTGACTTGAAAATGATTATTATTGAATGCTGCTTATATTTAGTGGGATGAGACACCTTGAAACACGTGACTGCATGGCTTTGTGACAGCCAGCCGACACAAAGAAGCAAGCAGTTATGCTAATTACATTCAGCTGATAGTGTTGTTATTACTGAACCAGGCAATCTAAGCAACAGTGTAACCATTTTCTCCAACTCCTCAGTGTTCAGTCTTGGCAGAATTTTCCCATCCCCGACACAGCACTCAGCTGGGAATTTGAGAGAAGCCTAATGCACCGTGCCTGAGACAAGGAAATGGAAGAGTCAAAAGGTTTTCCTTATTCAAGACTCTCAAGTTTCTAGTGATATGATAGTTAGGTCAAAATGAAATGAAGATCATGCATTTTTCAGTTTATGTTTACAGCCCTGGTTAAATCAATATTGTTAATTTTTCATAAATCTCAAAGGATGCCACTGTGGCTCAGATCTGAATCCTGCCCAAATCAGCCAAGGTCAGTTGCCAGTGTGTCCCTGGTTAAGGTTCTGCACTCCCACCACCTCTACACTAGTCTTTTATGTACTAATGTGCGAATGACCCAACCAGTCAACCAATTAATATATCAATTGTGCTCAATTCTATGAAAGATCCATTGAAAGAAAGGAAGAAAAAAAAAACATCAGATATAAATATGAACAAGGTCTGCAAATTTTAA
Source organism: Sinohyriopsis cumingii (assembly GCA_028554795.2). Lineage (NCBI taxonomy): Eukaryota > Metazoa > Mollusca > Bivalvia > Unionida > Unionidae > Sinohyriopsis > Sinohyriopsis cumingii. The sequence goes on from CM068828.1 coordinate 133,941,020, forward strand.
CCTTATTTCAAACAGTCAAAATTATGATTCTTATCTTTTTCAGTTTCTTTCCTACCCCCAGAAGTTTATTGTGAATTTTCAAAGCTTACTCATTGTTATATTTCTTAAAATACAACCAATAATGCCACCTGGTTTTCACATTATAATTGCAATTTTTTTTTATCTATCCAGTCCTCAAGGCCAGTGCTAAATTGTCATTCTTTTAATGTTTATTCAATCACAATGACTAACACGTATATAACAGGAATCCCAACTACATGCTACACAGACCCCCATCTGACACTGTAAAGTGCCCCAGCAAATCTGGGTCTATGCAGTTTGCCAGGACTGATCAGTAGAACAACAGCATAATCCTGATCAACTGGCCTATTATGTGAGAGCATATCAGGGTCTATGTTGTTTGCAGTTTACTCAGACTTGTGGGTAAGTAAGGCAGAAATTACTGGGATTAAATATCTGATTAAAACTAAGATCTGGTCATAACTGAGATCTCGCAGACAGTGTGATTAAAGGTAATATTTTGGTGACAATTTAGAATTCCCGATTCACTTATTTTCAGTAAGTGTGTGTGTGAGATTTAGGTTTTTAACGTAGCTTTAAAAAAAATTCAGTCATACTGCTACGATGTCTATAGTGTGGCAGTTTAAAGTGATGTCTAGCACTGGGGCATCATGCTCCAGACATGCAGCATGATGTCCCACCCAGTCACATTATGCTGACACCAGGCCGACCAGTCCTAACACTAACCTCTTAATGCTGAGCGCCAAGCAAGGCAGCTGTTAGTACCATTTTTAAAAGTCTTTGGTATGATTCAGCCAGGATCAAACCCACGACCTCCTGCATCCAAGGCGGACGCTCTAACCACTAGGCCACCGGAGTGGTTTATTTTTTCAGTAAGCTGTCACATAAAGTGCATGATATTGTTAGTAACAGTGTGTTCGGAATTATAGTTTTTAAAATATGAATGCTGTACGATGCTGTTGTGTATCGTTATGCACCTAAGATAAAAATTCAGCTCTCTACTGATAAACCATTATTACAACAATATTTGATCTTATTTTACATTATTGAGAATTATACACTGATTTCATCTTGGAAAATGTTTTAGTCTTCGTCACTAAATTATGGATATTACAGTTTTATTCAACTAGTGCCGAATGTTACAAGACGGCATGCACAATGATAGATGGTACTCAATGACATAAAATATGACGATAATCAATGGTACTATAAGGAGATCTTGATTTTAAGATGACTGAATTATTGGGGAGCTACCCCACCTAGTGAATGGAGCAATTCTCCTTTTTCCTCTTAACTAGAGGTCAAGTTTTTAAATACCTTAAACTCTCATATCTTCACCACAGGGGGGCCATAATTTGGAATAGTAACATACGGCTGAACAATGTGAACCACAAAAGTCTAGCTAAAATTTTTGTTGTGCAACTATAATGTCCTTAAATAACAAAATAATATAGGGCATATCAAAATAATGTAGGGATATCAAAATAATATAGGGTATACCAAAATAATGTAGGGTAATATCAAAATAATGTATGGTATATCAAAATAATGTAGGGTAATATCAAAATAATGTAGGGTAATATCAAAATAATGTAGGGTATATCAAAATAATGTAGGGTATACCAAAATAATGTAGGGTAATATCAAAATAATGTAGGGTATATCAAAATAATGTAGGGTAATATCAAAATAAAGTAGGGTATATCAAAATAATGTAGGGTATATCAAAATAATGTAATGCATATCAATACTGAACCAAAATTAGTTGTATAATTCTTACAACATATGAACCCTGTTTGTTAATTCCCAGGAACTCGAATGAAATAGTCTTAGCTGAACATTAAGAAAGAAAGAAATTAGGAGATAATAGTTTATTTAGGGTTCTCTTCAATTTGAAGACTTAAAACTTGGGATGCATTTATAATTCATAACATTTTTAAAGAAGAGATAATTTATCACTGAAGCAATTACAGCAACCAATCTCACTGATAATTTACTGTATCACTCATTCATTTTCTGCCCATAAAACAATACTGGAAGCTTTTAAAGGCTCCATCACTGTTCCAGCACACTCATAGAGTCTATCTAGTTGCCATCCCAGCAGTATGCATCACATATTTGTTCATTAAGCTTAAAAATCTTGAATGGAAATCTTTGGACTGATTTACAGCTGTAATTTAAATTCTTCAAAAGCATATAATACACATCTCTTCAGTTAGAAAAAAGGTTACAAGTTAACATAAATGGTGAAAAACCAAGGTTATATGACAAAGGAAATAAGAAACCAGTGTGAAGAAAGAAAGAAAGAAACAAACAAACAAACAAAGAAAAGAAAAGAAGTGAAATGATATGCTCTCACTCTTAATTAAGATCTATGTGCCTTGTAAAACTTGTGACAAAATGTTAAAGGGTTATTTTTCATTCATGTAAAAAAAAAACCCAACAAAATGAAGCAAAATTTGTAACTTGATTTCTTATCACACCAGTTCATGCATAAAAAAATACAATACTAGATTCCTGATGTATGAACAGTATTGATAAGTAGAATTTAATATGCCAATAAAAGTAAAGGAACTTGCCAACCCTCAGGTTCTGCCTACAATGGGTAATTAACATTGCAACAATACAACAGCAACAAAAAAATTGAGAAAAGAAATATACATAACAAGTTACTGGAATCCCCAAAATGAAAAACATTCAAAACAACTTTTTTCCAAGAACTAAAATCTGTATTACTCGACCAAGCAATTACATCTAGTTTATGAGAATTTCAATTTTCAAAGAAAGGGCTTTTCCAAAAGATAAGAAACTGTTAAGACCTCAAAAAAAATATGCAAAATTTTGATAAAATCATGTCAGATGTTAATGGCGATAAGCTCATTCAAGAGTACAATAGCTGCTTACTCTTGTGTCTGACAAGTCCACTTAACTGTCAAGCAGGAAATGGTTTTCTTGGGGTTTTTAAAATTCTTTGCACACAGACAAAACTATTACAGAAATGTGCTTACAGCTTTACAGAAAGAAAAAAAAGTGCTTCAGAGAAAAACCTACAAAATCTGAGATTCCCAAATGGTCAATTTTAGGACCTAAACAATAGGGGGAAAATCCCTCTTTCATTTGAAAATAGGGATGAATTTTCCAAATACAGAAGGGATTTAATTAACAAATATAGGTATGGGCTGAAAATACAATGTACAAATTTTATGTATATTGTTGATTTTGTTGGGTGTGATTTTAAATGTTAGAATGGTGCTTGCACTTGCATATCCCAGAATAGACTCTGAAGCATTCTGAAAATTAAGATCTTGCTAATAACTAAGACCTGATGCATGATTTAATATAATGGTACCTACAAACTGGGAACTTTCTTTTCATCATTCCAGGAAAGAATTTACCATCTTGTAATCAAACTCAATTCCTGTTTATCATTACCGATCTTACACCATACAAAAGCCTATACTGTACCAAGGTTTTCGAACCTAGCATGTGAATTTTTAGTTACTTTCAAGTGTAAATAACAAAACCTGAAATCTTGTATTGATTATAAATTCAAAATTAGCCAAATGGTTAAAAGATAATATGCCAAGTTTTATTTCCCTCTGTGCAGATGACAGCTCTTGAAATTAATTAAGGCAGACATTAGCTTCCCAACATGCATGAGGAGCAGCCTCAAATTTCATGTTCAGAATTCAAAACAGGCAGATCCGGGTTGGCATGGTTTAGTGGTTTCAGCACATTGGCACACTAAAGGTTTTATTATGCCATGGTAGGAGGAGGTAAAGTGCCTTACCCAAGGGCACATCCTGGCAGAGGATCCAAGCTAATCAGATGGTGGTGATATTTGAAGGCCATCAATTCACAAAACAAATATGACGAAACTATCAAACAATTGCCGTAAAGAAGGTTGAACCAGAAACATAATTCAAGCAGTAAAAAAACATTCGAAATGTTTCTTTTTTAAATTTCATGTGATAATATTATGCATTCATGTGATAGTTTCATTTTATCAATTTCATTCTCTTTTTCAATCATCACTCACCTGTTCGATAATTGGAAGGATATCCTGCATGGCCTTGGAATTTAAGATCTTCCCAAGCTATATAATTTATTTTGAAGAAATGTCTTGAATATTTGTTTACAAAAATTCAAACCTACAATATACAAGCATATTTCAAATTCAAATGCAACCAAATTAAACAGTCAGTCAAGCAATATCATTTAAGAAAAATAAAATTCAAACCCATTTATTAAGGTTCATTTTCACACACAATGAACCTGTGGAATTTCTTTTGCCAATAATTTACATCCATGCTTAAATTTGCTCTGAAATGCTTTTTAACCTTGAAAGCCAAGAAAAACAATCTACTTATCCTCATGTACATGTCTAACATGCAAACACTACAGACACTGATCTGTCACTGCATAATGTGCTACCAAATCAGGGTCAATTATGTATGTAGATTCTGTTCATGCATACAGCATAGACCCTGATATATTATCAAGTAATGTGCCATCAGATCAGGGTCTATTATGCTTGGTGACTTTGCTCATATTAATATCATAGAACCTGATCTATCACTGCAGATTATGCCAGCAGATCAGTCTCTTATGTTTGATGAGTCCACTCATATTAACAGCATAGAACCTGATCTGTCATCACATGTGCCATCAGATCAGGTTCTATTATGTTTAATGACTTTGCTCATATTAACAGCATAGACTCTGTCATTGCACAATGCGCCAGCAGACTAGGGTCTATTATATTCGATGAGTCTGCACATATTAATAGCACTGACCCTGATCTGTCATTGCATACTGTACCAACAAATCAGGGTCTAACATTTGTTGACCCTGCTCATGTTAACAGTATAGACCATGATATGTAGTTTTACAATGCACCTGCAAACCTGGGTCTCATGTTCGTGAATTCTGTTCATATTAGCAACACAGACCCTGACATGTCATTGCATACTGCACCTAAAGATCTGGGTCTATTGATCAGCTAGCACATTACGTGAGCTAGGGCTGGGTTTCACTGGCCATGTTGTATCATAATACATTTTACAGTAATTGTCTTCAATACTCTAGTAGTATTGCATACAATATGCATCACAATAGTATCACATACATAAACTGCAAATTACACATCAAAGTCCACGTATGAAAGACAAACATTTCTTGTATCATTGAATCTACTGCAGAATTCAGGCCTGGCCCTACAATGTGCAGGGATCCAAGGCAGACTGGCAGAATAGTGTGAACTCCATGAATGAACCAAAGGGTTTTCATTAGTTTTCTTTCTGTATATCTTTTAAATGTTCAATGAACATTATTAAAGTACAATATATAAAATAACATGTTTATTATCAACTCTTGGGGGAAGCAGATTACTAACAAACCATGGGGTAAGCATAGACAAACAAACAATATGCAGGTTACACAAATATTGACCAGAATGAATACAGTACTATTTGAAATATACTGACAGACCTCCCCAGGCTTAATAAATACATAATGTGCTTGAAGATCAGGATCTGTTGTTTGATTACCCTTGACAAATTGCACAGACCCAGATCTGCCAGTGCATTATCTGTTGTTTGATTACTCTTGACAAATTGCACAGACCCAGATCTGCCGGTGCATTATCTGTTGTTTTATTACTCTTGACAAACTGCACAGACCCAGATCTGCCAGTGCATTATCTGTTGTTTGATTACTCTTGACAAATTGCACAGACCCAGATCTGCCGGTGCATTATCTGTTGTTTGATTACTCTTGACAAATTGCACAGACCCAGATCTGCTGGTGCATTATCTGTTGTTTGATTACTCTTGACAAATTGCACAGACCCAGATCTGCTGGTGCATTATCTGTTGTTTGATTACTCTTGACAAATTGCACAGACCCAGATCTGCTGGTGCATTATCTGTTGTTTGATTACTCTTGACAAATTGCACAGACCCAGATCTGCCGGTGCATTATCTGTTGTTTTATTACTCTTGACAAACTGCACAGACCCAGATCTGCCGGTGCATTATCTGACATCACATCTGGGACTGTGGGATACGCACTTGTACACAAATACATATGATATTACCTTGCAATTTATTAAAACTGAAGAGTGTTTTTTGCAGCATTTATCTGATCAGAGGTATAAGGACATAATCTCAAGTAAAGATGGTGGGTTTAAGAAGAACAGTTTTGACACACTGCTTTACTGAATTTATGTGATTTAAAGGGAAAGAAAAAAACAATGAGATAATGTTCTTTTTCAGATAATTTAAATCAATTATTACATGCCTCGTGCTCCTATCATCCTGCATTGTATTCTCTATCATCGATGCATCGATATCTAAATCCGATGAAATAAAGCACAATATTGTAAAAATTTATGAAAATGATTACGTTCTTTAAAATATCTTAAATTTTTAACTCTCCAGATCTCAATACCAAGTTTGCACATTAAGTGATCCACTTTCATAATGACAAACAGTCAACAGGGATCAGACACATCCTGGTGGTTATGATTAGCTTCATCCAATGCATGCTGGGAAGCAAGATGAGTCTAGTTTTGAAAAGGGGTCAGTAGTACAGGAAAGACCAAATTACTAAATGGTTGCCTAGAATGAATGTATCCAACATTTTCCAAACAAGTATGAAGCATACAGAAAATGATTCCCCTGTTCACAAAAAAAAACCATTTGAAGGATCTCTATCATCAATAAATATGCAAGTCACTATGATTTAGATTGTATGGGTGCAACTTTATGAAAGTCCATCACTTTGAGTGGAAACAGATCTATACGATAACCTTGGCATCGAGATATGGAAGGATAGTCTGGCAATTTAAAAGAATGTACTCATCTTCATCTGCCTTTTAGCTGATTGATAAAAGTACAAGCTGTGATATGGGTTGGGTCAAAAGCTATAGCTTATGCATTCATACAGTCTAAATTAAAACAGGCAAAATGTAACTGAAAAAGTGGTCTGGCCATGGTATCATGTAAAATCATGGATATGTGATTTTCTTTTCCCTGTACTAAGTAATGTACCAAGGTTGCAAGAAATATTTATAGATACTGTAGTGTCATTTTTTAAATGAACATAATTATACAACTCTTTGGATTTTTAATGATGAGTAAGTCCTACGACCAAAAAAATAATCGATAATCGGACTTGAATGCTTCAGCAGATCAAGATTCATTCCATTTCTTTGGAATAATCAATAAAACAAACAACACAGACCATGATCTACTGGTGCTTTATGAGATGGCAGATCAGGGTCTATGGTGTTTGTAGTTGGTCTAGATTTATTATGTAAGTATATACGGTATCCCAAAATATGTCTTCCCACTCATCAAAGTATCAAGCCATAAAAAAGATAAATGAGATTTTATAATCAAAGAAGGCAATTAAAAATTCCTAATGTTCACTTGCCCATAATTATAAGTGCAAGCTGTCAAATGGAACATAGCTAATTTTCCTTTACATACAAGAATCATCAAATGATCTCAATGGGCTGTGTACAGTTCAGTTCATCAATTATGATATTAGAAATATTTTTTACTTCTGGGTGACATATTTACGATCAATTGGCAAAATAATAATTGTTACAATAATGTGCTTTGATCTGTTGCATTCAAGTGTGCACATACATGTACAAACTATACCACAGTGTACAAAAGTGAACAGATTGTTAAATCAATTTATTACATCTGGTTTATTCTGTTATGTTGTCTTAAAGCACAGAAACATAAAGATGCTATTTAGCACTAATGCAATTGGAATAATTTGCCAAAGGAATCCCCAAAGTAACTGGTCTGGGCTGATCGTATTGTAGGATTCAAACTGGGATCCTTTCAGTAACATGTCCAGCATGCTAACCATGAAGTCACTGTGACTCCTCTTATTATATCTGAATTCTTATCCTTCAAATAATTAGTCCTGTGTATGTGAATCCAACATAATTTATCAAATGACATTTCAATCTATGTCCATTTTGCTGACACATACAATAAGCATCTGGATGAGCGTGCATCTTTGTTTGAAAAAATTAATAAAGATTATATGACATTTTTTTTACAGGAGCAGAGTTTGTTTGCAATTATGTTTTGTACATGCACCAATTGATAATTAAAAGTTTCAGAATTAACTATTTTTTCAGTTAAATTTGCATGCAAATCAACCAGAATGAATAACATAATACTAATGATTGATTGAAACAAGAATCCTTCAGAAACTGATACTCTATTGTCCAAAATGAATTTCCAGGAATTCAAAATAAGACCTTTTTTTTTTTTTTTACTGCTGAATGTTGAAACCATTTCTGACATTCTTGGAAAATAAGATTTTTCAAATTAGCCATTGTAGCAGCTATATTGGATATAAGATCAGTGAAATTTCTATTTTGGACAAACTGTACACCATAAGACTTTTCTTGAGTTGACTGCCCATTTAAAAGAATTTGTTACAAGTTTTCAATCTTTTCTTTATGACAGCTATATTTGAGTTCAGAAAAGCACCATTTTCATTTAGGATTAAGATTTCACAATTAGACTTATAGTAAAAAATCTGTCAACATGAATTTCAGTTTATTAGGAATAACAATAAAAAATTTAAAGATGGCCACCATGGTAGCCATACGGGATCTCGAACTGGTACCATTTTCATTTAATACCAACGATACATCAAAATAAATCTGGTACAAACCCAATACTGATATGACTTTCCATAAAGGAGGAATAGCTACAAGACTGTTGGGACCATATTGGATATCAGATGGGCACAATTATTTGCAACCAACAAAACATGACAAGAAGTCTTTCAGTGAAAATCTCATGCTGACATAACTTTCCATTCAGGAGGATTAGCAATAACAAAATTTACAAGTAGACTGCCGTGGTGGCCATACTGGACGCCAGACTGACATCATCATCATTTAGGACCAACTAGAGGTAAAGTAGACTGCTGTGGTGGCCTTACTGGATGGCAGACTGACATCATCTTCATTTAAGACCAACTAGAAGTAAAGTAGATTGATGTGGTGGCCATACTGGATGGCAGACTGACATCATCTTCATTTAGGACCAACTAGAAGTAAAGTAGACTGCTGTGGTAGCCATACTGGAAGGCAGACTGACATCATCTTCATTTAGGACCAACTAGAAGTAAAGTAGACTGCTGTGGTAGCCATACTGGATGGCAGACTGACATCATCTTCATTTAGGACCAACTAGAAGTAAAGTAGACTGCTGTGGTAGCCATACTGGATGGCAGACTGACATCATCTTCATTTAGGACCAACTAGAAGTAAAGTAGACTGCTGTGGTAGCCATACTGGACGCCAGACTGACATCATCATCATTTAGGACCAACTAGAGGTAAAGTAGACTGCTGTGGTGGCCTTACTGGATGGCAGACTGACATCATCTTCATTTAAGACCAACTAGAAGTAAAGTAGATTGATGTGGTGGCCATACTGGATGGCAGACTGACATCATCTTCATTTAGGACCAACTAGAAGTAAAGTAGACTGCTGTGGTGGCCATACTGGATGGCAGACTGACATCATCTTCATTTAAGACCAACTAGAAGTAAAGTAGACTGCTGTGGTAGCCATACTGGATGGCAGACTGACATCATCTTCATTTAGGACCAAATAGAAGTAAAATCCTCATACTGATATGACTTTTAATTTAGGAGCAGAATCAACAACAAGATTTTTTAGATGGCTGCCATGGTGGCCTTATTGGACAGGAACTGTTTTTATTTTGGACCATCTACACCATATTAGTAGCCTTTCAGTGAAAACTCCATGTTAATGTGACCATCCACTCAAAACTCCATGTTAATATGACCATCCACTCAAAATTCCATGTTAATGTGACCATCCACTCAAAACTCCATGTTAATATGACCATCCATTCAAAACACCATGTTAATGTGACCATCCACTCAAAACTCCATGTTAATATGACCATCCACTCAAAATTCCATGTTAATGTGACCATCCACTCAAAACTCCATGTTAATATGACCATCCATTCAAAACACCATGTTAATGTGACCATCCACTCAAAACACCATGTTAATGTGACCATCCACTCAAAACACCATGTTAATGTGACCATCCACTCAAAATTCCATGTTAATGTGACCATCCACTCAAAACACCATGTTAATGTGACCATCCACTCAAAACTCTATGTTAATATGACCTATGACCATCCACTCAAAATTCCATGTTAATATGACTATCCACTCAAAAAAGGATTAGTGATAACAAGATTTTCAGGACTGGATTCTCAGCAGTATGGTTTTCATTTAAGACCAGCCTGAGACCATGGGATAATTGTGTGTGTCAAGTTCCATGGCAGGAGGTCTACCAAGAACAAACTGACAGACAGATAATGGAAGATGAGTGTCAGATGACAGATGAAGGACAACAGGCCAGTCCATAAGCTCTACCAGTTTATGAAGTAGAGCTAAAATGGAAATATATAAAAAAGGAAACAGTAAAGTTTTGAAAAAATTACCAGTAAATAAAAGCCACCTTATCATGTTTCATCAGCGCAAGTATCATCATCTCAGATTTTTTATTTTTTTCTACACGTACATACACTTAATTTCTGCTACAAAAAAGGTTACTGACTGTATGCTCTTATTTTCCATATATATGCATTTTCCTCCTTGTCAAAACATCTTGCATTATATTGTCCCATTAGATGCTCAGGTTCAAAATTCAAAGTTCCATCTTTTCTAAATTGGCAAAGGATACAGGATTAAACCAATTATCTTTTCTGATAGTACCCTAGTCAACAAAATATCAATGGAGATCTTTCCAATATGTATATAATGAAGTCACACTTGTTCCGAGTCTGAATATTGGATATTCAAACCAAGATTTCCAGGAAAAAAATGTCCTTAATTATCCTTGGGAGCAATTTATTAGTTTCCATTCCACTTTCATCAATGCAAAAAGAGGAGTCTTTCGGAAGCAACAAGCGTCCAGATTAAAGGGGCATCACTGTGACTCATTTTTTAATGAAGTGTTCAGGTCATTTCTTACTTAGCCTGATAATTTAGCAGACAGTAGCATTTGTTTTTCAAGACAGACAAGTCATAAAACAAAAATTAGAACTTGTTTAAACGAATTCTCTGTCATGTTGAACAATTAAGGTTTTTCGTGAATAAACGACAAGGTCAAGTCTGCTCCAAAGTAATACCTTTCAATGCCTGCCTGGACATGCAGCATAAGCAATCAAAACTGAATACATTTCAACCTGGTCTGTAACTGTCCTAAGGAACGCACTTGATCATGTTACAGTGAACAACATAAAAACAAGAGTCCCTTTAGGGGATTGTCATTCTAACGAACAAAAAGAATCTGTTGGAATTTATAAAAAGTTGGTTTCCTATCTCTCCTTTTATCTTTTTAATTGCAAAAGTACTAAAATAATTTCAGATATTCAGAAATACAAACATACCAAATTTAGTAACAAAAATACTTTTTACATGCACGAGAAGATGCATTAAAAAATTACATACAACATATACAACATATACAACACATACAAAACATACAACATATACAATGTATACAACATATACAACACATACAACATATACAACATATACAACACATACAACACATACAACATATACAACATATACAACGTATACAACATATACAACACATACAACACATACAACATATACAACATATACAATGTTGCATACCATTCTGAATAGTTATAACACGATTTTCAATATGGCCACCATGTTTTCATGTTGAATTTTTGTGGGGCATCTATTTTATTTCAGAGAAACTCTCACACCAGAAGAACAAAGAAATTATATTACTGTATTCTTCCTATATGCCTTTAGTGAGTTTAGGAAAGGTAGTCATGTAATTACTCTAGGTATAATTTCAAAACAAAACAAAAAAACAATAAAAACCAAAACAATTGTGACGGACTGATGGAAAAGCTTTTCACCACCTGCAGAAACTTTGCATTTTCTCTAACTGATCGTACCACTCTCCTTCTGATAGATTTTCTGCTAGACAACCACTTTTAAAAAACTTGACGGAACAGCAAGAGAAATGTAACTGGCAAAGTCTATTAAAGTTGCCAGTGTAACTCCATGCATCAACATGCAATTAACAGCAACGATGACAAATAGTAGTAATGAATATGATCATCACATTGGGGATCAATCTCTGTCATTTCACATCATGGACTTTTCGTTCAGCTGAAAAATCTTACAGTGGAATTTATAAAAGCATTTTCTTTTGGAAATCCTTTGCTCCCATGATACGTCATTTTATGACAGGTAGCGAAAACAATAATGAATTACTGAAATAAATGAACTCCGCTGCAATTTAATGTGAAGCTACTGCTGGAGTAATAACACATGAAACTCCTGTGGAATGCACTCATCCATCTTTGCTATGAAGGCAAAGAATTTTCTGTAATGTAATTAATACCTCAAGCTACCTGAATGACACGAGGACAGAATAATTCTGACAAGTTTCTTAGCCTGAAATATCTAATCTGGCTACTTGTCCTGCAGGCAAGCGACTTAGAACTTTTACTTGTCCTATATAAATGTTATCCTACACCGTACCTAATAGTTAATACTAATTCTATTAAGAATGCCACTTGTCCAAACAGTCAAGCATTTATTTAAAAATTATTGGCCCTCCCTTGGCCACAACTCATAAATATGATTGGACAAACTTTCTCTTGGATTATTACATGTATCTAGTACAAATCTTTAATGCTAAAATGCCACAAAAATAATTTCACATATAAATATGGTACATGTTAACTGGATAGTTATGTCACCTGAAAACCTCCACTCTTTTTATATGCTTTTAGAAATGAAAACAGGGCCCCTGGTAACCAAGCGATCTAAGGCCCCGAGTGATTTAAAGCACTCACTTTAACTGATCACTGCCATATCTCCTCTGTCCATGTCGGTTCAAGTCTTGGTCTCGGCAAATATGGGTATGTGAGAAAGCTGCCAGTAGCTTCGCATGGGTCGGTGGTTCTTAATGGAGTTTTTCTCCAGGCTCTTCTTCCATCAGTTATACTGGCTGCCATGTACAGCCTATCTTAAGCTGAGAAATGATATTAAACCCAAAACAACAACAAAAAATTAAAACAATCTAGTATTACACCATATTGTATTTAAAATTCAATTAAACTCTTTTCTTCTCAAGATTTTCTCACTCATCTTTTGTTAAAAAGTCTGCCAAATTTTGGGGGCAATGATAAAAATTCCTTTGCTGCCTTTTACTGAAGGTGTAAATCAAAGGGACCTGCCAACAAATAAATAAACAAACAAAAAAGAGGTGATCTTAAATCTCCATGAAAAAAATGTTTTAGGCATTTTTACTAGGCTTTTATTAGCTTACTGAGAAGCAACCATATTTGAGAATTAAATCAAGATGATGTCAAAACAAAAATGATTGGAGAAAAACAAGTTCACTCAAACACAAGTTTCATGTGATAACAAATGTTAACATGAACACTATACTAAAACCAAAATGTGCCTGGCTATTGTAAATTTTACTTGAAGATAATGGAGACCTACAATGCCTTAACTGGGTCCATAAAAACTGGGTGCAATATAAACCAAACTACAATACAGTGACAATGATTGAAATTCATTATGTGCATTTAGGGATTGGGGGTGGGGGGAATAAGCACCAATCATACAACAATCAAGATCAAGACAGCTCTACGCTCGATAAAAAATAATCATAATTATGAGCAGTAAGAACATGTTTCTGAAAAAGAAAATAATTTATGGGATGAAGATTATAGATAATTAAGATGTCTTGTCCAGCTGGTTTCCTAAAACGCATCAACTCCCTCAAGAATGCTTATTACTGGACAGATTAAATGTTTCGATAATTTGGGGTGGAAAGGAATGTATATGTTGTTTACAATGTACAATATGTTAGCAACCTCATTATATACATTGCCCATTGGAAAAGTTGCAACTCCTACCAGATTGTGCTCTAACTTGTGACCCAAGCAAAAGGTCTTACAAGGAAACACTCTATACTGGTCTTTTACAGGAATTTAAGAGGACAATTTCTTAGGTATCATGGATACAATTTAAAATTTATTAAATTCAAACTTAGCTGAGTAACGATTCATCACTCCTTAAATATTCCCTCCAGGTTTAGAAAAACAATTACCAAAACAATAAAACCAAATGCAATTGAATTTTATCAAAGCTACTCTATATGAAAAGAGATTCCAGAGATTAAAACACAAAGTGCTGTGCAAAAAAAAATAGGAAATAACCTTCAGCAAGGTGATATGACTCACTCCAAGTTTTGAACTGCACTGAACACCCTAAGGGATTTTATTCACTAATGTTCTATTCTTAAAAATCTAGACTCAGTAATTTACAAATTAAATACATTTGTTTGAATTATTCTGGGCTAATGTTCTGCAAAACGCTTTGCTTAATCAATAAAACCTCAATCCGAGTAAGAACCATTACTCATCAGTCCTTTTCAATTATATTTTAAATTAAAGCTACTGGTAATGTTACATTTTCCCCCCATGTAAAAAAAAATTCTGATGTTGTCGAGGTGTCATTAATAAGTGATCATTAGGTAAATTGCCAAAGAACTTAAATTATGAAATGGCATTTGAATGGAAAGTACAATACTATACAGATGTGTGTATGTTGGATCCAAAATCCAGATCCAATGCTACATAATCATGTGCTGGCAGAGCTGTGTCTATGCAATTTGCTATAGTAATCAGTAGAACAAACAACAAGACCCTGATCTTCCAGCACATTATTTGATGACAGATCAGGGTCTATGATATTTGCTGCTGGACCCGACTTGCATGCAAGTGTACACAGTACTGGTATACAAATTTAAATCTTCCCTTGTTCTGTTACTAAATCCACTTATGAAATCATCATTTTTCGTAATGTTTCTTAAGTGGGTTTTTTCATGTTCGCATCGACTCCAGTAAATCAATCTCACCTTACTCAAGTACCGTACACGTCCCTCCTGGAAATGTCCTACTCATCCCTTGTCCCTTATGCTCAGTAGAACAGACTGATAAATCTTTTTGGAACATTAATATCTTTTTGGAACATTAATATCTCTTGGATCCATTTCCACTCATGAAAGCCCTCCATTCAGGTCATTAGGGACTAAAATTGTCCCAAGACCTGAGGCTAAATTAGCAGTGCTCTTTGAGCACATTAATGCATGGGAGATGAGACACTAATTTCTTCCCTCACAAATAATTATCAGTCTGCCGTGTGGACATTAAACAGTGGCACATGCACTCTGTGCGAACACCTCTTTAATCCAAATAAGCAAGCAAGCAAGTGCAGGAAATCAGCATGAAGAACTAGAGGTATCCGAGTTCCAATAAACTTAGAAAGAAAACCCCTCTTGCTTGTGACTAATTCCCCATAGCGCAGTTACATTAATTAGACACTACTACACAAGACCAAATTAACGGCACATTCTTAACACTTACGACAACTAATCATATTTTCTGATAAATCTTATAAAAACTATGAACATCACTAAAATAATTCTAGGCTAAATTTTGTTGAGAATTTTATGTTAAACTCAAGATCATCTGCATTATCATACTTTAAAATGTATTAAAATTTTCAGAAAGTAAAACAAGAGTATCATGAACAGCAAGCACATTATGTGCCCCCACCCCCATATGTTTGTCCATCCATGTGGGCACTAGTCATGCATGGTTAACTCTGAGCCAATGGGTCTCAGTGACCTGGACCTTTTTGGAAATGGGTCTCAGTGACCTAGACCTTTTGGCAAGGTATGCAGTTTTGAACTAAACTTACTGTGCAAGTCATTATTTTCTTAGTAGACTTACTATCATTCTAACTCTCACCTTGACCTTTAGAACCCTGAATGAATTGATTTCTTTATCACCCAAAGTGCAAGCCATCCACAAAGTTGGGTCAAGGTCCATTATTTAGAAGTTATGAAGAAAAAACAATTTTCTTCTTCCAGGCAGTGACCTTGACCATTGATATTTTTTCATCAAAACTGGTATGCTTCTTTCTTTCCCAACAAGCAAGTTATCCACAAACTTTGGTGAAGGTACATGACCAAAAAACTGAAATGTTTGTGCAGAAAACGTTTCCTTCTTCTATTCATCAGACCATTAAATTTTTGATCCCCAATTCAATAGGCTTCTTCATTACCCCCAGAAACAAGTTGTCAACACACTGATCAAACATGTTGAATTGCACAGAAAACATTTTTCTTCTTTCAGTCAATGACCTTGACCTTTGACCTACTGGGTGGGGGAATCAATGAAGTTTTTCCCTAACTCAAGTGCAAGTTATGCACAAAATCTAGACCTGGTATGTGATGAAGGACTGACCTTGTTCTGCAGAAACCATTCTGTTTTTGCTTTTAATCAGAGACTATAATCTTTTGAACACACAAACAATATTCTTCTTTATCCCATATGCAAGCCTCACAATAAATGTTATTGTGCAGAAACAATTTTTCTTCTTTCAGTCAATGATCGTTCCCCTTTCCACTTTTGAAACTGAAATCAAAGTGCTTTTCCTTAACCCCAAATCAAGACCCTACATAAGCTTGCTACATTTAGATGGTGGAGAAACAAAACTAGTAACAGGTAGACAACATATTACATTCCACCTTAAGGCAGGTATACAAAAATGATGAGGCAAATGAAATACAACAGACCTTCTGTTGCAAGGTCAATTTTGGAAAATGCTGAAAATGTTGGACGGAAACCAATGCTGTTTCTGACAACTGAAAATAATAACAATAAGACGTGGCTGGTGTATGTCCAAATGAATTCTAATGGATACTACTTGGAAAAAAATGGCAAACAAAAATGCTTGACCACTGGAGAATTTAAAGTTTATTGTAATAATACAGAAAACCAACTGATCATGCAAAGAGAAAATCTATCAATAGTGTAATTTAAACTTTTAAATATTAATGTAAATCTTCAACAATTTTAGGGTCATAAATTACAACATTATCATTACATATACGTGTCAATTATTGATTTCCTCTGTGCATATTAATCTTGTATCAAAAAAGTTTTCACCCAAAAAAAATTACTTTGTAAATTCTGTCTCCTCACTAAATTTAAAAAATGAAACGCTTAAAACAAAATAGAGAGATTTAAACTATATGAAAGTATAGTACAGTCCCAGACACAATTTCAGCATGTGGTAAACTTGTTGCTATCTCAATACATTCTACATCTGTTGCAGAAAGGAAACAAATCTGCTTTTCACCTCTGGGGCGTGTAATTTCCATACACTGATTGAGTCATCTTCAAATTGTAATCCAAATCTCTACTAACTGTCAATATTGCCAAGGCCTGGTGACAGAGACAAGGAATGATGCAGTCATTAAGATGCTTGTCAGGGAGTAATATTCAATTGCTGGCATCCCACTGCAATATTGACTGCCATAATGGATGTAATGGTTGCCCAAGGGACATGACACAAAGTTTAATTAAAGCCATCAAGATACTTGGGCTAGAGACAAAAAATTCAATATCTGTCCAACGTAACAAATTCCGAGCTGGGATAATTTACTAGCAGTACCTCCTGGAAGCACCGATATACTATTTTTACAATGCAGAGTGTACAGAATGAACAGATTAAAATACGGAATGTACAGATCAGAGTGTACGGAATGTACAGATCACTTATAGCACTTCTTCCTATCTGTCTAATGTATAAAAAAATGTGGTGCTGGGGTAATTTACTATCAGTACCTCCTGGAAGCATCGATAAGCTATTTTTATAACAGAGTGTACGGAATGTACAGATGAGTGCAAGGAATGGAATGTACAAATCAGACTGTACGCAATGTACAGATCAAATACAGCACTTCCCTTTGTAAAGCCCTTCATTATAACACAGTCGCTGTTATAAGGAAGGTATTCAATATATATATATATATATATATATATATATATATATATATATATATATATACAGTATATATATATATATATATATATACACACACACACACACACATACATACATACATATGGAGAGAGAGAGAGAGTTTCATTACAGACAAAAATGTAATTATTCAGAGGAAACAATAAGATCCCTGATCCAAATCATGAATTAAAATTTAAAATGTCATTCAGTGGAAACAATGTTTCCTTGCCTAATTCATGAATTTAAGTCTAGACAAAAATGTAGTTATTTGGTGGAAGCAACAGGATCCCTGGCCAATTTGTAAATCTGAATACAGACAATAATTTCATCATTCTCAAGACCATACCAATTTCTATTCACACAACTATGAAATTTGACAATACTTCATAAATTATGTATCATGAGCGTCAAGATACAGTTATCATATTTTGTACTGCCATATCCAATACATATTGGTGTATCCCTGCATTCCATGCAGGAAGCTACAGTCACTCAAAGAGTCAGACTTTTAATCCAATGGTCACCAGTGGTCACCAGTTTGACAACTGCCCTGGCCAGTAGGTGTCTTGGTGTACCCTTAAGAAAGACTTAGCTCCCATTTATCATGATACAGCCAAAAATATGTTAAATGTGGTTGTGCCAATAATCTGTTAAAAGTGCCATTAAAACTACAAAAACTAAAGCAAACATTCCTGGGGGCGGGTATCATTGTGCTATCCATGCTGACATCATTCAAAATAGGTTGTAAATCTGTTGCAAATGTGTGTGTCCTATTTACCACAAGGCCACCTGATGCCTAGATATTTGCCCTGGAGAATGACAACATCAGACTGGGGCTGAGTCATCTAAAACAAATCCATCCAACAGCCTATTAACCCAAGTAATCTTGAGAACAATCAGATGTTATAAAATAGCCACACTTCAATGCTTTGTCATTTCTGTAATCCAGTTTGATTATAATCAAGGAATGTCATGGACTGCACAGAGCACATGGCAGAAAAATTAATTTCAAGCTTGAAAATCTGTGTATTGGAAACAAAATTACAAATCTAAATTGAATGCCACATAGAAATGTGTATTGGAAACAATATTACAAATCTAAATTGAATGCCACATAGAAATGTGTGTTGGAAACAATATTACAAATCTAAATTGAATGCCACATAGAAATGTGTGTTGGAAAAAACCTGTAAAAATAATTCTCTACTGATTCACAATCAAACATCTTTCTCTGCACTATCACATTTATTTATAAGAAAATGTGAAATAAAACCATACATTCATTTATATATGTAAACTGAAATTTCTTCAAAAAGTGTATGGCAAGAATTTAAATCTGTGACATATGCCAAACTGCTACAAGCTGCTCCAACTCACTCTCTGTGCTCAATGAAATTCACTCGGAGATAATCATGAAAATACCCCATTTCATGGCAATTTACGTCTTAATATATTCTCCCATGGTGTCGAGTTTGCATTCGTAAATTTGTATATCAAGCTCTAGCGGCAAAATGTTGCAAGCAGAGTAGTTACTTAAAATTTAATATGACAACATGATCAAAACTCTCCATGTCATGTGGATGGTTATCTCTATATAATGAACGTTTTAGCAGACCAAATGAAAAGGTCACATCTTTGATTTGGTTAGTTTTGGCTTAATGATGATATTGAGCCATGACAATCAAATAAATTCATTTGTTCATTTAGAAAGTTTAATGGATGTTGCTTTTATAAAATCCATCTTAGTGAGCATAGCAAAAAATGATATACATTCACCATATTTGCTTTATGAACAGGAAGGCCCTTAACTTTATGATAATCAAAAATGTTTCTCTTATTCTGTGGGGGGGGGAGGAGCCATAGAGAAATATTTACAATAATTCATTATATTATTCATTATATTCATGCAGACACAATCACTGTACCATGACCATATATTCAGTATGGAGGTAACATACATTTGACATGTTCATTTCAGAGGAAAGTATGAATGAAATGATGTTTATTTAACTGGCAAAATTACAAAGATATAACAAAATTGATGGCAACATAACACTGCAATGTTCAAACCTGCCAAAAGAGAATATTAATGTTTAAAAAAAATTGTTGTCTAGATGGGAATTAAAGTGTTTTTAATAACACCGTAAATTATCATGTAACATTAATCTGCCTCTGAGGTTTATCCTTATCAAAGGCATTTACACCTGCCTCTGAGGTTTATCCTTATCAAAGGCATTTACATCTGCCTCCACCTTATGATAAAGCCAATATTAACTACAATTAAAAACTATGTGATAAGGCCAATATTAACTACAATTAAAAATATAGTTGTAACTGTTAATATTATGCATGCTCCAGAAAGCAAGTACTGTATATACTCTTATACTCGGGCTTGCTGCAAACAACCATAGACCCTGATCTGCTGTTGCATAACATGCCTGCAAATTAGGATCTATACTGTTTGTTCTACCAATTAGTCCCAATAAACTGCACAGACCCTGCTGGTGCATTATCAACTGACAGACCTGGGTCTATGCAGTTTGCAACTAGATCCAACTTATGAGTACATATGGTAAGCATGAAGGCATTGGCATGACCATGAGACAGTAATGCAACCTCTACACTTTTAGAATCTAATTTTGATCAGATTTTTTCTAAAGTAGAATTTGATGCAATTTATCTTTCCCTTGGATAACATAATCACAATCAAAATCTTTTTCCCTGAATACAAACAGTCAAAATGTAATCTGAGAACTTCTGAAATATTCACTATATATAATGATTTAAGATTACTTCCAGTATATGCAGTTTATCTGTTTGCATGTTTTCAACGAACTATAAATATCTGCATATAGTCGCATATGAGTCAGATCCAACTGCATAAACCCAGATCTGCCACCATATAATCCACTGGCAGGTTTGGGTCTATGCAGTTTGTTGGGAGTAATCAGTAGAACAAAACAACAAAAACCCTAATCTGCTGGCACATTACATGATCACAGATCTGGGTGTGTACCGTTAACTTGGATCATGACTTGTAACAAGTATGTGATACTGCCTATAAAACAATATTTACATTAATATGTATGTACTTTATTGAATAATTATTGTTTCTGATGGTTTATTCTGGGGAGACAACCACGTGCTAACTTGAAGCTTTCTGCTAGTCACTCCGCCAAAACCCTACCTTATTTTAGGGAGACAACTACATACTACCTTTTGACTTCTGCTGGTCATCCTGCTATATTGTTGCCCTTTTTTCAATAAATATGGTCTAAACAAAAATACATAACAATAATTCAACTGTTGCGTTCAACATTACACATGAAAATGTGCTGAAATTTTCATCCATTTCTATCTGAAACTACAAAACTCTCAATGATGGCTCTAATCTAAGTCAACTCCAAAATTGAATCCCTCCTTAAATGTATTTCTGGACCACAACTGAAGATACCAGCAATAAGGAGTGTATCAGAAACTGTAAGTGATACAGAGATATAAAAATGTGCAAGGCAAAATTTAAACACAATGAAAAATGTTACTGTGCATATATTTTCTTCACATTACCAACAACATTTTGATATCTAACATTTTTTCAATAAAAATTACTAAAAAAGCCCAGCCCAGCTGATAAAACATACTAAACAATTTTATTAAGACAAAAAGTATTATTATTAAATTAGAAATAATTAATATAACTAACAGTTGCTAAATTATCAGTTTGACAAATAATGTTGATACTTGGAAGATATAACACATGTGCAAGAGGAATGTAATTTTAATGCCTACATCTGACATAGTTATTGAACACTTGTAATTTTATTATTTACATGCATTTACTGATAAAACTTAGCTTCGATCAACTGAAAAATCAGATTCTACAATGCAGTGTGGCACAGTAAATCCATTAAATTGAAATCTGAAGCAGCAATGAACCATCAAAAAGTGCAGAATATTTTATTCTGAAAGTATTAACAAGAATGAGTCAGTCTGCTTTGCAACTGCACTTTGAATAAATAAATATGACAGCATCACTGAGCAAATACAGTATTAAAATATTACAAATTTAATTTGACCCAAGGTTAAATATTACAAATTACAGCACACTTAATTTGATCTTAGACTCAATATTACAAATTACAGCACACTTAATTTGACCCAAGACTAAATATTACAAATTACAGCACATGTAATTTGACCCAAGACTAAATATCACAAATTACAGCACACTTAATGTGACACAAGACTAAATATTACAAATTACAGCACACTTAATTTGACCCAAGACTAAATATTACAAATTACAGCATACTTAATTTGACTGAAGACTAAATATTACAAATTACAGCACAATTAATGTGACTCAAGACTAAATATTACAAATTACAGCACACCTAATTTGACTAAAGACTAAATATTACAAATTACAGCACATTTAATGTGACTCAAGACAAAATATTACAAATTACTGCACATGTAATTTGACCCAAGACTAAATATCACAAATTACAGCACACTTAATTTGACTCAAGACTAAATATTACAAATTACAGCACACTTAATTTGACCCAAGACTAAATATTACAAATTACAGCACACTTAATGTGACCCAAGACTAAACATTACAAATTACAGCACACTTAAGGTGACCCAAGACTAAATATTACAAATTACAGCACACTTAATTTGACCCAAGACTAAATATGACAAATTACAGCACACTTAATGTGACCCAAGACTAAATATTACAAATTACAGCACACCTAATTTGACTCAAGACTAAATATTACAAATTACTGCACATGTAATTTGACCCAAGACTAAATATCACAAATTACAGCACACTTAATTTGACTCAAGACTAAATATTACAAATTACAGCACACTTAATGTGACTCAAGACTAAATATTACAAATTACTAGACATTTCATTTGACCCAAGATTAAATACTGCATGTACTCCTTAAATAATGAGTCCAACTGCAAACTCACAGACTCAGGTCTGCTGTCACATAAGGCACAGTAGATTGGGTCTGTGCAGTTTGTTAGAGTACCGTAATCAGTTGAGCAAAATGGTAGACCCTGATCTGCAGGTGCATTATGCTACAGATCAGGATCTTTGTTGTTTGCAGTGTGAATGGACTTATAAGCGAATACATACAGTATCACAAGATTACACTCAAAAGCATCAAATATTTTAAACAGAATAAACAGATATGTATACACCAAACCACATGCATGTTCTGTTCCGCATTGGTAGAAAGAACGAATTTGATATGGTGAAGGGATACATCAAGGCCGTCAAAATAAAAATGCAGTTATGTATACATCACATACCTCACCATGCTTTCCAAATATTTTTAGCTATTACAATACAAATGAAATCTAAAACAATGGGATTTTTTTATACAAAAAAGTCAGAGCTGGTGCATCTCAAAATACTGATGAGCAAACATCAATGAAAACAGCATAATAGTTCTGTTCTGGGCATGTGATATGGAAATATGAACTTGAACATCCAGATTAAATATCCTACCCACCATGCAAGATTAGACAGGTTTGTAATGTTAAAATAAATACAGGTATGCAAACAAATGAAGAAAGCAAAAAAGGACAATAATAAAAGGTTCATTTTATCTTTTCTTAGGGAGGGGTTAATGGCACTTTTAACACATTGGCTATATCATGCAGAGGAAATGGGAGATAAGTGACTTTCCCAAGGAATAGAAAGGTATCAAACCCAAAACCCTTGAATCAGAATTCAAACGTGCAGCTTGTCATTAAACAAAAAAAGCTGGCCAAGGCCAGCACATCCATCTATAATATGAATCGTAAAGATGATGGAACAAAACAGTACTGAAATAAAAGGAAAGCAAAACATGTTGAGATAAATCTAGTGTGGATGGACATAGGGATGGACACAGAAAGGGATGTAATGTTCTCTTCCCATCAATTAGAGTTTAGACATACTCTGTTTGAATCTTGGTATTAGAAAACAAAATGGCAAAACATCTTCCCATCAATTAGTTGATCTACCATAAAAAGTGGCTCCAAAACAAAGGGAAATGAAAGACACCTTGGGAAATGCATCTCTTGAAAACCAAATTTTTTTCTATGCATGGTGATACATCCATTCCATTTTTACAAACTGTTAATAAATTTTAATAAGGATATTATTGTCTGATAATACACCAACACATAAACTTTTAATAAATGTACCTGCCTGCCTGCCACACACCTATTATAATGGTCCAAATACTGTAACTTACCCCCCTCATCATTTACATTCCTAGTAAGCCCTGTCGCTAACCTATGCTTACAAAGATTAAAAATTTTAAACATTGTTACAATCAGTTTTGTATGCATTCTTTCATTTTAGCCATCCAGGATACAATGACTTAGACATGAAATCTTTCAATAAACATTATTTCATGGCAGAATGATAGTTTATATTCATGTGACCATATATACATAGAGACTTTGACTATCAGGTAACTATTTCATAACTTCACTAAATACTCAGGTAGACTGTTCAATTGCTGTCTTTAGAACCTACATATGGAATTCAGAATAAGGCCACTGTGTCACATAACAAAGAGTGACACTTCTGAATCTGAAATAAACATGTGTATGTTCCATCTACATTAAATTAATCCATAAGGTCAATCAAAGGGCATATTTGTTATTGTTGTTGGTTTATTTATCAGCACACATTACATGGTGGCCAGTACAACTCCTGGGGGAAGAACCTGGGGAAAACCCTGATAAGAATCTTTGACCCAGACATGCTTGTAACTCAGTGTGTACATTTCTGTATAATGTTTATAAAGTACAGGACATAATATTTTGACAACAAAAGAAAGGATATTTTTTTGTTTAAATACCGTAGAACCTGTCTTGAAAGATGATCCCATCTGCTGCATTATATAATGGTTATTGAAAACACTTAACAGTGGTGTAAGTCAGATTTTACTTCATTTTACATTTCTTTTGGACCCGTCAGATGTGGGAGGTCGTGGGTTCGATCCCCAGCCAAGTCATACCAACGATTTATACAAACGGTACTAACAGCTGCTTAGCTTGGTGCTCAGCATTAAGAGGTTAGCACTAGGACTGGTTGGCCTTGTGTCTGGATAATGTGACTGAGTGGGACATGATGTTCATGACTGTGGCATGATGACCCAGTGTTAGACATCATTATAAACTGCCACACTGCAGACATTGTAGCGATATGACTGAAACATTGTTAAAGCTACATTAAAAATCTAAATCACACACGCACACACACGTTTCTTGACTCTATCTAGCAACTGTCATAAACATATATGATATATGCCTATGTATTTGTACATAAAAATCAGATAAAGAATCTATTCTGAAACTTAAAAAAGAAAAAGAAAAAAGAAATTGAGAACCATATCACAGCTATGAACCTTTCTTTATATGCTGGTACAGACAACTCATCTTAGTCAGGCCTTCATTTAGCTAACAAGTTTTTATTTCCAAATTTCAGGAAATGGTTTATTCGTTACCTTAAAA
The DNA here is from genome assembly GCA_028554795.2 of Sinohyriopsis cumingii. Lineage (NCBI taxonomy): Eukaryota > Metazoa > Mollusca > Bivalvia > Unionida > Unionidae > Sinohyriopsis > Sinohyriopsis cumingii. The sequence continues at coordinate 133,966,559 of CM068828.1, forward strand.
ACTACAAGTTTAGTCTCCTCTACCAACTCCAACATCTTCATATTATCACAAAAATGCAATGTGTAAAGAGATGCAGACAAAGTGCAGGACATTTGGCTTCCCGCAATTTATGGCACCAAAATAAATCATGATCACTATTTAAGATGCAAATAATTATTTGTCCCTTTGAAATTTGTGTGTCTTCCTGATTTGTTATATATAGGGATAAGTTTTCCCTAGCTCAGTAGGACCTAGGTACAACAATATACATGTCATCTATACAGCATTCAAACACAATCATCATCTGCCCATCACAACCTTGCATAAGTTTTCAACTATTGTTAAGCTTTAATGTTAAGCCACTGTCTGACAGCAGTGTAATAAGCTTTAATGTTAAGCCACTGCATGACACTAGTGTGATAAGCACACAGTGAAACATTACAGGTTACTCTTGTTACATTTGAATGTATTCAACTTGAAATGACCATTCATTCACATCAATGGGTTACATTTATCATTTATATCTGTTTTTAAATAAAGGTGTATAGTGATAAACCTGCTCTATATATATCAAGGATATAAGCCATCTTTTTCAGCTCATTTATTATATGTATTTTTTTTATGGTGTGCCTGCATCCAAAAGTAATGTCTGCATCCAGGTAATGCCCATATCCAGGTAATGTCTGCATCCAGGTAATGCCCATATCCAGGTACTGTCTGCATCCAGGTAATGTCCACATCCAGGTAATGGCCACATACAAGTAATGTCCACATCCAGGTAAATACAAAATATTGCCATATCACAAACACAATGACCACTTTCTATTCCTCATGTTTTCTTAAGGTAATCCATATTCCATTTAAACAATTTTAATTCCACATTCCTACTTTATTCCACACTACATGTAGTTGACGTGTCTTGGTAATATCATGTGAAAACGTAATAATGAAACAACCGACATTACAGAATCTAGCAAATTGTTTTATAATAATCTTTTTTTTTCTTCCCCATAACGGATTGATGGAACATTTGAATTTCTGGCAGCAAACACAAATGCTTTCTTTGAGGTATCCACATACCCTCACTACCAATAAGTCAAACAGCTGATGAAAGTTACACCCTGAGAAAATAATTCACAGTGATTACATAATCTAATTATCAACCCTGAAAGGTCATTAGTGGTAATTTAATTTGTGCAATCCAAATCACTTGCACATTTGTCTTCATGATGAATGTCACCCTCATGAGAGTTGTGGTGGGATGGGATCATAATATCAAGCTGTTTCAATCTACTTATCCTCATGTAATTTTTTTTAGTGCATTGAATTTTGAAGGCTTTGTCTCAGACAGGTTCAATAACACAGCTAAGTTCACTGTTCCACTAAATCAGTCTACCAATATGACTTTGGCATACATGTAAAATAAACACAGAGCCTTGTGATTGATCAGTCAGATTACAGAACAACTCACATTACCATTGATTATCAGTGATTTGAAACTTGTCTATTGCCTAATCAATGTAATGTATTTATTCAATAACCCATGATCATTAAACTGTATAAACTGATGTTTTATATAATACAATTATTGCATGTACAATGCTGATAAAAACTTAATAATTGGCCTTCATAATGTATGTACACCTCACATGCATTTGCACTCGTCTGAATATTAATCGACATTACAAAATCATTTGGTCTAATTAATCTGTTAAACAGATGGATTTACCAAAGACATTTATTCCAACAGACTTCATTTGGTAAATTCAATTTCTGGCTGACTGCAAGGATTTTAAAACTTTGAAAATCCACTGTTGTCTCTTGCCAGCCAGCTTTAAAAATCTGGCCACCTAGCCAACTTTTTGGCTGCCAACTAAATAAATTACTGCCATTGTCTCTCCAAGACTGCTGTAGAGGTAATCAAATTTTTTCACCAGCTGTTGTCATGTACATGTATATAGTTAGTCCTAAATGCACACCATGTACTTATAACCAGCCATCAGTACTGCTAGTGAGAAGTGTCACTCATGTTCACACACTCATTTAATCTGTCTGAGATCAACAGACAATTGAATAATTTCCTTTGCTGATAGTGTCTTGCTGCCTATCAAACTTTAAAGATGGCCACCCCTGACCAGAAACTTGTCAATATACCCAAGTTCATGTCATTACACTTTACCATTAATCTGACACTATTAATCCTGTACCTCAACTCTCTGGGAGCTGATCATTTTCAGAGGGGGTGACACCATCAGAGGGGGTGACACCAAAAATGAAATTATTAAGGATTCTGTATGGTCTGTTAAAGGAGGTCCATGCGGGTGACACCATGAGTTACAGCACTGGGTGACACCAACCCTAGTAACGCCAATGTATTTATATTATAAGACCTGCCAAAGAAGTATGCAACAACAATTGTGATATGGCTCTTTAATAATAATAATAATAATGGCTTTATTTAAAGAAGTAACTCAATTAGTTACAAAACTAATCTACCCTGAGGCCTTCTCGCTGTTGTGAGCAATAATATACAGCATATTCAACACAACGTGAACAATCAGGCTTGACGCTAAATAATTACAGTAAGTGATTTTACAAATCAGAATATCAAGTCTGGAACATATGCAGTCAACTGTGAACACATAAACATATATAAAATATAAATTATCACCCTACATGGAAAATTCAACTGTGAAAATGATACAAAAGTACAGAAAAGAAGGTGATGTTTATATTACTAAAACTGTTTAATTGTCTTAAGATTCCATCCATTTGAGACATCCATTATGAAAAGAACAAATGGTAGGAGCCTGCCTTATGTCACTGGGAATGTTGTTCCATACCAGTGGACCAGTATATTGAAAACTTTTCTTTTAAAACAATTCCGTCTTTGGCCTTGGTATAATTAATTTTTACTTCTTATGGACCTTAAATTTGGAGTACCATCAGCATCTCTTTGGTGAAAGGTATTGCAAAGATAGACAGGAATGGCTTTTCTGGATACTTTATACATCAATTTGGCCTTTCTAAGAAATATTCTTTGATATTTTGATAAAATCTTCTAGTATTCATTGCATTCTGGAAACCAGAAAAGATGTTGCAATATCATCCCATTACAACAGTGTATCCCCACCCCCCAGTTAAATATCAACAACCAATACAGTGGAGAGCAAACATGGCCACGACCATGCGAAAATATTGAAAGATGAGTCAAGAGAGTGATCAGCACAACATAATTACAATTTGACTTTGCTATCATCATCATAACCGTCATCATTACAATGATGTGGAAACAAAATACCAGACTGACCATGTACTTTTCCGAGGGCTTTATGTTTACTGGGGAGAAAATGTGATCCTCAAATAGCTTGAGAAAAAGCAATCTTGCTCTGATTTGTGAAAAATCTAAATCTTTCATACTGTGTTAGAATTTATTTTCTCAAGATAAAGGTATATTTTCATCTGGCTATTAAACAGCTGGTCCCTAACTCTCAGTACTTCATCAAAATTGAGAGTACACATATTCCTTTACTGAGGTTAATAATATATGGAAATTAGATAGAAACAATATAAACATAAGGTCATATATTTTAATTCAGCAGTTTGGCTGGTGATTTAGAAAGGAATTTACTAAGTCTTGTCAGTTTCTTTTGCAAAAAATCTTGCAATTTGAAATCCGTTGGCTGGCTTCATGTGTTAAGGGTTGAGGTAGGACTTCGAGGAGATTCACTTTCATTCCTAAACAAAAGCTGGCATCAGACAAAAAATCTCAGAGTTGAAATAGCATGTGGCCACACAGTTTCATTGCTAATTTCTGAATAATCTTCAGCAAATTTATTTACTCCCTACTGCCATGTCAGAATTAGATACTCCAAAGAAATGAACTGCCTTGTAACACTTCAGATCTTAAAACTGTTTGCAACCACTGCATTGAAACGTAACTGTACGTAAAGGAATCAAAGTTTGAGCTTATTTTTTAGCCCCGAGACACCCTTTTTTCACAGCAAGGGTTTTATGAAGCAACTTTAAGAATGTGCTTAATCTAAAACTCTTCTGATAATTACCTTAATCTAGGGTGAGGAGAGATGAACAGACATTAACAATTCTGTTACTATTCCCAGGCACTGATTGCCCAAAAACTATTCCTAATCAGAACAAGAAGTGACTTAGTTTACTGATGATCACAAAATTTATACCATGTTAAAATTTTTAATTGTTTTAGCTAATACATTATTCACCCAATTTCCTTGAATTTCTTAACAATGAACAACACAAGATCTTTATCATAAAGTGTTACATTTTTACAGAAAAGTTTTAAAGAAAATGCTATAACAGTGGTTCCCAAACTGGATGGTACCGCCCCCTAGGGTAGGGGTTATGGAGGATGTGTGTTAATACTGAAAAATGCTTTTTACAGGATAAAATAGGGCATCTTCAGGATAACCAAGGAGAAGGTTGCCTGAAAAAGTTTTGGAACTACTGACCTATAATATCAAAAAAGTACAATTATTTCTGTGAGTTCGAGTCTCACTGATTCGGTTAATGTGGGTATGTGAGAAAGCTTGCCAGTAGCTTCTTGTGGGTCGTTGGTTCTTTCCCGGGTTTTCCTCCACCATTAATACTGGCCACCATGTATAGCCTATCATGTGCTGAAAAATGGCGTTAAACCCTAAATCAACAATAATTATCTCTGCTTTTGAGACTTATAAATTAGTCAGCAACTGGTTATTCTCAAACCCAGAGCAACTATATATGAAAAAAAAATTATCAACTGGATCTGCAAATTTTTATCAACTGGATCTGCAATAAATAAGTTATACAAACCTGATCTTGCAGTGAAAATACTGTTCAATGATATCAATTCATGTGTGTGCCTTGTCACCATCAGTTTGCAGTTCTCTTGAAATGCAGGAAGTACAGTACCATATGTAATCACTTGTTAGATATTCCTTATCAAAACATGAGGACATCAGAAAGGATCTTTCCAAAAGTAATTATACTGAATCAGTTATTAGAATAACCATGTAAATTGCATACATGACTAATGAACATCAGACATCTTAAACTAGAAGACCAATCTGTTCAAACAAATCACATGGATTAAAATTTTTGCAGAGTTCTGCATCAAACACCGGAAATTTGACTGTTATTATCATTACATTATCAATGTCCCTTACTAATTAATATAAAAAGCCCCTCGACCACCACCATCACTCCAACCCCACCCACATTTTCTGATAAATGTGTTATCTGCATTAGTAGACTTAAGAAAGTTTTTTTGTTTAAATAAGCTGTTAGCAATAAATAAAAATGCAAAGTATCAGTACCAGACACTGTCATATATCCAAGCTGCTTATTCTGTTATACCCATAGCCGAGACAATGCAAATACGATCAAGACAATGTAAATGATAATAAACCCATCTTGTACCTTGTACTAGCACTTGAAATCTTTACGCATGTCGAGTGTCATATCGAGTGTCGGTTGGACATTTTCAGCCAATCAGTGTCAAAATACACTCTGCTGCCAATCAAAGACTTCCTGGTAACCTACTTACCTCCTTTCTGAGTTGCAGTGTACATCACACAAGTATTTATTGTATTTTCACATATTTTTTTTAGGAGAGACAAACAGACCCCTTCCAAAATCTAGGAATTAAAGTACAAAACAAGTATGTAAAGTTTTGCAAAGCTACGAAAATCAATACCCATAAAAATAAATGAATTTGATGATATCCAGTTTACATCAGAACATTCTGAACTAGTGTAAATCACCGAATTTCAGTGAGCTTAACAAATTTCAGTATATTTCACAGGATAACTATATTATTGCTAAAATATTTTGCCAAAATCACTTTAATATTACAGACAAGTTATTTAAATATTTTTTTCTCACTAACATGAAAACTGAATGATACTAAAATATTATTAAAGTATTTAAATCAATCATACCCTAATGAAAGCATAATATTTTTTATAACTGCATGAAAGCCTGTTTAGTCCATTTTCATAATATGTGCATAAAAAAGTTCTCTTCCTAATTTTATGTATCTATAATTTTTGCTTAATTGTGCTAACAAGATCATCGTGAGAGTCCACAACTTTAATAATGTCTAGAAAGTGTGAAACAATGGAGTTATGGCCTGAAAATCTAGTGATTTTATCTGTAAATGAATACAAATACACCTATAAATTTTCATTCACGTAGCTGTGGTGGTCTTTGTTTAACAGTTCTGACAAAAAGGTCAAATCCAATCTGTTGAAAATGTAAAAAAAATTATTAAAAAAATATAAAATTGCTGTGCTGGTTTGGTTACGTTTGGCTTGATATTTTCTGGCACATCAGCACAAGTAGATTATGTAGGGCCAAAACACTGGAGTAAAGCACCTTGTTCAAGGACTCACTAAGGTAGCTGACGCAGCATTGGTAAGGTTGCTGTAATGAACTTGAAATCAAATCAAACTGCAATTTATCTACCCATTTACGAAAGACCTCCAAGTCTGCTTAAAAGTTTTTTCTCCCACTGTGCTAAAATTGTTTCAGGATAGACATACAGATGTAGCAACATAATATGCCCTCTTTTGGGATTTAACTAGACTTAAATATAAACCCCCAGTAAAAGAAAATGTATGGGGAGGGCAGTGTGTGTATGTGTGTGAGTGATTCAGATTTTTAAAGTAGCTGTAACAATTTTTCAGTCATATCGCTCTGCAGTGTGGCAGTTTATAGTGATGCCTAGCAATGAGGCATCATGCCACAGACATACAGCATCATGTCCCACCCAGTCACATTATCCCGACACCAGGCTGACCAGTTCTAACACTAACCTCTTAATGATGAGCACCTAGCAAGGCAGCTTTTTGTACCATTTTATAGCCAGAGTTTGAACACAAGACCTCCCACATCCAAAGCAGATGCTCTAACCACTAGGCCATTATGAGGAGAGCAAAAGTAAAACTGAGCAATTTTAATATGAAATGGCTGGAATAGACTTTCACTTTTCTTAGCAATCGTAATAATTTAAATGAAAAGTCTGCTTTTAAAACAACAACTGATGCATATAGGTTAAAGCCATATGAAAAAACTATCTTTGAACTATAAAATGGCTGGCCAACCTCCATGCTTGTTGTGTGATGTCTCACCATTTTGTCTAATAAATGGTTATTGCTAATCTGTTTTTTTTTAAAAAGGTAATCATGATAATAATAATAAAGATTTTCTTCTCTTGGGGCATTTTATGGCACAGAACATTTGTAAGGTTATATTGTGCCAAGGCAAGCTAAAGCTAATTAAAATGCCTTGCACATGGACACACCATCATACACAGGCTGGTGGGAACTGAACCTGCACCCTTTCAGTTGTACATCAATGCCTTAACCACCTTGCCATGCCTTAACCACCTTGCCAGCATGGTTCATCAACATAACAAATTCATTACATAATACGGGCAACCTATTTACTTAAAAGGGCAATGCAATTAGTTGACAATAACTAATCTCCCTGTGGGCCAACTGATATGGAAACATATTTAAGAGAATGAAGATGGATACAACTATGCACTGTGTATAAAGATTTATACACTGCGAGTCTGTTAAAAAAAAACCCAACCAAATAACAAAACAAAAGGAGGAGGATGGCTTAGGATCCTACCATTAGATCAACCCAGGTAAGCAATATACAACTTTGGGCAAGACTCTTTACTACTAAATAACATACTTGTGTTCCCTTGCTGTAAAACACCACACCAAACCATTCCCAATCCAAATGATCATGCAGCCATTTTCTTTTCAATTTTGAAATATATTCAATATTAACAGCGACATGCATGCCATGCTTACTGCAAGTCTAATGTAAAAATCAAGATTTCAACTTTCTTTATGTGACTAGAATAGCATTTAAATTGTATACGAAGATTGTACAATATGATCCATCCTCAAAAAGCAGTAGAGTAGTGGTTCCCAATCATTGTTGGCAGCAACCCTAACCTCATGACCACGTTTCCACAATTTTGCCACCTAAAATAAAATCCTGGCAACCCTTCACAACATCTACACTACCCTGATTTGGGTGGTGACTTGGGGCTTGGGAACCAATGCAGTAGAGAAACACTGACTATCAAAGAGTACAGGATTATGCTGAAAGATGATTTTTAATTACATTTATTTGGGGAGAGGAGGCCCTGGACTGGGGGAAATAAAAGCTCTTGTCTTTACTCATAATGCAATACAATGTATCCTGGATCCCCAAATGTGTGATACTGCTAACAGGAATAAATGTTTCACAGTATCTGGATCACAGCTAGTTTGAACTTTAAAAACTTTAAGACAAAAGAGACCTGCAGCCTATACCAAGCCCACCCAGACATACCATCAAAGTGTTAACATTCTAAACAAGTCTTGGATATATAACAAGTTGGACCTATACAGCAATGAGCCACATGGTTGTATACATCTAGGGTAAACACACCAAAAAATACAATGAGTCAACCAACCTGTTGAGGAAAAGTTTCTGTAAACATATGTCTCAAGTAATCCCATTCACTTTTGCAGTATGTTTCATATACCTGACCCCACCTATAACAAATGTATAGTGTTTTATAATAATCAATATCTAGGATAAGCCTAATGTCTAGGAGAATACAGTTTAAACTGTTCTCGAGCCTGTCATTTCGCCTGAACAAATCCAAAAGGCAAGTTTCACTACACCTTTCTCTGATATCAAGCCATTTCCTGCAACCTTTTTTCTTTCAATACATTGTAAAAATCATCAAAGCAAAACATCTCCTTTTGTCACTTTTTCTTTCCACAAGGAAAATATAAAGTTGTGTTGATTTTCCTTTCAACAAGGAAAATATAAAGTTCGACAAACTGTTTATGCTCTGTCAGTTTTGATGCTAATTTGATATCAAACATTAAAAAATGTTCCTTGAAAAAAGTGTAAAACAATCTTTGTAACCCAATCAAAAGCATATTATCACATCCATTACTAATTAAAGTAATCATTTTTATCAACACGTTATCCTAGAAGCATATGAAAAGGGAAGCAATTTCTCACAAATATTAGAGCCCTGCATGAAGTCTGTCAGAATGAGGAATACTTCAAGATTATTATCGGCAATTAATTTGTCGCAAGAAATGGTTGCAGTGTTTGGTCACCTTGATAAGAATGATACTCAATTTCTCTGGTGCACTACAGCATTTTCACGAAATATGGCTTAAAAGAAAATTACAAGCAAAACCTTGCTATGACTTGAGCAATCTTGAAAAACATACTTGATTCAAGGTAAGTTTTTTGCCTATAATTTTGCTATTAGCAATGTTTTGTGAAAACTGTGTAGTGCACCAAAAGGATACGATTTATCCCAAATGGTTTTCTTTGGTGCACTACAGCATTTTCATGAAATATGGCTTAACTGAGCAGTTGAAAAGTGAATGGGATTACTTGAGACAGAGTATAAACAGTTGAAATATGGCAGGACTGAGCAGTTGAAATCTTTTCAAATGTCCACTAATCATTTCATGCATTCAAATATTTCCACAAAACATGACACAGGTTATAATTTGAACATATTTTCTTGCAAAATTAGTAAAGTGAGAAACAACTGTGAGGGAGCTCATGAATGACTCACCAATTCAGTTCCCATAATAAACCTATGCAAGCATAATCATATTAAAAATTCAATCACTTGAAATTTCAGAGTGCTCATGATCAAACCTATATTTATCAGTATAGATGCATCCTGAACATCAGCTTTTGTGAAGAGAATACCATATGAACTACATCAGGCTGACCAGTCCTAAAACTAACCTCTTAATGTGGAGTGCCAAGTCAGGCAGCTACTACAACAGCTGAACCCATGACCTCCTGCATCCAAGGCCGATGCCCTAACCACTTAGGCCACTGGAGCAGTTTCATCTAATGATGACAAGATTTAATGTTGGTATGTGTACTGATACTGAAGATTAATGTGCAGGTAATTGGATTTCCTAAATAAAATTAAGGTTAAGACAATATTCTGGATTGTCCCACATTTTATTTTTTCTTGTTTCTGCCTAGCCACTAATCCCTTAGTAATTCCTAGCAACCAATGAAAATTACAGGAAATTTTTTCAGAAAATGCAGATCAAGCAGTTTAATGATCCAACATTTAAATCAGATAGTTGTTGTTGTTAGGGGTTTAACGCCATTTTTCAGCACACGATAGGCTATACATGGCGGCCAGTATTAATGGTGGAGGAAGAACCCGGGAAAACCCTGGAAAGAACCACCGATCCACGAGAAGCTACCGGCAATCTTTCTCACATGCCCACACTAGCTGAATCCGAGACTCAAACCAGTGCAGACAGAGGTGAGATGGCAGTGATCCGTAACGGAGAGCGCTTCAGACCACTCGGCCACTCGGGGCCCCAAATCAAATAGTAACATTTAAAAAAAAAAAAAAAACATGTATTAAATAAAAAACTGCCAAAAAATTCTGAGTTTAAATGAAGTTTATCTGAGCAATCAATATTTCCTCTACTGTATTATCAATGTGTATCATCAATTTAAAACTAACCTCAAACAGCATCGTTTTCTTGGATGATAAATCACAACTGACCTACCACCAGAGGGGAGATAACCATGCCCTACACATTAGTATAAAGTCAGAGTACTATGTCTCCACACTTACCCAATATCAACTAGTGTTCATTTATTGTGCATACTGAAAATTAGATGAAAAATATATTTTAAAACTGATCAAAAAATGTTGAAGTTGTGATAATTTTACTTGTATTTGATATACAAGTAGCAGTAGGCCCTGTAACATATATTCAGCTTGAATGAGAAACAAGCTTCCACCTAACTGTGTACATGTAACTCATGTCATGCCAGCAATAGTATTGGTCTCTGGTCCATAGGCACTAGAACATGTTAGGCTTTGAAAGGCATATGACAATGTGTTCATTCTGAATGCTTAATATATATATATTCAGATCAAACTACCACAAAGTCAGGTTTTTATGTATCTCTTGTCTGCTACTTGATGCAGAGGCAGGCAAGTGAGACATATTCTCATAGGAGAAAAACAATATATGCTTCTTGTTGGCGAACTGTCACTGTTTTTCACTGCCAACCCTATCACGTTTTCTCAAATGGTAAAAGATTTTTTAAAATATATAATACTTTTAAAAAATGACCTGCCAACCCTACTTTTAAAACCAGTAAAATAAGAAACACATATATTTTTTGGCCTAATGATGGGATTGTGACAAATCTTCATTTGATGGCATTATACATAAGATCTAATCAAACTAAATAATTTGAAACAGATGTCATAATACAACAAGAAATCCTGGTATTGACTGTATGTACAAGGAACTGTATTAGGAACCTTCAAAACATGAATATCATTAAAACAAATACTGGAAAAAAATTTTACATTCTTAACTGCAATTAATGTCATCTTGATTTCTGCATCTTGAACCAGTGACTAATCAGCAGTAATATTTGTCAAATCCCCCCACCCCCTGAACCCAAACAAGTCTTTTCAGTTTGATCAAGTCAACTTCAAAGCATACTTAAACAATGACAACAACTCTTGCACATGTTCCTGGCATTCATGAGCCTTAGATTAGGAGACTCCAAGGACATTCACCAACCTCTCACACTGATAAACTTGCTGTTCCAAAACTACTCCAAGGACACACACCAACCTCTCACACTGACACACTTGCTGTTCCAAAACTACTCCAAGGACACACACCAACCTCTCACACTGACACACTTGCTGTTCCAAAACTACTCCAAGGACAACCTGGGACAACATCCTCTCACACTGATAAACTTGCTATTCCAAAACCATTCCAAGGACAGCCAGGAACAGCATGTTTGCACACTTTTAAAACTTGTATCTGAAGACAGCCTGGGATGACTTCCTGCCACAGTGATAATGTCCCTAAACAAGCCAGCCTAAACTATTTTACATTAGATCAAACTCTTTAGTTCTAGGCTTGATCTATACATATAAACAAGGCAAAGAACATGTGCAAAGTAAAATTTCATCTCCTATAGTTGGTCTTGATATGTCATAAGTTAAACCTACCCTAAACCATCCAAGAACGCTTGGCTGACTCTGGACCACATGCAGAGTGCTGACTGAAATCTGTTCATTTTCTGAACCATATGGTTGGCCCTAAGCTCTAAACTGGGTTGAAGTAATTGCTACTACAATAACCATCATTAGTATGCAATGTTCACATCATGAACCATCTACTGTCAGGTATATATAATTTGTATTTGTTAGTTTTTCTCCGTGATTATGTATAACAATATTTTGGACCTGATTTTGTTGAAAATCAAGTTTAATGTGTTCCTGATTAAAGACAGTTTTTATTTTGTAAATAAAAGAGTTGTTTCCCTATGAGTGTAGGTTAAATATTAGGATCATTGTCACAACCAAGAAACAGAAAGAAGCAAAACCTAACAAAGAATTTAATTATTAAAGTCATAAATGGAAATGTGATAGAAACTTAGAGTATTATGATGTGAACCCAGAATAATCCTGAAAAAGTTCTATGAAAGTCCTAAATAAATAACAAGTTTGTATAAATTTCAAAACCAGAAATGTACTGATCTGGCAAGAATCATGACCATGTCAAGATGGCATCATCCAGAACTCCTTCGAATAATTCACAGCAGTACCAGAATGCTATATATCATATGGACTATAGTATTATTCCTGTTGTGAATTATTTGAATGAGCACTTTCTACTTCCACTAAACAGTCCAAACAAACGTTTTTCCTCTCGAATATATTTAAGTACAACATAAAACATGTCTGCAGACTTAATCATGAATAGAAGAAATGAGAATGACTCCAAAATCGGAATGAATCTGCTCAGTTCTCTCCTTAATACAACTAATATTACAACTCTTATTTCACAATATACCCCACATGACAGATCTTACTACTCATTTTGCATCGAACTGGCCTATTCATGTGACCTAGCCCAACCAATCGGAAGTTACTGAATTCTTCTAGATACATCAAAATCCCATCAGCCAATGAGAAATTAATCCAAAGATGCCATTAAGATCATTATTAATGATTGTGAACACACGGGAAAGCATCTATTTATAGATCCTATGCAACAGTATGCTCTCAACAGACTCAGATCATGTAGTCAAATTTTAAATAAAGATATTCTGTACAATTTACAGCCAAGAATAAAAATTATAAAAATTAGATAAAAATCACATACCAGGAGTTACCATAAAATATAGATACACATAACGATTATATTAGTTTGAGATAAGAGATATATTTACCGTGTTCTTTATTATAATTTTATTATCAGACATTGTCTAATTTCAACTTAAGATTGTTTTACAGACAAAATTTTGACCTACATCATTGCTCTTCTTTTGTGTCTAAGTTTTTGTTTATATATAATCTTGTTAATTTAAGAAATTATTAATTCCTATGTTAACATCTGAAGCAGAAATCAATCTTATTGTTGTGTTCAGTATTTGATTAGGGTGAATTATTTGTTCAAATAGTTGTTCACTGGAAATACAGTGCTCTTACATAATATTTGTGACCGAAACATTAATTTGGGATTATAATGAATTGAGACAATGACATCTTGGATTATACTATTGTGATTAATTGGAAGACTTAGTACATCATCACACTGCAGGGCACTGATACATTAGTACATTCAAGACTACAAGTACAGTGATGCCTTCAGAACTGGATCTTAATTTGAACACCATTGTAATTTATTTAGAACTAGACATAAGAAGTGTTTTAGTGATGAAGGAAGGAGTAGTAATAACAAGATTTTTAAGATGTCCATTGTGGCAGCCATATTTGATGTCTAAGAAGTACTATTTTTTTTTTATAAAGTACCAACTAGACCTTGGAATTAATGTGTGTATACAAATTCATGGCAATTCTGCAGGCAGCTTAGAAATAGTTTTGACAAACTTATATTAAAGGACAGATGGACAATGAATACTAATGGAAAGATGGACAGTGAACAATAGGCAATCAGAAACTCTTCAGATCTATGACTAAAAATGTAATGATCAAGTTCTAAGATACACGAAAGAATACGGATCTTGTGAATATGAGGCCTGAACAGTCACTCTAAAATTCAAAGATCACTTGACACATGAGTTCCTGTGCAATCTTTTACCATGTACATGTTGTTTTAAAAGGTAAAGATCAATGTCCTTCGATGAGCTGCCCCAAAAATATGTATATGGTTTAAGTGAAGATTTGTCTTCAGATTTTTTTGGCATAAGTATGATTCATCATAAACTATATATATATATATATATATATATATATATATATATATATATATACAGATTCCATCTACAAAACAACTGGATTAAAATCTACATCTCCAACATGGTTCTGGTGACTTGTAGATTTCTCATTTGTTATGTTTAATTGCCTATCAGACAATGGATTGCATTCCCTGTTATCAATGGCAGTGATAAGCTCATGTAGTCACATTCAGAAATGTAAATGCTATGATCAGATTAATGAATCAAAAGGTCAACCATAAGAACATGACCTCATATTGCTCATGATACTTTTTAGACACTGATCTCAATTTTAACCACAGTGACCTACAATTAAAATAGGTCAAATTAAGGATGTTATTTTGTGGAGACTGAAGTCCATGACAACCAGAGTTTGACACTTGTAATCTATCAATTAAAGGAAGATACAAATTTGTCTGCATAACCTGATCTTTCAAATATGTCAAATGAATCGGCATTGTTATATCAGCTCTAGCAAATAATGAATTACTCTGCATTTTCAACTACAATTTATAAACATTTATAAGTCAAGTCTGAATGGAAGATATGACTTTGCATATTTTGATCTAGTAACAAAAATGTCAAATGAATTAGCATGTTTACCTCAGCCCAAGCAAATGATGAATTACCTGACTTTTTAACTACCATTTATGCATGCTTATAAGTTGAGCTGAACTGCAAACAACACAGACCCATATCTGCCATCACATAATGCACATACAGGTCAGGGTCTGTGTTGTTTGTTCTATAGATTACTCTTAAAATGCACAGATCCAGATCTGCTGGCACATTATGTGATGGCATACGTGGCTCTGCGCTGTGTGCAGTTCAACCCAACCTATAAGTAAGTCTACAAAGTAATCGATATGTTGTTCTTGCTGAGTGCAAGATGTAACAAAATAACTGCTCACCAAGATACTTTCACGGTCTCCTAAAGTTATCATCCATACAAGAACAAATCACAGCAGTAATGTTCCAACAACCATAACATGTTTCAAGGAGTATGGATTAGGTTTAGATTAAAATGAATCAAAACCCCATTACAACTGT
Source organism: Sinohyriopsis cumingii (assembly GCA_028554795.2). NCBI lineage: Eukaryota > Metazoa > Mollusca > Bivalvia > Unionida > Unionidae > Sinohyriopsis > Sinohyriopsis cumingii. The sequence continues at coordinate 133,981,904 of CM068828.1, forward strand.
GATTACTTAACGTGTTCAAAATTAAAATCTGTTTCAAATCAATTAGTTGATTTCTTAGGTACCACTAACTGCATGCAGTGTAGAGCTAGTAACAATAGACTGAAATACAGCTATATTCTGCATGTTAAAAAAACTCCCAATCAACTGATGCATCTACTTTATTTTCCACATTCAATTTTGTCCAATGCATAAAATGCTAAGTTACAGGAAAATAATTACAGGAAAATAACACATTAAACATCCTATGTAACTGCCAATGTCATCTGTACAATATTTACATTTCCATTATAATAAATGGTCCACACTGATTACTGTTATACCATTAATAGATATCATGTCATTGCTATCCTTTATGTTTGATATCATCTTTACCTCACATGGGAATATGTTCATGTCAATTAATCAAATTGTTAATGGCTGTTGTTGTTGTAGGGTTTAACGCCATTTTTCAGCACAAGATAGGCTATACATGGGGACCAGTATAAATATTTAAAGAAGAACCGGGGAAAACTCAGGAAAGAGCCACTGACTGACCCATGAGAAGCTACCAGCAATCTTTCTCACATGCCCATATTGTCTGAATCCGAGACTTGAACCCACGCAGACTGAGGTGAGATGGCAGTTATCTGTAAAGGAGAGCACTTTAGACCACTTGTCCACTTAGGGCATCTAATTGTTAATGGCATAAATTAAATTTCAATAATAGCAAAATCCAGCATTTCTGTCTATAATCCTTAAAGGTCAGGTCATAATTCAACCTGCATAGACCCAAATTTACTGTTGCATAACGCACTGACAAACCTTGCTCTATGCTGTTTGTTAGAAGTAATCAGTACAACAAACAACAAGACCTCAATCTGCCAACATATCATCTGACATACTGTCAGTGTCAGTGTTGTCTGCAGTTGGCCTAGACTTGTAGGTGATAACAGAATGTTAAATCATTCCAATCTTGAATGGAATTGTATCAAATATTATAACGGCAATGCTCTATTATATACAAATACTGTAATTATAAACAAGGACTGGTTATCAAATATCATAATGGCAATGCATCATTATATACAAATACTGTAATTATAAACAAGGACTGGTTATCAAATATCATAATGGCAATGCTCTATTATATACAAATACTGTAATTATAAACAAGGACTGGTTACACTGGACAACAAATTTTTACAAAAGTCATGTTACTGAAATAAAATTAGTCAATTCTTATCAATTTTTATGTGCTGAACACGAATATGACAGTCAAATTGCAAAATTGGCTCTAGTTTTTTTGTAATCTGCAAGAAATTAATGTTTACATAACGAAATGCATTCCAATAGTAAAAGGTCAACTGTAATAGCCTACCTATAAAAAATCAAGTCATTGACTACATCTTAGATTTCTTCGCCTGTCTCTTGTACAGCTGTTCGGGAGCATCTCTGAGGAGTGTCCAGCAGTAGTCAGCCAGCATTGTAGTGGACCATTTTCCCTGGTATCTTTGTTCCATTGTTGCGATATCTTGATGAAAACGTTCGCCGTGTTCATCACTAACAATACCACAGTTGCTAGGAAAGAAATCCAAATGGGAATGAAGGAAGTGAATCTTTAGAGACATATTGCAGCCAAGTTTCTTATACTTCATCAACATGTCTTCTACTAGTTCCTTATAGTTTTCTGCCCTAACATTTCCGAGGAAGTTTGTAGAAACTAGGCGAAAAGCATTCCATGCTTGTTTCGCGTCACCTTCCAGCAAGTTGTTGAACCGGTCATCTTTGAAAAGCTCTCGAATCTGAGGACCCACAAAAACCCCCTCTTTAATCTTTGCTTCGCTGAGTCGAGGGAATTTTTCATGCAGGTATCGGAATGCTGGCAAAGTCCGGTCAATGGCTTTCACGAAGTTCTTCATCAAACCTAGTTTGATGTGAAGGGGTGGTAGCAAGATTTTCTGAGCCTCAACCAGAGCTGGGTGTTGGATATTCTTCTCTCCAATGGCTACATTCTGCCTGTGAGTCCATTCCTTCCTCATGTAGTGCATTTCCCTTGCTCGGCTATCCCACTCGCATAAGAAACACATGTATTTTGTATGTCCTTGCTGCAGTCCCATTAAAAGGGCAACTACCTTCAAATCACCACAGAGGTGCCAGCTGTACTTGTTATACTCAATGGAATTCAGTAGCTGCCTTAAGTTATCGTATGTCTCTTTCATGTGGACAGCATACGCTACTGGAATAGATGGAAGAATGTTTCCATTGTGCAAAAGCACAGCCTTGAGACTCAGTTTCGAAGAGTCCACAAATAGTCTCCATTCTTGTGGGTCATGGGTGATTTTTAAAGCATTCATGAGGCCCTCAATATCGGAACAGAATATCAGATTACTTTCCTTTCTGAAGAAAGGCTCCAATTGCTGGTGGCGCTTTCGATATGCAGTAATTGTGACATCTTCTTCTAGAAGATTCCATTGTTGGAGTCTTGATCCTAGCAATTCTGCCTTGTTCTTTGATAAGTCCAAATCACGAATCAGGTCATTTAGTTCTTCCTGTGTTATTCTGTGTGGGGTTGATGATGCACCACAGTGAAAATCTGGATCACTGCATGCTGATGGACCAGGAGAAGAACAGGTCGACTCACCTTTGTCTTCGTCAGATGAATCAAGAGAATATTCTGCTGGAGGTTCTGGAATATGAAGTCCCTCACCATGTGGAACTGGTCTCAATGCAGACGGAATGTTTGGGTAGACTATTCTCGACTTCTTTCGCTTCGTTATTCCGCCGGAAAGAGGAGGAACCAAGCAGAAGTAACAGTCATTTAGGTGGTTGCTTGGCTCTCTCCACACCATTGGGACTGCAAACGGCATTGATGACCTTTTGCAATTCAACCACTGTGAAAGCTGTGTTGTACATGTAGCACAGCATATATGCGGAGCCCAAGGCTTGTCTTGGTCACCAACCTTGCATCCGAAGTAAAGATGATATGCCTTCTTCACTTGAGAATTGATACTTTTCTTCTGGTTGGCAAATGTCACTTCCCCACAAATATAGCAAAAATTGTCCGCGGTATTAACACACTTTCGAGGCATTACTGTTCTTTATTGTACGTAAATGGATAAAATAATAAGTTTTATGTAACAGTAGCTTGAACTGTCTCGCACAACGTCTAAAATATTTTAAATGCTGAACCTATCTGATTGGGCTTTATATAGTACACTGCTTACGTCAGCTTCAGCAGCCGCCTGGCATTAGTATAATAGGCCTACACATGTATAGTACACTGCTGACGTCAACTTACTTCAGCAGCCGCATGGCATTAGTATTGCATTGCATCAGAAAATGATGCAATCAACTGTGGATGATGTGAGCATGATGGTATTATGCAATGTTACATCATTATTCCGGATGTTGCTGCAGTCCTACTGGAGAAATTTACACAGTGAAACATAGAAAATGAGGTATATGAATATCTTCAAAACGAGAGCCAATACAAATTTTTCACGGTTATATTCGTGTTCGGCACACCAAAATACTACAGATTAGGGCCTTTTCAAGTCAGTAATGATTTCACTGTTGACCAGTGTTATCAAATATCATAATGGCAATGTTCTATTATATACAAATACTGTAATTATAAACAAGGACTGGTTATCAGTGCCAATACAAATTTAAGCAATATGTCATTATGGCCAAAAAAAAGAATGCGTTTCCTACTGCACTGTTTTTAAAATTATAGTAGGTAGGTAGGGTTTATTTTTTTTAAAATCCCCCACATACATACATATATATATATATATATATATATATATATATATATATATATATATATATATATATATATATATATAATGTACTAAGTACTTCAAGTACTGGGCTAAACCAGCTCAATTAGATGTACAAATAAATTTCTATATTAAAGCATGCTAGAGATATCTACCTACACATTAAGCTGTGCTACATACTGTCAAACTTTTACACATTATATTTAAAACACACACACACATACATACACACATAAAAAAGGATCCTGACAAATAACTCCAAACACTGTCTCCAATGGATAGATTAATTTAACAATATTAAAACCACTGTACACATCTAGTTCTACCGACCACCGCAATTTTATCTCCAAGGTTGTTGTTTTTCTACCCAAAGGGAGAGTCCCTGACTCTCATGAACGCACTTGGGACTCCATTTCTTCAAAAGTGCTATTCAAAATACATTAGGATTCTCATTTGAAATCTTCATGCTGAAATCCAACAAAACAATTTGATCCAAAGGCTTAGTTTCTATCTTGATGTAGGTGAAGCTGCATTGATAATGTTACCATAATACTGTAGATGCATGTATATTATTATAATATTGTACATGCATGCATACATGGACAGGCAATATTATAGTTTGTCAGTGACCAGATGCAGGAATATGTTGGGCCAATATAAATTTATATGCATCAAGATGTTAGCAAAACACAAACAAACTATTAATTATTTTCTTAAAGATTAACCCAACATTTAATAATCATTAACAAGAAATAAAGTGGGCCAGAAAATGCCAAATTGGATGACAGATCTAGCAACCAAATTCAAGAGCAATTGGCCAAAAATCAGGGTCAGTTAGTGCTTTGTCTAAATATATTTCCAATGTTGTTGATCCCATGTTATGAAAGTAACTGTGACCATGGGTATATCTTTTTTTATCTTCATCAATATCTTACTGCACAGCAGCAGCATTTGCCCAGTACTAACAGACCCCTATGCCAGGATTCTTTGTGTCAATTTTGGTCAAATTCAGCTGGTTTGTTTTTGTAGGTCTTGTCCTGTACATTTTTCAATATTATATTTTTTGTAGTTTGGCATCATTTGTACAAATAAGAAAATGCACTATTCCATGATGCTCTCCATAAAATTTTGTCAAATTTAATTAGTTTTTGCAGTTAGTGTAAAAAAAATTGGAATGGTCAGTGATGCTGATGACCACTCAATTAAAGATAATACATGTATTCTCTACATTAATGACACTGAACTGAAAAATGTTATGCATTATAAACTATTAAGTGTTTGAGCTGATAACAGTATGCTATGGTCAGAACATATCAGTAATGTTACCAAACAATGGCTAAGAATATATCTGGTTACCATACAAAAATTAAAGAATTTAAAACCTACAAACACAAGATGATTTAGAAAACTTATATTCCACCTCCTCTGGACTACTGCAACACGGTATAGGGCAGTACTTTTAAAAACAAATTTGTTAAAAGTGGAAAGACTTCAAAAACAAGCCATCAGAATCATCCATAACAACAGAGTTGATAGTGTCCATGATGGCTATGAAAACAGATGTTGAAGAAAAGCTAAATTTATGTCTAAAATTTCCAATCATTTGTTTATCTAAAGATGCATCATCAGTGCTTCCTTTCATTACATATGTTTGAAATGGATGCAATTCAAAAGGCCTATAACTGGTTGTGGCCACCTTTGTGGTATATTTTATATATGTATATATCATATAATGTGTGTGTGTGTGTGTGTGTGTGAAAAGTTCTCAGTCATGCATGTCAGTGTACACAATGCTCTGTGTGCTGAATCCATACTTGCTATTGTGTACACCAATCCATTATACCTTTTTTGTTTATTTCCCAGCTGTATTTTATATATTTGCCTGTACATGTGCAGATTATAAATCAAAGGCTTAAAGGGACATCAGTTTTTGTACTAACTGCATCATCCTCATAAAACAAAGGCTTTATTATTATTATATTATTATTATTGAATTAGTGCAGCTACAATTCTTGGAGGCAGATCCAATAACAGGCAAAACCAGCACCACCTCTACCAACACTGAGTGTTAAACAACTTGAACGTTTCCTTGAGTAAGTTTTCTCTACAGTTTAATAGTTAAAATTATGCCCCATAAACACTTAAAATGCAGGAGTTTCCTGGGTATCACACCACAAACATCATGCCTGCTTGTTTGTACACACCCAAACCAATGTTAAAAACAATATTTCTGGACCCGCCTGATTCCTCTATGTATGTGTGTGTGTGTGTGTCTGTATGTATATACTGGGTTTAATGGAACAACAGCACAAAAAAGACAAACACAAACTAAAAGGTTGTTGTTGTTGTTCTAGGGTTTAATGCCATTGTTCAGCACAAGATAGGCTATACATGGCAGCCAGTATTAATGGTGGAGGAAAAACCCTTTAAAACCCAGGGAAGAACCACCGACCCACAAGAAGCTACTGGCAGGCTTTTCCATGTACCCACTCTAGCCGAGCCTTGGACTCGAACCCACACATGCAGAGGTGAGATGGCAGTGATCTGAAATGGTGAGCGCTTTAGACCATTTGGGGCCCCAAACTAAAAGGTTGTTGTTGTTGTAGTTGTTGTAGGGTTTAACACCATTTTTCAGCATGCGATAGGCTATACATGGCGGTCAGTATTAATGGTGGAGGAAGAAACCGGGAAATCCCCGGAAAGAACCACCGACCCTCGAGAAGCTACTGGCAAGCTTTCTCACATATCCACATTGGCCGAATCCGAGACTCGAACCCACACAGACAGAGGTGAGATGGCAGTGATCCGTAACGGAGAGCGCTTTAGACCACTCGGCCACTCGGGGCCCCCCAAACTAAAAGGTACATTAAGTTCTAAAACTGTAATAAGAATTACTAAAGTTTATTAAGGACTGATAATGCTATTTATTTACTATCATTTCAGTATATGTTATCAATGATAATTATGAAACCAGTCTTTGTCAGTCATATCAAGTTGGAAATATTCAATATTCATTCTAGCACTATACAAATTTTTTAATTCACTAATTTTTCAGTGGATTTTCATTGTAATAGTTTACATACAAGAGTTGTCTCCATTACCTGGATCATGGCATCATAGCACATCCATCATTTTATGTTCATACTGAGACCACTCCGGCAGGCCTAGCAGTTAGAGAGTCCGCCTTGGATGAAAGAGGTCATGGGTTTGAACACTGGCCGAATCATATCAAAGATCAATATAAATGGTACTAATATCTGCCTCGCTAGGCACTCAGCATTAAGAGGTTAGTGTTAGGACGGGTTGGCCTGGTATCAGGATAATATGACTGGGTAGGACATCACATTACATGTCTGTGGCATGATGACCCAGTGCTAGACACAATATAAACTGCCACACTGCAGACATCATAGCGATGTGACGAAAAAATTGTTACAGCTGCGTATAAAATCCAAATCATGCATAAACACACACACTTGTGCTTACAGGGCCATGTGGGGCTTTTTCTTTTCTTTTTTTAGTATATTTTTTAATACTTTTATTTTTTAACTTGTATCTCTTATTTTAAATACATTTTACATCATTTTAATAGTATTGCCTTATATCTGGTAGTACTTCATGGTTACATTTTCTCTTTAGTAACTTCTTAATGCAATTCTTTATATTTTCATTTTTTTATAGACTTTAATCTGCACCATATATTCATTACTGTGCTGATGTGTCTTTCAACTCTTAATATATCTGAAAGAGATACCGAATATTTGGATCTCAATAAGAGATTTGCATTCTTCTTTCCATGTAGGTCAGTGTTATGCAATAAATAATTTAATGAAATCCATCTCATTTAATAATACAACATTGTCATATTCATCATATATCACTCCTGCAATACAGGCCGTCCTTATAAACTGCTACCATACATCCAACTTCGTCCTGCTTAATTCTCTGAGGGGAGATTTTCATGTGGCTTTTTTGTTTTATATCTTATCTACAACTCAAAACCAGAGCTTTGGATACACTTGACTGATGTTATTGGAAATGTAAGAGTAATCGCTGAACAAAAAACATTAAATTCCATACATCCTCACCCCCACCCACACCAAAACTGTGTCGATGTTAGCACTGCAGTTAACTTATTTTCAATCTACCCTTACATATACCGTAACTTACCTTTATATAAGGGTTTGATTTGGTGGGAACAAAAACTACTGACACTGTCAACTTAAAAAGTTTCCACACAAAACGAACTAGTCCTGCTTTGTTTTACTCCTGATCTCAGACTTGCGTATGTACATGTAAACCTGTCAAAGGTGAAGTTTTCAACAGGTATGGAACAGACCATTTACTTTTCAGTGGATGAGACGGTGTCTGGCATTTTGAATTGCTCCAAATCACATTATACAGACTACTGTTCTTCTGATTTTGAAGGAAAATACACTGAAATTGATTCAACATGTTCAATTAGTTGAAAACAAATTACCTAAGTTAAAAGAAATAAAAATACATGGCTGTAAAGAAAAATACCACCTCCAAATTAAATGGTTGGTCTCTAACTGGACCTGCTATAAACCACACAATACTTACCCAATGTTTCATAATTGTTACGAACAGTTGAACATATTAAAAGCATTGTTAATTAATTCATAAAAAGTGAATAAGTCTATTAATATCCCTTCTGATAATCCATTTTATGTTCAGGTGAATGAAATATAGCCAACTAAAATCGTACATGTATTTACCTTTGTTGTGGTGGGGTTGAAGGTTGGCATGTCTGAGCCATATCGACAGGTGACTGTTAAGCAGTTGAACTTCACTCCAATATTTAGTAATCCACAGTTAAAGTAAAGTTCAGTTCTATTTCAAATATGACCACTCCTACCTCATCTGATCTATATACATGTCACACTTGTTTAAAGTAGCAAATAATATCTAATCCACAGCAAACTGCCCCTCCTTACTGCTGTCCAAGACCACAGGGTAATGTCCTTTAACCATGCCCCCAAATCAATGTGATCCACATATAATCCCATTACCGCATCACAGGACCTAATGCTGTGACAATATTGCTCCTCGCAGGGGCAATGAATTATCAGCTGGCCTTTAACAAGTCCACTTATCCCAAGGACAACACATTTCCTCAATTAAAAAGGCTGTCAGAATGTACATGCTGTATTGTATCCCATCTCCCCTTGCCTAACAGACTCCAGACCTCAGTCCCATGAGAAAAAAAGGGAAGATTAATTAAACATGAACAGCAACAAAATGCTTGGGCTTTAATTTCATTCATGATGAAAGCAGTTGAAATTAGCCAATATTGTTAACATTATGACATATTGCAGTTACACAATACATTGTGCAAGTTTAACATCAAAACTGCTATGACAAGTCGATATGGATTGACACTGGGATTTACAAGTTTTCTGTTCTTATCTACAAGTAGGGTTGCCATACATTTTCCATCAACCCACCTCTGACACCCCACCCCCATGTCCTCAATTTCAATCTATAAATATCATTACAGATACTGATTCACACACTCTGTGGTGTGTCCCCTTTCATACTAGTTAAAATATGGTAACTCTTTGTAAAAGAAGCTTCCTTCAATTACACATTAGGAACAATGGTTTTACTTCATCAAATTAGTGTATAGTGATTACGATTAAGAGACCATGCTATTTGGTTTCTATTTTTATTTTTATGTGCAGTTCTCAAACAATGCAGATCAAATTCCAGAATTTTATAACTTCCTCCTGGAACAAAAGGTTTTGTTCTGGCCTGCAAGATAAAATATTAAGTCTTCATTGTTACAATTGTTTTACTGTTCTTTGCAGACCCAAGTTTCCTGCTTGCATTCTGTACCAATAACTCAATTGGAAAATCACTGAGCCATTTCTGTCACATGAAATTTTTGTTAGATGTAGCTGATTTAAACAATTTAAATTTAAATTTAAATTATCAGCAATTTATCTGCACTAGTTATCATAGAAAGTACATAAAACCTGACAATACACATACATTTGAGGGGTTTGCCTCCTGTGGATGAGTGCAGACAGAAAAGACAGATGATGTTCCAATTGTGACAGTCTCTTTCCACTGCCATATTATCCCACATGAACAAAAGTAGTTGTGAATATAGTTCTCAAGATAGCAAATTACACAAAGTTTCTTTCTTGACTTGACAGAAATGGTCATGGATCTTCCAACTGACTATTAAGTGTGTTGTACAATTAAGCATATTTTACAATTAAGTGTGTTGTACAGTTAAGTGTGTTGTTTAATTAAAACAATCATCTTAGTGTGGTAAAAATGCCAATGCTGACACTACTATCACTACAAGACAAACACAAAACCAAAAATAATCATCAATATAATTTTGTTGAAGTTAGATTGAAAAAAAAAACCTAATGTTTGAATCAAACAGAAATTCACAACTCTAGATTATGTGGAAGACCACATGTTTTTTTTCACCCAATTGTTTTCATCAATTGGGAATGTATCTGCATTTACCGTGGAACATGAAGTAATTACCAAGTTTGGTAAATGGAGCTAATAATAACTCAGATGTACCATCTACACTCGCTTATATGTTGAGTCAAACTGCAAAAATCAAAGATCCTGATCTGCCATAACATAATGTGTCTGCAGATCAGGGTCTATGTTCTTTGTTCTACTGGTTACTTCTAACAAACTGCACAGACCCAGGTTTGCTGACACATCATGCAACAGTAGATCTGGGTTTGTGCAGTTTGCAGAAGGACTTGTCTTATAATTGAGTATATGTGGCTGAAGTGAGTATATACTACATTCATGCAAAGAATAGCTGCAAACCTGTATCAATGAGTGTATTGGGGCCCCGAGGGGCCAAGTGGTCTAAAGCGCTCTCCATTAGGGATCACTGCCATCTCACCTCTGTCTGCGCCGGTTCAAGTCTCGGATTCAGCCAATGTGGGTATGTGAGAAAGCTTGCCAGTAGCTTCTCGTGGGTCGGTGGTTCTTTCCGGGGTTTTCCTGGGTTCTTCCTCCACCATTAATACTGGCCACCATGTATAGCCTAGCGTGTGCTGAAAAATGGTGTTAAACCCCACAACAACAACAACGAGTGTATTAAACTGTATTATTTTACAAGAAAGAAAAAAAGGACACAACTTTACTGATGTAATACTTTTCATGCCACCTGAAGGTGGCATATGAGAAAACAAAATTACATTTAAGGTATCACAGAGTATTCAAACTAAAGGTTATGGATAATCAGTGTGAAAATCAATCAATCAATGTCAAAGTTAGCGATAGTTTTGAGGAGTTTTTGTTACTATAGATAACTTATACAGATTGAAAGCAAAATACATTAGACAATACTACCACTCCAGTGGCCTAGTGGTGAGAGCATCTGCCTCGACTGCGGGAGGTCGTGGGTTAGATCCCCGGCCGAGTCATACCAAAGACTTACAAAAATGGTACTAACAGCTGCCTCGCTTGGCGCTCAACATTAAGAGGTTAGTGTTAGGACTGGTCAGCCTGGTGTCAGGATAATATGACTGGGTGGGACATCATGCTACATGTCTGTGGCATGATGCCCCTAAATAAAACACACACACACACATTAGACAATAAAAGAGTAGTAAATTTAATGAATAAACAGTTTTAAAACCAAAGAAATTCTATGTTAAAAAATGTCAGAAAGGAACTAAACAATGCAATTCCATTGTTAATGAAATGTTGAGAGACAGTACAAACAAGTAAAAATGTGTAGGGTTAAATTGGCTATACTATATTATGGAAGAATTGTAGTTCTAAATTTATTGGAATACATGTATCTTCTTGTATAAAAAATGCATTTCTGTTATTTCCATATTGTCCACACAAAAAAACAAATAAAAATGAAATGGAAAAACTTACGTGGCTGAACTGACATCACAATTGTAATTATGGAGAAGATTCAATTTCAGTGAGACAAAATACTCCATGAAAACTGCGCGAGTTCTTGAAAACTTGTGGAAGTTAATGAAAACCTATAGCTATCCCTGTAAACTCTTCAGAGCTGTACCAACTACAGAAACAATGACAGTTGTTTTCAGAAATGGAGAAAATAGCATATCTATCTGTAATAAATTCAAATACTTTGGGGTGTTTCTTTCCAAGAATTGCCACTTTTTGAACCTATGAAACAAACAGTAAACATGCCAAAAGAGTCATTCTTGACTGAAATAGTGATGCATTTTATTCAGTTTTAACATTTTATATTCCTTCTGGCAAAGTCGAGAAGCTCTGAGCAAAATTCAAGGCATTTTAAAAATATTTAGGGCATTTTAAAGAATAAAACCAACTACATATATTTGCAAACCATGCTTTTGCACACTGAAAATCAATTTGGGTTTTGGTATAGTTTCTATTCAAATTCCATAATAATTCCACTGAAAAGAGTGCATGAGTACCAAGGATAACGGCATCATCTGCATATAAAAGGACCAACATTTAAAGTATATAACAGTACTGTATCAGGACTAGTCAAGTATATAACAGTATTGTATCAGGACAAGTAAAGTATATAACAGTACTGTATCAGGACTAATAAAGTATATAACAGTATTGTATCAGGACTAGTAAAGTAATAACAGTATTGTATCAGGACTAGTAAAGTATATAACAGTACTGTATCAGGACTAGTAAAGTATATAACAGTATTGTATCAGGACTAGTAAAGTATATAACTGTACTGTATCAGGACTAGTAAAGTATATAACAGTATTGTATCAGGACAAGTAAAGTATATAACAGTACTGTATCAGGACTAGTAAAGTATATAACAGTACTGTATCAGGACTAGTAAAGTAATAACAGTATTGTATCAGGACTAGTAAAGTAATAACAGTATTGTATCAGGCCTAGTAAAGTATATAACAGTATTGTATCAGGACTAGTAAAGTATATAACAGTACTGTATCAGGACTAGTAAAGTATATAACAGTACTGTATCAGGACTAGTAAAGTAATAACAGTATTGTATCAGGACTAGTAAAGTAATAACAGTATTGTATCAGGACTAGTAAAGTATATAACAGTATTGTATCAGGACTAGTAAAGTATATAACAGTATTGTATCAGGACTAGTAAAGTATATAACAGTACTGTATCAGGACTAGTAAAGTATATAACAGTACTGTATCAGGACTAGTAAAGTAATAACAGTATTGTATCAGGACTAGTAAAGTAATAACAGTATTGTATCAGGACTAGTAAAGTATATAACAGTACTGTATCAGGACTAGTAAAGTATATAACAGTACTGTATCAGGACTAGTAAAGTAATAACAGTATTGTATCAGGACTAGTAAAGTATATAACAGTACTGTATCAGGACTAGTAAAGTATATAACAGTATTGTATCAGGACTAGTAAAGTATAAAACAGTACTGTATCAGGACTAGTAAAGTAATAACAGTATTGTATCAGGACTAGTAAAGTATATAACAGTACTGTATCAGGACTAGTAAAGTATATAACAGTACTGTATCAGGACTAGTAAAGTAATAACAGTATTGTATCAGGACTAGTAAAGTATATAACAGTATTGTATCAGGACTAGTAAAGTAATAACAGTATTGTATCAGGACTAGTAAAGTATATAACAGTACTGTATCAGGACTAGTAAAGTATATAACAGTACTGTATCAGGACTAGTAAAGTAATAACAGTACTGTATCAGGACTAGTAAAGTATATAACAGTATTGTATCAGGACTAGTAAAGTAATAACAGTATTGTATCAGGACTAGTAAAGTATATAACAGTACTGTATCAGGACTAGTAAAGTATATAACAGTATTGTATCAGGACTAGTAACGTATAGAACAGTACTGTATCAGGACTAGTAAAGTATATAACAGTATTGTATCAGGACTAGTAACGTATATAACAGTACTGTATCAGGACTAGTAAAGTATATAACAGCATTGTATCAGGACTAGTAAAGTAATAACAGTATTGTATCAGAACTAGTCAAGTATATAACAGTATTGTATCAGGACTAGTAACATATAGAACAGTACTGTATCAGGACTAGTAAAGTATATAACAGTACTGTATCAGGACTAGTAAAGTATATAATATTAATGTATCAGGACTAGTCAAGTATATAACAGTATTGTATCAGGACTAGTAAAGTACATAACAATATTGTATCAGGACTAGTCAAGTATATAACAGTACTGTATCAGGACTAGTAAAGTATATAACAGTACTGTATCAGGACTAGTAAAGTCTATAAGAGTACTTTATCAAGACTAGTACAATCAATGTTTATTTCAGCACACTGATACTGCTGCAAAAACCTTTCAAGGTCATGTGTGCTTTATTTTTGTTCATGATTGAGGGTTGTGGATAGAGTTTTTGCATAAATGACCTTTTTTCATGACTGTAAGTTGTAAACAAGATGTTTAATAGAATTTGAGTTCAAAACTCAACCATTAGTTAGTGGAATTTTCCATTAGAAAGATTAGATTTCCAGAACATTTTATTGTGTTGTAAGTCAAATGGTTGTGTATAATATATAGGGAATTTGGTAAACAAATAGTTTATTCCTGTTTTATATCAGTCTGTGGAAATCCATCATCTGAGTTGGCAGTTGTGTTCAGATACAATTCAAGAAGAATTATTTATTTAAATCATTTACTGGAATTACTCAAGTGCTCAGTGACTCTGATTTCTTCAGATTTTGAGAACTCATTCAATTCAAAGACATCTGGACTGCATCATTAGTATGTCTTGAAATTTCAAGAGTATTAATATATTAGGACAATCAAGAAAATTAGAATTTGTTTGGAACTAGGACATTTAGTTTATTTGGAATTTAATACACAATGCTGTAAGTGTGTCTTGAATTTTTTACTTTGTAGTATAAGGAAATAAATTGTTTCTTGAATTTTACTAAACTTGGTTTCACTTTCAATTTTAAGACCTAGAGTCATAACAATTGAGAAACAATGAGAATGGAATGGTTTTAATTTTAAAAAATTGTACTGAATAACAAAGAAGTGCACTAAATCTTTTTGGCATTTCTACTCTCAATACAGTTATATATCCATTCCTGCAATGTAAATCTGCGAGTGAATGTAAGTCATAAAACAACAAGCATTTGTTCAAATTCTGTTGGAATGAGTCCTTCCTGATCTTAAAAGTAACAGTGTTTTGGGCAAAACAAATTAGTAAAAGAAAAGTAGAAAACGGGTCCCTTAATTAGAGCAATGAAAAAAAGGCTTTTTTTGAGAAACATCAGATATCAAGCCAGATCATTTAAATGAAGGATGAGGTGGGGAGCAATCTTATCAAAAACAACTATATCAACCATATAATGTTAGAGTTAATAATAATAATAATAAAAATAATAATAATAATAATAATAATAATAATAATAAATAATAATAGGTAAGAAAGTGGATTTTACCTGTCCTGTAAAATCACCTCACAAAGTTTCTTTGAGATCTTTTGTTCAATACAAGATGGGAGAAAACCATGATCTGCTAAATAACCCGTATATTAAAGTTAAATTTCCTAGTAAATATATTAGTTCATAATTGCAAGAAAGGAAGAGCTAAGAATCAGAATAGGAGTACATCTACGTGTACTTATAGTGTATATATACTGTACATGTACTTGTATTGTATATGTGTAAACTATTTTCAGACCATTTTTCACCTTTTGTGTGAGAGGTTCTAATCTCACCAGTGACCTGTCTGAAAAAAAGACAGAAACCACCATACAGTCTTAGATGTATGGTCATAATGACATGTGCTAAGGGGGGAGTCATGAGAGAAAAACCTCTCTTCTGGCTACAAGAATACAGTATTGACCCATGGACAAAGGGAGAGAACCCCTACAGAAAATACAAACTCTGTCCACAAGAGGCTAATGTAAACAGCATGAAGAAGGTTTATCTCCATAGGGGGAATGCTTGTTCAGTGGGGCTGACATGGTCCAGCAGGTGCCACTCAATCGTCATCCAACAAGTGCTATGAACCAGATGAGGCAGTGAAATCATGAAAATCCAGTGCACTGATGCAGTGATACTTCAAAAGTAGACCAGATGCACCAAATTGATGTTTAAAAGCATGATATACCAGATGCACCAATTGATGTTTAAAAGCATGACATCTGTTTTGAATAAAGATTTTGCTGAATGGTGCATTGCATAACTAAGAACTGCTGGCTCTAGATTTTCATTTTATAATTGCAATGCTGGCTAATTGTTAACTAAAAATTGTATAAACTGTGTAAATGCATGCATACACTGGGCTTGTCATCTGGTTATCTGTGCCTAACAGACAGACAGATGTAATAGTTATGATTTGTGTAAATGCATACATACACTAGGCTTGTCACTGGGCTTGTCTCTTGGTAATCTGTGCCTAACAGACAGCCAACCATGACAGTTATGAAGTGTGATTAAAGGGTTGGGGGCAAAGTCGTACATTGTCGGATTATCTATAAGGCACATATCGCCTTACATATAAAAGAAAACAAATCTTGGCTCACAGAAAATCCCAGCCCCACCACTACCACCACCAATCCCCTACCCCCCAAAAGTACATGCTCAGTTTCAAAATCTTAAAATGACTTCTATCTCTCTGTAACTTTCTTTTGAAGATACATACACCCCACCCAAATAACACATACATTTAGTGGCATGGATGTAATATTTAGCAAGAGTCCCTCAAAGAAACTGACATTCTACTGACTGATAATAATTTCCAGGATTTCAAGGTAAGGTCATTTCTTCCTGTCAAATGCTGAACGGTTGAAACCATCTCTGATAATTCTTCAGCAATAACACTGCAATTAGCTGCTGTGGACATACTGGAATTCAGACTGGCACCATTTTCATTTAGGACTAAGCAGACACAATGAGAAGTCTTTTGTTGAAAATCCCATCCATTTAATGAATTACAATGACAACATGATTTTCAAGACTGTCATCATGACAGCCACATTGGGTGTATGATTCGCATGATTTTCATTTAGGGGCAAATGGGTATCACAAGAATTCTGTTAAAACCTGATTGGGAAGAATAGAGAGAGGAACATTTTCAAAATTGCCTGGAGGCCATAATAAGGGTCAGTTTGCATCATTTTCATTCATGACTAATTAAACACCATATGAACTCTTCCACTGAAAACCCATGTTAAAATGACTTTCCATTTAAAAAGAATAGCAATAACAAGATTTTCAAGATGGCCACCATGGTGGCCATACTGGATATCAGACTGGCACATTATTTAAAACCAACAAAAACATGATAACAAGTCTTATGGTGAAAACACTATGTTCATATGACATCACATATTGATTATTAAAATAAATTCAAGATCACAGCCATTGTGGCCATATTAGATATCAGACTGGGATCATTTCAATTTATTACCAACTAGAAATCTTTCAGTGAAATCACAATGTCAATATAACCAGACATATTGAAGAAATAACAAGAACAAAAATTTTCAAGTCTGCCCTTGTGGTGGCCAAATTGGTACTATTTTCACTTTGGACCAACAAGCCACCAAAAAAAGTCTTTAAGTAAAAAAAATGCTGATGCAACCATCCATTTATATGGAATAGTGTTAACAAGATTTGCAAATGGCTACCATGGTGGCCATATTGGATGTGGAAACAGCACTTTCTTCATTTATGACAAACTAGACATTACAAGTCTTCTGGTGAAAATCCCATCTCAATATGACCTTCCATTCCAAAGAAGTAGCAATAAGATTTTCAAGATGGTTGCTATGGTGGCCTTAATGAACACCAGATTTTCATTTTGGACCCACTAGACATCAAAAGAAGTCTTCTTGCCAAAGCTCAGTGTTGATTAAGATCCACTCAAGAACTGCAGCATTAACAAGATTTTCAAGATGGCCACATTGGATGTCTGAATGAGATAATTTTTGAGCCAACCAGACCACGGAATAACCTCTCCTGTGTTTTACATGCTGAATTCTGATTTGGTATTGAATAGATAAGAGTTTAATTGCTTTATTTGTACTATACTTACTCTGGCACCTTTTTTTCTTACCAAGGTTTAACTACAGGCACAATCAGGTGTTGTGTTTTTCATGCTCTACTGACCAGCATTTCAGTTATAGGTTCCAAAGCTTTGCCAACTGAGCCAGCATTTCAGTTATAGGATTATGGTTCCAAAGCCAGCATGGCTCACACCTAACATCTGAGATCATTTATTTTTTTAGAAGCATGTTTAACAACCTTGTACATCTTTTTTTAAATGATTTTAATTACCATATACACACTTGCATATCCAAATGTAAACCGAATCTAACTTTAAACAACATAGACACTGATCTACCAATGCATAATGAATCTGGTAGATCTGGGTCCATGCAGTTCATAAGAATTAATTTGTCAAATAAACGATATAGACCCTGCTCTACCTGCACACTATGCAATGGTAAATCAGGGTCTGTGTTGTTTTACAGTTGAATCTGACTTGCAAGCATGTATATATGGTACTGCATTGTCTCATGTATAAAGTGCACCTTACTGTAACATCATAAACCCAGATATAATTATTAGCATATGTGATGTGATGTGATGTGATGTGATTTTGATTTTTAATGTAGCTTTAACAATTTTTCAGTCATATTGCTACGATGTCTGCAATGTGTCAGTTTACAGTGATGTCTAGCACTGGGACATCATGCCGCAGACATGTAGCATGATGTTCCATCCAGTCACATTATCCTGACACCAAGCCGACCAGTCCTAACACTAACCTCTTAATATTTTTAGCATATAAAACAGGATATAATCAGACACAAAACTCAAAAAATTCAAAACATGCTTAGTATCTTTAAAGATGTATAAACTTGGTAGGTACGTAGAAATACAAACAATTCAATAACAGTGAAAAGTTACAGATGATAAAGATTTCAAAACTTGATCCTGGCTTCAAATTTTGTAGTTATGTGACCACAGTACCACTCAGATTTCAAAAAACTTTCAACCTGAGTACATATTCCACCCAAAAGTGTGACCTAGTAAAATTTTCATAACGAAAAATTTGACATCAGTATCTCAATAGTAAAACTTGAAATAAATACTGATTATACTCACTTATCAGTCCATCTAACTGCAAACAACACTGACCCTGATCTGCCATTGCATGGTGTGTCAGCAGATCAGGGTCTATGATGTTCAACTGATTACACCTAACAAACTGCACTGATTCAGATCCACTGGTGTAGCATGTGATGGCAGATCAGGGTATATGCAGTTTGACCGAAATGATCAACAGGTAGACAGAACATCTTGTTACAAAACAGGTTTAATGAAATTTTTGTAACCTAGTTTCCAATAATCAACAGATACAAATATTAAGGCAAGTCTTTATTCAAAATTAAAACTTTATTCAAAATTAAAACATTTTATGAAAGTGGGACCTCATCTGCCACTGCAATGTGAGAAATCTCAACCTGAATCTCAAAACACAAAAATCTTAAGTTCTGATACACAGAATACACCTACATTATCAAAATTTGATAGATGCAAGTCAAGAAAATCTGTGTGTTTTGGATTTTTAACATAGCTTTAACAATTTTTCAGTCATATCACTACGATGTCTGCAGTGTGGCAGTTTATAGTGATGTCTAGCACTGGGGCATCATGCCACAGACATGTAGCATGATGTCCCACCCAGTCACATTATCATGACACCAGGCCGAACAGTCCTAACACTAATCTCTTAATGCTGAGCGCCAAGCGAGGCAGCTGTTAGTACCATTTTTGTAAGTCTTTGGTATGACTCAGCCAGGGTTCGAATCCACGACCTCCCAATGCGGACACTCGAACCACTAGGCCACCAGAGCGGTTCAAGAAAATCTGTAACATCTATGACTAAAACTTTACTCAAAGTTAAAGACTGTCAATGTTTTCGAACTTTGAACCTGAGTTTAAGCTTTACTTTCTTGTTCAAAAACATTTGAGAATATGCTATATACACTGTACTCATTTTTAAATCTAAACCAACTGATGACTGTACAGTGGTCTGTGTTTATTTTACATCAATATACTACTTGATATGGGCCTTGGTGCTAGATGAAACTTTCTTAGAACTTATCATTTTATAAGCTGAAAGTAAAATATACCAGTAGACTATTTCCGTGTTAACTTCAAGAGATATCTAACCATACTACATGTAGGAAGCAAAACTTAAGTACCAGTAAATATAATGTTCACTGAAGCCAAATATTATCAACACTGTAAATTTTTATTCTTTTTAATATCTTAAAAATTTGGCATTTTCATAATTTCATAATTTCATAATTTCAACCAGCTTTCCTATGTAAATGTATAAACATTCTGTCATAAAATGAATTTAGTGATATAAATATTCTGTGGCATATGTATTTAGTTTGTGGGTCTTTAAAAACTTTGTTTTATTTTTCAATTTTGTCTTTTATTTTTGCACCTTTCACAACCTCACATGAGTGAATAAATATTTTCTTAAGAAAAAAATTATCAAAGCAGTTTTTTGCCAAAACTAAATATGTTCCCAAGGACTGAACTTTTTTTTACCTCATTGTGTTTTTATACCTTAGATGAGATACGTATCAAATGAAGACAAAAAATTCATCCTGATCAAGACAAAAATATTTATGAAGACCACATACAATACTGCATATGAACTGACCAACAAACAAAGGCACTGACAATTGAAACACTTGGCTTGTTCCTTGAAGAATAAAAATAATTGCCAACAACCTCACATTCAATGAACCAAGGTGACACAACTCTGGAAGACCTAATGCACAACAAGGTAAGTGAATCCAACAGGGCTCCAGCCTATCTCAAGGGAGAGAAATACTTTCTTAGAGTTCTATCAAGTCAACTATGAAAATAACAACATCTCACTTACTTGGCTTCACCACAAGCTGGATTTACAATAATGTCATGCTTTAATTTTGAAGCATCATTTCCCACTGTCAACCAAGAAAAACCACAAAGTACTGAGGAAATTTATCAGTGATTATGAACTGCTCACACTTCCATCTTTTGACTTTTCTTTCCTTCACGACTAAACTATTTTCAGATTAACGACTTTATAAAAGTAATAAAAAACATCTCATTGCCAGAAAAGGCTTTGAAAAGATTAACTCAATACATTATTCGTGACTAATTAACTTCCCACTGATGAGAAATTATCATAACCATCAATCAAGATGCCAAGTAATTATTTTAAGACTCAGCATCCAACACTAGGGGGCACCTAGGAGTTGATAGCTTGTTAATTGGCCTTTCCCTACAAGATACAGATTATGGGAGCTAGAATTGTTCACTATCTCTCCACTGCTGGACAGCCATAGATTACTAAGCTGATTCTTGGCACAGTCTGTGACCACCACGGATCAAAATGTTTATCAAGAAGACTACAATCCTTCACACACAATCTCTTCAACTGTTTATCACTACAAGTCCTCTAAGGAAGTGCTGAAACTTGAAACCAGGATGTTGTATGTTTTTAATGTTTGGCTTTAATAATGACTTCCCGCTTAATTAAAAGAAAGAACCCAAGATGATTTGAGCCAACTTCACCTTTACTAATAGAATGATCTTGTTTCTACTGACATATGTATTATACAATGTTTACACTAATTTTGTTCAAACACATGTATTTGTACTATTTGATAAAGTGTTACTAAATGGTAAATATTAGAAGATTCTTTCAAAACTGTTCAGGTGAAAGTACAAGCTTTGTTGTAAGTACAAAATCCAGTTGATGTACATTGTGTATCTGCCAAATAAACAAACTCCTCCTTAATTTGCAAGGCCCCATGTGGCCAAGTGTCTAAGGTGCTTGCCTTCACAGACCACTCACATGTCTGACCTCTGTCAACACAAGTTCAAGTCTTGGCTCAACCAACATGGGCATGTGAGAAAGCATGCCAGTAGCTTTCCATGGGTTGCTGATTATTCCCTGTGTCAATTCTAATTCTTTTTATATTATACTTTATTAAACCACACTTTATTTCTCATTTTCTCATGAAATTATACGTCCTACTTTCGCCTTTCTGCTTGTAATCAACAACATTTGACATGATCTTTGTGTGTCCACAGATAACGTATCATCACAGAAAAGAAATGTACATCCAATAAGTTTTTTGTTATATTGTACGCCTGCACATGTGATATTGTAAATACTGAATAAAAATATATGAAAAACAAAAAAAAATTTGCACAATCACTGGCGCTGTATTAACAATTAAGGTTGAAAGTAAGTCAGGTGTAAGGGCTACTTGATCAGGCTATTGTTTACACTGGCTATAATCAGTGCCAGTGATGGGTCCAGCTTTGTTTTATTTCATGCTTAACCTCTGGCTATTTCCCAACTCCTAGCCTGAAATCATTTGGGTTCTTCCTTACCAGAAATGGCAGCCATTGACAAAATCTGGTAATTGTAGATGGCAGAGAAAGCAAGTTCATGTGCAGAAACCAATTTACTTCTTTCACTCAGAGCTACTGTGCACTTTGACCTTTTGAGTCTGAAATCAATAGTGTTCTTCCTTACCCCAAATACAAGCCATCAACCAAGTCTAGTAACTGTAGATGGTGGAAAATTCAGATTACTGCCTAAAAACTGTTTTTCTTCTTTCAGCCAGTAAACTTGACCTTTTGGTCACAAAATCAGCTGGGTTCTTCCTTACCAAGTGTTAGCCATCCACCAAGTTTGGTAATGGTAGATGGTGACAACAGTTTTTGTGCTGAAACCATCTTGGTATGAGACTAATGAACACAGAACATCATAATTTAATGCACTCTGACAGGCGTATATGAAAATTAAATTTGTAACCAAACATTTGTCTCTGTTTTCAAACTAGAGGGGTTTCAATTTACTGAATGATTTTCATTGTTAGAGTTTCAAGGCTCACTGGAGAACAAAGCTTCTAATCATAAAATCGAAGTTTGTGAGCCTTTCATCTTTTATCAACAATGAAATCAAATACCATGCACTCACATATACTGAATTCAACTGCACACAATGCAGATTCCAAAATACCAACACATACCACGCAGATATGGGTTATAATGTTGTTTGTTCTACTGATAAGTCCATGTGAACTACATCTACTGGTGTATAATGTGGCAGCAGATCTGGCTCTATGCTGTCTGCAGTTGGATATCAAGATAAATAAGAATTACTGCTTTAAATTCTACGGGTTTTTCAGTTCTAAATCTACCTATTAATCTTGGCTGATGGTAAAATCTGCTTTCATCCAATTCCATGCATTTAGGATTTTTCAGGTTCAAGTCTGTGAGTTCTGGCAAAATATTAAATGAAATCTAGTAAATTTATGTCATATTTTTTTCTTCCATGTCCAAACACACCCATGGTGCTACTCAAAAGTTTTCTTATACCTGGTTTAAAACAAATTTTAATATGGGGAGATTTTTAAACTAAGTGACTTCATCATTCCTTCAATTTGTTTGTGCATAGTGGGGATAGATGGGTAGGGTATTTTGTAAGATACCCAATCTGGTCAGGTACCCATCTAGCCCAGGAAAACGCTGGGAAGAACCAATGACCCACAGTAGCTACTGGCAAGCTTTCTCACATAACCACATTGGTCAAGCCTGAGACTCAAACCCAGGCTGACAGAGGCGGATACTAGTGATTCATAATGGTGTGCAATTTAGAACACTTGGCCAATGAAGGCACCATATATATATATATATATATATATATATATATATATATATATATATATATATATATACAGTATATATATATATATATATATATATATATATATATATATATATAATGAAGAACACAAGTTGGAAAGTTGAAGTACTGATATAATTATACAACGTCCATAAATGAATACATACGAGCCACAATACCTCAGGTGGTAGAGTGTTAGACTCATAATCCAAGGGTCACAATTTTCAACACCCACCCAGAACAGTCCAAGTTGGCTGTCTTGGTGTGTCCATTTGAATGGCACTTAGTACCATTTCCTCCCCATCATACTGCCATTAATAATATGTTACAAGAGCTGTTAAAACAAACCAAATTCTCCAGTGCAGGTCAAACACACCCAACTTCTCTGTGTGATAATTCTTTCAAAGAAGGGGGTGGAGGTGGAGCCTGAAACAGAATGATGACTTCAAACCCTCAATTTCATGCATTTGCTAACCTGATATTATTCCTCTCTCATTTGCCAACAGAAACATACACGGTTCTCCTTTCCTATGTGAAAGAACACAGATAACAACAGCAGTATTTAATTTTGCAGTCAACAAATTCAACAGCAGTAACTGACACTAGAAGGATTCAAATATATAAAGCAAAACACACAACTCTTTTAACACCCACTCAGTCTGGGCATGTAGAAATACTTTATTTCCAAAGGATTCAAATATATAAAGCAAAACACATGACTCTTTTAACACCCACTCAGTCTGGGCATGTAGAAATACTTTATTACCAAGCACAGCTTATAATAAACAGCCTATTTGCACATTTTCGCAAAGACTAAAAACAAATAAAAAAAATCTATGCACTATTATGAGGTATCCTTAGTCTCACATCAACAGAGACAACCCTTGTAATTGGAAAACTGACCACTGTTTTTGTCCTGGCAAATCTTTGTATTTTGTAGCAGAATAATTATGGCTATAATCTCTAATAGTGGTCATTATATTTTGGAAAATTGTTATACTAAAGCTTGTACCATTTGTTTCCAAATTGGAATTATGGTTTTCAAAACAAATAGGAAAAACACCAGTATAATAAGCCCATCTTGTGCATACTGTAAGATCAAATTAAATTACATTCCAATACTTATAAATTCATATTAATATATGTAACACATAAACAAGAACCTCTTTCATGCTAGGTTGTTTGATTTTTTAAATATATTAAAAAATATTAAAATACGTTTTTATCTACTGCAACTAATTCCTATATATGACCATCATGTGACCTACAGCAGGTTTTTGTACTATCCACAATAGAGGAGTTCAACAATTTTTTGTGATGAAGGCTGACTTTGGCAGTTTTCTCTGTGAATAATGGGTGACATCTTCTAATGTATTCTTACCAATGAAAATCTTTCTCCACAGGTGAGTTTTAAACAAATGTTACTCGAGATATTAGCATCAACAATTTAATGAATAGTGAAATCAGGTTGTTGTTGTTGTTGTTTTATGGTTTAACGCCATTTTTCAGCACAAGAGAGGCTATACATGGCGGCCAGTATAAATGGTGGAGGCAGAACCCGGGAAAATCCCGGAAAGAACCACCTACCCACGAGAAGCTACTGGCAAGCTTTCCCACATAACTACATTGGCCGACTCTGAGACTCGAACCCACTCAGAGGTGAGATGGCAGTGATCTGTAATGGTGAGCGCTTTAGACCACTCAGCCACTCGGGACCCTTTGAAATCAGGTTCTCCCAATATTCAACAATCTGAATCACACATGTAACTCATCAATGCCATTCCCAATGATAATCAAGCCATTCTTCCATACCCTGAAAAAAGTAGAAGTCTCTCGCTCTTATCTTGTAATTGGATAACCACAAATGTATCTTGACACAAAGTTCTTTTAAATGATGTCTGGAAATTACATGACATGAAAAAATCATTGTAAAAAAAAGTTTGATGTCAATTAAAAAACAAATTTTTTTCCAATGGCATGCATAAAATACAGTAAACATGAGAAAACAAGCAATCCAGGATTGAACCAGAGGTTTTAATCTTGCAAAATTAGTGCCAAAACCAGAGTGTAAATAAATCTCCAATTACACCCTTTCACTATATCCTGCTCCAATTCAATGCCTTGCTGTAAAAATCTGTTTGCTTTTTCTTGTTTTCTTTCTTCCTGCTGTTTTTTCATTTTGGTGTGTGTAAATATGCCATATCATATGATGGTATCTTTAAGAGTAATTACTGTATTTTCCCCATGATAACCTTAGAAGCCAGCCAGAAGTTGAGAACTGTCATATCTTCTGATGTACCATATATACTTGCTTACAAATTGGGTCTAACTGCAAACTATATAGATCCTGCATAATGTGCCAGCAGATCAGGGTCTTTGTTGTTTGTTCTACTCATTACTTCAAACAAACTGCCAGTGCATTATGTGATGGCAGATCTGTGTCTATGCAGCTTGCAGTTGAATCCAACTTATATGTGAGTACATACGTTTATACTGATCATCAGATAAATACAGTAAAGTGACAGAGATTGTTTTATTTTTTATTTTTCCCAGCTCTAATTGGTCAGCATTTATTAGTCTAATTTATAGTTGCCTTGCAACATCTGGACTTAATCCATCAAGCCCCATCACTCATGCATACATCTGATATGAGTCTTCATAGGGTCAGAATGTTCATCAACCAATAACCTCAGCTTTTCTATCTGCTTCTTCACTTCTGATGTTAAATTCATGTCGCCCTAAAACATGATGATTACCCTCACCCCATGCATATTCCTGAATACTGTATGAGGCAACATATGAAACCATCCTTTTGCCTTTGTATGTGTCCTTTCACCCCCAATGATGGTCTACACTGTTTAAAAGAATGAGCACCCAAAAACTTGACATAGTATTTTAAGGTCTTGACCTTCTTTCCTTCATTTTTATATTTTCTTTTGCAGATATCAAAAACTGCTTAGTACTGTATAACCAGGATTTTGTTAATGTGCCATTACATACATATGTGTGTGTGTGCATACATGCATGCATGAACACATACATATATACATACATACATACATAAACACACACACACACACACACACATACATAAGAAATGACACATGAATTAATGTATTTGCATATAAGATTGATAAATGCAGATGCTGGTAATTATCAGCATTTGCATTTAAAGCAAATAGCACAGATTACCAGCACTTGTGCAGTGTATGTAATTCTTTCAACATGCATTGACTGATTTACTTAACATTCAATCCTGGCCAACGTATGTCATTATTATGACAACTCAGGTTCATAAACCATTGGCAGGTTCACGTTTTCTTGATAAATGCTATACAAAATGAGAAATTTAACAAAGAAATGATGTATTTTACACTGATATTGAAAGGGTCAACTGAATCGATAAAAATTCATTGAAAATTGTACAACTGGGATTTCTCTATGTTAAGCACTCTTCTAAATCACTACCCTTTTAAATTCCTAGAATGTCAGAAATATATTGCATATACAGCCCCTGTTGTAATATACCATATCCCCTCGCTTATAAGATGAGTCCAACTGCAAACTGCACAGACACACATCTGCCATTGCATAATGTGCAAGCAGATCTAGGTCTGTGCAGTTTGTAAGGAATAATCAGTAGAACAAACAACATTGACCCAGATCTGCATGTGCATATGACTGAAAAATTATTAAAGCTACATTAAAATCCAAATCACACACACACACACACACACACACACACACACACACACACACACACACACACAGAGTTGGTCAAATATTAAATCAAATAACTACCCAAATATTGGTCATGGAAAGAGCAGGTTACAGAAACAAAAATGCGGTTAAATATGGTCTATCAATCTGAGACAAATTAGCACTTAATCTCTAAGACACCAATACACACAGAGAATGCTTTAAATTATTTGTGATTGGTGAAATATCAAAATATTTGCCAGTAAAATCCATAAAAAAAACTAACAAGAACATTGATGATATAATGATGTCTTGGTTTTCTTTGTGACATAGTCCCACAGGAAATTTTATCTTTCATTAAAATCCACAATAAACTACCAGGAAAACTGATACTACGGTGATGTCATAATGGTCTGTGTGCCAGTCCCAGAAAGAATTTTATCTGACAACAAAATCCACAATAAACTACCAGGAACATCAACACTATAGCAATTATGTAATGATGTGATATAGTCCCATGGGAAATTTTATCTGACAACAAAATCCAGAATAAACTACCAGGAACATCAACACTATAGCAATTATGTAATGATGTGATATAGTCCCATGGGAAATTTTATCTGACAACAAAATCCAGAATAAACTACCAGGAACATCAATAATATAGGGATCATGTAATGATGTGATATAGTCCCATGGGAAATTTTATCTGACAACAAAATCCGCAATAAACTACCAGGAACATCAATACTATAGGGATCATGTAATGATGTGATATAGTCCCATGGGAAATTTTATCTGGCAACAAAATCCACAATAAACTACCAGGAACATCAATACTATAGCAATCATGTAATGATGTGATATAGTCCCATGGGAAATTTTATCTGGCAACAAAATCCACAATAAACTACCAGGAACGTCAATACTATAGGGATCATGTAATGATGTGATATAGTCCCATGGGAAATTTTATCTGGCAACAAAATCCACAATAAACTACCAGGAACATCAATACTATAGTGATTTATCTGGCAACAAAACCCACTATGAATTACCAGGCACATCAATACTATAGTGATCATGTGATGATGTGATATAGTCCCATGGGAAATTTTATCTGGCAACAAAACCCACAATAAACTACCAGGAACATCAACACTATAGTGATTTGTCTGGCAACAAGACCCACAATGAAATACCAGGAACATCAATACTATAGTGATCATGTAATGATGTGACATAGTCCCATGGGATTTTTTTTTTTCTGGCAACAAAATCCACAATAAACTACCAGGAATATCAATACTATAGCAATCATGTAATGATGTGACATAGCCCCATGGGAAATTTTATCTGGCAACAAAACCCATAATAAGCTGCCAGGCACACTAATGATATAGTAATGTCATGATTTTTTATGTGACATACTCCTGCAGGGACATTTATTTTTAACAATTTCTCAACAAAACATTTCTAAAATATATTAGAATTGAGACAAAAGTTTTGTATTTAAATATCAGAACATGATTTTACTGTCTAAATTATTAGTTTTTCAACTAAGGTATCAGTTTCACTGGTTCCACTGATGCACAGTGATAAAACTCAGTGTGCACAAGTTAAACAACCTTTATTATATACTCAATCTGTTAAAACCATTAACCCATAAACAGTCACATGAAAGTTAAAATAGTAGGCAACCCCTCTCTCCTGCAGGCCAAAACATGACTAATTCAGAGTACCCCAAGCAGAAATAGAAGAGATAAGGAATTGATTCAGCCCCCACAGGAGATCTGTTTCCCCACTCCTGCTGAACTTGTATCTCATTTTCCACATTCCCATGTCAGATAACAAACTCAAACTGCAAATTACAAAGATACACTCACAGATTCTTAATGCATGAGTTGAAAGTACCTGTAAGCCTAACAAATTTCTATTTATAAAAAAATGACCCAATAAACTACAAACAAATTTTCTTTTGTCACAGGGTTTTATGTGAATAGAAATATGTAAATACAACTGAGATCCTGCCAATATGATGTAACTGAAGGGCAAAGATTGAAATAACAAAAGAAAAAGAAAATAAATAAAAAAGGGGCCATAACTGTGTAAATTTTGCCACAAAACATGACCTAGATTTTCCTAATTGTTATGCTTCATGCTATATCATCTCAGATCTGGTTTAATTGCAGCAAGTCCTTGAACTGAGCTGAACAAAATGATGATGGAAATGAAAGGGGAAACTGTCAAACAGAGAAGCCCATAAAATCTGATTTGAAATTTTACAAATCAAACTTAATCAGGAGTTTCTTAATGATAAGTCGCACATAAAATTTGGATGGAATACAGAAGTGAACCTAAACTGCTACAGAAGGGCAAAGTTCTAAATTAAACAGGGACCATAACTCTGTAAATGGTCAAATACGGTGAAAACTTCAAAAAAAGAAATTTTTCATGCTTTTAATGGCTATTATGTTTTATTAAAAATCTGTTTCTCTGGGAGAGTTTACTCCAAATAATTTTTTTAAAAATTAACTGTTAAAATTAGCAAAGAATAATAATGTCCAAAATTAAGGACTGCATTACTTCCCTTGAATAAGGCTAACTTTGCTGTTATTTGTGACATCTTTCTAGAATGATCCAACCAGTCATTTATAAGGCCCTTGTACTTTTTTGTTACCTCTGTGAAACGTCTCACACAGTGATATCAGTTTCTAAAAATAGCAATTTGGACAAGGCGAACCGGCATAATGTCATTTAGTCTTCTTTTCTGTTATTATTCTTATTATTGTTCTTACTGAAAACCATGTACCAGACGTTTAATTTGTTCATCTGAATACAGATGTGCATTCCAATATTTAGTTACAGTGGTGCTTAAGACTGCAAACTGTATAAATCATATAATCAGATTTGATGAATCTTTCTAGTACAGTATAATACACAAACTGCTTGCATTTAATCACCGATAGATATACCCTGAATATTTTTAGATGAAAACTCCAAGGGAACTGCCAGCCCCCCCCCCCCAATTAAATACTGTCAATAAAGTATTCTTATATGTGATTCATGTTTTAACAATGAGACAAAGAGGGGTGCAAGTACAAAATTGACTATTTCTTATATTTTGTTTAGTGGATAAAATTACACTCTGCTTAGTTGATGTGATATTAGGCATGTAGAATCTAGAAATGTTGCATATATATTCCATACATTTAAAAACAATGTATCAATGTTTGTTTGTTCAGTTTTTTTTAAAAAAATTTTATAGTATGCCATAGTGATTTTATTAACCTTTTCTGATTCTGATGTGTTAATTGGTAACAAACTTACGAAAAGAGGAGAGAAAATTTATATGTTTATTTCAATGTCTGTTTTACAAACAAATCATAGTTTTGAATGACAGTTTAGATTCTAGACACTATAAGCCTGGATGACTGCTAAGATAGTCTAGACACTCTAGGTCTGGATGACTGTTAAGGTAGTCATGACACTCTAGGTCTGGATGACTGCTAAGGTAGTCTAGACACTGTGGATGACCAATAAATCTCTATAAATCTAATGATTTAAGTGTGCATATAACTTCAAAGGACTATGAAACTAGAATATTTACCAACCAAGAAAATCATTACAGTATTTCCTTATTATAATAATAATGTACAGTCTGTGCATATGACAAATACAGGGAACGCATTAGTTGGGCTTTGTTAGGTATATTTAATTTGTCTTGTGTGTTGGCTTTTGTCCATGATTATTTATTTTTAAATTCAGAGTACGAGTTTGGCCTACCTAATGTCTTTTCCTTTTACAAACAACATATATACATGGTTCCCACGCTTTTCTAAATATAAATTTCCAGGCCTTTTCCTGGTTTTTTCCAGGACAAAATTCATTTTTTCAAGGTTAACATATGACCATTACTGAATGGAATTAAACAACATTTCAGATTATAAAACATGCATTTTCCAAATCTGAAGATGTTTCTCTTTCAAGGCTCTGCAAAATATATATGTCAATAAGATCATCATGTACAAAACCACAAAATGAGTCACACAAAACAAATCTGACTATATTCCTATAAATTGGCATTTTAAGCCATTTCATTGTACAGAATACAAATTCTAACTTTGCTGACCTGCATTATGTTGCTACATAGAAACAATATAATGAGCATAAATTATTTTGTTTTCTTTCAAACCTTTAATTCCAAAGACTTCTAGAGCAATATATGTGCATGTTATACAAAGTAAACATCTCCTAAAACAGTATGAAGAAAAAAAATGCAAAGTATCAGAATCTTAACTTGTAATGAAAAACGTTTAATCCTGAATTTATGTGTGCCAATAAAATCTCAAACAAGATTTTTCAACCAACCTACACTCCTTACGATAACTTCGTTAAAAATTCCATCATTTAAAGACATTTACAAAAGGATTGAGTTAAATTTTGACAAAAGACCTTCAAAATTATAATCTGTTGTATAAATAAGGACTGAATTTTCTGTAAAATCAACTAGTCTTCTTGTAGTTCAATAAACCAGTCTCCAAACCTGTATTGATGCATGGGTTCATAGTGTTTCTTAATATATAATAAAAGGGATGACAATTTCCCATTTCTCCTGCGGTCCATTTAAGATCTGAAACCATTGCTTCAAGCGACATGTCACTGCGTAATAATTTCGTGCCAAAGATCAGCTCAGAGATTAGACATTTTGCTAATCTGGGTTTCCTCTTAATATTCCAACCCAATTTTCACAGTTGGACATTTAGGATGGAGTGTGGGTTCAGAGCAATTACATATACAAAATTTGGAATCTGCAGCCACCGTAAGATAGCTTACCAGCGGGCCAAGCAAATTTAAATTATGTTATATCGGCTTATACCTGCATGAAATCAATAGGAAAATTATTTATTTTTTCAAAAATGGCAAGTATTATAATCGTCATTTCTTTAATCCGCTGAGAGAATAGACAAAACTCAGCATAGATGAAACCTGACCCGGTACTTGCCATTTGCATTAATAGTCACATGACTTCACAAATCTCAAACAACGACATCAGAAGTTCAATAGTCATGTGATATCAACAACAAACTCCTTTCAATGTTGTTGTACAAAATTTCAATTAATATTAAATGAAAGGCTGATACCTTTTGTAAAAACCAGAAAGAACTCAACATTTTTATTTCGAGAAGAACTACAAGAAACTTGGCCAGTCTGATTCATCAAGAAGAGTAGTCTGGTTCCCTGCTTTGTATGCTCCCTGCGTGAGAAAGCACATGTCAACATGGTAGTCACGTGATACAACAAAACTCCTGAAGTTGGTCTTGGAATAAATATAGAGAATTTTGTGCCCTTTCGTTTTTGTATTTTTATTTCAAAGAATTTTTTATTTTTATCCTACAATATTTGAAATGAGGGTTGTGAGATTGTGTGCTCTCGTGCAACTAGCAATCAAAATCGCTAATACCAGCTCAAATTCATCAATGCATTAGTTTTATCGTCATTCAGCAGATTAAAGACATAACAATTTTAATGCTCGCAATTTCTGAGAAATTAATTTTCATATCGATTTCATGCAGGTATAAATCGATTTAACAACGTTTAAGTTTGCTAGCCATCTGTTAAGCAGCTATGCTTTAATGCCACCATGTTGGCCTCTTGTGATGCTAGACTTTTTTTCATACCTTCCATAAAAATTAAAAAAATACATATATCGAGCTGTGAAACAAAAAGTCTACTAGATGAATCCAATCCACTGAGCATTTGGATTGTCTCAACAAATATATTTATGGCAAGCACCCAAATGATCCATACTGCAACCTCCTAATATTCTGGTTACAACTCGATAAATTTAACTCACGATCAGTTCAGTTATGACACAATTACATAACTGTTTTGGGTGTCAATTTGTGGAGAAGAATTCCTTGGTATTTCCCGACTTTCATCAATATTTGCAAAAGTCAAGGACTTTTCACGGTAGGGAAAAAAGTTATAATTTCTCCCAACTTTTCCCCCATTTCCCGGTAGTGTGGGAACCCTGTATATAGCTATGGACATTGGTTTTTCCCTCGAGAATTCCTAGTTTACCTGCTTTTGCCTTGTTCTTTACTAAAGTTCTAGTAGTAGACCTGATATTGCTGATAACTTAGAATGTTCTAGAAATGAACTTTAGGTCCTCATCCTGGTCCTCATATTGTGACAAAGGTTTTTATATAATGGAGAATTAAACAGAAATTCTTTATCCTATCTTAATATCCTAGTGGAATCAGTCTTTTAGTTTTAATTGAACAGAATTTTTTTATTTAAATTATTCATTCAGAATACTCTGGATGTGTGTGTGATAGAACTTTCTGGATGTGTGACAGAACTTTCTCGATGTGTGATAGAACTTTCTGGATGTGAGATAGAACTTTCTGGACTATTTGGGATTTGATTCACAATTCTGTGAGTTCTTTTTTGTATTTTCACTTTGTATTTTAGGGCAATACAATATCTGTTGAATTTTACTAAACTTGCTGGTTTTTTCTCTTTTCTGTTACATAGTTTAAGACCATAGAGTTGTAACAGATCCATAACTGGAGAATTCGTTAGTTGTGGTCCATATCTGCTGACCATATTCTGTAGCTAACAGTGATTTTGTGAGAATGTTTAATACTTTAATGAATGTGTATGTGTGTCTGGGTTGGGGGAGGGGGAATATGGGAAGAAGAAAAATAATGCTAGTCCAGTCAAACATTATAAAAATTTACTACCTGCCAAGTTATAAGAAAAACTGGATCTAGATAAACCCATGCATGATAAAAAGTAATCATTGGTCTTAACTGAATTTTTTAAATCTATTTCTCTACTGAGCTGATGTTCAAATAGTATCAGGGAATTACAGACTTCTAAGAAAAAATACTTGGAAGCCATGACCTGTGTTATATCTGTGTCGTAAACAAAGCGCATTATAGTGGCATTACCCTTTATACCAGTAAATATTCCAGTACTAACATACCCATGTCATTTAGGGTCCAAATGGGGCAGAGTAACAGCCAGCTGTTCATAAAAACTGGGGTTTTTAATAGCCAGGAACTATTGCACAATAATAATCTTTTGTCAAATTGTAAGGATTGGCATGAATTATTAATTTAACTATTTGCTTACTCACCATGTTTTCTTCTGAGCAGGCTTTCTTGGAACTGTGGAAAAATTCATGCGATTATACAACGGCACTGTCACTGTTCCTATAGGGTCTTCCCACATGGTGCGTGATTTGTGATCTGCCATTTTCTTTGCCTCCATGAAATAGAATTATTTGCAACTTATTTTGCCCTGACTAACTGTGTGCTTTACTGTGCAAAACTTTATTTCAATAACTGCCCCTGGTTTAGTCAGTCGTTGTTTGTCTTGATGAGGTTACAGAGAGTGTTTTGGCAACTGAATAGTGACTTCCCTTTCTCTGAGAAAGACACCTGTTGCAACCTCAGTCTTTTGACAAATGTTTTCCTTCTCTCTAAGACTCCTGTAGATTTGTTTTCTGCCAACAATGTTAAATGTGCAAATTGGCTGCAAAGTGTGAGGACACACTCACTATTGCTCTAATGCCAAATAAATGTCGAAATAAATCTTGCTTGGGCATAACAATTATAGTCTAAGGGTAATGTTCCGAGAACTTTAACTGATATCAAATATATTTCAACACATAAACAACCCTGGATACATCTCCAAAATGTAATTAAAGCTAGCTGCTTTTTGCACTGATGGTAACAATAAAATCTCAAAAGTGTACACAAATTTCAGATGAGAATTTTAATCTTTGATAATAGTGATCTGCACTAAATTAATGCAGTTATTAATATGTTTGCTGCAACAGTTACAAAGGTTAAGTCAAATTCGTCCAGAAGAACAGCAGTCAAAAATTTATTCTACCCTTTAAACATGCTTTGCATAATATCCCAAAAGTCATTTAGCCACAATTTTCCAATGTGTCCCCCTGATTCAACCGAAAATCCTGGACTAGGTTAACCTAGTTTCTTTACTTTACATGTACTGTTTATATGTCGTTGCCAATCTGATGGTGCACAATTCAATAAAAATGCTCTGCTACGTTAACTGGCAGGCACTTGTTCTTTTCTTCACAAGTACAGTTCATATGTACCTGCCAAACTGATTCAATCTAAAATCCTGGACTATGTTAACTGGATAGGCATGTTCCGTTTTCTTCATATGTACAGTTTTATGTGTCCTTGCTACTTAATGGTACATAATGCATCTAAACTCCGTCATTAATAAAAATCAGTTCTCCTTTATTTTCCATCTCCAGAAATAATATTACGCTGAAAATCCTGCTGATGCTATCAATAGTATTTAAGTGTTTATAAAGCCATGAAATATTCTCTGCATGAATCCCTTATAAAAGATACCACATAAATACAACCTGGAAAAAAAATCCCTTCAGATCAGGAAAAGCTGCACAGACAATAAACACCATCTGTAGACGTCCTCTTGAAATTATTGCTTTAAAAAATTGATGGTACTGCTGCATAGAGGTCCTCTATTGAAGTTGACACTTAAAGAATGTTATCTATGAAAACTGAATCTATCAGGAAGATAAAATATCAAGCAATAAGGAAGTAATGATATTACCTAGCATTACTTTTCAGACTGGTTATTCAGCCATATACACATCATTCTCCATATTCTGTAAAATTCACACAGTAGATGAAGATACACAGAAGTAATTACTATTATATACTTGTACATAAATATTATAAGAATGTTAAGTCTTGTACTGGTACAAGCTGATTCGTGTCTTTCTTAATCACTCGCTGTGTAGAAGTCATTATGTCACAAATTCCAAGATAACTTATGTTTCTTTATTTAACTTCTTCAGCCTCCAAGTCTGCTAACATCTGAAAACTTTTTTCTCCCAGAAGAAAATAAATTTTCTTGCCAGAAAAAATGGGACCATGTGCACAAGTTTTACAGACAAATAAACACCAGTTGAAGAGAAGTTTGTACAAACTTTCAAATGAGTTTGTTTCTGTTCATTTTGAAAACCGATTCAAAATCTTTCCTATTCAGTAATCCGCTGACTTGCCCACTGCTTACCCAGCTGGTAACTTCCAAAAAATTATTGGTGAAAATATTCAAGTTCCAAATCTCTAACTGTGATTTTCTCACCACAATTATCAAAACTGTAAATATTCCTCTCACCTGATAAATGCAGTATCTTGGAAATTCAAAAATAGTTACCCTAGTAACAGAGTTGGAGGAACAGCTGAAGCAGTGTTATTTAGATCACTTTCTGAGATAAATTCTTGGCTGCTGAGGATGAATGGAGGATAGAAAAGCTTATCAGTTTTCGCTTCATTAACATCCAGTACTCCTAAATCTGGAGTTCTTTACATCCATCATTCATAAATATGTGTACAAGTAAACTCTTTGAAGGCGCTGTTTTCTAACATCCATAATTCCAATAATTATACCACTTTTGTCTAAACAATACATGAATCAAGAGCACTGTTTCGTTTACAAATTTTTGTGCTTATTTAAACCACATATAATAAATTCAATCAGCTAATTAAGCACAATACAGGCTATCAATAAAGGTGTTTTCACCATTACTAGGACAATCAATCATTCAGGAGACAAAACTCCAATAAATGTTTTCAGAAGAGTGTTATATTGCTTTCTACGACCTGTTCCTCGTGTAGATCAATCTGAAGTGATACGGAATCATTAAGAAAACAAGAGTAAATCATGTGATGAATTCCCTTGTTTAAAGATTTGTTCAAATTTATTTCATCACCAACCAGAGACAGAATTGATGGAAATTTTACATCAAATACTAGTGGATGCAGCAGTCACTGAGAAATAAAAGCACGCAAGAACATAGCAAGCTGGCACCATTTCTACTGCAAGATGGTCTCAACTGTACTGCAAGATCGTGTCTATTGTATGTGCAAGAGGGTGTCTATTGTACTGCAAGCTGGTATCTATTGTACTGCAAGATGGTGTCTTTTGTACTGCAAGATGATGTCTATTGTAATGGTCCAAAATAAACAAAACTTTCAATTATTGCTCAACTTGCAACTACTGAAAATTACCTCTCACAAATCATGAATAAAGATACACTAATATTGATGAAAGGTACCAACTAAACCCTGATTAGTGTGCACTAATATTGATGAAAGGTACCAACTAAACCCTGATTAGTGTGCACTAACAGTGACAGATAATTAGTTCTTCTTGATCAAGTGTAGTCCAGGATGTTTCTTCTATGTTTATTCCAAGGCATTTACTTTCTCCAAATTTCTGACTAATGACACTCTCTTGTTTCTGAAGCCAATGACCTCCACCTTCCTCCACAATGATGTACTCTCCCTTTTAGTGGATGTAAAAACTGGATGAATGCAGCGTTTGCTGTATATCCCAATTAATATACATTGAACTTAACAGGCATAAATGTTTTTGAAAGTAACAAGAATAATTGAAGCACACACAAATTCTGTGGTCCAATTGTTTTGCTGTTGGAAGATGCTGAGAATAGCTGTGTCAATTTACACAGATGCAATAAAGTGGAGTCTCAAGCTGTATAGCTGGTCTTTCACTCTTTATCTGCCTCTGTAATATTCCATATGGTTTATACACTCCTGGGATAAATAGAAACTAATAGATAACCCAGCTGCTGCTTCAGTGTAGACAAGGAATTGTATGAGAGTTCCCAGGCAGCATTCAAATGAATATATTCAACTTTTCCAGTATTTTTTCTGCAGAAATACAATTCCTGAATTGCAAACAGGGGTTGTCTTCACACAATCAACTGCACAAATAACACTTTAAAAAGCTTCTTTGATTTTGTTTGCAAATATCTGAAACTAAAACAGAAAGGAAACTATCCTGTTTTGAAATATCTGAAATTGAAGGTGAGACCATACCTGGCTACAATGACATTAATCTTCTGCAACATTTAACATTTGCAAATTTCAGACTACTCACTTCCTGTCAAATGCCAGTCACTTCCTGTGGCAACACACCAACCTATTACATATAAGTTTCTGCAACTGAATATCTCCATGCATGAAATACCTTTCAGCTCTGGACCTAAACACCTCCATGTATCAGTGGCAAAGTTCTAGCATCAGTACATTCACCCTGCAATAGACACTTAATGAAAGGACGCTATGTCGCTGGTCAGTGTAATTAATACCAAACCCTGGGGTTCATAAGAGTCAGTGAGACTGGTTTAGTGCATGGTATGCTGCAGCCAAAGCACCAATAGGCTCAGGCTACTGAAATCTGCTTCCCCTGTTCAGATATTTACTTTAAAGCTAAAACAATACTGGGGACCTATGGTGATCATGGACAAACATACTGTCATATTTCTGGTCCAAGATTATGCACCATGTCCAACAGCACTCACAGGTGAAAAAAGAATTGAAATGAGTTCTGGTGATAATCTTCTGTTGATTTTCTACAGCTCAAAATGCAAGCAACTTGTACTATATTAAGTTCCACAGGAAGGATGATAATATTAATGGTGTTCGTTTCACTTTTCTGGGTAAAACAAGGAAGAATATTACCAGAAATCAATAAATTTAAATGAAATGAAATGGCAGAATTTGGACAGTCAAATGATGCATCAATATAAGCTTAAGTTTACAAAACGAGTCTTCAATAATAACCGTCTGGGAATACATTAACTTTACAGTCATAAATTCAATAAATATATGTATTGAATGTGGCAGCAGTCCAAAAATGTCATGTGAATCGATTTCAGCTTCATTAACATTTATCAATTCACTCTTGTCTAGGTTGTGACACTAAAGCATGAATAGTCGAACAACATGTACTCTTTGTGAAGTTTCCTGCGCATCCTCCTCCTTCAAAATCCATTGATAATGAATATAAATTAGGAATAGATCCTAATTCCAAGACAATTACTCAAAAAGTTCCTTACTAACTGACATCCAGTACAAAAACCACAATTCCAATGTCAACAATTAGTTACAGCATAACTTTTCTTGTTTCCTAAAGCCTGTCTGTGGAACAAGATGAAATGTGTATAAACAGCAATTTGATGTATCCACACTTGTCTGTATTTTCTCCCAGTTTCACCACTTTCAAGAGGCAAACAAGCCAGCAGGTCTATCACATTCAACATTTCCTCACTCTCTGTTTAATCAACAAGTTATTTGACCTGCCTGCCTATAGACTAAAGCATGGGAACCATGCCCTAACACATGTACTTGTGTACTATATACATGATGAAGGGGGGGGGGTCTGAATGAATTGTTTGATAGGTCAAAAAGTCAGCTCTTTACTATTTAGTGCCTGAACCTTAATATCAGTCAAGGGACCATATGTATCTGAGGGTTATGTTTGACTATGCTATGACCATGAACTAATCTGATCCAAGTCACTTTGACTATGCTCTGACCATGAACAAATCTAATTCAAGTCACTTTGACCATTCTCTGACCATGAACCAGTCTAATTCAAGACACTTTGACTATGCTCTGACCATGAACCAGTCTGATTCTAGTCATTTTTGACTATGCTCTGGCCATAAACCAATCCAATTCAAGTCACTTTGACTATGCTCCTACCAGGAACCAGTCTAATTCAATTCACTTTGACTATGCTCTGACAATGAACCAATCTGATTGAAGTCACTCTGACTATGCTCTGAACATGAACTGATCTGATTCAAGTCACTCTGACTATGCTCTGACCATAAACCAATCTAATTCAAGTCACTCTGACTATGCTCTGATCATGAACCAATCTGACTGAAGTCACTTTGACTATGCTTTGACCATGAACCAATCAAATTCAAGTCACTTTGACTATTCTCTGACCATGAACCAATCAAATTCAAGTGACTTTGACTATGCTCTGACCATAAATCAATCCAATTCAAGTCACTTTGACTATGCTCTGACAATGATCCAATCTAATTCAAGTCACTTTGACTATGCTCTGACCATAAACCAATCTGATTGAAGTCATTTTGACTATGCTTTGACTATGAACCAATCAAATTCAAGTCACTTTGACTATGCTCTGACCATAAATCAATCCAATTCAAGTCACTTTGACTATGCTGACAATGATCCAATCTAATTCAAGTCACTTTGACTATGCTCTGACCATGAACCAATCTGACTGAAGTCATTTTGACTATGCTTTGACCAGGAACCAATCAAATTCAAGTCACTTTGACTATGCTCTGACCATGAACCAATCAAATTCAAGTCCATGTGACTACGCTGTGGCCAGGAACCAATCTGATTGAAGTCACTTTGACTATGCTCTGACCATGAACCAATCTGATTCAGAACCTTTATCAGTGTCTTGTCAGATCTCTGTTACATATTTATTTTAATCAGAACTTTAACCACAGGTTGGTGATTTTGAGTGCTTTAATTATGGTTATGAGATGGTGATGTGGACCAACTGAAAGTGAAACTGGGCCATACCACTGGTTAGGTAATTGTGGAAAAATAGGTGAACATCTATATATCAAAGCATCCTGCATGTCACCAAGAGAAATTAACCATTAAATAAACAAACAAAGTTAATAAAACATAATGAAACAGATTTTTTAATTAGAAATAAATTTGTTAACATTTTTTTCATTGTGAAGTTCAAAGAAAGCTCACTTTTGGCACAAAATTAGGGACATATTTTGGATCATAAAAATCTTAGTCAAACCAGTTATATCTGATCTGAGTGCCAAAACACAGCCCAGATATAAAGGACCTTAGGCAGCAAGGTGTGGATGACCCTTGGGAATGGAAGGGGATTTTCTGATACTGTTTATATACAAATAGGACTGGAGTCTGAATGAACAAACTAATTCATTTACAGCTTCCTTAAACCTTATAATTTCACATTTTCCAAAGTAAACAACTCAGGGGAAGATTGTAGTCATAGCTAAGAAAGGAACTCCTCCATCCCAACCCCACCCCACGTTAGGAGGCAGGGACATGCCCCATGATGCTCCACCTGAGAAGGTCAAATTTTTTTTAGAAGAGTGCAGTTTATGTCAAAAATTGGACTTCGTATTTGACAGATTTTACACTTTTTGGCATTTTTTGTTTTATGTTCTTGAGGATGCCTAGTTTCCTTGGATCTTCATCTATTGCAATAAGAAATTCACATGTCAAATGGCAACCAGGATACTGGATGAAGAAACCCTCTTGTTCAGGATGACAAGTGTCTTTTTGGTGATGTTACTGGCAATTGTAACAGTGAATTTTAAGAAAAATGTTACTGCAATATATACACAAGTCAATCTCTTGATGTCAGCATCACTGGTAACAGTTAACTTTGACATATGGGCTAAGCCCACAATAAATTGCTCGCCTGTGGTGGAAATGATGCCCTTGTTTGGGAGCATGATTGATTTTTAATTGGAATCTATTGGGATAATGGTCAGAGAGATATGTTAACTTGGGGTTAAGTACAGGAAAATGTCAAAATAGAGACAATCCAGAGACAACTTGTGCCATTTGAAATAAGTGTCATAAAATGAGTTTTTCCAGAAATAATTATTAATAAAGGCAGAACAGAAAGAATTATTCAAACTTCAATGGACATTTTAAATTGTTGTCAGTTAGATAAAGTTAATCCTAACTGGCTAAGCTAAATGAGGTGTGTGTGTTTCCCAGAAAAAATTCAGAGTTTAAAATAAATTACCCCCACAAAATTAGCCAGAACAAGTTTCAACAGGGAGGCAAGAAGTTGACTCCAAGAAATAAAAAGTATTTCTCGTTATAAATTGCCCAAGGGATGGGTGTTTGTAAGTTGAGGGAAATAGAAAGAGAGATTTGGCTTCATATAAAAGAGATCAAGTCTCAGAAGGCACAAAGTTTGTCTCAATCGCACACAATATGTTCACTGATATGAGTTTTCAATTATTTGTTTGAATGCATTTGTTTTAAATTCATACATTAATTTTCCTTGAGTGCAGAAATTAATTCTATTTGCATTAATTGATCTTGACTGTTATATGAATCATGTATTCAAGGAATGTCATTATAATATTTCATTGATATGAATTTGTTTGAGTTTACTCATTTGTATGTAACAGGAATCATGTATCATGGGGATTTCATGCATTATGTATAATACGAATTGTGAGAAGGGTGAATTCATCTGTTTAAATAATATGAATAAAGGAGGCTAGGAACTGATTTTACAATGGCCAGAAATGTTATGCTAATGAATTGCAATTTAGCAAGTAATGTAATTAAGATATGGAATAAGGATCATTAATTCATTTGTGTAATTAAGTTGTGAATTCTTTCAACCGAGAATCATATGCCTGGCAACGATATAGTCCAGTTAGTGATTTATAGCCAAAGTAGAAT
Source organism: Sinohyriopsis cumingii (assembly GCA_028554795.2). NCBI lineage: Eukaryota > Metazoa > Mollusca > Bivalvia > Unionida > Unionidae > Sinohyriopsis > Sinohyriopsis cumingii. The sequence goes on from CM068828.1 coordinate 134,024,446, forward strand.
GGTTTATTGTATCTAGTCCATATAGGAATGTAGCTAACTGCTAATGAAAGACATTACTTTCATGGTAAATAAGGTTGTGTGTATCAGCTGTGAACTGACCCAAATGAGCCTTAGTTCTGTTGAATTATGACAAGATGATATCTGATGTAACAAGAGTGAAGATGATCCTACATGACAAAAAGCATGACAAATATTTAGGTTGCAAATTGATGTATTTATTTTAAAGGGGAAAAATATCTCCATATGTGAACTACACTGTGGCAAAGGAGTACAGGCAACCACGTTACAGTTTATGACCTGGAAGTGGCTGGAGAGACAGAGAGAAGAAGAAAAGGAATAAGATGACTCTGACCTGTCACCAATGTCAACTTTGAAAGGACTGGAAGCAACTATGTTATGCAGACATGCTGTGGAAATGAGTTTGAACATTCACTTGATTCTATGACAAAATTTGTTTTATCTGTATAAAAGAATTTCTTATAAATTTGGTAATTTTATTTCCATGAGAAAGTTTATCATTCAAATGCCATGTTCAATTTAATTTTTTTAATTGATTAAATTGTTATATTTTATATACCCGGGCTTGTGTTGTTCTATTCCATATCTCTGCTCAGATCTGTTATGCCATCAATTAATTTCATATTTTATTTTATTATTTACCTAATCCAGACAATAACAGCATGGTCGATCATCTCCTAGATAACAATAACCAAACAAATGGGCCACATAACATGTGGGAAGCCCTAACAGCAATTGTTTACTGTCTTTCCACTTCATCGCATGTGGGGGGTCCCAGAGTAGCCGAATGGTCTAAAGTGCTCTCCATTACGGATCACTGCCATCTCACCTCTATATCTGCGTGGGTTCAAGTCTAGGATTCGGCCAATGTGGGTATGTGAGAAAGCTTGCCAGTAGCTTCTTGTGGGTCGGTAGTTCTTCCCGGGTTCTTCCTCCACCATTAATACTGGCCGCCATGCATAGCCTATCTTGTGCTGAAAAATGGCGTTAAACAACAACAACATTGCATGTGGTTAATGACAGCCAATCATGTCTATAGGCTTTTTGCAATTGGAATGAACTTGTGAGTAAGTATATAAATTTTGGTGGTCAGTCCTTCAAAATAAAAATTGATGATTTAATGAAGGATAATGACATTTGAGTAGCAAACACATTTTGAAAGCTATTTCTGAATACATCTGAAAACACCAAATCCCAGGTGATCGTTCAATAACATACTGCCTAGTTTTGTTACAAACATCACTTTTCATTGGCTATTTGGCTCGCGCATGAGCAGAAGGGTAAAAGTTGGAGGTTTTTTATCTTTTTTGCTAAACGGATCCATTTTTTTGGTATAGAGAGAACTGTTTATTCCAAATGCCCATCTTATCCTACTTTTTACAAAGGTTCATCTGTCTGTTTGCAGTTCATACCAGTTTGTCTTAGATCTGAGACCAAAAAGTCTAAAATCCGGACACAAAATCGGATTCCAACCACAGGCTAATTTTGGGCAGAAAAAAATTGGGTCCAAAAAATGAGGTTTTTCTATCTGTATTTTGTAGTGCAACTAGAAATTATTGATTATTTGGTATCATTGTAGAGCTACATCTGTCTACCTTTCTATAATACCACCCACTTTAGTGTATCATGCAAGACCATGATGCTACAGAGCTCGGCAGTAGGCTACTACCTCCTGCGACATTAGCTCATTGCTAGGGGTTAATGTGTTAAGCCAACACCTACCTCAAACAGACACTCAATCTTGCTCCTAATATTAATTATTGTCAAAACAGCATAAAAAGTACATGTAGTTGGTAGCAAAACTTTGCTATCTACTTTCTAAACCTATTATGATAATGGGACCAAGTGACAAAGGTATTTACACTTCATTTTTTGTCTGATTCAAATTCAAACTACAGCTTTAAGAACTTTGATATTCATTGTAATGCCATCATTCGCATTTGCCAAGTATATTATTATCTATTACCTTAGCACACAAACAAGATGAATTCAACTTACCCATATCTTATGAACACTTATCAAACAATGTCATCAGATATTACACGAGTCTCTTCACCATGCCTGTGAAGACACCACCTGACAGAAAATTTAAGGAATTCCCCAAAATAGTGATCGACTTTTACTTGGATGTAAACAACAATTCATACCTTTACCTTTGTCAGGAAAAGGTGTTACAATGGTTCCTGTAATCAGTAAGTCAAATTACATGTCAGTGGGAGTTATCTCTTGTTTCCAATTTCTTGGTAACAAAAAAAAATTCACCAGATAACAAAACGGTAAAACAGGAAACAATTTTGCTACCAACTACTGTGTATATGAAACAATGAACAAACTCTAATTCTATTTAACACTAGTACATTGAGATTACAGATTCCCAGAGGTGATGGCTTAAGAAAATGTGGCAAATGAATCAATCCAAACCCTGAAACAGTTTTCTGCCTAAAATGGGTGCAGCAGCTACGAAGCCATTTGCACACATGTTATTGACATGTACCAAAGTTGCAAACTTTTGAAATTGACCATTTTCACCCATAATGCATCTGCTTTACATGTTTCAGTTTCATGACAGTTTCCATGTATAATGTACTGCTTGACACTGGAAAGAAAACTTTGGCCAATCATGTGTTGCCATATATACTCACAAATCGGATCCCAATGCCAACTGCAAAACGTCTCCAGATCAAAGTCTATAGTGTATGCAGTTGGATCCATTTTTTATACAAATACAAAAAGTCAGTATATCCATATGTATGCCTAAAAAAAATAATGAATCCAGGCTAATGAAGGGGAATGGGGACTTATTGGTTTTTAATTGCAGTTGAACCCTGCCCAATATCCTTTGATACATACTAAAGGATAATTCAATTTAGGTCACTAGCCATGGACCCTTGGTGATAATAAATTTTATGGAGAACAAGTTGGCTGCTACTACTAGTAACTTTGAGCAAATGTATTTTTCAAAAAAGTATACCAAGATGAAGAAAAAAAAATATACACAATTCTTACGCAGACAATGGCAGAAAACATACTTTCAGCTATTTTATTTTAAAAGTATTTAATAATACTCCTAAACTTCAAGTAGTTTCACTTCAATTTTCAAAAGCCATGTACAACCATGAATAAAAGTTATTAGATGCCTTTCAGTATGATTACCGATCACATCTGGAAAGCCATACTTTCACTTTTCCCTTCCTTTATACAGTGATGTACTTAGGGTCCTCCTGGCCTTTGATTCTATTTTTCCTGCCAAGCTGGGTTTCCTTTGTTAGCATCTCAATGGAAAGAAAGAGATGTACAAGGTGAACATGGGCTCTAACTGCTACAGTAATGCTCAATGTAAAGCTGGTCTTATCACTGAAATGATCAACACAATCTCCAGACTAATGAGTCAGGGTGCTGTTATTACTGAAGTGGAAACTGAAACTAGATATACTCTGCAGACCTTCTTGAACTTCATTGCCTACAACATATGATTTGCACACTGATACAAAACAAGACAATCTGTTGCTGCCATACAATGAATCAGCACCAATACCCCAATTAGTAGGCACATTTCTGTTCATAAAGGTGGCAAAACTTCTACAATTCTAACATATTCTCTGCTATTTAATCCTGAAATTAACCTGAAAGGAACAATAACACTTAAGGAAATGAATGATTATCCAGGACTTTTGTGCAGCAGTGGCATGTACTTCGAATGGTGAAGATCTGCTTAACATGCCATCTCAGAATTAGCACAACTCCATGCACTAAAAATGAGCTGACTTAGCCTTTTGCTATAATCAGGTGCAAGTTTCTTCCCACAACCACCTCTCCTAGCAGAAGGACTTAAAATAGCAGCTCTGTTAATGACCTGTACCCAGACACAAGTACATAATGAATGGAGACCATAAATATGCACAGCTTTACTTTATGAGCTGGGACTGAAAAATCGGGTCACTGGTATTTGATGGATCTATAGCACAGCCCACCTGTCAGTCAAATGTTAACTAATGCAACTAAAATTGACCCACTGGTCACTGATGTGACCATTAAGTGTCACCCTTCCATCAACCAGACATCATAAGAAGTCATTTTGGTGAAAATCCTAGGTCAATATGACCATTATTTTTGGATGACAAACTGTGTGGACAACTGGCTGCAGCATGATCTTCAAGATGGCTACTTAAATCGTCCATACTGGTTGTCAGATCAGCATAATTTTCATTCAGGATCAACTAGACACCTTGATATTTGTTCAAAACTTGTTGTTAATGATAGCAAGCTAGAGTACATGCAAATATATATTAAAACACAAAACTTCTCCTAAAAATTACTAGGAAATTGTTGTTGTTGTTGTTGTTCTTGTAGGGTTTAATGCCATTTTCAGCACACTATAGGCTATACATGGCGGCCAGTATTAATGGTGGAGGAGGAACCCGGGTAAACCCCGGAAAGAACCACCAACCCACGAGAAGCTACTGGCAAACTTTCTCACATACCCACATTGGGACTAGGAAATATTTCCAATTCTAAAATCACATGATTACTTCAAGTTAATAATAGTGACACCCACCCACCCCCATGCATAAATAATGAGTTGACTGTTCTATGTTCCAAGGCAAGACACTACACTCAATGCCACACCACAAATTGTAAAACCATAATGCAAAACACCTTAAAGCAAGCTTAGCACAACAACACCAGAAATGAGTGTCTTTGTTGCACCCCAAAAATGTGAAAGTTCATCACTGCCTTTTGGGCAAACAAAGTTTCAAGCAGGCTTGACCGTTTGCCCAACCATACCAAGATGTTGTTTTATGTCCCATGTACTCCAATAAATACTAGTTTCATCATACTGTCACATAGTTAAGACTATATCAAACAGGAGCAAGATTCATACGTGGATCTATTCCATCTCTGTCATTCCAATTAATTAAAAATATGAATGCTATTTACAACTTACAAATATGGCCAAGACTTCACTGTACATGTACAAGAAGGCGATGCAATTAAAACCAAATGAACATTATAACATCAGAATTATGACACTCAGTGAAACAAACCTTGAAAATGGCTACCCGTACGCTGATACCTGTACACGGATAAAAATTCAAAAGCCCAGATTTTTTGACAGTGAAGTCCAGATTTTATGTATGGGGGTTATCACAAGTATCACCATGACAGTAAAGGAATGAGATAACTAATTACAGAGACTTCACTGGCTAATAATAACAATAGCAGTAATTATTAAATACTGAAAATCATGCTTTTTCAATACACAAATATTTTGGGCAGATTCAAAAATAGTCTTTCTTGCGTGATACTTCATGTTAGGGCAAGTATGAAATTGACATAATTTTTGTTTTCCTTGACAAAAATCTAATTAGACTGCAGTTATTGGTTTGCTTACTCTTGAATGATGTCCATATTTTTCATCTTTACACTAATAAAGAACTTAACTGAATCATACAGAATTAATGTCATTATATTTATTCATCAATCAACAGCCAGTATGAGCATAATGGTGATGAGTTTTTGTAAATGACAGGTGTGCAAGCAAAGAATGGCGCTTGTAATGAATTAAACTTTTTGCTAAAAATAGACCATGGCATTATTGTGCCCGACAGCTGCCATATTGTTTTCGACAAAGCACGGAGAGATGCTTAGAAAATTGTTGTAAATCATGACATATAGTCACAAATAAAGTTTTTAGTTTTGCTCTTCCCTCACTATGTAATGTTTTTATATATTCTACAATAATATATGAGTATGTACAGTAATAATTTTGTGCATTTTATTTCTTTGTCATCCTTTTGCATTGTTTTCAATCTACATTGAGTAAAGCTGTTGTGTGTATACATTAAAGGAATATATATATGTGTGTGTGTGTGTGTGTGTGTGTGTCATAAATGAATGTGTTGAAACAAGTAATAAATATTCATTTATATCTATTTTGTTTCCTTTTCAGTTAGTTTTTGTGTGTAAAATGTGTATCATTTTATGTGTATCATTTTAAGGGTGGCTGTCATCATTAGGGACAGCAGTTTTTGCATTGCTGTTTCCATCAATACATGCATACAATTAATACTTCCGACAAAATGTAATTGTAAATATCTTTTAATTAAGGAAATGTAATACCCATGTAGTATAAATATAATCAACCAGTGCTGCTCTTTTCAACACCATAACTCCAATGAACATAATGCATTCTTTTATGTTATAAACTGTCATTCAAAATTACGATTTGTTTGTAAAACAGACATTGAAATAAACAAAAACAATTTCTCTCCATTTTTCTTAATTTTGTTACCGATTAATACATCTGAATCAGAAAAGGTTAATAAAATCAATAATGCATACTATAAAATAAAAAAACATTAATACAATGTTTTTAAACTTATGGATTATATATGCAACATTTCTAGATTCTACATGCACAATATCACATCAACTAAGCAGAGTGTAATTATATGCGCTAAACAAAATATAAGAAATAGTCACTTTCCTACATACAACCCTCTCTATTTGTATGTTAAAACATAATCACATATAAGAATACTTCATCAACATTATTTAAGGGGGGGGGTGTGGCAGTTCCCTTGAAATTTTCATCTTAAAATATTCAGGGTATATCTATTGGTGATGAAGTACAAGGAATTTGTGTATTATACTGTTCTAGAAGATTCATCAAATTTGATTATATGATTTATACAATCTGCAGTCTTAAGCACCACTCTAACTAAATACTGGAATGCACATCTATATTCAGATGAACAAATTTAATGCCTGGTACATGGTTTTCAGTAAGAACAATAATAAGAATAAAAACACGGAAAAGACTAAATGCCATTTCACCAGTTCGCCTTGTCCAAATGGCTATTTTTAAAAACTGATATCACTGCTTGCGACGTTTCACAGAGGTAAAAAGTACAAGTGCCATTGCTTGCATGTAATGAACCTTTGATTATTGTATTGCAGTAGGGTGGAGAGTTTGAGCTTCAAATTACAGGACCCTATTAGGTAATGACAAGGGCATGCCCAACGTGTATGCATGGATGTTAACAGTAGCTGGATTTGCATTTGTCTGCATCATAATTACATCAACAGACAGATCCATCAGTAACATCCTGTTATGTAATAAGTCTTCTTGTGTCAGACCTTGGTATGTCAACACCACCTGTTTTTCTAATTTCCCCAGCAGAAATCTCCTGCATGCTAATGAATCCTTGTCAAAATAAGTCTGATCATACTCCATTGCAGTTGGATTTGTTGTTGTCTTAAACTTAGATTGTTTTCAGCCCTTAAGACACACATGTGAAGCCTCCCTCAATTGCACTGCCTTTATTGGAACATCTTGGTCTCACATAACAATTTCAGGAAACAGATCTTCTCTGTTAATCTTTGAAATGATTTGTTAATCCAGATTACTGAATGTATGAATGGGATGAAAACAGAAGTATCCAGACTGATGAAGTTTCACTGACCTAGAATCTGTAATGTACCATATCCACACATGCCTACATTAAGTTCATACCACTCTTTCTGGTCTTAACATTCCAAAAAAATCTGCATGCTGACCAAGTTTTTTGATCTCAGCATGTATTATACCGAAAGAAGTGGCTGCTTAAAAATATGCCTAGAACATTATGATTTCTAACTAACCTGCCACTATGCATGTATGATTGCTTGTTACTAATTAATCGGTTGATTCAGTTTCAAAAATTAATCTTACACATCCATTACTCAGCATCACCATATTGAGAGAGATAATACACCTCCAAAGTGGAGAATTCCCCCACAGCTAGTTAACTCTTTCAGTATGTATATACATGTGATGGGGACATTGTGTACACTTATTATGATGAGCTTTAACGAGAAGAAATTTACCTAAATAATACATTTTTAAATGCATAGTGTGACACTACATCAAATACAGTATTAAATTTCAAAAGAATATATTATAACTGGGAATACAGATAAAAAAAACAGACACGGCTTTATAAATCAGCTTCAATATCATGTTTATTCATGGTAAAACTTATTAACTACTGTTATTTGTACTCAAACAGAAATAACTGTTGTTTTAATACATCCAAATTATATAGTAATTTGGTACTACATGTATTTCAGCAACAGGTGTCATTTTTGGAAATTCCGTTACACACCAGAGAAGTCAGTTGGGAGAAATTGGGAGAACTGCAAAATTATGTAGTAAGTTTTGACTTCAAACGAGAGACGATTTTGAATGAGAATGTCAATTTTTTCACTGCGGCTCATGTCTTTAACTTTCTTATTCCAATAAGAACCCAACGCTTTTTTCACTATGTGAGTAGATTTTGTCGGGTTGCATGAGAACTTTTGTGTGCTTTCTGAGTTAGGGAACATTGTTTTGATAACATCTGAAAAATGATCACCTGCAAATGTTCAGATATAAAGTTGGCAAACAGTGTCTCAGGATGTAAAACTTTATCCACATTTGATGCAGATTCTCTGAACACCGATCTCAGTGCATTTGTTGTCATGCTCAGTGCATTTGTTGTCATGTTTAATATGCTTTATTCTGTATGATGCATAATGTCATTAGTGACACTATAGCAGATTTTAAAATCAGATTTATGAGATTTCCAGAATTTGTGTGATACCTATTTCAGTTCCTTTGATTTAGGGAGTTTTTTGCATTGGAAGATAATGCACACTTAGACATATTAACAAATATTAAACACGAAAGCCAAACTGACCCAGTTTTATGGTGGCTGAGCTCTTTACAAATCCAACCATAATCCATTAATCTCTTGAATCCTTTTAAATTACTTCTGTTCACACTTATCGAAAAACTTCAAACATTTAAGCCAGCTGACCCTGCTGATAGAATCAAAGGGGTGTTAATTAGTTTATGCTACTTGAAATTAGCAACTAAGTTGTTATGCACTGTTTAAACCAATTCACATTCATGTGGTAACAGGCAGTATTACTTTTAATAGAGTAAAATGGAAGAGAGGTGTGAAAAACATGGAGAAAAAAATTCACTAATTTTACATACACAGGAGATTTTAGTTAGTGATGTGAGGGACAAAATACACCACTGAGTAAATTATATTTTCTTTGCAAGAAATAGCAGCACCAAATCTTCACAATTCAGAAAATGCTATCAGATATGTGATGACTGAACCATGTTTATTTCACATGGACACATAAATATTGAAATGTCTGTTAACTTGGACAAGCCACAGTGTCACATGCAATTCTAATCCCTCTCATGCATAACCTGAAAGATTACACGTCCTTTCACTGCTGGCTGTGATTCATAATGTGTCCAAATGATGTACTGATTAGCTCTGACCCCTTGTTGGATTTTATTTTCCTGTGATGTTTTCAAATTTACCTATGATTTCTTTTGGAAATTAAGTTTTCTTTTGCAATATATTCAATTTTTCAAACTTCCAGAACTAAATTCATGGGTTGATGAGTTAACAATATCCACTGCAACATGTGACTGTATTTAAACCATGACCTGTGGGTGAGATTTTACCATGGTGAACTGTGGGTACCAACAAACCCTAAATAGAACTACATATAATGACGCAGTTTTCCACTCTGTCGAAGAGGAGAACTGCAAAGCCTAAGTCTAACATGCAAAAATCAATGGTGAAACAACCCAATTCATTGTCATTTACCACAATATAGTGCACTGCAAATCATTCCACCAAGGTACAACTGTGATCGCATTGCAAAGTACCTTATATACTCGCGTACAAGTCCAGTCAAACTGCTAACCAAAAAGATTTTGATACACTGTAGCATAATGCACCTGCAGATCAGGGACTACATTGTTTGATTACACATAACAAACTGCATAAACTCAGATCTGCTGGTGCATTATGCTACAACAAATCAGGATATTTGTATTTAGCAGTTTGACTTGACTTATAAGCGATTATAGACGGTATGAATGGTGCAGATGGTATGTGTCAGCAATTTATCTCATGGATCTAGCACAAAATGAGAGGAGCCATTCAGAATCATAGCTCTTATATCACCAAAACCAACTCCTACCAAAATGTCTTATAATATCAGAAAATGCACAGCAATTCAAAACCACTCTTGTTTGTTTATACTAGTAAAACTATGGTACGCAGACAAAATGTTGACCTGCACTTGTTTTTTCCAATATAATATTTCATTATTTTATCTAAAGAATCTTGGAGTTCACCACTGGAAGTTGTTAAAAAAAGAAAAAGATAAATTTCAAAATTATTTTTTAGGCTTGACTCGCATAAAAAAACTGCAGTAATGTTTGTTGGATGGTTAGGAGAAAAGCACCTTTCTGTAACAGGTCAGAAAATATGTCATGATGACCTTCTCACTCAGGGAGTGTTGTGAACAGTACCCTAGACACATCTACTGGATTTAGGCTCATACTATGTATACTTCATATGGCCTTCATACGGCCCCTGTATGTCTGCTCATAGTCTCTCTGGAGATTTACATGTTTTGATTTCCAAGTTTAAATCCAGTTTTATCTGTAATTCCCATTTCTTCCTAATGGACCCTTTCTCATTCAAAATTATAATCTCATTAAGGCTCATTAAGCTATAGGAGATCAAGATCTATATAGTTCAAGGTATTTACAAACATGAGCACTGTATTAAAAAGAGATCCCATTCCCCTCATGAAACCCCAGAAAATATCAAGCACCCCCCCATGAGGAATTGATATACAGACTGGCAGATCATGTTAGTTCATTATCAGAAACACAGCTGCCATAGAGTGCATTATGACAGACTACCATTCATAACTGCTGATTTTATCAGGCTAAAAGGTTAGAACTACTTAAAAGCACATTGGTAACATGTTTTAAGTACAAATGTATGAAGTCTATACAGAATACTCCAGATATCAACTAATATTAGTTCACATACACTCCAAAACTGATGAAGTTTAAGGCAATGAATACCATCAACTATCTTTCCATTACAGCAAGTTTCCAATAATTATTTTAATAATCTTCCCCATTCTTTACACTAGAAATGTATTCATAGAACATGGATGCCCCACCACAGTGCCTGAAATTCTCTCAGTGGAAAACTTAACCAAGGTATCATGGATATATGGACAAAAGAAACAATATTTGCCCCTGCCACTGTCATGGCAGGGCATAAATAATATGCAAATCAAGTCAGAATTGAACATATCTAAGTTTCCTTTGACCTTTCCCACCCACTGTGAAATATCTGGACAATTATGTCAGAGTGGGATGTCAGAGCACACATCCTGAATACAACATGGGATTCACTAAAAATTATGTGGAGATGGCCTTGGGTAGCCACTTTATCCAATTTGGGTCTGTGCAGTTTTGTCAGAATTAATCAGTAGAACAAACAATATAGACCCTGATCTGCAGGTGCATTATGACAGAGCAGATCAGGAGCATTGTTGTTTGCAATTTGACTTCTCTTATAAGTGAGAAGATACAATATGCAAAATGTGAGATTTGATGATCATGTGACTAAGCCATGCTGCATCACAGAATATAATATCAAATAATGAATAACTGGCTCAGGTCAGATTATTAAAGTAACAAACTAGATTTTAAACATTATGTGAGAGAAGATAAACATTCTAATTATCAGGCAAGCAGAGTTTGATCTAAGATCAACATTGTTAGCCATTGGGTGAACATCTTTACTAGCCAATGTTTCGATGTGATAACCCTATATATACCCTGGCGTATCAAGCAGATATTACTGTGCTTCGGGTCTGTGAATTTCATTGGATGCAGCAGCAAACCACCGCATCCAATCAAAATCAAGTTCTTCAAATTTGAACACTGTTACAACATGATCAAGAGAAGAGGAGCACACAACTTGAATTGACTGAAAAATAAGCAATTTTCTAGTGCCGATCCATGTTTGCACAAATAGGTTTTGCAAAAACACACCTGTAATGGCTTCCATATGATACATAGTCATACTTCCAATGCTAAACTTCCAAAGTATCCTTTTTAGGTCAACTGCCCCCACCATTTTTGGCGGATATGCAATGCACCATGCTATTGGTTAGTTGGCATTAAATACTAAGGGAGACAACTCATGAAATCCAATAAATATCGCTAGGACAAAGCATGAATATATCTGTTCGATCCACAAAGTGCAGATAGGGTTATCATATCGGAACCCTGGCAAGCAAAGATGATGGGTGAAAGGATTACCCCATGCCAATACAAAATGGTTTCAGCAAATTTAATGTTTTCAATAGGGGACAGGCTCTGATCTCCCACCCGAAAGTAACTGTCCACATAACTAACACAGGGTGGAAAATGCCATAAAACTCAAACTAGAAACAAACAAACTCAAACTGGCTTCCACACTGGAATCATATTCAAATTCAATGTCTATGTCAAATGGAGTGAGAGAAAAAGAAACTGACAACATCAACATGGGATTGCAAATACCCAATACCAAAAATGCCTGAAATGATGACTAACTGATACTACAGTAATTACAACTGACTGCTTATATGAAATCAACATGGAAATAAAGAACACTGTCGAGAAGGAAATTAAATTAAAAATGCCTAAAAATATAAATCTTCATTCATTTTAGATGTCAATCTTCATTTATTTCAGAATTTAAATATTGGATGAAACCTGACATGAAATTGTCAATGGGCATAACAGTAACTCTTTCCCAAGTGCATTGATCTTTAGAATAGACATCAAGACACAAATCTGTAAAATCAATGAGATACAATCCTATGATTCCTTTACCCCCTGCAAACACAGTACAAACACGATGTACCTACCTTGTTTATAAGTTAGACAGAATACCCATTTTCAGCCAGTCAGCTGCATGATCTTGAGTACATTTTACATGGAAATATCCCTCTAGGAGAACGTTTCACCTAAAATATAGATCCAAATCAATGAAATTATAATTCTGTATGTTGCTGTTGTAGTTTCAGCCAAGTCATTCATCAATACTTAAGTAAAATATGGGGATGTACACTATCATAATTCTCATCTTTACTTAAATAAAGTATGGCAGATGTACGCTATCATATCTCTAAACATTATTTAAATAAACTATGGGGGATGTACACTAACAAATTTCTCATCTTTACTTAAACAAAGTATGATGGATGTACACTATTATACTTACCTCTCATCTTTACTTAAATAAAGTATGGGAGATGTACACTACTTAAATAAAGTATGGGGGATGTACACTCTCATATCTCTCATCTTTACTGCAATAAAGTATGGGGGATGTACACTTCTTAAATAAAGTATGGGGATGTACACTATCATATCTCTCATCTTTACTGCAATAAAGTATGGGGGATGTACACTTCTTAAATAAAGTATGGGGGATGTACACTCTCATATCTCTCATCTTTACTGCAATAAAGTATGGGGGATGTACACTTCTTAAATAAAGTATGGGGATGTACACTATCATATCTCTCATCTTTACTGCAATAAAGTATGGGGGCTGTACACTTCTTAAATAAAGTATGGGGGATGTACACTATCATACCTACCTCTCATCTTTACTGCAATAAAGTATGGGAGATATACAAAATCATACCTGTCAAACATCAACATATACTACATAATCAGGCATAATTGAGTCCAATGTGTTACAAATGTGGGAATGGAATGGCATACTTTTGCAAAGCAGATTGTGGTTGGGGGGATGCAACTGCATGTTCTAACAGTGGTGGTTAGGACAAGACTGGAACTTGCTCATGCACCACCCACCCTAATCTGCAGAGGTAAAGGTCTTTGGTTCCCCTCCACTGTACTTCGCCCTTGGACCTAGACTTGGTACCAAAGCAGCCCCTCCAACTCCAAAACCAAACGTCAAATGTGGCCTCCCTTCAGTATTAAATCTCGCATTCACTACTGTGTAAATTTCACTCTAATTTACTGAATGGCCTTAAATGTCAGATTTATACCAATGGATTCTAAGACTCTGAAAATGTTTTTATTACCTATGCAATGTTACTGCAATGTATTTTAGCAAACTTCATATATTTTTACTGGCTAGTCCCCCCTTTTCTCTATAGTCTGATAAATGAAGCTACTGAATTTGATCTAGCCACAGCTGGGTGCTATACAGAAATATAACAAAGGGGAGGCTTGAAGTACAGGTTGGTACAACATAAAAGTGACAACAAAGAAAGACTTGATGCACAGGTGGATGCAACACATAAGTGAATGCAAAGAAAGGCTTGATGTATCCTGAAGTGACCAAAGAGGGAGGCTTTAAGTATGGGTCGATACAATATAGAAGTGACCACAACGGGAGGATTGATGTACAAGTGGGTACTATACACAAGTAACCAAAAAATGAAGATTGACATGTAATTGTGTGGCAAACAGAAGTGACCATAAAAGGAGGCTTGATGTGCAGGTGAGAGTGATATAAAAGTGACCACAAGTGGAGACTTCATGTACAGGTGGGTGCTATATAGAAGTGACCACAAAAGGAGGCTTCATGTACTGGTGAGTGGTATATAGAAGTGACCACAAAGGTGGTTGTGGCTTGATGCATAGGTGGATTCTATATAACACTAACTACAAAGAAGGCTTGATGTATACGTGCGTACTATACAGACACAAAGGAAGGCTTGATGTATATATGCGTACTATACAGACACAAAGGAAGGCTTGATGTATACATGGGTACTATACAGACACAAAGGGAAGCTTAATGATGTGGATACTAAACAGAAGTAACCACCATGGAATCTTCAACATACAGGTTGATGCTATTCACAAAAGAAAATAATGGGAGACTTGATGCGCAGGTAGATGTTATATACAAGTGACCACAAAATGAGATTTGAGGTACTGGTGGGTGCTGTATAGAAGTGACCACAATTGAAGGCTTGACTACAAAGGAAGGCTTGATGTACAGGCAGATGGAAGAGAGGGAGGTTTGATGTATACTGGTGGGTGCCAACAGTGACCACAAAGGAAGGCTTGACAGTCTGTACAGATTAGTCATGATTCAACACAAACTCTGGCTGCTTCTGTTTAAAAAACCCTTTTCAGATTCAAAGGAGTATAAATGGTTTATCAGATAAGAAGGTATCTGAAGAGGAAGAAAAAAAGGGATAACTTTGGCTCTTGTGAAAAAACAACTCTTAGGTATTCAAGGACTGAGTGGCTGTGTCTCAATTTCCATTTAGTATTTTTCTTTCATCAACAATCAAAGTACATCAAAGCCACACAAGTATCTATTAGCCAAAGGGAAAACCTCTATATCCTTGTAACTTCCACAAGATTTAGAGAAAAGTCAGTCAATAACCTGAGTTTTTCTTATCAAAACCAACCAGAAAAACCACACAAGAGTTGGCAGGTGCCTGCTGAATATCAAACTGTTGGCTTCTATTTTATGATAATTGTGATAAGTCATGGGTAACTAAATACAGTAAATGTACTTTTGTGCGCAAATAGTTTGATAAATATAAAAAAGCATAATCTGAAAGTGCCTCTTGTTGAGTTGAAATGTTTGCATACAAATATTAAAATAATTCCTTTCTTACACTGCATATATATGAAAAAAATGAATTTACAACAACAAAAAATCACTTTGTGAAACTATTTCCAAACACTTTTAGGATTGTTCGATTTTCTAATGGATGATTATTTTACCAAAATACCCCAATTTGCAAGGAATGATTAAAAAAAATTTAACATTTGCTGCAAAAATGTGCCTGTTATTAAGTTAAAGTTTACAGATCTATTTACACTCTATCTACTATTATATTCTTAGTATGAAGTTATAGCCAAGCAATAACACATCAAAATATCAATTTAATGTACACTCATTCATATCTACTAACTTGAATGGGCAGTGAGTAAGGATTCATCCCTCAAGCAGGGGATAAAAAGAAAATGAGGAACTTTCTGCTTTTACTTATAAATAGTGAAGTATACAAATTAAAATTTTAGCTTCATATCTGATATTTCAGAAAGTTGATTCATATCTGATACTAGAATAATATAGTTTCCGGAACATTTTACAAGTTTATCAAAATATATTCAGGTATTCAACTAATAGCAAGATGCCCTATCTTAACTGCTGAAAACCTTATATTAACAAAGGGAGGCAACTCTTCAGAATATGGGATCAGCAAACAGGTGTGTTTACTTAAGATTCACAACAAAGAACGTGATCTGCAGTCACTGTCCAAAATATGCATGTTAGCACATTACCCCTAGCGACGACTTTACGGGTCAGGAGGTAGTAGCCTACTGCCGAGCTCCGTAGCGTCATGGTCATGCATGATACACTAAAGTGGATGGTATTATTGAAAGGTAGACAGATGTAGCTCTAAAATGATACCAAACAATCTGGAATATCTAGTTACATTACAAAATACAGATAGAAAAACCTCATTTTTTGGACCCGACTTTTTTTAACGCAAAATTCGCCCGTGGTCGGAATCCCATTTTGTGTCCGGATTTTAGACTTTTTGGTCTCAGATCTAAGGCAAACCGGTATGAACTGCAAACAGACAGATAAGTCTTTGCAAAAAGTAGGATAAGATGGGCATTTGGAATAAAGAGTGGTCTCCATACAAAAATAATGGCTCCGTTTAGCAAAAAAAAAAAAAGTCCAACTTTTACTGCTCTGCTCATGCCCGAGTCAAATAGCCAACGAAAAACCATGTTTCTAACACAAATAGGCAGTGTGTTATTGAAAGATGACCGCGGATTATCTATCACTGTCATCTCACCTCTGTCCATATGAGTTCAAGTCTCAGGTTTGGCCAATGTGTGAGAAAGCTGCCAGCAATTTCCCATTGGTAAGTTTCTTACTGGGGTTTTCCCAGGTTCTTTCATACCTCCACCAATTATACTGGCCACCATGTATAGCCTATCCTGCACTAAGAATTGGCACTAAACTGAAAACAACAATATAAACTGTCAAATTATATTTGCTAAAGCTTGACATTGATATTGAATCTATCTGCTGGAAAATTTTGAAATGGCAAACCTTTGTCTATGCTAAATTAAGTTGGATCTGCATTGTTGTTGTTATTGTAGGGTTTAACGCCATTTTTCAGCACACAATAGGCTATACATGGCGTCCAGTATTAATGGTGGAGGAAGAACCTGGAAAAAACCCGGAAAGAACCACCGACCCACAAGAAGCTACTGGTAAGCTTTCTCACATACCCACATTAGCCGAATCTGAGACTTGAACCAACGCAGACAGAGGTGAGATGGCAGTGATCTGTAACGGAGAGCGCTTTAGACCACTCGGCCACGGATCTGCATTGTATATAAGTATATAGTACAGTGGACCCTCACTAGATATGTTATTTAAGGGAGCCATAAATGTTGTGTGTGATATAGGTGCACTTGTCTTACGCTGGATTACATTATGTGGACAAATACAATCCAACCAGTCTAATGGGATCCATCACTACTAGTATTATATCAGGAACAGTGTAATAGTTTGGTGCTTTATAATGGGATCCATTACTAGTGTTATATCAGGAACTGTTACAGTGAGGTACTTTAAAATGGAATCCATGATTAGTATTATATCAGAAACTATGTTATAGAGATGATTTACAATGGGATATATGACTATACTATTGTTATATCAGAGAATGTGTTATACTGGGTTGCTATACAATAAGATCCATGGCTATACTAGTGTTATATCAGAACCATGTTATATTGTAATAATTTACAATGGGATTTATGACTATACTATTGTTAGATCCAAGAATGTGTTATACTGGGGTGCTATACAATAAGATCCATGGCTAGTGTTATATCAGAACCATGTTATAATGAGGTGCTATACAATGGGATCCAAGACTAGTGTTATATAAGAACCATGTTATATTGAGGTGATTTACAATGGGATCTATGACTATATTATTGTTATATCAGAGAATGTGTTATACTGGGGTGCTATACAATAAGATTCATGGCTATACTAGTGTTATATCAGAACCATGTTATACTGAGGTGCTTGCTATACAATGGGATCCAAGACGTGTTATATCAGGTACTGATATACTGAGGTGTTTTGTAGTGGAATCCATGACTATGTGTTAACAGATGCCTGTGTATATTTTCTAGGCATGAAACTTTGATTTTTAGAATCACTAAAGTTTTTAGTGTCAAGCCAAACTTATCACATCCTGCTGTATATACTGCATATATTGTACATAACAGCTAGAAGGCATCAAGGTAGATTAGTTCTGTAAAAAATTGAGTTACCTTCTCAAATAAGGTCTTTATTATTATTATTATTATTATTATTATTATTATTATTATTATTCACTTTATAACAGGATATGTGTTATAATGAAGGGCATTGTACTGACGAAACCTTTCATTCATCAAATAGTTAATATTTAAACATTCCAATCTTAAAGACAAATATCAAGGAATTAATCCACTAAAAAAGACTTAATCTGAAATCATTCTTTTTTTGACAACATATCTGAACACTGCACAGACAATGTGGCAGATTTACTCATTTAACTGAGGTGGACTGACAAAGGATACCATGAAAATGCAGAATATGAAAAGTAGCTTTTACATAAAAAATGATTGTGAAATTAGGGTATCTGGAAGTTAATGAAATAGATTGTTATCTAAACAGTGAAGATATCACTTGTAGTAATATGTCTTATTTGCTGCAAAGGGGAGTTTCCTGATCTTTTCAAACAACTAGATCCTGTGTTCACTGCAACATCTACTGAACTGCTGATAAGCCCCAAAGAGTTCTTTCCCCTACATAATACCCTCAAGAAGCTGAAAAAGACAACCAGTCTACACTGATGTTTTTAAAACAAATAATGAAAAAACTAATTATTAGGCTTTTCAAAAAGCTCAAAGGTTCTCTTATATTTTCTTCATTGCTAAGTTTTGAAAGAAAACAAATAAGAAACATTACAAAAAATTTAAACAGCAGTGGAAGTGTATCAGATAATAAATTTAAAGTAGGAATAATTTTGTAACTTTTAAGGAGTTGCTGGATTTTGCATTAAAAAGACTACATATTCCTGTCAAGATGAGACAGTGACTTACTTTGTATACACAAGCAATCCTTGCATGTCCACTGAACATGTTTTGGATTGAACCATCTTGTATTCCTAATTCCCGGTGATTCAATTGGCTGCACAAAATTTCCTCTAAATAATTCTGTGAAAATAATCCCACTAAGAATCATGCTTAATAAGACTTTCTGACATTTCTGAATGCAGCTGCCAGTATATAAGCCTTTTCTTGGTGTGAACAAAAAAACAATACATGTAACAATTTGATTCTACTCCATGATAAAAATAGCACAATTCACATTAAAAGAAAATGTGAAATCAGATTATTCATTACTCATTACGCTAACACACCTGTGGGGTAGGAGCCTAAAAATAAGGTCATACCAAACATAATCTGAAAAATGCTATGAGTTTTTTAGAGAGTTCAATTTAAACAGAAAAAATTCTTGATCAGGGGTAGTTCCATAAGCCAAAAACAATACACATTGTTACACTATTTAATTTGTTTCTTGGTTTTCCTCCATGATTATATGTTATCTATTATATGTTATCTATTATATGTTATCTATGGCTGTATTTTGTACCTATCCAAAATCAAGTTAATGATCTACCTGACCAGTGACATTTATTTTGTAAACAGCATAATACATAGCTTTACAGCATAATACATAGCTAACATTTCTCAATGACTAAATATTCAGATCACTGTTAATTGTAAACATTTTTACTTCAGATGGAAGATATTGATTCTGACCTTTGAAATTTCCAGAAATTAAATTTCCCATTAAGCCAGCATATTTCTAGAAAATGGTTACTGCAACCTAGATGAAGCAGAGGAGTATATAAACTTGTTTACATTAGGTTTATTCATTACTGCATAAACATATGAAACAGAATCAGTCTTGTTGCTGTGTTCAGCTTTTAAATTGGGTGCATTTATTTATTCAAATTACTATTCAATGGAATTACAAAGTACTCCAAAATAGTCTTGAACTAAAATATTAATTTTGAATTATACTGAATTCAGAAGAACATTTGGATTATATTTGTTTGATACATAAAAAAACTTAATACATCACCACATTCCAGGCCATTAGCATATCTGCAAATTTGAGACTACAGGCACATCAATACATTCAATATTGGAAACATGGGTAAGGTATGAGGGCTAGACATGGGGTTATCTCATGTTCCATAATCTTCTAGTTCACTCTGATTGGTGGACAAGTTCTTGTCATATAGTTGGGGTATTTTCCATGCAGAAAATACCAGCTACGCAACAGCAATAGGTTTTGTATTAATGATATTAAAATAGGTGGGTGCTTAATGGAGGCTTACTTCTACAATAATTTGGTCAAATGGTTAACAAAAAAGTGGTTATTGAAGAGAGGTGGTTGCATACTACAAGTAACCTTTAAGGCAGGTTTGACTTTATCTAGGTAAGATTGGCATCATTTTCATATAGGACAAGCCAGATATGATAGGAAGCCTTTTGGCAAAAATCCCATGACAACTGAACTATCCATTTAGAATAATTAGCAATAATGAACTTTTCAAGATGGCTGCCATAGTGGCCATGCTGGATCTTAAACCAGAACCATTTTAATTTAGGACCAACTAGACTTCATATGAAATCAACTAGACATCACATGAAGTCTTTTGCTAAAAACTCAATGTCGATATGACCATTGATTCAGATGAATAGTGACAAGTTTTCAAGATGGCTGCCATAGTATCCCTCTTGGTTGGCCAAGCACATGTCCATAGGCATCAGTTTTATTTAGGTATAACTAGACATCATCTGAATTCTTTCAGTCATATCCCATATTCTTATAATCATCGATGCTGAGATAACAAGATTTTAAAGATGGCTATATTGACTTCAGATCAGCATCACTTTCATTTTTGACCAAAGATTACTTTTAGTCAACGCCTCATTTCAATATGACCTTCCATCCATGAGAAGTTATCAAAAAAAATCTTTCAAGATGGCTTCAATGGTAGCCAAGCATTGGCCATGTATACTAAATGTCCAACAGTCACCATTTCATTGAGGTCCAACCAGATCATGAGGTCAACCATTCTGCTGGTCTAGTGGTTAGAGAATCCGCCTCGGATGTGGGAGGTCATGAGTTCGAACCCCAGCCAAGTCATAACAAAGACTTACAAAAATGGTACTAACAGGTGCCTCGCTTGGCACTCAGCATTAAGAGGTAAGTGTTAGGACTGGTCAGCTTGGTGTCAGGATAATGTGACCGGGTGGGACATCATGCTACATGTCTGCAGCATGATGCCCCAGTGCTAGACATCACTATAAACTGCCACACTGCAGACATCATAGCGAAATGACTGAAAAATTGTTAAAGCTATGTTAAAAATCCTAATCTCACACACACACACACACACACACCCTAGATCATGAGATGAATGTGTTTGTAAAGCTCAATGACAACCCTCCCAGTAGTATAGGAAAAGTTGTGATAACAAACTTGTACCAACATATGCTGCATGAAAAGCCATTGTATAATATCTTACGATCAACTGTATGACCTGTGCAGCTCACAAATGGCAATTAAGTGTACACTGCATATGATTTTTTTTTTTAATTTGTGAAGTTATTCGCAGTGAAACTAATGTATTGTAATTCACTGATAAAATCAAACTGGAATCCTACTAGTTTAGTATATTTTGGAGCATATTATTTTTATTTCCAAGAGACACAACTGTATTAATCCTAAAATTATCTCAAAGTTTTCAAATATCAACAGGGCAAGTATCTGGGATCTGCTGTAGGTCAGATGGTAGAGTGTTGGACTCTTAATCCTGGGTTCAATACCTGACCAGACCAGCATGGCTTGACTGTTTCAGTGTGCACAAAGCTCCCTTTTCATTGGCATGATATAGCAAACATTGTGTTCAAAAGGCTATTAAAAAACACCCAATCAACAAATCAAATAAAATTTAAAGACTGGAAGAGATTTTAAAAAAGAACAGTATTTCCTTACTTGTGTTTCTGATACCTACAAATATGTGTGATTCCTTGTGTTTCTGAAACCAACACATGTGTGTGCTTACATTTATGAAACCTACACACATCTATGTGTTTACTCATGTTTCTGATACTTACACAAATGTATCCGCTTACTCATGTTTTTGATACCTACACACATCTACGTGCTTACTTGTGTCTGCGTGGGTTCGAGTCTTAGGCTCAGCTAACCTGGGTACGTGAGAAAGCTTGCCAGTAGCTCTTCATGGGTTGGTGGTTCTTCCCAGGGTTTTCCAGGGTTCTTCCTCCACCAGTTATACTGGCCGCCATGTATAGCCTATCTTGTGCTTAAAAATCGCATTAAACCCTACAACAACAATAACAACAACAACAACTTGTGTTTCTCATACCTGTTCTTACTTATCTGCACACATCTATGTGCTTTTTCATGTTTCTGAAACCTACACACATCTATTTGCTTACTTGTGTTTCTGATATCTACACACATCTATGTGCTTACTAGTGTTTCTGATATCTACACACATCTATGTGCTTACTTGTGTTTCTGATATCTACACACATCTATGTGCTTACTTGTGTTTCTGATATCTACACACATCTATGTGCTTACTGTTGTTGCAAGAAAAAGAAAGAGTCCAATTCTCATTTTCAGCAAGTGTAATTTTATCATCCACAAATTTACATTATATCTGGTCATGTCTGCTAATAATTCTCTCAGTATGACTATCTTTGTTGATAAACAACATAGTGCCTCAAAATCAGACAATCACCCATGAACAAAGCACACAAGTCTGCACCAAGGGAAAAATACCAATACCAGATAGTTTTATTGGGGATTTCTGTCATGTTTGCTATTCCTCCATCATCTGCCATTGTACATAGGAAATAACCATACAAAAGAAATCTGGCATCAAAAGAACCATAATATTGATGACATGAGTGGAAACAATTTAAAATGAACCATTACATCAAATAAATTTTTTAATCACTTAGGTGTGATTACTCAGTTTTTGACATTTTTCGCTTCAAGGCCAGTATGAGTCACATCAACAAGATGAGATCTGCATCTGGCTGATGATTACACATTTGAATATTGAGACATGCTTCCTTTGAATGACATGAAAGCATTCATAGTTAACAGAATTTTATGAAGTTTAAATATTAAAATTTATGGTATTTTCTACAAAACTTGCATACTTTTTGTACCAAATTCTGAAGATGTATTCATTAATTTAACTCCCATAAACCAGACCATCTGTTAACCCACTTCATCTACAGTCAAACTGACCATATATGTTTACCTGAATGTACATTTCAATCATTCCTATCTAGGTTCGAATCCTACCATCCACATGTCAGCCTGGGTCACCTGCTATGGTGTGTTCTTTGCCAAGGAGCTATTCCAATGCCTTAGCACTGAACAATGGAATTAGTGAATTACTTGTATTGCTGTGCCACAAAAAAAAAACCTTTGGAGTTCTGAAGATACAATCAGTTGTAAACTGACTACATATATGGATTTCTCAATGAAGCTGGCAGTTATTGTTATTTTTTTAAATTTGTGGTGGAAAACTCAGATTTATAAATACTTTTCAGGAAAAGTGTGAAAAAATGATCTGTTGTTCTCCTACACCCTCTTACTCCATAAGAACAATCAATTCCATCAGCAGGGAGAACTTTAATAAGTTTTTCTTTAATGAAACAACTTTTACACATATCAATGTAATATAATAAAGTCAAAATTCAGTAACTCAAACATCAACCACATAAATACGGAACAATGTCTGTACCAGAATGACTCATTCACTCCTGATGTAACACATTCTCAGTGAGCCAAGAACAACGAAAAATTGAACGAAAAATTTAGGTCCATGAATTTTCAATTTTTCAAAGCTTTACTGTATATTATATTTATTATATTTAAGTTGACTGAACATAAATTGAGTTCATCAATTTGAAATATGTACATTTTTATATATAATATGGTTGGTTAACAATGTGCCCTCCTGTACTGACCAATCTGGGGGCCCCAAGTGGTCTAAAGTGCTCACCGTTACAGATCATTGCCATCTCACCTCTGTCTGCTTGGGTTCAAGTCTCGGCTGGGTATGTGAGAAAGCTTGCCAGTAGCTTCTCATGGGTCGGTGGTTCTTCCTGCGGTTTTCCCTGGTTTTTCCCCTACCATTTATACTGGCTGCCATGTATAGCCTATCTTGTTCTGAAAAATGGCATTAAACTCTACAACAACAACAACAACTGACCAATCTAAAACAAAAATTCACCAAAGAATTAAATCTACTGCTTCTTTTAAATTACTTAAGTATTTCTGCCACAACAGACCTAAGGGCCAGCATGGTAAATTCACCACATTTTATCAGATAAAGATATCCTTAATAAAATATTGCCAATTTTTTTAAATATAAGGTTGGCTTATCATTCATCATGGACATATCATTGGATATATATGGCATCTTCCATATCCCACAGGCTCCTACTTGTAAAATTATTATTTGGGGAAATCTTTGGAGATTCAAGCATAATAACAAGAACACACTGTCAAAGTTATTAACAATGCCACTTTCACATATGGGCTCATTCTAGAAGAGAAAGCTCTCTTTATGTAACAATAAACAAATATGCCCCTTTAAAAACACAGGATAAAGAAAGACCACCAGCATGGCTGGATCTCAGATGCAATAAAGCAATGAGACCAACCAAAATCAGCAGGAAATCAAGCTGAATATATAATTTAGTGGAATAAAGATAATAAAATGATATGTCAAGTCAAGAAAGCGCACTACAAAAAAGTGCTGGATGAAAATAGAAATAACCCAAAAGCTATCTAGAGATTTTTTTTTAAGAGTTTGGTGCAGGATCCCTCATTCATGAGGGCATTTATACCAATAATGATCATAATCCAACTGAGATCTCAAATATTTCATGAATTTTTTTGTTCAAATTGCTGACAAACTTAATAAACCCAGAACTTCATCTGATCATCTGGAACTCAAAACTTTGTGGGGCCCTGAGTGGCCGAGTGGTCTAAAGCACTCTCCGTTATGGATCACTGCCATCTCACCTCTGTCTGCGTGGGTTCGAGTCTAGGATTCGGCTAACGTGGGTATGTGAGAAAGCTTGCCAGTCGCTTCTCGTGGGTCGGTGGTTTTTCCCAGGGTTTTACCGGGTTCTTCCACCACCATTAATACTGGCCACCATGTATAGCCTATTGTGTGCTGAAATATGGCGTTAAACTCCACAACAACAACATTAAAACTTTGTGCTAAAAAATACCAAAATAATATGAATTTGTGTTGAAATATATTCCAAAAATGGATGATTGTAAAGCTACAGGACTTGATATGATTGGACCTAAGTTACTAAAGATAGCTGCACCTGCAATAGTAGAGAGTATAGCTTTCATTTGCAATGAAACTATTAGGTGTAATAAATTTCCACAGACATGGAAAACTGCCAAGGTAACACCACTGCATAATGCTGGAACAAAAGATGATGTAAATAACTACAGACTTCTATCCTTCCTTGTCTTTCCAAATTACTAAGAAAACAAGTACATGATTCTGTTCTCAACTCCTTGAACACATATGATCTTATTCAGGATAATCAATCTGGCTTTCAAACAAATCACTCATGTGAAACTGCACCTTATATCTTTGATAAATGACTGAAAGCATTAGATAAAGGAGAAATGATTATGGTTCATTTTTGTAAAGCTTTTTATCTTGCAGACCATGACATTTTCCTCGAAAAACTAAAAATCTATAAATGCAATGAAAACTCCCTAA
The DNA here is from genome assembly GCA_028554795.2 of Sinohyriopsis cumingii. Taxonomy (NCBI): domain Eukaryota; kingdom Metazoa; phylum Mollusca; class Bivalvia; order Unionida; family Unionidae; genus Sinohyriopsis; species Sinohyriopsis cumingii. The sequence continues at coordinate 134,050,297 of CM068828.1, forward strand.
ACTGGTTTACTTCTTACTGATGAGTACAAAATGTATCTATAAATGGTCAACTTTCTAAAATTAAAAATATTAATTGTGGAATACCACAGGGCTCTATCCTTTGACCTCTGTTATTCATTGATTTATCAACGACTTACCTCTTAAGATAGGAACTTCATGTTCTTATACTGACCTCTATGCAGATGATACTACACTGTCTGAGATGGGTAAAACCAAAACTGTACAGTGTACTTGAAAATAATTTATAAAATGCTCTCAGCAGACTTAAAGCAGGTGCAAGGAAAACTGTATGATCATAAATAAACAAAAAACAAAAGCCCTACTAGTTACAATAATGTATTGACAATTTCCAGGATGCAATGAATAATATAAAGATTTTAACGATACATGAAAGAATATTTTCAACATTTTATATTGATATAAAAAAGAATCCAGAAAAGCCATTCCTGTCTATCTAAGCAATATCTTTCACCAAAGAGATGCTTATGGTACTCCAAATTAAGGTCTGTTAGAAATAAAAATTACATTATACCAAGTCCAAAGAAGAAATTGTTTAAAAGAAGTTTTCAATATACTGGTCCACTGGTATGGAACAACATTCCCAGTGACATAAGACAGGCTCCTACCATTTTTTCTTTTCATAATCTATTTCTCCAATGGATGAAATCTTAAGACAATTGAACAGTTCTAGTAATACAAATATAGCCTGCTTTTCTGTATTTTTGGGGGGCCCCAAGTGGCCGAGTCGTCTAAAGCGCTCTCTGTTACGGATCACTGCCATCTCACCTCTGTCTGCATGGGTTCGAGTTTCGGATTCGGCTAATGTGGGTATGTGAGAAAGCTTGCCAGTAGCTTCTCGTGGGGCTGTGGTTCTTTCCGGGGTTTTCCCAGGTTCTTCCTCCACAATAATACTGGCCGCCATGTATAGCCTATCATGTGCCGAAAAATGGCGTTAAACCCTACAACAACAACAACAACTGTACTTTTGGAACTTTTTCACAGTTGCATTTTTCAATGCAGAATGATATTTTATATTTTATATATGTTTGTGTGTTCACAGACATCTGTGCATATGTTCCAGGCTTGGTATTCTGATTTAGTATCAAGCCTGATTTTTCATAATGAGACTGTATATATTGTACATAACTGCTAGAAAGCCTGAAGGTAGATTAGTTCTGTAACCAACTGAGCTACCTTATCTAAATAAAGTCTTTATTATTATGTTTTTAATAACTCTCCATCGAGTAGGTTCATTCCCTCTCCCAATATGGCAGCACTAAATAACAGCAGATAAAGACGCTCAATACTAATGAGATGGAAAAATGGGAACCAGTCTAAAAATGGATGAACATGAAACAGAGCATATACGGATATGGCTGGCCAGGATTGGTTGATAATTAAAGTTAAGTTTTATTGAAATGAATCATCTCGGAGTTTATCCTAGTTGTCAATGGAAAAACTTGAGACAATGTTTTATTGATAGAATTTCAGTCCTTTGGAAAACCAGAAAAGCTTGCATCAAGGATATGTCTATACTATAAATATAGGTTTGATCATGAGCATTCAGAAATTTAATGTTAATTAAGTTTTAATATCATGATGTTTCCAATTCAAGTTTACTAAAAGTGTTGAATTCGTACTAGTTCTATATGATCCAATGATTTAACCCACAAAGTTAAGTAGTAATGAGACACAAGGTATGCATGTCGAAAACTTCGTCTGTTTGCAGAAAGTCTCCCAAAATTCTAAACCTTAGTAAATAATTGTAATATCGCTGTTACTACATGGAAGTCTAATTAGGACATATGAATGCAAACAAGCATAATAAATTTCATCTGTCTCCCTGAAGTGGTATAAGCTTAATCATGCTAACAGGTTTTGGTCAAAATCCTCAAGTCCAGAAAGTCAAAAAAATGTGTAAAACAACACTGAAAAATTGTTGAAATGGTATAAAAAATATAGGTCATCTACACAGAACAGACACACACATTCAATTTGACATCTGGAATAGTGTTTACTTAATCATGCTAATCACATCCATGGAAAAAATCCAAGTGTTAACAAGTGTAACAATTTTTTTTAAAACTGCCTTGATGGCTTCAAAACTACATATGCATGTGATTAGGTCTGACTCTATAGGAATAAAAATATGCCAACCAAATTTCAAATTTTGTGCAATTGTTAGTTACATTTAATCTGTATTGTTATTGACCTTTGTCCCCAATTGAGACAGGAGTTTGGGCCTACCTGTCTTTTTATACAAAAAACATTACATACTGGTAGCTAATTTTTGTCTATGATTGAAGATTATATTTTAAGATTACAGTGTATTATTATTATTATTATTATTATTATTATTATTTGCAGGTAAATATGTTTACTTGCATTTGAGTTCAGGACATTGATTTTCTCTTCAGGAATTCCATGCCTACCTGATGTTTGCCATGTTCTTCATATAAAAGACTTGACCTTGTTGACAATTCTGAATGTTCTGCAAATAACTTTTGACCTTCATCCTGATCCACTTATTGTGTCTTAGGGTTTTATATTAAATTTGGAATTACTCATTCCTATCTTAACATCTTAAGTGGAATCAGTCTTTTAGTTGACTTCAGTTTTAATTTTAGACAATTAATTTATTTTAATTATTTTAGAATTACAAAATACTCATAAATACTTTTGGACTAAATCACTATTTTGGGTTTATTGTGAATTCAGTTAAGACATTTTTGATGATATGATCGTTATACATCAAGATTGTTTGCCCAGCAATACTATTCCAGGTACATCAGCACATTCAAGATCAGAATTAATTCAGAACACCACCAGAATTCATTTGGAATAACTCTGTACTTTTGGACTTGTTATGGAACTTTAAGGACTATATGAGATTTGATTCACAATTCTGTAAGTTCTTTTTAAATTTTCACTTTGTATTCTGAGGAACTTCTTGGTATTCAGTCTTTCTGCTAACAAGCTTTTCAGGATAGACATGTGATAAGCTTGACAGGCAGGACCGAATCAAGATCCCCAATGGCTGGCAATGGATGCCTAAAATAAATAATGATATTCAGGGCTGGCAATGGATGCCTAAAATAAATAATGATATTCAGGGCTGGCAATGGATGCCTAAAATAAATAACAATATTCAGGGCTGGCAATGGATGCCTAAAATAAATAACGATATTCAGGGAAGCTTTTAGCAACCGCTTCCCTCCTCCCATTGGCCATTTTTGCTTAATAGTGGATATTTTCTTTTGCAGGGGTTAGCAAGAAAATGGGACTGTTCACTTTTTAATGCATATGCATGTATTACATTGAATATGGTATTTCTGAGTTTATTCCAAACAGCAGATATTATTCAGGAAATAGCAAATACATCTTTATGTGGGCATCAATGGGGGTGGGGGGAAGAGGTTATACAAGGGTTTCATAAAAATGCACTGTACAGTGTTTGTATGTATGTATGTATGTATGTGTATATATATATATATATATATATATATATATATATATATATATATATATATATATACATCCCTTTGATTTTGGCTTTGCACACACACACACACACCCCTCTTCTGGATTATGGCTTGCTTGGACCCCCACCCAGAAAAGTTCCTGGAGATTCCCATGCATCTATCAAATTGATCAAAGTAAATTCTACAAATCATATAGACCCACTTTCCTCAGTTATCTAATTATCTGTTATGACAATGCTTTCTAGCTAAATCAGATTCAACATCATCCAGTGGACTGAAGCAGTATTAAATTCATCTACACCTACTGTAGTCCTATGATCAAATTTCCATCCAACATTTGGATCCTATTATCTTGTAGTAGATGAAGTTTCCCACTGAGTGACAGAGAGCTGACTGGTCAATGTTTGGGGGGGGGAGGGAGGGGGAAGCTACAGTCAACCTATATCATCAGGTGATGATTCACAATGGAAATGGAAGATATTGAGGAGCAGTTTCTCATCTCTGATGGGTTTAATTTGCTGCAAGAGCATCAATAATGCATAACTACACCCTTACTTGTGTGCTTATTGAACAAGTCTCCACAATTTAGCATGCACTACATTTAATAAGATTACTCTACACAGATCACATGACAAACCACTAATTTTATTTATAATCTTCAGCTGCAATTTAAGAGTTATTACTGGAATGTCAGTAATTACAACCTTTACTTCAATGAAATTGAGATGATGCTTGCTGAAATTAAAAAACATAAGAAAGACTTAGAGAACATACTGTAGTCCTCCCTCATATGTAAAATCTACTGAAAATATTAGTCTTTATGAAGAGATACCATGAGCATGTATGTGTTTCTAATAGATAATGGAATTTAGTATTCTAATACTAAACACATTAAAAAAACAGTAATTTTTGCTCTTTCGTATAATGTACATTGTTATATTCTCCTTAAGAGGGCCTCAAGAGAGAATAGTTCCTGACTAAGAAGTCACCCTCTATAAATAAATTATTATTATTATTATTATTATTATTATTATTATTATTATTATTATAATGATGTCAATGGCAACCATGGTGTATACCATCCTACAGTGAAACAGCCTTATAATGAAGTACAAAATACAGTACTCCCTCATTATAATGATATATATGACACATTAGTCCCTCATTATAATGATATACATGACACAACTCTCTCATTAAAATGCTCTCTATGACACATTGCTCCCTCATAATAATGTTATACATGTCACATTACTCCCTCATTATAATGCTCTACATGACACATTACTCCCTCATAATGCAGTCAGTATGAGTCACAGAGTATTATTATTATCATTATTATGCAAATTGTGACCATGGTGTATACCATCCTACAGTGAAACAGCCTTATAATGAAGTACACAAATCAGTACTCCCTTATTATAATGCTGTCAATGGCAACCAGTCTATACCATCTTATAGTGTGACTGCTTTATTATGAACTTAATGACACATCACTCCCTTACTGCCTTATAATCAAAAGAACATGATACATTGCTCCCTCATTATAATTCTGTCAAACAGAGCTATCTGTATGAAGAGCTGGTAATTGCTAATGGTCTGTTACACAAACGTCATTTGTGGTAATAACTGGGTATGTGGTATATCATTTGTAAGTGAAGCTGGTAATTGGCAAATGGTCTATTATACTGGTGTCTTTTGAGGCAGGAATAAGGTATTTAGCCTATCCATTTGTATGCAAAGCTGATAATTGGCAAATGGTCTACTACGCATGTGTCATTTGTGTTAAGAATTGGGTAATTGGTACATCCATTTCTAAGACCAGCTGGTAACTGACAAATGGTCTATTGGCAAATGTTTTTTGAGGCAGGAATAAGATATTTGGTATATATTATGAAAGTGTCATTTGTGGTAAGAATAGGGTATTTGGTATATCATTTGTAAGTGCAGCTGGTAATTGGCAAATTATCTATTATGCAATTGTCTGCTGAAGCAATAAATATGCCCTTGGCATATCCAGTGGTAAATACAGCACATAACAGCAAATTACACTGGACAACAAATTTTTACAAAAGTCATGTTACTGAAATAAAATTAGTCAATTCTTATCAATTTTTATGTGCTGAACACGAATATGACAGTCAAATTGCAAAATTGGCTCTAGTTTTTTTGTAATCTGCAAGAAATTAATGTTTACATAACGAAATGCATTCCAATAGTAAAAGGTCAACTGTAATAGCCTACCTATAAAAAATCAAGTCATTGACTACATCTTAGATTTCTTCGCCTGTCTCTTGTACAGCTGTTCGGGAGCATCTCTGAGGAGTGTCCAGCAGTAGTCAGCCAGCATTGTAGTGGACCATTTTCCCTGGTATCTTTGTTCCATTGTTGCGATATCTTGATGAAAACGTTCGCCGTGTTCATCACTAACAATACCACAGTTGCTAGGAAAGAAATCCAAATGGGAATGAAGGAAGTGAATCTTTAGAGACATATTGCAGCCAAGTTTCTTATACTTCATCAACATGTCTTCTACTAGTTCCTTATAGTTTTCTGCCCTAACATTTCCGAGGAAGTTTGTAGAAACTAGGCCAAAAGCATTCCATGCTTGTTTCGCGTCACCTTCCAGCAAGTTGTTGAACCGGTCATCTTTGAAAAGCTCTCGAATCTGAGGACCCACAAAAACTCCCTCTTTAATCTTTGCTTCGCTGAGTCGAGGGAATTTTTCATGCAGGTATCGGAATGCTGGCAAAATCCGGTCAATGGCTTTCACGAAGTTCTTCATCAAACCTAGTTTGATGTGAAGGGGTGGTAGCAAGATTTTCTGAGCCTCAACCAGAGCTGGCTGTTGGATATTCTTCTCTCCAATGGCTACATTCTGCCTGTGAGTCCATTCCTTCCTCATGTAGTGCATTTCCCTTGCTCGGCTATCCCACTCGCATAAGAAACACATGTATTTTGTATATCCTTGCTGCAGTCCCATTAAAAGGGCAACTACCTTCAAATCACCACAGAGGTGCCAGCTGTACTTGTTATACTCAATGGAATTCAGTAGCTGCCTTAAGTTATCGTATGTCTCTTTCATGTGGACAGCATACGCTACTGGAATAGATGGAAGAATGTTTCCATTGTGCAAAAGCACAGCCTTGAGACTCAGTTTCGAAGAGTCCACAAATAGTCTCCATTCTTGTGGGTCATGAGTGATTTTTAAAGCATTCATGAGGCCCTCAATATCGGAACAGAATATCAGATTACTTTCCTTTCTGAAGAAAGGCTCCAATTGCTGGTGGCGCTTTCGATATGCAGTAATTGTGACATCTTCTTCTAGAAGATTCCATTGTTGGAGTCTTGATCCTAGCAATTCTGCCTTGTTCTTTGATAAGTCCAAATCACGAATCAGGTCATTTAGTTCTTCCTGTGTTATTCTGTGTGGGGTTGATGATGCACCACAGTGAAAATCTGGATCACTGCATGCTGATGGACCAGGAGAAGAACAGGTCGACTCACCTTTGTCTTCGTCAGATGAATCAAGAGAATATTCTGCTGGAGGTTCTGGAATAGGAAGTCCCTCACCATGTGGAACTGGTCTCAATGCAGACGGAATGTTTGGGTAGACTATTCTCGACTTCTTTCGCTTCGTTATTCCGCCGGAAAGAGGAGGAACCAAGCAGAAGTAACAGTCATTTAGGTGGTTGCTTGGCTCTCTCCACACCATTGGGACTGCAAACGGCATTGATGACCTTTTGCAATTCAACCACTGTGAAAGCTGTGTTGTACATGTAGCACAGCATATATGCGGAGCCCAAGGCTTGTCTTGGTCACCAACCTTGCATCCGAAGTAAAGATGATATGCCTTCTTCACTTGAGAATTGATACTTTTCTTCTGGTTGGCAAATGTCACTTCCCCACAAATATAGCAAAAATTGTCCGCCGTATTAACACACTTTCGAGGCATTACTGTTCTTTATTGTACGTAAATGGATAAAATAATAAGTTTTATGTAACAGTAGCTTGAACTGTCTCGCACAACGTCTAAAATATTTTAAATGCTGAACCTATCTGATTGGGCTTTATATAGTACACTGCTTACGTCAGCTTCAGCAGCCGCCTGGCATTAGTATAATAGGCCTACACATGTATAGTACACTGCTGACGTCAACTTACTTCAGCAGCCGCATGGCATTAGTATTGCATTGCATCAGAAAATGATGCAATCAACTGTGGATGATGTGAGCATGATGGTATTATGCAATGTTACATCATTATTCCGGATGTTGCTGCAGTCCTACTGGAGAAATTTACACAGTGAAACATAGAAAATGAGGTATATGAATATCTTCAAAACGAGAGCCAATACAAATTTTTCACGGTTATATTCGTGTTCGGCACACCAAAATACTACAGATTAGGGCCTTTTCAAGTCAGTAATGATTTCACTGTTGACCAGTGTTATCTATTGTGCAGGGTCGATTTAGACAAGAATAAGGTATTTAGCATATCCATTTATATGTACATCTGGTAACTGGCAAATGGTCCATTATGCAAGTGGCTACTGAGATAAGAATAACGTATTTTGCATATCCATTTATATGTACATGTAGATTTATATGTACATGTACATCTGGTAATTGGCAAATGGTCTATCATGCAGGTGTCTATTGAGACAAGAATAAGGTATTTAGCATATCTATTTATATGTACAGCTGGTAACTGGCAAATGGTCTGTTATGCAAGAATCATATATATTATGAAATGGGTATTTGGTATATCATTGGTATGTACAGCTGGTAACTGGCAAATGGTTTATTATACAGGGGTCTTCTCAGGTACGTATTACTTATTTTGGGATATCCATTTGTAAGTACAGCTATACAAGCTAAACTCATTAAACACAAGAACCAATGTATTTTCTATTATCCCTATGTTCTTTCCAACAACCACTTGCAAATAAGTGGAAGCAAAAAAATTAAACAAGCAAATTACTGCAAAACTAATTATCATCCCTGACTTTATGAATGATTTGTCTGGAGAAATCAAGGGCCAAAAAAAATGATTACAAGTGAAGAACTAACGAACTACGTTAGTCTTGTGGCTTTCATGGAAAAAGTTTTTGCAGATCCATTAAAAAAACTGTTATTACAAGTATATCAATGCAGTCAGTTCGTTATTTATACAGAGCAAGTATATGTATACAAATTAATTATATTTCAGAGATCTTCAAAGGATAAAACCAAACTTGAAAATCAAAGGATTCTAGGATACACACTGAAAGGAAGTTCAGAGACATGATATCCATTTAAATATGATCCACACAGAAATATAAACATTAAAAGAGCAAAAGTATCTACACCATAAAGGCCCCTTTAATTCAATTAAGTCCAGAGAGGGGGCTTCTGGGCTAATAAGCCCCATCAATGTTCATTTCCAGTATTCCCAGAAGCATACATTTAAGTGTTGCAAACTTAAGCCTCACAAGCAATGATTGGTCTGGACACAAGATTGTATACAGAACCTGGTCCAGTATTTGTGAGTATTGCAAACTTGAGCCTCACCAGCAGTACTTGGTCCTGCATTTGCAAAAATCATCAACCTGAGTGAACACTCCAACTTAATTTCTGATATCATGTACTTATCTCTGCACTTTTCATAGAAATACAGGGAATATTAATCCAGTTCATGTGTATGTGCACACATATGTGCATGTGTGTGTCTTTATGTGTGCATTTGTTATATCAAACAAATTGACCCCATTTGTTCAATAATGAGACTTGTGACTTTATTTGAGCTGGTTGGTACATGTAGAAAAAGGTTCTAAAATTCTGATGCACCCAGGGGATTGAGGTGGTTTTACATATAAAAAAAGAATTTAAAACCCAAATCCAAATGGGGACTAACATGTCAGAGAATTTGGTAAGTGCTTGATCAATAACTTGACCCTGCGGACAAATTCTGCAGTGGGTGGAGCACAGCAGATTAGGGTGTGGGGATATGTGTTTTATGAATGCTCTTGTTCAGAGGTTCCCAACTTTTTAAAGTATGAGGATCCCTTCTTAACTTTAAAACTTTTGCGCGGCTCCACAAATTAATAAATGTACTACATACAACACCCAATTATGGTATGTGACCCTCGGTCATAATACCCCTTTATGGACTGTAATCCAGGGATCATAATACCCCTTTATGGACTGTAACCCAGGGGTCATAATGCTCCTTTATGGACTGTAATCCAGGGGTCATAATACCCCTTTATGGACTGTAACCCAGGGGTCATAATACCCCTTTATGGACTGTAACCCAGGGGTCATAATACCCCTTTATGGACTGTAACCCAGGGGTCATAATACCCCTTTATGGACTGTAACCCAGGAGTCATAATGCTCCTTTATGGACTGTAACCCAGGGATCATAATACCCCTTTATGGACTGTGACCCAGGGGTCATAATGCTCCTTTATGGACTGCAACCCAGGAGTCATAAAACCCCTTTATGGACTGTAACCCAGGGGTCATAATACCCCTTTATGGACTGTAACCCAGAAGTCATAATACCCCTTTATGGACTGTAACCCAGGAGTCATAATACCCCATACATAGATTGTTACTTCTGCAGTCACAGCACAACCAGGGATCATAATCCACTTTTATGGACTGTAACCCAGGGGTAATAAAACCCTTTTATGGACTGTAACCCAGGGGTCATAATACCTCTTTATGGACTGTAACCCAGGGGTCATAATACCTCTTTATGGACTGTAACCCAGGGGTCATAATACCCCTTTATGGACTGTAACCCAGGGGTCATAATACCTCTTTATGGAGGGGCCCCGAGTGGCCGAGTGGTCTAAAGCGCTCTCCGTTATGGACCACTGCCATGTCACCTCTGTCTGCGTGGGTTCGAGTCCAAGGCTCGGCTAGCGTGGGTACGTGGGAAAGCCTGCCAGTAGCTTCTCGTGGGTCGGTGGTTCTTCTCTGGGTTTTTCAGGGTTCTTCCTCCACCATTAATACTGGCCGCCATGTATAGCCTATCATGTGCTGAAAAATGGCGTTAAACACTACAACAACAACCTCTTTATGGACTGTAACCCAGGGGTCATAATACCTCTTTATGGACTGTAACCCAGGGGTAATAACACCATTTTATGGACTGTAACCCAGGGGTCATAATACCTCTTTATGGACTGTAACCCATGGGTCATAATACCTCTTTATGGACTGTAACCCAGGGGTCATAATACCCCTTTATGGATTGTTACTCCTGGAGTCACAGTACTCCCACAGGTCATAATACCCCTTTATGGACTGTAACCCAGGGGTCATAATACCCCATTATGGACTGTGAGCCTGCTATGAATCTATGTATCCTACATTCAAGTCAGGTCCAACTGCAAACAACATAGACCCTGATCTACCATTACACACTGCATTGGCAGATCAGGCTCTATGTTGCTTGTTCTACTGATTACCACTTACAAATTAGAATAGACCCATACCTACAGGAGCATGACATGATGGTATATCTAGGTCTGTGCACATCACAGTTGGATCCAACTTATATACAGGCATATATGGTATAACGTTTGTTGAAAGAATACTTGAAAATGTTATGGCAATTGCAAATTTTGTATGCATGTCCGCTGATGCCATCCTAGCGACTCCACAGAAGGGGCCCAAAAATCATACCCTTATTAGAGTAATAAACCTCAAGGGAGAATAGTCCTTAACAAATGAGTCACCCTCTATAAATAAAGCATTATTATTATTATTATTATAAACCAACAGATGAATGGCATCTCAATAATCCACCGCCTAAATACCACCTCAGCTAAAACATTGGAACAAAGATGAAGGCAAGCTATGCTATTAAAACCAATGCAAGCTGACTTAAAACACATATAATGCTTGCTAGTGATACCTGGCAATACAATAATTAGTGCTCAAACCAGGCCCTCATACAAGTTACACTCATTAGTACTCATTCCAAACCTCAATAAAAACCTATAATTAGAACTTTTTTGGCATAAAACTCAAGTACAAGCAACAACAAAAAACCCAAAATAAATTATACTATGTGAACATAAATATACTGCAAATTTAACAACCTTGTTCTTATGTCAAAACTTAATTTTAATTTAATTTTAAAGCTACAGAATTGTCCAATTTTCAAACTCTGAGCTAGAGTTTAAGATTCACACTACATCAGGTTAGAGCAGAGTATGTGAGATCCAGGATTTTATTTACTCTCTGATCCAACCGAATAAAATATTATGCATTAACCTGATAATCCCTGAAGATTAAAGACACCTAAATGATATCTGGATCAAAGTAAAGCTGGGGTCAGATAAATATCAACACAACCTTGGAAGATTCATTTCTGCTGGTAGGTACAACTTGGCTAGATCACAGATGCAAGGATGCCAATACATACAAACCATCCAGAAAATTAATTGAAAAGCAAAAACAAAACCAATGTGCTCTAAAGGAATTTACCACACACACAGACTTTATGAACCAAGCACATGTTATTTACAGATCTATGGGACTAGGTCTTCTTTTAAAAAAAAGAACATTTGTTGTATGCTTTTAACCAGTCGTTACTCTAAACAATCCAAAATATACATATAGCAATATTTATAACAACCACATTCAAAGAACTGACATCACCTGCTATATATAAACCATATGAAAAAGGTTTACTTTAAGTGTGGACATGGAATAAGATTCAGTGTCAGAATTGGTATTTTAATCTGATACAAGTATATATAATAATTTGATATTTAATGTACCAGTAAACCTGACATAACAGTAATTATAAATGTTTCTGTTCAAGCCTAACCATAAGGGATTTAGATCAAACTTCCAAACTTGTCAGCAGTCAATACCAACAGAACTATTCCTGATGTCAGTTTCATGTAGGAAGAGTTCAACTCCACACACACACACACACACACATACACACACACTCGCACACACACACACACACTCGCACACACACACATACATACACACCAGACGTACATACAGACTGTATGACAATATCATGGCACTTGTCTGGAAGTGCCAGCATAATAATAATCACTGTACAGAAATGAAAGTGAGTTCAATGAAAAATCAGAGTCCTTATGGTAACTCCACAAAATGATGATGCAAAATATAACAACCTGACATTTCTCTGCAAGTTCTGTCTTCAAATCAAGTATATGCATATGTGTGTATTTTATATATATATATATATATAACTTCAGAAAATATTACATCAATACCATATATATGTGTATTCGCTAATATTTATTTACTGAATTGGGTTTTACAGCACACCAGTATTGTAAGGCTATATAATGATATGATATATGATTTATGCATGAAAAGTGGTTCACGATCAACAAGTGGTAAAAAACAAAAACAAAACAATGAAAAGTGATGCTAATATATGAAAGTTGCCATCAATAGGTAATATAAATGGTAATGATAATATAGGAAAGTTTCCATCAATGCAAATGGTATGTATAGTATTTAAGTAAATAAGATAAACCTTTCAGGTAATTGTCAATGCACATGCTGGTTAAAAAATACTCACGCAAAATAGATTGTGCAGAAGCTATATTTGGAATAAATGTTAACTTCCCTCAAGAAATTTAAAATACAAGACACATTTACTGTATCAAAAAGTTCCTTCATGTGCTGAAGATTGTAGTAATGATCATGCATGGCTGAAGATAGAAAAAGTCTATCATAAAGTGCTTCACAGTAAATGATTCATTGCAAGAAACACTCCAGCGGATCTTACCATTTTAACATGCAAGAGTGGGTTATCAAAGTGTGACAGCATTATTCAATGATGGCTGTCACTTATTAAATATGCACTTTTTGATGCAAGATCTAAAAATCAGTGTCTGGCATTTCAAAATCAGATAGATGCATAGATGGGACATTCTTAGCAGTGCAGTATACTCTTCTTTACATTAATAATAATAATAATAATAATAATAACAATAATAATAATAATAATAATACAGTGTGACCCCGCTATAACACGGTAGTTGGGAGCCATAGAACCTGACCACGTCATAAACCAAACCATGTTATAAGCAACCAGCTGAAGAAAATTATGCATGTACCCAAAAAAAATTGCGGGGAGGGGATGTAGGTAATAAATGTGGGCAGTAAAATACGTGCTTCATCGGCACAGTTACCATCTTAAATCGATGCATATTAAATGAGAATTACACCTGTAGTGAAAACAGAGAAGACATATAATAGTTTACTTCATTTAGAGAACCATAAATTGGTACATATACGTGAATACTGTTTATATATAAATGTCTAATGTACAGCATGAATAGTATCAACACCGTGTACTCACCCGCAAACCTCATCATATACATTGAATCCACAATACAAGTGATTCCATCGAAAATATGCACACACACAGCTTTAAAATATTCAATAATTTTGTCACGGGTCATATTGGTCTGAATTTAGTGGAAAAAATTAGCACAGTCACTTAACGAATGACGAAGCACATTTACTTTTCAATACGTCAGAAGTCGGTAAAAGTTAGGCCTAGTTTGCATTTCAAGCTGCCGGGTGATCACCCTCTAGATAACCATAACCAATAAAAGCAGACACCTTGTAAGAAGGTACAACCTCACAACACCACCACCAGTAGCAAACCGCTACATTAGTGTTAGGACTGGTCGGCCTGGTGTCAGGATAATGTGACTAGGTGGGACATGATGCCACATGTCTGAGGCATGATGCCTCAGTGCTAGGCATCACTGCCACACTGCAGATATCACAGCGATATGAATTAAAAATTGTTAAAGCTACGTTACAAATCCAAATCACACATATAGAACTTTGTTATTTTTTAAGTCCACTGTAAAACCTGAATTTCATTAGTACAAATATTTAATAAATTTTCTGATTCTGTATTTGATTTTCCAAACTAATAAAAACAAAGAAGTAGAGGCACACCTGTAACTCTACAGCATTTATAAACTGTAGTCTATATCAGGTATACTTACATGACATATCCTGTAAAACAACACAGACCCATATCTGCTGATGCAATATGTGATGACAAATCAGGGTCTATGTTGTTTGCAGCTGGATTTGACTTACATACAAGTACATACAGTACTTGCCAATCATCCAGATTAATTCCAAAGTCTCTCAGTAAATAAAGCCAAGCAATCTTTTATATAAAAAGTAACACTTCTCTACCGAACTCGTTCTGTTCTTCAAAATTAGGTTCCAAGTATACTTTAACATACTATAATCTTCTGATTAGGCACCTATCTCAATATCACACTGGGGGCTGATGGTTTTGACTCCCTGACCCCCATCCCTACATTTTCTTTGATAAATTTCTGCAATTCTGCTTACAATATAGTGCAATGCCTGTAAAAATACATCCAAGATAGCTCTGCATACTTCTTTGCATCTGTGTAACATGACTGCACCTTATCAATGGCATGAAGATCAAGTTCTATCAACCAAGCATACCCAGTCCTGAATCCTACCATCAATCATTTAGTTTTTATATGGCATCAAGACTTCAGATTTTCAACATTGACATTTTATGATGAGAAAATGACCTGGAAAATGGTATTTTTCATCTGGATCTGGAATTATGTAACATTAGAGGCTGCATTAAAATTTTAATATTTTAATATGTATTATTTCAATATTTAATTTAATATTTTTATCAAACAACTTTTTTATATGTGTATATTACTATTTCTTAAAAATATTCTGGAACATTGTGACCATCATCAAAGTCTGGAATTATATAATCTTTCTCATACTGGTCAAAAGTTTCAAGAAGTTATTGAACCTTTTAACAGTTTCTTTCATACCATTGATGGCAAAATTTATTGTAATCACCATAAAAATATATAACTACTCCATCTTAAGTGGACATAGTTTTAACAGTAAATTTATGTATCACAAGCTGTAATTCCAATGTACCCTAACCATAGGTCAAACAGGTGTTATGAATGAATTTTTTGTGAATTTTCATGTAATGCACTTTTCAAATATCATTTTAACATGAACCGTATATACTCACTTAGAAGTCAGATCAAGTGGCAAACTGCACTGACCCAGATCTGCCATCACATAAAACACCAGCATATCAGAGTCTATGCAGTCTGCAAAAGTGTAGATGAAAGTGTGACAGTTTAGACCTGAATTGTATTATTGTAACGTTTTCTTGCTATTTAGTTTCAATTATCCAAACAGGTCTAACATGTTATGACAGCTGTCATGTTTACATGTGAAAACAAAAATGCTTTGTGTTCATCATACTCTCTGTATCTAAATGAGACTGGACCGACTTCAAACTATGTACAAAACAAGATGTCCATTTATACAAAAAATGCATCTGATCTACAACATAAAAAAATTTTGGAATACTGGTAAAATCAAAAAGTGTAACAAAGGAAGCAATCTGAAAGTTTTATTCCACAGAAGTAGAAAATAATGGCAAAAAGATGGCAAAATGCCTATTAGATGATAACGGCAAGTTGGATACTGAGATAGCAGAGTGGGATGACGAAAAACTGAAACTGGTTAAAAAATTATTCTCACTCAATAAACCAATTATAGATTTCCAAATAACTATACTTTATTCACTGTTGAATGTAAATTGGCAAAAGTGAAATTAAAAACTAACCATGTGTACACGAGACAAATGGCAAAAGTGAAATTAAAAACTAACCATGTGTACACATAAGACAAATGACAAAAGTGCACTGACCTGAGCTCTCACAGCACAATATAGGGGACAATATGTTTGAAACTCTTTCTGCACTGAGCTAAATCTCTCTCTTGGTTTCCACTTTTAATTTTTATTTTGAACATTCATGCTGATACCCAGTTAATTATGATAAGCTTTACACAGTGAATGTCACCTTTTCCAGTCTAATCTACAAGTTATGTTACGGGCACTTTGTCTAAGCTTTATACAGTGAATGTCATCTTTTCCAGTCTAATCTATGAGTTATGTTACCGGCACTTTGTCTAAGCTTTATACAGTGAATGTCATCTTTTCCAGTCTAATCAATGAATTATGTTACCGGCACTTTGTCTAAGCTTTACACAGTGAATGTCATCTTTTCCAGTCTAATCGATGAGTTATGTTACCGGCACTTTGTCTAAGCTTTATACAGTGAATGTCATCTTTTCCAGTCTAATCTACGAGTTATGTTACCGGCACTTTGTCTAAGCTTTATACAGTGAATGTCATCTTTTCCAGTCTAATCTATGAGTTATGTTACCGGTACTTTGTCTAAGCTTTATACAGTGAATGTCATCTTTTCCAGTTTAATCTACGAGTTATGTTACCAGCACTTTCTCTAAGCTTTAAACAGTGAATGTCATCTTTTCCAGTCTAATCTACGAGTGATGCTGCCGGTACTTTGTCTAAGCTTTATACAGTGAATGTCATCTTTTCCAGTCTAATCTATGAGTTATGTTACCCGCACTTTGTCTAAGCTTTATACAGTGAATGTCATCTTTTCCAGTCTAATCTATGAGTTATGATATCCGCACTTTGTCTAAGCTTTATACAGTGAATGTCATCTTTTCCAGTCTAATCTACGAGTGATGCTGCCGGTACTTTGTCTAAGCTTTATACAGTGAATGTCATCTTTTCCAGTCTAATCTGAGTTATGTTACCCGCACTTTGTCTAAGCTTTATTCAGTGAATGTCATCTTTTCCAGTCTAATCTACAAGTGATGCTACCAGTACTTTGTCTAAGCTTTATACAGTGAATGTCATCTTTTCCAGTCTAATCTATGAGTTATGTTACCGGTACTTTGTCTAAGCTTTATACAGTGAATGTCATCTTTTCCAGTCTAATCTACAAGTGATGCTGCCGGTACTTTGTCTAAGCTTTATACAGTGAATGTCATCTTTTCCAGTCTAATCTATGAGTTATGTTACCGACACTTTGTCTAAGCTTTATACAGTGAATGTCATCTTTTCCAGTCTAATCTACGAGTGATGCTGCCGGTACTTTGTCTAAGCTTTATACAGTGAATGTCATCTTTTCCAGTCTAATCTACAAGTGATGCTACCAGTACTTTGTCTAAGCTTTATACAGTGAATGTCATCTTTTCCAGTCTAATCTATGAGTTATGTTACCGGCACTTTGTCTAAGCTTTATACAGTGAATGTCATCTTTTCCAGTCTAATCTACAAGTGATGCTGCCGGTACTTTGTCTAAGCTTTATACAGTGAATGTCATCTTTTCCAGTCTAATCTATGAGTTATGTTACCGGCACTTTGTCTAAGCTTTATACAGTGAATGTCATCTTTTCCAGTCTAATCTATGAGTGATGCTGCCGGTACTTTGTCTAAGCTTTATACAGTGAATGTCATCTTTTCCAGTCTAATCTACAAGTGATGCTACCAGTACTTTGTCTAAGCTTTATACAGTGAATGTCATCTTTTCCAGTCTAATCTATGAGTTATGTTACCGGCACTTTGTCTAAGTTTTATACAGTGAATGTCATCTTTTCCAGTCTAATCTACAAGTGATGCTGCCGGTACTTTGTCTAAGCTTTATACAGTGAATGTCATCTTTTCCAGTCTAATCTATGAGTTATGTTACCGGCACTTTGTCTAAGCTTTATACAGTGAATGTCATCTTTTCCAGTCTAATCTACGAGTGATGCTGCCGGTACTTTGTCTAAGCTTTATACAGTGAATGTCATCTTTTCCAGTCTAATCTACAAGTGATGCTACCAGTACTTTGTCTAAGCTTTATACAGTGAATGTCATCTTTTCCAGTCTAATCTATGAGTTATGTTACCGGCACTTTGTCTAAGCTTTATACAGTGAATGTCATCTTTTCCAGTCTAATCTACAAGTGATGCTGCCGGTACTTTGTCTAAGCTTTATACAGTGAATGTCATCTTTTCCAGTCTAGTCTATGAGTTATGTTACCGGCACTTTGTCTAAGCTTTATACAGTGAATGTCATCTTTTCTAGTCTAATCTATGAGTGATGCTGCCGGTACTTTGTCTAAGCTTTATACAGTGAATGTCATCTTTTCCAGTCTAATCTATGAGTTATGATATCCGTACTTTGTCTAAGCTTTATACAGTGAATGTCATCTTTTCCAGTCTAATCTATGAGTTATGTTATCCGCACATTGCCTAAGCTTTTTACAGTGAATGTCATCTTTTCCAGTCTAATCTATGAGTTATGCTACCAGTTCTTTGTCTAAGCTTTATGCAGTGAATGTCATCTTTTCCAGTCTAATCTACGAGTGATGCTACCGGTACATTGTCTAAGCTTCTTCTATCTTTTTACCCAGCACATTTTGAAACCAGTGAGTGACCAATGAATGTAAAGCTGTTGCTGCTGTTATTAAATTAACCTCTTAGTATACATTGAACACAAAGTATTTATAAACATGTCATCAGAGCACTCAGATAGAGTCAGTTTTAAAATCAATCGTACAAATTAGTTTAGGACAAAAGAAACATTTAGTAATGTTATTGCATTAATGAGCTGCTTAATTGAAAATTACCATGTACCTAGGAACCAGGCGATTTCTAGTGCAGTAATGTATATTCTACTTAAGTCACATGTCACCAATGTCCATCAAACTTATGGCTAAAATTCAACAAACTAGCACACTTTTGTTTCAAAACAAAATACTTGTACACTTAAGCAACAGAAAATAACTATTCATAAACATCAAGGATAGATTATCAGATTGGCTTACTTTTTAGAAAAAGTCACCTTTAATATGGTCCATGATGACAATCAAGATCATATTTGAACAGAAACATTTCATTTGTTCAAAATCGTGTAACTGTTTACCATTTTTTTTTAAGATAACAGACCTACTTGCCACAAAATAAGGTCTCATTTTGGAAGTTGTTGTTGTTGTTGTTGTTGTAGGGTTTAACACCATTTTTCAGCACAAGATAGGCTATACATGACCGCCAGCATAAATGATGAAGGAAGAATCCGGGAGAACCCTGGAAAGAACCACCGACCCACAAGAAGCTACTGGCAAGCTTTCTCATGTACCCACACTGGCCAGACCCGAGACTAATAAAAGATTATCTTTAGGCCATCCTTATGTCCCCAATACAAACAACCAATAAAAGTTTATCTTAGGCAATCCTTATGTCCCCAGCACAAACAAACAATAAAAGATTATCTTTAGGCCATCCTTATGTCCCCCAACATAAACAAATAATAAAAGATTATCTTCAGGCCATTCTTATGTCCCCCAACACAAACAAATAATAAAAGATTATATTCAGGCCATCCTTATGTCCCCCAACACAAACAAACAATAAAAGATAATCTTCAAGCCATCCTTATGTCCCCCAACATAAACAAACAATAAAAAATTATCTTCAGGCCATCCTTATGTCCGCCCCCACACAAACAAATAATAAAAGATTATCTTAAGGCCATCCTTATGTCCCCCAACACAAACAAACAATAAAAGATTACCTTTTGGCCATCCTTATGTCCCCAGCACAAACAAACAATAAAAGATTATCTTAAGGCCATCCTTATGTCCCCAGCACAAATAAACAATAAAAGATTATCTTTAGACCATCCTTATGTACCCCAACACAAACAAATAATAAAAGATTATCTTTAGGCCATCCTTATGTCCCCAGCACAAACAAACAATAAAAGATTATCTTCAGGCCATCCTTATGTCCCCAATACAAACAAACAAATAATAAAAGATTATCTTTAGGCCATCCTTATGTCCCCAACAGAAACAAACAATAAAAGATTATCTTCAGGCCATCCTTATGTCCCCCAACACAAACAAACAATAAAATAGTATCTTTAGGCCATCCTTATGTCCCCAGTACAAACAAACAATACAAGATTATCTTTAGGCCATCCTTATATCCCCCAACACAAACAAACAAACAATAAAAGATTATCTTTAGACTGAGACAAGCAATGTCCTTCCTGTTGCACTGGTTTTAAAATTTGGGTAGGCAGGTCTTTTTTGTTAAAGATTATATTTATTTAATGTGATTTTTTGTGATTTTTCTTTTTACCATGGGGAAAATAGTTATGGTTGACAACAAGAAACAGGGATGGTCAGCTTACCAGAAACATTTTTTGTGTTGGCCTTGTCTCCAACATAGACATAGGAGAATCAATAGCTCATTTCCTCTGAGTGTTGAACTTTTTAATCCAATACTTTCCATGGCCAGCCCTTGTCAACTGCCTGTTTCCTGGTTAAAGTCACTTAACTCCCATTTGGGGGAGGGGGGCATGATATATGCATTAATGTATTGAAAGTGCCATTAAAAACTAGGCAAGCAAGCAACCAGAATAGATACACACTTGGAGTCATCATGTCTGAAAAGGGTTTTCAAAATATAAATAATTCATTTTTTTTAAAATAATGTAACAAATGAAAGTTGGGCTAATAATGTATGTACTCATTCAGAAGTTGGATCCAACTGCATTCTGTACTGACCCAGATCTGCCATCATATTGCACCAGCTTATCATAGTTTGTTAGGACTGATCTGTAGAACAAATAACACTGACCCAGATCTGCCATCACATTGCACCAGCTTATCATAGTTTGTTAGGACTGATCTGTAGAACAAATAACACTGACCCTGATCTGACATCACATTGCACCAGCTCATCATAGTTTGTTAGGACTGATCTGTAGAACAAATAACACTGACCCTGATCTGACATCACATTGCACCAGCTCATCATAGTTTGTAAGGACTGATCTGTAGAACAAATAACACTGACCCTGATCTGACATCACATTGCACCAGCTTATCATAGTTTGTTAGGACTGATCTGTAGAACAAATAACACTGACCCTGATCTGCTATCATATTGCAAAAGCTTATCACAGTTTATTAGGACTGATCTGTAGAACCAATAACACTAACCCAGATCAGTCATCACATTATTCAATGGCAGATCTGGGTCTGTGTTGTTTGCACCTTACAAGACTGGTATATATGTCCCGCCTTAGAACAACTATTGAAGAGGAAACACAAGGACTGTTATGCTTGCAGCAGAAATAAATTGCCTTATCAGTTTTGTAGCAATGAGTGTGATCAGTCAATGCAAGATGCAGAAGTTCAGATGCAACAGGTTTTTCACACCCTGTCAGCAAGTAGTCATGCATTACAAACCAATTACCAAGATGTATGTCACAAAGCCCCTTTCTATGGAGGGGTATTACTGCCATAATTATATGCATCTATTTCCTAATCTTCCTTGATGCATTATTGTAAATGGCTGCTTGTAAGTGATACTTTCATAATTCTGTCCATGTACATTGTATTCTTCATTGATGTAGATTGTACGTGGCAGTTTGCAAGTGTTACTTTCCTTCTGCATTACTGTCAATAGCTGCTTGCAAGTGCTACATTCATAATTCTAGTCATGAATTTTCTATTCTTCATTGATGCAAGCTGTAAATGGCAGCTTGCAAGTGCTTAGATCTACTTTCCTTCTGCCTCACTGTATCTTGCAGTTTGCCAATTACTGAACTGGTTCTGTAGTTTGGCGTTTGGCAAGTGCTATGTCAGTTCTTACAAGTTTTAATATTCTATTTATAAACTTGCTATATCACAAGTTACACAGATTGCACCTTTAATGTAGAATCAAGCATGCTGCAAGTTAGCATTACAGAAGTTAGCATAATGCCTCATTATGACAACAGATGGCATTGTGACACGTCAATTTCTTGCAATACAACTACTCTGCTAACCCATGCATAGAATTATGGTGGTAATCCCCCTCCATATCTTTCCACATTGGACCCTCCCAGAAGATTATTACAGTATTTCAGTTTCCTATGCTATATTTGAATCAATAATATTACAGGTGTCATAATGAGGTGAAAGGCCTTGATCACCACTTCCCTTCAAAATTAATATCCACCATCTTTTTAGCAAATTACCTCCTGTAGTAATTCTATGGGAGAAACTGATTCTATGAAAAAACTGAATGGCTGGTCTTTAAAAAAATTCATGTATTATATATCATATACGATTTTATTAAACTGTATTTTAATGATTTAAACTTACATGTACCATGCATACAAATTTCTAACATAAAAAGTATAGACCTTGATCTGCCATCTCATAATGTGTCAGCAGATCAGGGTCTATGTTGTTTGTTCTACTGATTACTCCTAACAAACAGCATAGACCCAGATCTGCTGGTGCATTATGTGACACGAAAATCTGAGACTATGCAGTTTTTAGCAGTTGGATCCAAACAAATATATACAGTACAATGTAACAGTTATTTACAACTAACAAGGACCGCTCCAGTGGCCTAAGTGGTTAAAGCATCTGCCTTGGATGCAGAGGTCAAGGCAGGATGAGCCAAAATAAAACCTCTGAATGTGACATAACTTCACATGTGGTGATGTGCAATTAAAACAACAATCAATCAATCATTCAATCAATCAATCAGTCAGCTTAATTTATCCAGAGGTGTTTAGCCCCAAACTAAAATCCATCTATTGCATCTGGTCAAAGAAGACATCAGAATATACCATAGGTGTTTTAGCCCCAAACTAAAATCCGTCAACTGCATCTCGTCAAAGAAGACATCAGACCATACCAGAGCTGTTTTAGCCCCAAACTAAAATCCATTGATTGTATCTGGTCATAGAAGACATCAGACTATACCAGAGATTACATTACACACAATAACTTGACACGATGTCAGTTACAGCAACAGAAAAGTGATGCCTTAGTATGGGGACCATCATTTTAGTGCTCTAACATCCATCAAACTGTCTAGAGAGTTAAAAATATTTGATGTTCATGAAATTTGAAGCAATGGTCCACCAAACTTCATTTCTTTGCTTCATGCAAGTTTATTTCTGATTTTTTTTCAGCTGTACAAATAATTATTGATAAAAAAATACTACAGTAAATTCTGAAGACAATGAAGCCATAGGGACCCAAATAATAATCCTATGTCAAAATTTCATCAAATATTATACAAAACACCAGAAGAGACTGGAAATTTCTTTTTAATATTTGATATATCACAGCATCCAATTTAAATATAATTATAACACTGACCTATACAGTTGCCACTGACCTATACAGTTGCCACTGACCTTACTTCTCCTCCTCAACTTCTCTATACTCCTTCTCCTCCTCCTCCACTTTCTCCTCCTTGACTCCTTTTCCTTCTCTTCCACCTTCTATACACCTTCTCTCCACTGACTAGACTTTGGTAGACTCTGATTGCTCTGCTAGTCTCACTTCTGTCTCCACCTCTTGGAGACTTGGAACTCAACTGAACAAGAAGTTCTGTCCCTTAAAAAGCTTCCTTTTCGAAGCTTTGTCTTTCCTTAGAATTTGTTTCTAAGTTTTAAGCTAAATTACGAGTGGCTTTCTCTGAGTAATCCTATTTGCTCAGCAATCTTCCCAGGAGAACTACTGATCTTTTACTTGCGATTTATTAAGTTATAATTCGTATCTAATTGTAAACACACCCTCTATCTCAATTCTGACTGGATATCGCTACAAACAATCAAACTTAGCGGACAATGTCCTTCTCACTGTCTGTCCATGTGGGGATGGATGAGAACATGCCTCATTCACCCCATGGGTTTCCCCTGATCTCTGAACAAACCTATAACTTGTAGGTGTGATATGGCAAGCCTTTGTCAAGTTGGCACGATCTATCATCTGTGTCGATTCAAGATTCCGCTTTCTGGTGGGTCATGGTAACCTTGCGTAAGAGATTAACCCTAGCCCACTGCAATGTTTGGACATCAAACACACGGCCGCAGCAATTATACATGTCTTATTACCTGGGATTAGCAAACGTGACAATATGTAATTGTGACTTTCCCTAAATTCCACTGTTACAGACATTTGATCATCTTGTTTCACACCTCTCACCCCCTTGACAGATGTTTGTAAATTTTGTAAACACACTTCTTTATGAAAAAAACTGGCCTTACAAAACTGTTTGTGATAAATGGGTGATCAACACAGCCATATTGTTCTTGGATTAACAACATATATCTAACACAAGTATCAACCAACGAAAATTTATGGGGGAAATAAATTTACAACAACTTTTCATAGAAATATAAATTACATAAGGCAAAGAGTACAAAATGAGCTGAGGCACCAGGTGGCAACTGTAGTTTTGGCCAGATGACACAGTTTGAGTCAGAACTATGTTTGGCAGTGATCTGACTAGGAACACAATTCAATTTGATCATAGGTCAGCCATTCTAGTGACCCTGTGTCAGCCATTCTGGTGCCCTTGCTTGTGATTCTGTAATGTCATTGTTCTGACCAAAGTGAACTGAGGTTGATACTTGATTCAACTTCAGCAAAATGGCAGATAGACCAGGCCAGCATAGTTGGTTGACATTTATGTACTGAAGCAAGATGGTTTACAAGAGTCTGGTATTTTAATTTCTATTCCATCTGTTTTCACAAATGAATAAATGACTATATTTCAGGCTGACTAAATCTCAGTTGGAACAGACACCATTAGTCAATATGCCAAAACACCCCCCAGATGACAGTAATTTGGAACACTGCATGACTGAATAATGGTACTACAGAAGGTGTGAAAATAACAGCCTCAACTAAACAAATCAGTAATGGTATTAGTGGGGTGTAAAAAGATGAGCCTCAACTAAATAATTCCATAATGGTATTATAAGGGGTGTAAAAAGAACAGCCTTGAGTAAATGAGTAAATCATTCAGTAATGGTATTGTAAGGGGTGTGGATGTGAAAAGTGCAGTCTCATCTAAATAATGAAGTGCTGGTATTATGAAGGGTGTAAAAGAACAGCCTCAACTAAATAAGTCAGTCATGGGTGCAAAAGAAATGACTTAACTAAATAATTTAATAACAGTATTGTAAGTGGGGTGAAAAGTAGTCTAATCCAAATAATGCAGCACTGGTATTACAAGAGGTATAAAAAGAACAGCCTCAACTAAATAACATTGTCGGACACTCTATTTCTGTAAATGTGTCTGAATATTTGTACACAAGATATCTAATAACATTGTTGGACACAGTCTACTGCTGTAAATGTATCTGAATATTTGTACATAAGATATCTAATAACATTGTTGGACACAGTCTATTTCTGTAAATGTGTCTGAATATTTGTACATAAGATATCTAATAACATTGTTGGACACAGTCTACTGCTGTAAATGTATCTGAATATTTGTACATAAAATATCTAATAACATTGTTGGATGCAGTCTATTTCTGTAAATGTGTCTGAATATTTGTACATAAGATATCTAATAACATTGTTGGATGCAGTCTACTTCTGTAAATGTGTCTGAATATTTGTACATAAGATATCTAATAATATTGTTGGACACAGTCTACTGCTGTAAATGTATCTGAATATTTGTACATAAGATATCTAATAACATTGTTGGACACAGTCTATTTCTGTAAATGTATCTGAATATTTGTACATAAGATATCTATGATCTTTTATGTTTACAATACTTTCATATTATATTTAAATTTTACTTTTCATTCATAGAATATGCATTCTAAATTAAAGAATTTGTATCCTATCTTATGATTAAGTAATGGTATTAGGAGGGGTTTAAAATTAATAGTCTCAACTAAATAATTCAGTAACAGTATTATAAGGGGTGGGAAAAGAACAGTCCCATCCAAATAATGCAGTAATGGTATTATAAGGGGTGTGAAAAGAACAGTCTCATCCAAATAATGCAATAACGATATTATAAGGGGTGGGAAAAGAACAGTCCCATCCAAATAATACAGTAATGGTATTATAAGGGGTGTGAAAGGAAGAGTTTCATCAAACATAATCCAGACCCCAAGTTCAATAAAGTAGAGCTATTAGCATTGTGTATATCACAAATAACCCTACTCATTACAACTGGTTCCATATGCATTACACCAGTGGTTCCCAACTACCCATACCCACCCACCCACCCACCCCTTGAGTCGTGACATGAATCAGAATCGTGAGGACATTCTGAAGGATCATGAAGAGTTGCCAGGATTTAGTTTTTTATGGTGGTAAAGCTCATCACAAATGTGGAAATGGGGTCATGAGGATCAGGAAAAAGATATTTTAAGGTCATGGATAAAAAAGATTATGAACCACTGCCTTGCACAGAGGTATTTGTGCTGTGAACTTAGAAGAGCGCCATTCATTGGCAATGACTATTCTAAATGACATGGAATCCTTAAAATTCCACCCCTTTAAGGTTTCCTCAATACAAGCAACATCACATGACATCACTCCAAAATGGAGTTATTGAGACAAAATCTATTAAAGGTACATCTAGCAGGAGGTATGTAAAACAATGTTCACACCATATGGTATCAAAATATGTTAAATGATTCTTCAGCTATGCCAATTACAAGCAACACGTTCCAAGCTTTCATGTGAAAACCAGAATTTCTTCAACAAGGGCTATAACTCTGACAAAAATGAAGCATTAAGGGGGAAGCTACCCAGTTATTATGAACTTTTGAGAGAGTGACATGTAAGGTGAAGTTGTTTGTATTTGAAACATGCACAGTGGTGAGTGAGTGAGTGATTTGGATTTTTAACATAGCTTTAACAATGTTTCAGTCATATCACTGTGATATCTGCAGTGTGGTAGTTTATAGTGATGTTTAGCACTGGGGCATCATGCTGCAGACATGTAGCATGATGTCCCACCCAGTCACATTATCCTGATACCAGACCGACCAGTCCTAACAATGACACCACGACCTCCCGCATCCAAGGCAGATGGTCCAAGCACTAGGCCACCGGAGCGGTTCACAGTGGTGAGAATGTTGGCATACGTCTGTACTACTTTGATGTAATGTGGCTGACATTTCTTTGGATATTGTACTTATGGAAATTGTACATGATCTAAGCACACTGCTAACTAAAATGACTGCTTCCTTGTGTTAAAAAAATCAGCCAGAATTAGTCTAAAGTACTCAAACTTTAGCATCTATTAAAATAGGGAAAACGAATTTTGCCCAACAAGACAATACCAGCTCCTGAAAGTGCAATGTATAAATTACCAAATATATAAAATTTACAAAAAGTTATCATCTCTTTGCTTTTTACAATTTACCTATGAAGTCCAGGAAGTGAAAATAACCAAGTAGAGCTAGCAGTTTTTCTAAAGGTATACATCCAGAGTAAGGCCAAGCTGTATACTCTATAACCCATATTACACCCATCAATCATACACCAAAATAAAGTAATTAAACGCTCTTTGAACAATACCAGTAAGATATTCAACATCTTTTTTCAATATCCAGTATAACCAGTGTGGAAATGTGGGGAATTCTTTTTCATTAAAATTCTAATCCAGTGCAAAATATGAAACAGTAGAGTACCACCTAAAGGCACATCTAAGTCTATGAGAGAATCTTCATACCACATTGCAACAAAATATGTTCATGTTTATTGAGCTATAATGCTAGTTACATGCAACATTCAATCTGAAGACATAAAATCAACTCTGATATGTAAAACAAAGCCAACAAGACAACATCCATCAAAAGAAATTTATGCACCAAATTGCATCAAAAGAACATCTTGGCCTATAAGAAATTTATACACCAAATTGCATCAAAAGAACATCTTGGTCTATAAGAAATTTATATACCAAATTGCATCAAAAGAACATCTTGGCCTATAAGAAATTTATATACCAAATTACATCAAAAAAACATCTTGGTCTATAAGAAATTTATATACCAAATTGCATCAAAAGAACATCTTGGCCTATAAGAAATTTATATACCAAATTGCATCAAAAGAACATCTTGGCCTATAAGAAATTTATATACCAAATTGCATCAGGATATGCAGAATGGTTCCTGAGCTGTGCTAGCTACAAAGATCTGATGTAGTAGAAACTTAAAATTTATTAATAAAGGTGATAATTCCACCAAAATCTGAAAGATTAAATCCTTAAAAGTCAAATCTACACACAATAGATGATTCATTTACCAAACAGCATCCAGTTATGTCTCGGGTTTGCAGAGCTCTGGTAGTTACAAGAAGTATGAATGGACAGACAGATGGATGGACTGAAAAGTCTTAAGGTGATAATTACTATAGTGACCCTGCATCTTGATGCATGGCCTCGATTAAAAATGTCAATATTTCTCAAATATCCCATCTAAGACTTTAAAAAGTGTATGGCAGGATGAAACTGAGTAAACATGAACTCATTAGGAACATCAGCTGACACACCAAAAAAGCAATGTCTTTAGGTAAGCAGCATTGGTTATGAAATCAAACAATGAAGGTCCTGAACTCACATACAAATACAGATCTACACCTAAAGTTTTATGATCACCAACACAGAAAAATCAGCCATGCTATCCCTCTTCAAAAATGTTTCCTGGTTTCAATATTAGATGCCCGCTAATGACAATGTGAACACATGTCTAGACTGTCCATCTAAAACCGCCTCACAAATACTTCAAACAACCTAATACTTCCATCAACCAGTCAAACAATCAGTGTATCAGTGTACATACATACCATAAAACATGTATGAAAAGCAATTCTTTTCTTGGCATTCCTGTATAATCCATTTTTGATCCAATCTATTCATCAAGATCACAGAACTGAGACCACAAGCCAATGTGAATAGAGTGAATTCTTTACCATCGGACTTAATTTCCTTATTTTCTTTAATAATATTTATGTAGCAATCAATCA
Organism: Sinohyriopsis cumingii; assembly: GCA_028554795.2. Lineage (NCBI taxonomy): Eukaryota > Metazoa > Mollusca > Bivalvia > Unionida > Unionidae > Sinohyriopsis > Sinohyriopsis cumingii. The sequence goes on from CM068828.1 coordinate 134,079,508, forward strand.
AACTTAGGCTGTATCAATTAAAAACAAATACTCAGCAAAAGCTAAACAAAAAACTAGGTTCATTCTGATTTTATATAATTAGATACACTTTGCAGTATTGTCATTTTTTTTAACACCCCTCAGTGAAAGATTCCCCCACTCAAAGTATGTCAGGTGTAGGGCTCCCATGTACTTCATTATAATGAGAGAACACCTATTTACTGGGCAACTCCACTATAGGAACAGAATTAGAAAGAAGGAACACCTATTTACTGGGCAACTGCACCATATGATCAGAATTATAAAGAGGGAACATCTATTGGGCAACTCTACTATATAAACAATATTACAAAGAGGGAAAACCTGTTTACTGTGCAACTGCACCATATGAGTAGCATTATAATGAGGGAACACATATTTACTGGACAACTCTCCTATATGAACAGCATTTTAATGGGGTGACACCTATTTACTAGGCAACTGCACCATATGAGTAGCATTATAATGGGGTAACACCTATTTACTGTGCAACTTTACTATATGAACAGCATTATAAAGAGGTAATACCTATTTACTGGGCAACTGCACCATATGATCAGAATTATAAAGATTGAGCACTCATTCATTGGGCAGTTGCATCATATGAACAGCATTATAAAGAGGGAACACTCTGTATACTGGACAACTGCATCAGAAGAACAGCAAAGAAAGAGTACTGTATTTACTAAGCAAGTGTGCCAAGTGTATAACTCTCAATTCAGACATTCCACTTGTCAGTTAAATCCTGAGTCTGAATTTTTTTAAATTCTCAAAGGAATTTCAACTTAGGAAAATAAAATGATGCTACAAGTGTGATTTGATATGACTCTGTTTTGAATCAAAAATATCTAAACGAAAACAAATATGATTCTGGCACAAATTCTATATGTTAAGCCAAAGAAACACCAATTTGGCAAGTGTTTCTGTTGTGTATTATTAAAGACAGCTGGATTTTTGCAAGCAGTGTGAACCTACTAAAGTTGAAAGACAAAACTTAATGCAAAAACAGTTGCAAAATTCAATCTCAGATGAAAGATTTTCACACAGTCCATAACTAAAAAGATAAAGCAGAACAAAGTCTATATCTTGTCTAAGAAAAAACAACATAAACTATATTACTGTGGGTAAAAAAAAACAAAAGTACCATGAAGAGCACGCTATATGCCTTCTCCATGGCAACACTGGACTGGGGATCACAATCAAACTGCATTATATCCAGAATTACATCATAATGATAGGTGTCGTAGTGAGGGAGAGTTGTACAAGCAGTGACCATCAAAAATGCATCACACATTTTGCTGTTAGGTTAATCTGCTGGTTTTTGCAAATAATTATATTTGGAGTCAAAACAATACCATGGTTAAAGGTACAAATAATTATAATTGGAGTCAAAACAATACCATGGTTAAAGGTGCAAATAATTCTAATTGGAGTCAAAATAATACCATGGTTAAAGGTGCAAATAATTCTAATTGGAGTCAAAATAATACAGTGGTTAAAGATGCAAATAATTCTAACTGGAGTCAAAATAATACAGTGGTTAAAGATGCAGCAAGATAGTATACTCATACTTGGACAAGTCAAACATGTAATCATATACCATACTACTCAGCAAAACATAAACACTTAGGTATGCAAATAAGATAAATAAAATCTGAATTTGTAATTGCATATAGAAATCTGATAAATTCTGTGCATTCCAAGTCGCTGCGGTTAAATTTAGTTGCATGTAGAAATGCAACTTTTCACACTCTCCAATTTGGTCATACATTGGGGATCTCAACAGTTTATCAATGTGGAACGACTTTCATTTAGGACCAACTAGATATCATAAGAAGTCTCCAGGTCAAAAGCCCATGTCAATATGCCTTTACATTCAGAAGGAGTAGCTAAGAATAGATCTTCAAGATGACTGCCATGGCAGTGATACTGGATATCAGATTAACACTATTTTCTTTCAGGACCAACTAGACCGCATGCAAATTCTTTCAGTGAAAACCCATGTTGGTAACACCATCCATTCCGAAGATAACAAGATTTTCAAGATGGCTTCTGTGTTGGCTATATTGGATGTCCAAGCAGCACCATGTTCATTTAGGATCAGATAAACCACAGGATGAATGTGTGTGTAAAGTTTCATGGCAATCCTCCATGTAGTTTAACCCACAGGATGAATGTGTGTGTAAAGTTTCATGGCAATCCTCCATGTAGTTTAACCCACAGGATGACTGTGTGTGTAAAGTTTCATGGCAATCCTCCATGTAGTTTAACCCACAGGATGACTGTGTGTGTAAAGTTTCATGGCAATCCTCCATGTAGTTTAACCCACAGGATGACTGTGTGTGTAAAGTTTCATGGCAATCCTCCATGTAGTTTAACCCACAGGATGACTGTGTGTGTAAAGTTTCATGGCAATCCTCCAAGTAGTTTAAGAGAAGTATCGATAACAAACTTATGCTAACTGTTGGACAAATGACAGACTATCCATATGCTAACTGTTGGACAAATGACAGACTATCCATATGCTAACTGTTGGACAAATGACAGACTATCCATATCCTAACTGTTGGACAAATGACAGACTATCCATATGCTAACTGTTGGACAAATGACAGACTATCCATATGCTAACTGTTGGACAAATGACAGACTATCCATATGCTAACTGTTGGACAAATGACAGACTATCCATATCCTAACTGTTGGACAAATGACAGACTATCCATATGCTAACTGTTGGACAAATGACAGACTATCCATATGCTAACTGTTGGACAAATGACAGACTATCCATATGCTAACTGTTGGACAAATGACAGACTATCCATATGCTAACTGTTGGACAAATGACAGACTATCCATATGCTAACTGTTGGACAAATGACAGACTATCCATATGCTAACTGTTGGACAAATGACAGACTATCCATATGCTAACTGTTGGACAAATGACAGACTATCCATATGCTAAATGTTGGACAAATGACAGACTATCCATATGCTAACTGTTGGACAAATGACAGACTATCCATATGCTAACTGTTGGACAAATGACAGACTATCCATATGCTAACTGTTGGACAAATGACAGACTATCCATATCCTAACTGTTGGACAAATGACAGACTATCCATATGCTAACTGTTGGACAAATGACAGACTATCCATATGCTAACTGTTGGACAAATGACAGACTATCCATATGCTAACTGTTGGACAAATGACAGACTATCCATATGCTAACTGTTGGACAAATGACAGACTATCCATATGCTAACTGTTGGACAAATGACAGACTATCCATATGCTAACTGTTGGACAAATGACAGACTATCCATATGCTAACTGTTGGACAAATTACAGACTATCCATATGCTAACTGTTGGACAAATGACAGACTATCCATATGCTAACTGTTGGACAAATGACAGACTATCCATATGCTAACTGTTGGATAAATGACAGACTATCCATATGCTAACTGTTGGACAAATGACAGACTATCCATATCCTAACTGTTGGACAAATGACAGACTATCCATATGCTAACTGTTGGACAAATGACAGACTATCCATATGCTAACTGTTGGACAAATGACAGACTATCCATATGCTAACTGTTGGACAAATGACAGACTATCCATATGCTAACTGTTGGACAAATGACAGACTATCCATGTGCTAACTGTTGGACAAATGACAGACTATCCATATGCTAAATGTTGGACAAATGACAGACTATCCATATCCTAACTGTTGGACAAATGACAGACTATCCATATGCTAACTGTTGGACAAATGACAGACTATCCATATGCTAACTGTTGGACAAATGACAGACTATCCATATCCTAACTGTTGGATAAATGACAGACTATCCATATGCTAACTGCTGGAAAAATGACAGACTATCCATATCCTAACTGTTGGACAAATGACAGACTATCCATATCCTAACTGTTGGACAAATGACAGACTATCCATATCCTAACTGTTGGACAAATGACAGACTATCCATATGCTAACTGTTGGACAAATGACAGATGGACAAATGACAGACTATTCATATGCTAACTGTTGGACAAATGACAGACTATCCATATCCTAACTGTTGGACAAATGACAGACTATCCATATGCTAACTGTTGGACAAATGACAGACTATCCATATCCTAACTGTTGGACAAATGACAGACTATCCATATCCTAACTGTTGGACAAATGACAGACTATCCATATGCTAACTGTTGGACAAATGACAGATGGACAAATGACAGACTATTCATATGCTAACTGTTGGACAAATGACAGACTATCCATATCCTAACTGTTGGACAAATGACAGACTATCCATATGCTAACTGTTGGACAAATGACAGACTATCCATATCCTAACTGTTGGACAAATGACAGACTATCCATATCCTAACTGTTGGATAAATGACAGACTATCCATATCCTAACTGTTGGACAAATGACAGACTATCCATATGCTAACTGTTGGACAAATGACAGACTATCCATATCCTAACTGTTGGACAAATGACAGACTATCCATATCCTAACTGTTGGACAAATGACAGACTATCCATATGCTAACTGTTGGACAAATGACAGACTATCCATATGCTAACTGTTGGACAAATGACAGACTATCCATATGCTAACTGTTGGACAAATGACAGACTATCCATATCCTAACTGTTGGACAAATGACAGACTATCCATATGCTAACTGTTGGATAAATGACAGACTATCCATATCCTAACTGTTGGACAAATGACAGACTATCCATATGCTAACTGTTGGATAAATGACAGACTATCCATATCCTAACTGTTGGACAAATGACAGACTATCCATATGCTAACTGTTGGACAAATGACAGACTATCCATATGCTAACTGTTGGACAAATGACAGACTATCCATATCCTAACTGTTGGACAAATGACAGACTATCCATATGCTAACTGTTGGACAAATGACAGACTATCCATATGCTAACTGTTGGACAAATGACAGACTATCCATATGCTAACTGTTGGACAAATGACAGACTATCCATATGCTCCTTTGGTCTATGATCAGTAAACTAATACAAATCTAATTAAATCTGTCTTACCTGATAAAAAAAAATTGGGATAAAATGTCATCAATTTTACCTTTACTGTTTGCTACATGTCACCGATCAAAGTCATGCTTTACTGACAATCTTGTAACTGTGATAGATTTATGTTCAAAAGAAAGAGCTGAACTTTCTGTGTTTTTCTGCTTCTTTATTTAGGATGACAACAGTGTGATAAAACTACAAATCATGCCTTTTTCCTCTCATGAATCAGACAAAATTTGGCAAAATCATAACAACTAATTAACGTTTCCAGCTCTGATTAATTTTTCCAACAGCAACATGTGTACTGGTATTAGTGAAATAAAACTACAAGATACATCTTTTTTATCAGACACCTTTACCATCCTTGTCAAAAAGAAAAGCTAACTCTGAACACAAAGGTAACCAAGATTAATTGCTGCAATGCACATGCAAACACCTGCTGCTGGCTGTTATCAATGAAGTTACCCATCAAGGGGAACTTAAGCGCTGTTCTTCCCAACATCACAGCAAAACACCGTCGGTGCAGATTATTATCACATCTAACAAAGAATTATGTTTGTAAAATAAATGTAACTGCTTTTCTTAGCATCTTTTTCAAAATCACGCTGAAACCACATTAAGTTCAGCAATACCTAAACAATACAGTACTCCCTCATTACAATGTTACCCATGGAAGCCATAGAATATACTGCCTTACTGTGACAACATTATAATGAAGTACACTGTAGCTGAATAATTTGAAAATTTGACTAAGTTCATACCAACCCAACACTCAACTCTCTCTCTCTCTCTCTCCCTCTCTCTCACACACACACAGACACACACAGAAGGACAGTGCAGATCTTGTCAAGGTATTTCCTTTCACCTACTGCATAAATGTTTTTTCTTCCTGGATTCTGACTATGTTCAATGCAGTGAAAGTCTCCATCATTTTCAAAATAACTACCTGTTTTAAAAGAAAGGATAAGTTAATCTGTTTAATTATGTACATTAATGTTCAAAATGTTGAACACCAGGCATTTTGAACAACTTCTATAATTTAATCTCAGCAAATCTACATATTTACTGTATACACTCGCATATAAATTGAGTCAATCTGCATACAACATAAACCCTGATGTGCCATCACAAAATGCATCAGCAGATCATGGTGTATGTTGTTTGTTTCTATGGATTAATCCTAACAAACTTAACAGACCCAGATCTGCTGGTGCAGTATGCTGATATGGTTCGATGCAGTTTGCCATTGGACCTAATTTAATGAGTATACACTGTAGGTCCTATTTAACTGCATGAGTATGTACTGTAGGTCCTATTTAACTGCATGAGTATGTACTGTAGGTCCTATTTAACTGCATGAGTATGTACTGTAAGTCCTATTTAACTGCATGAGTATGTACTGTAGGTCCTATTTAACTGCATGAGTATGTACTGAAGGTCCTATTTAACTGCATGAGTATGTACTGAAGGTCCTATTTAACTGCATGAGTATACACTGTAGGTCCTATTTAACTGCATGAGTATGTACTGTAGGTCCTATTTAACTGCATGAGTATGTACTGTAGGTCCTATTTAACTGCATGAGTATGTACTGTAGGTCCTATTTAACTGCATGAGTATGTACTGTAGGTCCTATTTAACTGCATGAGTATGTACTGTAGGTCCTATTTAACTGCATGAGTATGTACTGTAGGTCCTATTTAACTGCATGAGTATGTACTGTAGGTCCTATTTAACTGCATGAGTATGTACTGTAGGTCCTATTTAACTGCATGAGTATGTACTGTAGGTCCTATTTAACTGCATGAGTATGTACTGAAGGTCCTATTTAACTGCATGAGTATGTACTGAAGGTCCTATTTAACTGCATGAGTATGTACTGTAGGTCCTATTTAACTGCATGAGTATGTACTGTAGGTCCTATTTAACTGCATGAGTATGTACTGTAGGTCCTATTTAACTGCATGAGTATACACTGTAGGTCCTATTTAACTGCATGAGTATGTACTGTAGGTCCTATTTAACTGCATGAGTATACACTGTAGGTCCTATTTAACTGCATGAGTATGTACTGTAGGTCCTATTTAACTGCATGAGTATGTACTGTAGGTCCTATTTAACTGCATGAGTATGTACTGTAGGTCCTATTTAACTGCATGAGTATGTACTGTAGGTCCTATTTAACTGCATGAGTATGTACTGTAGGTCCTATTTAACTGCATGAGTATGTACTGTAAGTCCTATTTAACTGCATGAGTATGTACTGTAGGTCCTATTTAACTGCATGAGTATGTACTGAAGGTCCTATTTAACTGCATGAGTATGTACTGAAGGTCCTATTTAACTGCATGAGTATGTACTGTAGGTCCTATTTAACTGCATGAGTATGTACTGTAGGTCCTATTTAACTGCATGAGTATGTACTGTAGGTCCTATTTAACTGCATGAGTATGTACTGTAGGTCCTATTTAACTGCATGAGTATGTACTGTAGGTCCTATTTAACTGCATGAGTATGTACTGTAGGTCCTATTTAACTGCATGAGTATGTACTGTAGGTCCTATTTAACTGCATGAGTATGTACTGTAGGTCCTATTTAACTGCATGAGTATGTACTGTAGGTCCTATTTAACTGCATGAGTATGTACTGAAGGTCCTATTTAACTGCATGAGTATGTACTGAAGGTCCTATTTAACTGCATGAGTATGTACTGTAGGTCCTATTTAACTGCATGAGTATGTACTGTAGGTCCTATTTAACTGCATGAGTATGTACTGTAGGTCCTATTTAACTGCATGAGTATACACTGTAGGTCCTATTTAACTGCATGAGTATGTACTGTAGGTCCTATTTAACTGCATGAGTATACACTGTAGGTCCTATTTAACTGCATGAGTATGTACTGTAGGTCCTATTTAACTGCATGAGTATGTACTGTAGGTCCTATTTAACTGCATGAGTATGTACTGTAGGTCCTATTTAACTGCATGAGTATGTACTGTAGGTCCTATTTAACTGCATGAGTATGTACTGTAGGTCCTATTTAACTGCATGAGTATGTACTGTAGGTCCTATTTAACTGCATGAGTATGTACTGTAGGTCCTATTTAACTGCATGAGCATGTACTGTAGGTTCTATTTAACTGCATGAGTATGTACTGTAGGTCCTATTTAACTGCATGAGTATGTACTGAAGGTCCTATTTAACTGCATGAGTATGTACTGAAGGTCCTATTTAACTGTAGGTCCTATTTAACTGCATGAGTATGTACTGTAGGTCCTATTTAATTGCATGAGTATACACTGTAGGTCCTATTTAACTGCATGAGTATGGACTGTAGGTCCTATTTAACTGCATGAGTATGTACTGTAGGTCCTATTTAACTGCATGAGTATGTACTGTAGGTCCTATTTAACTGCATGAGTATATACTGTAGGTCCTATTTAACTGCATGAGTATGTACTGTAGGTCCTATTTAACTGCATGAGTATATACTGTAGGTCCTATTTAACTGCATGAGTATGTACTGTAGGTCCTATTTAACTGCATGAGTATATACTGTAGGTCCTATTTAACTGCATGAGTATGTACTGTAGGTCCTATTTAACTGCATGAGTATGTACTGTAGGTCCTATTTAACTGCATGAGTATGTACTGTAGGTCCTATTTAACTGCATGAGTATGTACTGTAGGTCCTATTTAACTGCATGAGTATGTACTGTAGGTCCTATTTAACTGCATGAGTATGTACTGTAGGTCCTATTTAACTGCATGAGTATATACTGTAGGTCCTATTTAACTGCATGAGTATATACTGTAGGTCCTATTTAACTGCATGAGTATGTACTGTAGGTCCTATTTAATTGCATGAGTATACACTGTAGGTCCTATTTAACTGCATGAGTATGTACTGTAGGTCCTATTTAATTGCATGAGTATACACTGTAGGTCCTATTTAACTGCATGAGTATGTACTGTAGGTCCTATTTAACTGCATGAGTATGTACTGTAGGTCCTATTTAACTGCATGAGTATGTACTGTAGGTCCTATTTAACTGCATGAGTATATACTGTAGGTCCTATTTAACTGCATGAGTTTGTACTGTAGGTCCTATTTAACTGCATGAGTATATACTGTAGGTCCTATTTAACTGCATGAGTATGTACTGTAGGTCCTATTTAACTGCATGAGTATGTACTGTAGGTCCTATTTAACTGCATGAGTATACACTGTAGGTCCTATTTAACTGCATGAGTATGTACTGTAGGTCCTATTTAACTGCATGAGTATGTACTGTAGGTCCTATTTAACTGCATGAGTATGTACTGTAGGTCCTATTTAACTGCATGAGTATATACTGTAGGTCCTATTTAACTGCATGAGTATGTACTGTAGGTCCTATTTAACTGCATGAGTTTGTACTGTAGGTCCTATTTAACTGCATGAGTATATACTGTAGGTCCTATTTAACTGCATGAGTATGTACTGTAGGTCCTATTTAACTGCATGAGTATATACTGTAGGTCCTATTTAACTGCATGAGTATGTACTGTAGGTCCTATTTAACTGCATGAGTATGTACTGTAGGTCCTATTTAACTGCATGAGTATGTACTGTAGGTCCTATTTAACTGCATGAGTATGTACTGTAGGTCCTATTTAACTGCATGAGTGTGTACTGTAGGTCCTATTTAACTGCATGAGTATGTACTGTAGGTCCTATTTAACTGCATGAGTATATACTGTAGGTCCTATTTAACTGCATGAGTATGTACTGTAGGTCCTATTTAACTGCATGAGTATGTACTGTAGGTCCTATTTAACTGCATGAGTATGTACTGTAGGTCCTATTTAACTGCATGAGTATGTACTGTAGGTCCTATTTAACTGCATGAGTATGTACTGTAGGTCCTATTTAACTGCATGAGTATGTACTGTAGGTCCTATTTAACTGCATGAATGTTACAGAAATAAAGATGAGCTTTCAGCTCAGCGAATGATCACCTAAAATTACCAAAACTATACTACAGCCCAAGCATGTGTAACCTGCATGATAGATCTAGTCCACATGCTTATGTACTTAACAGGGTGTGGCTTTAAAACTCCAGCCTGTACCATGGAGTTATCTTTCTTACATATATTACATTATATATATTACATATATTATATTACATATCCAAGACAGAAGTCACAGAGTTTATATATATATATATATATATATATATATATATATATATATATATATATATATATATATATATATATATATATATATATATATATATTTATTTATTTATTTATATACACATTCCTGTACAAGATGGATCCAACTGCAAACTGCTGAGACCCATATCTGCCCCCACATAAAGTACCAGCACATCTGGGTCTATGCAGTTTGTTAGGAATCATCAACAGAACAAATAAAATAAGACCCTGATCTGCCACAGCATTAAGCAATGATAAATGTGAGTATACAGAGTAGCTCTTAGAGGAGTAATATGGTTCAATAGACAAGACCACTTTATATGAGTCAATGTCAAATTCATATGGAGTTAAAACTTCATGTCCAAACAATATAAAGATAAAAATTTAAATTAAGAAGTTTCAGAATTAGGAGACCGTCTGATTTCAATAAATCAGACGATAAGAAACAGGAAAGGAAAGCAAAGCAATCATGTTACAACAAACTTTGTGTGTTTTGTTTCTTTTAACATTGTTCATTTATAATGATCAAACTGATAACATGCACTTGATATGAACAAAATGAGAAAGTAACAAACAATAGTGCAACAAAACACTTGACAATGTGACTGACATAGATAAATGCTTTAAAAACAACTATTCAGTACTAAGTAATAAGAGGAAGCATGTTATAGTATCATCTAGTTTCATTGTATCTAAAGGTGGCATCTGAAATCTAAACTGATACTCAAACAAGAGTCCCTTGAAGGGACTGGTGCTCTACTGAATGAAAAAGAACTTTCAGGAATCAAAGATAAGACAACTCCTTTATAATTACTGAGTGCTGAAAACATCTCTGATACTCTTGACCAACATAAACAGTTTTAAGATGACTGCAGTGGATGCATATTGGATGTAAAAATTAAATTGGCACAATTTTCATTATGGACCAAGAAGACATTGTAAGAAAATTTTCTGTCAATACAAACATCAAATCAGGAACAGCAAAAAAGATTTTCAAGATGGCCACCACTGGGACCAATATCAGTACCATTTTCATTTCACATGAAGTAAACATTTTACTTGACCACCCATTTTGTAGGAGCAAAGGTTAAGATTTTCAAGCTGGCCACCATTGTGGTCATATTGGATGAAAGATCATTATCACTTCACAGACCAACAAGATACCATAAAAAGTCTTCTGGTGAAAACTCCATGTAGATATGACATTCCATTTGGGGTTGTGATAATATTATCAAGATGGCTGCCAAGGTGGCCATTTTAGATGTCAGATTGGCACCATTTTCATTCAGAACCACCCAGACATCACAAGAAGTCTTTTGGTCAAAACCCCATGTCAAGATGGTAATTTATCCTGATGGAGTAGTGATAAGAGATGGGTGCCAAAATGGCCTTACTGGCAGTCAGATTTGGACCATTTTCATTCAAGAAAAACTAGACACAATAATAAGTCATTCAGTGAAACCCATGCTGCTATGACCATCCACTTGGGTGATGTAGTGATAATACGATTTCAAGATGGCCACTGTGGTGGTCATGCTGGATGTCCCAGTGGCACCATTTTCATTTAGGTCCAACTAAACCTTTAGATACAAGTCTGTTAAGTGTCATAGTAATCCAGGTAATTTGCTTCTGGTCTAAAACCAAACTAGCTAAAACAGGATCCATAGCACTAACTTAATTTCCAAAAGTAATTTTAAAGAAAAGCAATGTATTGAGACAATAACAAAAAGAGAACAAGCACTCAAATCTTCCTTTATAATATGACCTGAAACAGAAATTCTTAGCAGACATGAGCTCAAAAGATGTTCTGGAAACAGGAATTATAAATTAATTTTGAATAGCAGTAAACACTTACAAGACACAGTGACTCAGATTTGGAAATTATGTTCACATTATTCTCCAAGGTTAAAAGGTATTAGAAAAGAAGCACGTATTTTGTCTTGTAACCACCGAGCGTTGAACAAGCCCTTCAAGAGTGTGAGTGCAACACAATTTAGGTGTACAATACACAGGTCTTTATCTCAGAATGTACCAACACTACCAGACAGAACTGACAAGTCAGCTTCAGACAAATCAGATTTGCAATGACTTAGGTCATGATTTTTTACTTCAAAAGTGGAAGGATTTTCAATGATAATGGCAACATTTTCAATGATAATGGCAATATGTTTGACTTTCTTATCCCAATGAGGACCCAAAACTTTGGCCTCTATGTGAATATTTATATTGCTTGTGTGATGTTGGATTTTGACTGTATCTGAAAAATAATCTGCTGCTGTAAACGGAAAATTATGTTCAGCTATAAAGTTGCCAAACAGGATCTCAGCACGTATATCTTTATCCATATTTTGATGCATATTTGATAAACATGGATTTCATTAATGGTGAATTTGTTGTCACATTTAATGTGCTTTCAGATGGAGAATCTGCCTGATGTATAATGTCATTCTTGCTACCATAATTGATTTTAAAATCAGCTTTACGGAATGCACATTCATGTCCTTTGAACTTGATTGCATCCACCAATCTTACCTTGACTTAAAGCCAGTTCAGGCACAGGATTGCCATAAATATACTGAATCTGAAGGTGTGAAAACAATTTTTTAAATAAATTTCTTAATAACAATTCTGTATACACAGGGGAATCTAGGAATGACAGAAGGGATACGAGACAAAACACATCTCATGAAGAAAACCTCTCGGCAGGGATATTCACATGTATGCACTACATGTTTGCAAGGTCTCTCTGCTACTTTATCAGTGAAACAAGAATTAAAGCCTAGGTCCCCATGATAGACTGAAAATGTGAATCCAAACGCACTACCATTATTTTTAGAGCTGAGGTTTGATAAAACTGTAACATTGATATCTCGTTTATGAGTCATAATGTTCAATATGATAATGATATTATCCCAGATAAGAAGTATATTATTATTTAATGCACTGCTCACTGCATCCATTCTGATATAGCAATAATCTTATGGTATAGGGTAAAATGGAAGAACATTTTGTATTGAATCAAAATATTTAACCAGATATAAGCACTCAGTTTACCATGACACTCCTATCAATTGCAAAGAATTCTGTGTAACACATTTCCTTGCCAATTTTTGTTACTGTATGAACCATAGAAACAGATCAAGCTAAGTGCAGAATGTTCTTTTATTTTCTGGATTATGCAAAATAGGTCACTGGGGCTTTTTTCATTGGAAAATGTTAATTTCCTAGATCATGCAAAGTAGGTCACTGTGAATTTTTCATCAGAAGTATTACTTATAAAAAGGAGTCAGTTACCAATCATATTTCATGCACAGTGTGAGGACATTTTAGTAACAGATATATTTTAAACCAGCCCAGATGCCTAGTTGTCACAGATTCTGTAACAAATAACACAGCTAGGAAGAAGTGACTTGGGAAGTCATGCTAGTTCAGTTGGTAGTGTCAGGCTCTCATAATCCAAGGATTATCATAGGTTCAATACCAGCAATGAAGTCATAAACCAAGGTTCACAGGATAGTACCTGCCCAGCCCCGACCAGGTAAGCTGCCTCGGTGTGTCATCAGCAAAGGCACTTAAGTCCAATTTCCTCGGCATGCCAATAATGTGCTAAAGTGTGTCAATAAAACCAACAAAAAACCAAAACAAAGTATTTTATATGGCAAACTTAACTGACATTGAGAAATTTTTTATCCTAAAGACAGATTATGAGGTTCAACATAAAAATATGAAATCACAAATTTCTCATTTAATATGTAATTAATGAAGTAGATAAATTTGCTAGCAAATTAACAATGGGTGTATAATGAATATAATTTAAAACAAAATCACTTAATCATGACATGTACAGAGGCCTATATCATGGGGACAAACACTGGATAAATATACCATATCACTAGCATAAAATAAATTAAAACCTGTCTTGAAAGACCAATGCTAAGAAGGATCACCTGTCTTAAAAGACCAGATTATTAATTCACATATTTACTGATTATATAGTGTTATGATTTGTCATGAGATACCCAAGACCAATGTGGAATTAAATGTAACACTATCTACCACCCACCCTCACCCTTTGTCCCATTTAGCACTACACTTCACCAAGAGGCCAACAAGTGTTCTCTGACTTTTTTGTGTTCGACATTACTGGTCTATACCAGTAATGACAAAAGAAAAAAAAAAGAAAAAGGAAGAGAGCAACCTGTTGGTCTACTTCACCAAGTGCTCATTAATTCAAATTCAGTAAATTAATTGAGGTTTTACTAAAGATCAACAAAATTAATTTCTTCCAATTAAACAAAGCCTTACATGTACAATAACACTAAACTGACACTATTCTCCATAGTACCACCAATAGCTTATACCCATGAAGGGTGCTCAGATGCATCATGCATGATGTCACACCATCTTTTCTGATAATGCCTACTACAAAGAAAATAACCTCTAAAATCCCAAAAGCTAAGTGAATCTCCAATAACAATACACGAGGATAATTTAATGTGATCTTCCTCACAATTATTTATAAACCTCCAAATTACTTACCTCAGTCAACTGAATATACCACAACATAAACAATACTATAAATGACACAAGTCCAAAATGCAGATTGTAGAAAAACTTCTTTGTGTCAAGATATTCCCCTCTTAATCCACTTGGAAGTAACACTCAAGCACTAGCCACTTACAAGTGTGTGAGCCTGCTCATGAACTTGCTGTTTATATCACCAGCTGATTGATCTAGGTTACACCACACTAAAATGTTCAGCAGCTCTGTTGAAAAGTAGGGAGGAGGAGGAGGGAAATATCTATATGCTGGTAGTAGTATCACAAACCTAGCTAATCTGTGATAACACAGATAGGAGTACTCCATACTGCTGCCCTACCATATATCACACTGTTTGAAGAGAAATACAAAATGCATAGTAAAAATACATAAATATGCTTGTATTTCAAGCATCAAGAAGTCCCAGTTAATACTTTTACTGAAAATCATCAAATGAGTTACTGGCATAATTTACAAGACTTTCATTAATTGTTTTTACTTTTTTTTAAATGAATAATCAGGGTTTTTAAAGGTTTAAAATTTTAAAGTACTGTTATCTGTATCAAATGATCCAAATCACAATCTTTATGTAAGTAGACAGACAGAAAGAGAGACGAAGATAAACAGATAAACATTTAGGCAGTTCAATTTGGAAAGAAACTAAGTTTAACAATCGTTATGCAGAAACACCTGCTTAAACATTAATTAATTTTCTTTTATCACAACTTCCTTCAGTCATTGTAACATTGGTGCAATAGAGCCCTCAAAGTTAGTCTGGAAAGTAATATTTATCCCAAGAGGCAGAATAACCAATAGCTAACAGACCTCACTAGCTTATTCACAATGTGATGCTCAATTAAGTGCTGGGTCCAGCTATGTGCCTGGTGGGTGTGGCAAAGCTAATTAATGAAGAATGGAATACAGTATGTATACAATGTAGTCCAAGTTTATGGCTGTACTTGTGTGTTAAAATGAAATTACTTATTTGAATACTTTCCAAAGAGAATTGCAATTCTGCAGCTTTTCTCAACTAACCAACAGCTATTAACTCAAGATTAATTTATATGCATTATATATAGGTGATATTCGTTACTTTTTTCGTTACTTTTAGTTTCTGAGGATTCAAAGAGGATTTCAAGTTTTATACTCCAGCAGTGTTGCGACTATGGAGTCCTAGCTACAATAGTTAAGCTACAGTGAAAACATGTGTATAAGGGACAATGAAGCGAAAATAAAACTTGTAAATAAGGGACACTCAAGCAACCACAAACTATCAATAAAAGACACTCAGGCACAAAACATGTCTATATAAGTAAATCAAATAATCACAAAACCTATAAACAAAGGAACTCAAGCAGCCACTAAATCTGTCTACAAAAAGAACTCTAGCAACCACTAAATCGGTCTACAAAGAGAACTATAGCAACCACAAAACTTGTATAATAAGGGGCATTCAAGCAAACACAAAATGTTTCTATAAACAGCACTCAACCAAAAAACTTATCTGTCAATAAAGCACATTTAAGCAATCAAAAACCTATTTATAAAGGGCACCCAAGCAACCACAGAACCTATCTGTAAAGGACACTCAAGCAATGAGAAAACTGTGCTTATAGAAACATGTACTTTAAATAAATGTTAAGTCTGACAGAGATATTCAAAAATTGTTTCACAGCTGGTACCATTTAGAGATGAAATTCTCAATATGCAGGTGTCCACTAAGACAGGTTTCACTGTAATGCAGCATAAAGCTCCTATAATATTAAAGTCTGGGTGGATCCTGTGAGCAGGTATATCTGGCATAAATAAGAACAAAAGGCAGATCTCTGCAGCTATCACAAGACCAAATCAGCTGCAGGAAACCAAACCAGTATCAACTCCTATAAGAGACACGCACTTACACTTGTACAATAGCTTCCTAAATTAGTGTTATTTGGAGCTGCTCTTCTTCCAATATTACAACATTAATACTGATAAGATATACCAATGTCATTACTACATTAATGCTTTGACAAATCTGATTGCATAGACTAAGATCATTACTGCATTAATACTGTGACAAGTCTAACTGCATATACTGGGATCATTACTACATTAATAATATGACAAGTCTAACTGCATATACTAAGATCATTACTACATTAATAATGTGACAAGTCTAACTGCATATACTAAGATCATTACTACATTAATACTGTGATAAGTCTAACTGCATATACTGGGATCATTACTACATTAATAATATGACAAGTCTAACTGCATATACTAAGATGATTACTGCATTAATAATGTGACAAATCTGACTGCATATACTAAGGTCATTACTACATTAATAATGTGACAAGTCTAACTGCATATACCAAGGTCATTACTACATTAATACTGTCACAAATCTGACTGCACATATTAAGGCCATTACTACAATAATACTGTGAGTAGTCTGACCAGATATATCAAGGCCATTACTACCATATATTCACCAATTAATACCCCACTCTAATTAATGCCCTCTTCCCTTTTAAATGAACAGAAAATTTAAAATTACAGTGCAAGACCAATGATTACAAGAAAATGCCACAGCAGTCTCCGTTGATCCCACTGTTACAAGGCATATATCAAGTATAAATTACTAAAGTCACAGGCACACATGCAGTGTTTGCTAAACAATAGTTGGGCAGGAAGTTCAAAGATTTACCAGCCCTACCTGAACAAGCTGCTGAGTGGGAAAATGTCTTGATCGACTGATCATTTTAACTGTGCTGATATTGCTGAATTCTGTAGTAGACAGACCCCTAGATGTACATGTCTGATATTACTGAATTCTGTGGTAGACAGACCCCTAGATGTACATGTCTGATATTACTGAATTCTGTGGTAGACAGACCCCTAGATGTACATGTCTGATATTACTGAATTCTGTGGTAGACAGACCCCTAGATGTATATGTCTAATATTACTGAATTCTGTGGTAGACAGACCCCTAGATGTACATGTCTGATATTACTGAATTCTGTGGTAGACAGAGGCAAAAGTAATGATAGTCACAATTAAAACAACTTCAGGACTGCTTTTCAAAACTCTTGTATGATCAACATAAATTAGAATATAAACTGGACTTAATTGGAATAATCTGTGACAACAAGCTTCTGGGCAATTTTTTTTCTTGACCAATATTTTTTAATAAATTCTCATGATGTAATCAGTCCATTAAATCTTATGTACATATGAATATAGCTACAGGAGAAGAAACAAGCAAACAAAAACAACCATGTCAATTTTTACATTTCCCTTGATTTTTTAAAAATATATTTCCTTTGTTTTATATTTTTTACATTTCTTTAGTTTTCACATTTTTACATTTCCTTTGTTTTAAAGTTGTACATGTCCCTTTTATATAAAAAAATATTAACACGAACAACATGAACTTATGACAGTTAGAACTGAGGAAAATATTTCAAAATAGGATAATATACCTAATTATACTACATTCAAGGAAAGTGACAAAACTATTTGCCTAATTTTGACTGATCCCCTGGCATCAGACCATACTGGCAGCTTCTTTACATTCTTCAGTTTCATTCCAAGTGTACTGGATGTAACAAAGCATGCAGACCTTTTGCTACTACAATGAGTCCTAAAGAACCAGAAAATCAATTACCAGTGGAGAGCCATTCTAGGATTAAACACAATTCTTCCTGTGACTGCCTCTTATTATCAACCTTCATCCTAAAGAACAAGCATGTGTGATCTCTTCTGGCCAACTGCTGAGACTTCATTACTATTGCCTTGTTATGCATTTAACTCAATGCTAATGAAGCGTAAGAATCAGTTATCAGCCACACCACTGTGTGTAGGGAACAAAAGGAGAGGAAAAGAAAAACAAGTTTCTGTCCGATCTACACACACACCCCAGCAAGAAAGGAAGTCCAAAAAGCTTTCTTGATATTTTTTTTAAATAATCAAGACATGTTTTTCTATTTTCCACATAGGCACAATATAGCTCTACTTTACCTCTGCGTGTTAATCTCTAAAAAAGAAACAATCATTTTTCAGGCTCCATTTTTTTCTGCATAATTAGCCATATGGGTATTTTAATCATGACATTGATATCAAAGTATGAATCATGTGACACTGGAACATTGTTCGTCCAGATGACTAAAAAATCCACATAATAGCAATTTCAATTCAGTGGATTAAATTTATGCTGAGTAATAAAATAAAAAAGAAAAAGAAAAATTTCATCTAAAATGAATTTTAAACATAAAATCAGAAACAAACATACCTAAAGACCTTTATACAAAAAAAATGATGATAAATGGATAGCTGCTTCAACTTGGATGCTGAAGACCAAGACAAAACATCAAAAGCAGTGATACCCCTGTACCCTTATGTTGTTTTCTACACATCAAAAGCAGTGATACCCCTGTACCCTTATGTTGTTTTCTACACATCAAAAGCAGTGATACCCCTGTACCCTTATGTTTTTTTCTACACAACATCAAAAGCAGTGATACCCCTGTACCCTAATGTTGTTTTCTATACAACATTAAAAGCAGTGATACCCCTGTACCCTTATGTTGTTTTCTACACAACATCAAAAGCAGTGATACCTCTGTACCATAATGTTGTTTTCTACACAACATCAAAAGCAGTGATACCCCTGTACCCTTATGTTGTTTTCTACACAACATCAAAAGCAGTGATACCCCTGTACCCTTATGTTGTTTTCTACACAACATAATTTATCCCCGCACATGTGATGCTCAATTATTTGCCACTGATGCATTCCTGATATTATCACATAAATTGAAACAGGTGTAAATAGAAAGTACTTTTGCCATAGATTACTTGTACAGTAAGATTACTTGTACAGTAAGATTACTTGTACAGTACAAGATTACTTGTACAGTAAGGATGTTCTTGAGTAAATTATATCTCTAAGTTTTCAAGTAATTATTATTTATGCATAATTTTTAAAAATATTTAACATATGTGAGCTGGAAGCAAGTCACAGAACATGCTACCAGTGATGGCATAAAATCAATCAGACTGGTGCAAATGGATTGTTATTTCGTCATTGTAAATGGCATTAAAATGAAAGCGCATAAATTGAGTTGGCATAAGTCAAACATAACCTTATCCTTGTGTCATTTTCTACACAATGTAACATATCTCTGTTATCATTATGTTGTTTTCAACACAATGTAACATATTATGCTGTTTTCAACACAATGTAACTTACTCCTGTACACTTAAGAAAATAATGCTTTTATTATTGCTTTTTACTGCCTCAATACCTTCTTGATTTACACGGATAACTAAGTCAGACAGGTGGCAACTTTATTTATTTCAGTTATCAGATTTTGTACATATATTCAAGTCTTTGTATGATAAATGGTACATGCTCTCTTGTCTGTCAATCTATTGTTCACAGATGGGTAACATTTTAAAGGATGAGTGATTGCAGAATTCAGCTATAATACCTCACACAAAAATTGAACTGATAATGCAAACAATCCCTACCTTTATTTCTTCATGAAATCCCTTCCTATAATCAAAACTTTCCCCTTTATTTTAAAATGGGGGAGTAAATTCCAGCCCAACTCCTGACGTTTGTTTCTAGACTAGACCTGGATTATAGATTTTTGTGTGCTGTTTCATATTTTAGGTGGATTAGTTATTTTGGCTGCAGCTAAGAAGCTTGTGAGTCAATTGGATCAAAACATTGAGTCCTTCCAAGATATCAGACATCACACTTAAACTTCCTATAATGTTTTTGTAATTGCCAGCTGTTACCATATATACAGACACCATTATCAGGAAAAAGTACAAATATTTCCATAAATACCTTCTCCATATTCTTTGCTCAACTTCATAGTTTGATTTATGATCATGAAGTGAATGAATATATACAGTAAGGCAGATGATGTCATAATGTGAAAAGTTGGATGATGTCATAATGTGAAGAGTTGGATGACGTCACAATGTAAAGTGTTGGATGATGTCATAATGTTGAGTTGGATGATGTAAGAGTTGGATGATATCATAATGTGAAGAGTTGGATGATGTCATAATGTGAAGAGTTGGATGATATCATAATGTGAAGTTGAATGATGTCATAATGTGAAGAGTTGGATGATATAATGTGAAGAGTTGCATGATGTCATAATGTGAAGTTGAATGATGTCATAATGTGAAGAGTTGAATGATATCATAATGTGAAGAGTTGAATGATATCATAATGTGAAGAGTTGAATGATATCATAATGTGAAGAGTTGCATGATGTCATAATGTGAAGAGATGCATGATATCATAATGTGAAGAGTTGCATGATGTCATAATGTGAAGAGCTGCATGATATCATAATATGAAGAGTTGCATGATGTCATAATGTGAAGAGTTGAATGATATCATAATATGAAGAGTTGCATGATGTCATAATGTGAAGAGTTGAATGATATTATAAGGTAAAGAGCTTGATGATTTCATAATGTTACGAGTTGGTTTGATGTCATAATGTGTAATAATTTCATAACAAATCCTTGATGATGACATATATTCCTTGATAATGACATATGGGAACTTGAAAGTAATGCATATACCCTGATCTGCTATCACATCAAGTGTTGGCAGATTTGGATCAATCCAATTTGCTAGGAGTAATAGATCCTGATCTGCTGGCACATTATGTGATGTTAGATCAGAGTCTATGTCTTTTGCAGTTAGACCTGACTTATAAGCGAGTAAATATGGTAGTCAAAAAACATATAAAAGGAGAAAAACCAGTTGGTTAATAATGGTGAAAACTGAATTATAAACTTTTAATAATAGATCTAAGCTGCTAAAAGGTAATATGATACAGCAAACACATTCCAAGTTGTCACAAACAGGTGAAGCTAAGCAAGATTTTGCTTTGAACCACCCAACTCTGCCCCATTTTATTTTCTGGGGCAAAGACCATATTGTTCTCTTCCATGCAATTCAGGGGAGAAAATTCTACATGGATTAACTGTTTGATTATGCGTTAACTAACTGCATGACCTGTTTCAGTGGTAGTCCAAGTTTCCTCTCACCTTTCCCACCTGTTTTTATATTAGATATATATATTTGTACTGCTGGGTTGAGTTCAATTTGAAAACATGGGATTTGCCAACACAATTCTGTAGCAACATAAGTTAGTCACTTTAAACAGGCTATCAAAATTAAGTTAGTTATTGAACTCTATCTGCCTGATGTTAACACATTAATCCCTCTGGTGACGAGTTTATGTGGAGGAGGTAGTAGCCTACTGCCAAGCTCTGTAGCATCAAGGTCATGTAGGGTACACTAAAGTGGGTGGTATTATAGAAAGGTAGACAGATGTAGCTCTACAATGATACCAAATAATCTGGAAGTTCTAATTGCACTACAAAATACAGAGGGAAAAACCTCATTTTTTGGACCTGATTTTTTTCCACCCAAAATTTGCCCGTGATAGGAATCCAATTTTGTTGTCTGAATTTTAGACTTTTTGGTCTCAGATCTAAGGCAGATCAGTATGAACTGCAAACAGACAGATGAACCTTTGCAAAAAGTAGGATAAGATGGGCATTTGGAATAAAGAGGGGTCTCGATAAAAAAAATAATGGGTCCATTAAGCAAAAAACACCAAAGAACTCCAACTTTTACCCTTCTGCTCATGCACGAACCAAACAGCCAATGAAAAACATTGTTTCTAACACAACTAGGCATTATGTTATTGGAAAATCACCTGGAAGTTGATTTATTAGGATTGATTCAGAAATAGCTTTCAAAATGTGTTTCCTACTCGAATTTCAGATGAAAATTTCAGATGAAAATGACAAAAACTGCCAAGGGTCAATGTGTTAATGGGTGCATTTTGATGACATCACCAAATTTGAATATTCCTTGCATATTTAATCACTTGTGCATCGACAATGCACATAAATTACAAATTTAGCCATTCCTTTGACAATCTATAAAAAAAATAACAAACATCCTTGTTAACACATTAACCCCTGGTTACAAGTTTACGTGGCAGAAGGTAGTAGCCTACTGCCAAGCTCTGTAGCATCAAGGTCATGTAAGATACACTAAAGTGGGTCATATTATAGAAAGGTAGACAGATGTAGCTCTATAATGATACCAAATAATTTGGAAGTTCTAGTTGCACTACAAAATACAGAGGGAAAAACCTCATTTTTTTGGACCCAATTTTGTTCCACCCAAAATTTGCTTGTGGTCAGAATCCGATTTTGTGTCCAAATTTTAGACTTTTTGGTTTCAGATCTAAGGCAGACCAGTATGAACTGCAAACAGACAGATGAACCTTTGCAAAAAGTAGGATAAGATGGGCATCTGGAATAAAGAGTGGTCTCGATACGAAAATAATGGGTCTGTTAAGCAACAAAAAAAGAATTCCAACTTTTACCCTTCTGCTCATGTGCCAGCCAAATAGCCAATGAAAAATGATGTTTCTAACACAACTAGGCACTATATTATTGGAAAATCACCTGGAAGTTGATTTATTAGGATTTATTCAGAAATTGCTTTCAAAATGTGTTTCCTACTCAAATTTTAGGCAAAAAATGACAAAAACCTCCAGGGTTAAGTTGTTAATTAGTAGAATATTTATTCAGTGAGGCATATGAAAACTGACAGAATATCTATGAATACATTAATTATACTGTACAAGAAGGCAGAAAGGTGCATTGAAGTGGCAGAGGAATGGGCATTCTGAGAGGAGGGTGTAATGTTATGGTGTGAATCCTATAATCATACATCGTAAGATAGACCCCAACTGTCAACAATGTTGACACAGTCTTGCAAGACATAATCACCCAGCAGATTAGTTCCTGAATATCATATAACTCCTGAGCCTGAGTTTGAGCTTTTTTTTTGACCTATCACAAACATTTAAAAACTCGTTTCTGCTTGGCTGATATTAGGAAATGACAAATTCTCTTACTCATGCCCGGATCTACCAGATACACTCGCTTATAAGTCAAACACAACTGCAAACTTCACAAACCAAGATCTGTCATCGCATAATGTACCAGCTGATATGGGTTTGTGCAGTTTGTTATGAATAATCAGTAAAATAAACAATCCATACCCTGATCTGCAGGTGTATTATGTTATGGCAGAACAGGATCTTTGTTGTTTAAAATTTGACTTGACTTATAAGCAAGTATATATGGTACCTTTTTATTTGTTCTACTTATTATTATGAGACATAGATTTAATTGTCTGTCTGAGACAGGTGCATGCTATGCAGGTGATTGTGGTATTATTTCCATTGCAGCCAATTCGGAATTAATCAAGGAGGTAATTGTATCGACACACTTCCAATATCTCCAAATGTTTCAGGAATCACGTATTTGTCTGGAATCAGCCATATAGCTGAAAGAAACCATTTCAAGTCAGCAATTTTTTAAAATGCATAAACCAAAATAAAGACTTGATATTTACTGAATATATGTACAAAACCTGATAACTGATAATAAATAAAGCTGCCACTTCTGACTGGAAATCAGGAAGATATTAAGTAATAATATGAACATTATTTTCTGTAAAATAATCTATGCATGTGTGCAACACGTGTGTAACTATTAGCTTCAAGCAAATGGATGACTATCATAATATACCTCACCATTTTATGTTGGAAAGTTTGCCAGAATTCAAGAGCTAAATTACACCACAGCTAAACTCCCCTGCAAAACAGGAGCAAAATAAAACAATTAATCTTCATGATTTAGAACAGAGTTAAATAATTAAGAAATATCCACTGTACATACTTAATGTACACCATTAGAATGTACACTATTAGAAACATTCCTCAATGTGAAATTCATTCAGCAAAGCACCACTCGTTTATAAGCAGATTCCAACTACAAACTGCACAGACCCAGATCGGCCATTGCATAACATACCAGCTGGTTTGGGGGTTTTAAAATTGAAAACAAAATCAAATTGAAAGAGAAATGTATTATAAATAGTAGATGAAGCATTCTCCTAAACTAAGAGGTCAATTAGCAGGCAAATTAAGCTGGATCTGGTCCATGACTTAGTTTTGTCTATTCATTTACATCACAGGGTGTGGCTTTAAAAATCACTTTTCTGGCCAGGACCCTAGAGGAAGTTGCCCATGATCTAAAGGATAAATCAGGTATCAAACTTTACTTTTCTATCTGAGAGTCATGCACTTTACCGAGCCAACCAGCCATTCAGACACCAATAAGAAACAGCTATTCTTGATGGCAGCTAACTTCGGATGAAGATTATGTACAACATGTACAATCTTCTCCAATTTAGAGTTGAGTTTTTGCATTTACAGCAATAGCTGGATTAACGAAAGTCAGATTAATATAACTAGACTATTCATTATTATAGTAAAAGAAGCAATTAGGTTACTTTATTGTGGGGGCCCGAAGTGGCTGAGTGGTCTAAAGCACTCACCGTTCCAGATCATTGTCATCTCATCTCTGTCTGCATGGGTTTGAGTCTCAGGCTCGGCTAATGTGGGTACATGAGAAAGCTTGCCAATAGCTTCTTGTAGGTTGGTGGTTCTTCCCAGAGTTTTCCAGGGTTCTTCCTCCACCAGTTATACTGGCCGCAATATATAGCCTATCTTGTGTTGAAAAATGGTGTTAAACCCTACAACAACACCTACTTTATTGTGTATATTTCATTTGCACATATATATATATATATATATATATATATATATATATATATATATATATATATATATACATACATGCATTATTATTGAAAACAGAATGCCTATCTGCCCATCATATCATTCTGCAATGAATCATATCAAAGAACCCAATCCCAATCCCAAGAAAACCCAATTTCTCTGCTTAAGCTATTGATTTTCTGTCCTGTAAAATGAGCAAGAGTGAGAAATTGACATCAATTTGTGAAAATAGGCAGCACAATTTGTACTACTGTTGATTTTTGAAGAGCCCTATTGTAAGCTGTTTATAATCTCTCTCCACTTGTGTTCAATCTAAAACTTCTACACCAGTATAAACATAAGATCTGAGGTCCTATTCTGCTAATAAAATTCAACTAAATGAAAGAAATACAAGAGCCTGTGATTATTTTTAGGAATATTGGAAATGGGCCCATGATATTTTTGGGAAAAAATTAGCCCAGTGTCAAAACAAAAATATCAGAAAATTTCCAAACTGATTTTCAAATACAATAAAATGGGACAAGAGCTTGTGACAGTTCTTGCGGTTCATATTTGATAGCAATCCTAGCAAGGATTAGATTTTGTTTGTAATCATGTCCAAAGGAAATAATCATGAACAGAAACTGTAAGGGCCATTTGATGATGACTCATCTAGATAAAGATCACCATTAAAGCTAGCAGAAACCAAGCATTAATTGGATCCTTCATGTTCAATGTTACTATCAACATTTCCAAAAATTACACCTTGCTCGGGGTGGGGGGTGGGGTGGGGGATGGTCTAGGGTGCTGATCCTTACAGATTTCAGCCAACATGGCATGTGTGAATGGAAGTTGCTGTACTAAATACCTAACATATAAAAATGAGTTTCTCCATTTTCCAGTTCATTTTTGCTGCTGTTACTGACAGTAATTCTTGCCTCTATTTGCCTCTATGAGGGATGGGAGACTGGTCTAAAGTGCTCACCTTTACCTCTGTCCATATGGGTTCTCACCTCTGCCTGCGTGAGTTCGAGCCTTTGGCAAGGAAAGTGTGAGTACGCGAGTACACTTACCAGTAGCTTCCCATGGGTCAGCGGTTGTTCCGTGGGTTTCCCTGGAGTCCTCCTCCTCCAAATATAATGGCCATTATGTGTTTCATGGTGTAAAGACAGGTATAACTGAACAGTTGAAAACAAGTAGTAAGGAGTACCTTTCACCACTGAAACTAAAGTTGTTTTGTGGCACAGATTAAAAGTTTATGTTTAGTGAAAATGCCATAAAGAATGGCAACCAGTGGCCATACAGTGCACACTCGCCATGATGATGTTGGAAATCGAGGGAATTCTGAATGTGAAAAGTATATCAGTGTCTTTTATTAAATTTGAAGTTAGTTACTGCACAAGAATTACCAAAGGAGGAATTTTCCATCAAGCAGTATTTTTGTCCAGCCCATGTTGCTACCAGGAAATAAGATTGGAAAATTTATAAAACATTCAAACCTTGACTGGTCAATAAAAATAATAATAATAGAAAAATTTATTTAAATCAGAAAACACAAATACACATAGCAAATATAAATGAGTCACATAATATTTCTAGTAACCAGAACATTCACACATACAGGTACACAAAAAAGTGGTCCACTGGTACACCACATTATATTCTCAAAAGCCTGGATTCTGTATTATTAACACCAGCACCTCTTAGAACATTTCCATGGAAGCTTCCAGACTGTCACCAACTCCTAACGACCTCTTAGGGCCCTTTCAAGTAAGCTTCAAGAGTGTCACCAACTCCTAACCACCTCTTAGAATGCTTCCATGGAAGCTTTCAGATTGAATCACTAACTCCTAACCACATCTTAGAACCCTTCTAAGGAAGCTTCCAGAATTTCAACAACTAACCACCTCTTGGGAACCTTTGTCACAAACTCATGTCACTTCTTAGAATCCTTCCAAGGAAACTTCCCGTTGTTCACCATCTGTTAACCACTTCTTAGAAACCAAGAAATGAAGCTTCCATATTGTCACCAGCTCCTAAAAACTTCTTAAAACCCATCCAAGGAAGCTTCTAGATTGAAACACCAACTCTTAATCACCTCTTAGAATCTGTCCAAGGAGGCTTCTGGTAATTCTGATAAGATCTGACAGAAAAGATTTAAGGTAATCTTTCAGGCTTTCAGGTCAGCAAAGCTACATGGTAACAATATATCCCAGTATTAAATTCAAATTAAGGCATGAAAATGAAGTCAAGAGCAATCCAACTAAATCAGTGAATGTGTGACTTCACAATCAGTGCCAGTGGAGACTTGTGAATATCTAAGTGGCAGGTATGGATCAGTTTTTAAAGTGCAATGATACATGATTGGGTCATTTCATTAACAAACTCAAAATCTGTACATTTGCAAATTATGAAGTCCACACAAGGAGACTGGGGGGGGGGGGGGTCAACCGGAATCAGATTAAAAACATACTCTTGGAATACATTTTTTCCATTTCTATAAATTACACTCTTTGAAATTATGTCAGATTATAACCTGCAGACTGGTATTTAAATTACATCATTAAACTGGCTATGAAGACCCTGAAATAAGTATAAATTATCAGTCTTTTATACCTACATTTAATCAATGTTTAAGCTTACTTTAGCAAGTATGAAAAGCAAACACTCTTTGGAGTGTGGGTGGGTGGGTGTAAATAGTGTTTTAGGCCTGCAAAATGCACCTTACAATCACAATAAAAAGCTACAATGTCCTTTCACATAATACCAAGTCTGATGTAAGATATTCACTGCCTATGCTCCTCTATAGTAGAATCAAATGGACAAGTTTCAACTACATGAATGTTGTATTTTCTGAGATGCATCCAACTTAACCAAACACCTGCTGTTACACTCTAATCAATCAGGCTTTAGACAGAAACATTCATGTAAGACTGCCTTGATCGCCCAAACTGATAAACGGTTTCAAGCACTTGATCAAGGTAGAATAGGATCTGTATTTGTAGATTTCAGAAAAGCTTTTGACATGGTGGATCATGAAATCCTTTGGAAGAAACTGAAACTTTACCAATGTGATGAAAGCACAATTGGATGGTTTATTTCATACTTAAGTGAGAGAACACAACATGTTTATATTAATAATGTTCAGTCTGAACCTGGAACAAATAGATATGGAGTACCACAAGGCTCAATTCTAGGTCCATTACTATTTATATTATTTATTAATGGCCTACTACTTGTATTAAGGGATTCAATATCATCTACAGATCTCTATCCAGATGACACAACACTGTCAGACTTCCAAAACACAAAGTATTGCACATGCAATGGCATGGTGGTAAATACTGACAAAACTAAAATATTAATTACCTCAACATGGCAAAAAAAGAACAAATCTTGACAGTGATGAACTACATCTGACACAGAAGGATAAAAATTTGCAAATGGTCTGTCATGATGTCATGATAGACTACTTGGTGTTTTGGTGGACAATAACCTATCATGGACTGAACATACCAAACATATCAGTAAAAAAAGTTAATTCATGTTTATGGATTCTCAGTTGGATAAGACATTTTCTCCCTGAAAGGCACAGAAAACTATTTTATAACAGTTACATACAACCCTATTTGGCCTACTGTAATATGGTAAGGGGGTATTCAAATGATAAAAACATAGCAAAGCTGGCACATCTTCAAAAAAGAGCATTTGGGCTAATATCAATCCAGAAAGAAAGCATGGAAAATTAAGCTGGTAAGTTAAAAATATTACCTATTAAAGATCGAATCCGGCTGACAAAAGCCAAATTAATGTACAGTGTATTTAATAATAGTGTTCCTGAATATTTACAATCACTATTCCAGTATAGGCTACATGGTAATACTGTACTCCCCTCCTGCGATACATGTCTACCAAACAGTATAAAATTCCCAAACCAAATAAGAAATTATTTTAAAAAAAACGTTTCCAATACCATTCTGGAACATTGCTCTGGAATAGTATTCCAGGTGAGATTAGAAATGCCCACTCTATTTCCTTCTTCCAAACCCAATATATCCAGTGGCTTCAGAGATGCAGCTAAAATAAATAAATTCCTCTGTATCCTCATAAGGTAGATTAGTTCTTTAGCTACTTGTGTTTCCATCTTTAAATAAATTTATTATTATTATTATTATTATTATTATTGTACTTCAAGATCTTACTATGAGCATTACACATTTTTAAATTTGATTACATAGTGCCACCATAAATATAAAACCTTATCAGAAAGAAGAGAGGAAGATGACAACTGGTAAGCTTGGTTTTGGTTTTTATGGGGTTCAAGACCATTTTTCAGCACAACACAGGCTACATGTGGAGGTCAACATATCTGGTGGAGTAAGATCCAAGAAAGAACCACAAAACGTGGAAAGAAATAGGCATGCTTTCTCACATACCCACACTGGTCCAGCTGAGACATGAACTCCACATGAACAGAGATGATACATGAGTGATCTGTAAAAGTAAGTGCCAAATCTTAGACAACTCGGCCAACCACATCACTTCAACTTGTTAGCACCAAGCAAGAACTGAATGCAGTCATCTACTCTTATCATTCAAGAACTAACATGTTATCAGTTGCTATTAATAAGTGCTTCTTCATGCTTTCATCCACTGTCTTGAAACAAAATAGAAATATTTTATTAACAAAAGTACTGTATATGGCACTAAATTATACCTCACCCCACCCCAATGTTTCTGGTCCTGGTATGTGGTCTTGAACTTACTGTGCAGAAACCGTTATTTTTCTTTATTTTATACCCATAATGACCATGACCTCTGACTATAGGCTTCTTCCTTACCCCATGTGCAAGCCATCAACAAAGTTTGGTATTGGTCAGTGATGTAAAGAAATTATGTTACTGTTCAGGACCCATTTTAATTCCTTCAGTCACAGTGACCTTGACCTCTGACCTTTTTAACCTAAAATCAACAGGCTGTTTTCTTAGACTGTGGTAAAGTTGTCCACAAAGTCTGGTCCAGAGCTGTCTACAAAGTCTGGAGAATCAACACTACTGTATGGAAATCATTTTTCTTCTTAAAGTTGCAAAGACATTATTCATGGATCTTTTGATACTACAGTTGATAGGCTTCTAACTAAATGTGTAAGCCATCAACAGAGTTTGCTAAATGTCCAAGGTGGAAACCTCATGTTATTTGCTGAAATGAAATTGCTAACAGACAGATGAAGATCACAACATAATAATCTCCTTCAAATTAATGTATAAATGTATTACAATGACTCTTCATATCAACCTCTTGTGGATGAATGAAGTACACTGTGAAACAAAATAAAACCTAAAAGACAATTGTAAACCACAGATGTTTAACAGACACTCATTTAAGACCTTGCCAAACAGGGTAGACAAAACTACAAGGTCAAAAGGGTTCATAACACTATATGTGGGTATTAAGTTATCAGAAGTGTCTACAATAAATGTAATGAATTTATACAAACATATGAAAACATGCTGAAATTATAGAGTAACATAAAAACACTGAGGTTATACAGGCATATAAAAACACACTGCTGAGGTTGTACAAGCACATAAAACATAATCAGTTTATACAAGCACATAAAAAATACACCAAGTTTATACAAGCATATAAAAATACACTAAGGTTATACAAGCACATAAAAACACTGAGGTTATACAAGCACATAAAAACACTGAGGTTATACAAGCACATAAAAACACTGAGGTTATACAAGCACATAAAAACACTGAGGTTATACAAGCACATAAAAACACTGAGGTTATACAAGTAAATAAAAACACACTGAGGTTATACAAGTACAAAAAAACACACTAAGATTATACAAGCACATAAAAACACACTGAGGTTATACAAGCACAAAAAAACACACTAAGATTATACAAGCACATAAAAACACACTAAGGTTATACAAGCACATATAAACATACTGAGGTTATACAGGCACATAAAAACACACTGAGGATATACAAGCACATAAAAGCACACTGAGGTTATACAAGCACAAAAATACACACTAAGGTTATACAAGCACATAAAAACACACTAAGGTTATACAAGCACATATAAACATACTGAGGTTATACAAGCACATAAAAACACACTGAGGCTAGGCAAGCACATAAAAACACTAAGGCTAGGCAAGCAATTAAAAAAACAATAAGGTTATACAAGCACATATAAACATACTGAGGTTATACAAGAATATAAAAGCACACTGAGGTTATACAAGCACATAAAAACATACTGAGGATATACAGGCACATATAAACATACTGAGGTTATACAGGCACATAAAAACACTGAGGTTATACAAGCACATATAAACATACTGAGGTTATACAGGCACATAAAAACACACTGAGGCTAGGCAAGCACATAAAAACAATAAGGCTAGGCAAGCACATAAAAATAATAAGGTTATACAAGCACATATAAGCATACTGAGGTTATACAAGCACATAAAAACACAACTAAGTTTATACAGGCACATAAAAATACACTGAGGTTATACAGGCACATACAAACACACTGAGGTTATACAAACACATATAAACATACTGAGGTTATACAAGTGCAAGTAAACATACTGAGGTTATACAGGCACATACAAGCATACTAAGGTTATAAAAGCACATATAAATACACTAAGGCTATACAAGAACACAAACACACTAAGGCTATACAAGCAAATAAAAACACAGAGTTTATACATGTGTATGAAAACTCTGAAGTTAATACCAGCACATAAAAATACAATAAGGTTATACAAGCACATAAAACTACACTGAGGTTATACAAGCACATAAAAATACACAGAGGTTATACAAACATAAAAATACACAAAGGTTAAACAAGTACATAAAAATACACTGAGGATATACAAGCACATCAAAAAAATACAGAGGTTATACAAGCACATAAAAATACAGAGGTTAAACAAGCACATAAAAATACACTGAGGTTAGACAGTGTACAAGCACATAAAAACAAATATTATAACTGAGGTTACACAAATACATAAAAACAAAAGTGCATACATCATTATTATGAGAAAAAAAATTACACAACAAATAAGATCATGACATATGTATGATATTGATTTTTGTGTGTTCATAATTAAACACAGAAAATGGAAAGATGTGTTACACACCCTAATATACAATAAAATATCAAAACTATGGCTGGATTTAACACTTACATGATTGCAAAATGCAGGTTTAGTTTGTAATTCAATGCACTTTGGTATTTTATGTAACTGTTAAAATTCCTATAGCAGACAATGAAGGTTCATTTCAGTTGCTGTAGCTGTTGCTGATTTAATTGATTGCTTTGGGAAACTTAACAGTCTTGCACTTACGTCATCTGTTTTATTTGGTTGATATCTCATGAAAAACTGAATTGGTCTGAGCATATATTTTGTAGTATCAAAGCAAACAATGATTAACACTGATCTTTTTGGATCAGCCAAGTTACCATATTTTCTGCATGTTTTCAGAATGCAAGAAATAACTAAATTTAAATTGTCTCTCCAAAAGCATTATAAAATATTTCATTCAGTGTCCAAAAAAGAACAAATTAACTAATTTTCATACCTTGTAATTTTATGCGCTGATGCTTTTGAATATAACTGTCAACAAATGAGACAATGCTTCTTTCGGAAAGTAAAGGAATGACTTCTTGTGGTTAGATATAGCTTCAAACAAGTCACCCGTTCAATTCCAATTGATGAAAGTAAAGGAATGACTTTTCTTGGTCAGATATAGCTTCAACAAGTCACCCGTACAATTCCAATTCATGAAAGTAAAGGAATGACTTCTCATGCTCAGATATAGCTTCAACATGCCACTCGTATAATTCCAATTGACGAAAATTGGGAAAAAACGTTTTCACGATTCGCTAGGTCACTAGCACCATCATAATACATAATGAATAACATCCAAAGACAACTAACGCTTCCTACCGATTAAAACTGATAGAAGATGTTATGTGATGTGATTTTTATTTTTAACGTAGCTTTAACAATTTTTCAGTCATATCGCTACGATGTCTGCAATGTGGCAGCTTATAGTGATGTCTAGCACTGGGGCATCATGCCGCAGACATGTAGCATGATGTCCCACCCAGTCACATTATCCTGACACCAGGCCGACCAGTCCTAACACTAACCTCTTAATGCTGAACGCCAAGCAAGGCAGCTGTTAGTACCATTTTTTCAGTCTCTGGTATGACTTGGCCGGGGATCGAACCCACGACCTCCCGCATCCGAGACAGACGCTCTAACCACTAGGCCACCGGAGCGGTCAACTGATAGAAGACATTTAGGACAATTAATAATGTGAAAAACTGTCAACTCTCAGATGTTCCAAGATTTTATTTTCCATCAAATTTAGGGGGCTCCAGGTGGCCAAGTGGTCTAAAGCACTTGCCTTTACCGATCACTGCCATATCACCTGTCTATGTGGGTTCGAGCCTCTGGCTCAGCCAATCTCTTTATGTGAGAAAGCTGCCAGTAACTTCCCATGGGTCAGTGGTTCCTATCCTATGCTAGCAAATTGCGTTAAACTCAATACAACAACCAAAACATCTAGGGCCTACTGCATGGATGTATTGTCTCTACATATTTTTTATAGAGGAAAAAAGAAAAAGAAAGTTTTGTCATTGTAGAAAAAAATGCAAAATTATATTGAAATGTAGTTTTGAGGGGGGAGGGGTAAAGTTAATTTTAATTATACAATACTTACCTGTTACTACTGCTTAGCTAATCTATTTTCAAGTCGAAAATACACTATTCGTTTGATGTAAATACATTGTCCCACAGTGGACAAAATTCAGTATGACCTTGTGACCTTTTGCACACCAATCTATGTCACAAGATCATGTGCAGAAGGTAGATAGATATAACCTCCCATCTTTTATCACAGACAATAATTACACAAGACATCAGAGCAGGTGGGAGAAGGGTATTAGGCAATAGCAACAGGTAAGTATTGCATAATTAAAATTAGTTTAATCCTCCAAAAAACTACATTTAATAGCAGCAATTACTTATCTTGTCACTACTGCTTACCCGAATTTGTCAGTAAGATGGGTCGGCCAATGTCAAACTGATTTAAAACAGAAATTAAATGTACTGATCATAGAGAGAGAGGTCCATCTGTAGAAGGATCGTGACTCTCTGAATAACACAGAGAAAAAATGCCTGCATTGTGTTGTACTAGTGTGTGGAAGTAGAAGAACAAAAAAGGTAGTATTGGAGTGCCAAAAAGCTGCCTTCATGATATCCTCCTGGAAGGAATGATTAAAGTAGGCCCATGAAGTAGCAACAGCTCAAACCTCATGGGTTTTTAGTTTCGTAAAAGAGAAATTTCAACTGGTGAGGGACTCATAGGCTTTGGTGGCATTAAGATAGAAGCAGAGTGCGTGCACGGGACATAAAGAGTCTATCTTGACCATCTCCTGCACAAACTCTACTGAGACTGGGAATCTTTATGGCATGGGAGCAACCAAAGGTAACTGATCTTTAGTGAGAAAACCCAGTTGGCATAGAGGGGTAACAGAGTCATGATTCCCATTAAACTTGAGACAGCCAGTGTCAAAGGACAAGGCATGAATCTTGCTTCTTCATCTTGCAGAAGCAATAGGAACACCATTTTGAGTGTGAGATCTTGAAAGGAAGCTTCACTCATGGTTCATATGGGACTTTTGTAAATGACCATAAAACATAAGAAAGATTCCATTTTGGCATAAGAGAGTGGGAAACAGGTCTCTGAAGCTTGAAATACTTCATAAGATCAGCAAGGTGCAGATCTAAACTGATGACTGTGCCTTGAAATGATTTAAATGTATTGGACATGGCAGATTGATAATCTCTGATAGTGGATACTGAACATATTTTGGTCTCAAAGAGGAACTAAAGGTAATCAGCAATGGAGGTTACAGGAGGGCAGATAGGATCAATGTGTTTCCTACTGCTCAATCACAGAAGATTCCTGGCTTGAATGATGCAAATGGCAACTAGACCTGAAAACTTGTTCTGGTGGAGAGATCGTTTGAGTTGAGCCAGTCATGAAGGTGGAGAATGTGGGGGCTGTTGTGGAGAAGGGATCCCAGGTGTTGTGAGAGGAGATCCCTCCTGTGAGGTACAGACCTGGGTTGATCGATCAACAGGTCTAGGAGATCGCTGAACTATGATCACTGGAGCCATAATGTGGTGGCGAGAATAACCCAAACATTGGAAGTTCAGATGTTTGGTAGAACCTTTGGTGGGAAGACATATGCAAATAGGTGATCCCACTGGAAGCTGAATGCCCATGTTCTGTTATCCAGAACAGGATAAATAAAAGGGAAGTTTGTTGTTGAGCCTATTCGCAAACAGGTCCATCAGGGATCATGGTTCATCAATCTCCTAGACCTGTTGATCGACTGACCCAGGTCTGTACCTCACAGGAGGAATCTCCTGTCACAACACCAGGGATCCCTTCTCCACAACAGCCCCACATTCTCCACCTTCATGCCTGGCTCAACTCAAATGATCTCTCCACCAGAACAAGTTTTCAGGTCAAGTTGCAAGTTGCATCCTCCAGGTCAACGAGGATAGAGTGTGCATCAACATCACGGTCAAGGACACTCCGAGTTGGATAGTGGCAGGGCATCATTATATCCCTTGATGGAGAGGGTATAGGAGCACTCTGCACCATGGTTCCTGTTTCATCGTGAGTTACAGAGGAGTCAAGAACATCTGTCTACCCTAGATGATGTAACATCTTTAGCCTTCCAAGCCACCTGGTGAGGAGGTGATGGTGAGGCACAAGCTGCAGCATCTCTTCAACTGTGAGGGCAAGGTGACAACAGCCCATGGGGGCATAATGGACCAAGGGCCCTGAGGTGGAAGGCCCAACATCCCAAAATATTTCGTAAGTATAACTGGGAAGAGGGAACCACCAATGCAGTCCCCTTCCCTAGCTCAAGTCCTATATGTGGACTGCAAATCCTGTACAGGGTGGGATGGTAGATGGGAAAAAGGGGGAAGCTTGTCCCCATACCATGAGGCAAATGAGTGATAGATGGAAAAAACCTCATCTTCAACGAATTTATCACTCTGTACATCATGGGCATAGTGTTTAGCCTCCCTAACAGAAGGGGCAACATGTTGCCAAAAACACTATATGTATTGCAATGCTCTACATCCTAAACAGGAGAAAGCAATCCACTGATGTGGTGCTCAACCTTCCCATAGTTGCAATGCTCCGAGGAGGTCTTCAAGGGATGTGAAACCTTCTATTACTCTACCGCCTTAATGGGAGGGCGTTAACCTGCTGTCACAGTGTCCTGATACCAGAAGACCATAATTCACAAACAGTGCAATGTTTTTTCATGTGCACTTTGAACAATTGATGCAGTTTGTATGGGTATCCGACAAGGCCTTTTTGTGACCATTTTGCCCAACAGACTGTTTTCCTGACATTATCCTGTTAACAAGAAATAATGGATGTCACTGTGAAACTCACCTGGTTGTAGCAGTGTTGAACCATGCACACCCCTGTGTATGCACTAAGAACACAGTTGCTGCCATGAAACTTGCCTGGTTGCTCAAAACGAACAAAGAATGGAAATTACCTGTAGTTTTTTAATTTTGTAAATGAAAAATAAGATATTCCACCTATGTAATTATTTACTGAAGCAACAAGCAAATATATAAACAATGTCAACATGAGCATGTGGTGAAGTTATAAAGAACAGTGTTGGAGGAAATTATGTCCCCAACATATGAGCTGGTCCTGTTATTATCCTTAGAACATAGGGACTTATCCATAACACAGTATATGTTTATCCTTAGAACACAGCAACTTATCCATAACACAGTGTATGTTTATCCTTTGAACATAGGGACTTATCCATAACATAGGGTATGTTTATCCTTAAAACATAGGGACTTACCCATAACAGTGTATGTTTATCCTTAGAACACAGGGACTTATCCATAACAGTATATGTTTACGTTTAGAACAACAGGGACGTATCCATAACACAGTGTATGTTTAGGTAAGAATGTATGTCCAACACAATAGGATGGAACATGAAGTAGCCTCGAAAGCCCTTCAAAGACAAAGTTTTAAATGATAAGAAAAAGGCTACTACTACATGGCTCTTTTGGAATCAACAGACAAATGTAACACAAAGACTATTAACACCATAGAAAGATTTATTCTGGATATCTTAGTCAGGCATAATTTCTCTGGTGATCTGGCAAATATCTGCACATTATTCCATCCATGAAAAAGAATGACAGGTTATATATCTACCTTCTGCGCATGACCATGCAACATACAGAGCAGTGTGCAAAAGGTCAAACTGACTTTTCACCACTGTGGGAGGATTTATTCACATTAAATGGACAGCATATTTTCAGCATGAAAATAGATTAGCTAAGCCATAGCAACAGATTGTTGTTGTTGTGGGGTTTAATGCCATTTTTCAGCACATGATAGACTATGCATGGCAGCCAGTTTTAATGGTGGAGGAAGAACCCGGGAAAACCCCAGGAAGAACCACTGACCCACGAGAAGCTACTGGCAAGCTTTCTCACATACCCGCATTGGCCGAATCCTAGACTCGAACCCATGCAGGCAGAGGTGAGATGGCAGTGATCCGTACGGGAGAGCACTTTAGACCACTCGGCCACTCAGGGCCCCCATAGCAACATGTAAGTATTGCATAATTAAAATTATAAATCAATAACCAAACTGTCATAAAGATCTAAAACTTTTTTTAAAAATTTAGTCATCAGCTTGCCCTAATTTGTGCAGCATATGTTTTAATTGTTAATTAACACTGTACAGCTGTACAATGCAATTCATACAATGCAATAATTCTCTTCAGTAAACTTTTCTTATTTCAGAAGACTTAATATTAAAATCTTCAACAAAAACACTAAGAACAGAATTGCTTTTATATTATCTTGACATGGGGTTGGGGATTTTAAAACTATATCCCTTTCCACATATAAAGTTGTAAAGTTTGGATTCAATAGTATTTATTTCCAACATCACCACAGAATGTAGATTCAGTAATATTTATTTCAAACATCATCACACAGAATAACATTAATTGGGACAGAACAATGAACAACAATATTAAACTATTTTCTTCTAACAATATTTTTTAAAGAAAACATCTTCACATAGAAGTCATAACAATTCAATATGAGTAGAGACCTGAAAGTTTATTAAAAAACTGTGTCATAACAACATTCTAACAACATATATATATATTCATCAACTGCATAACGAGGATAGATTATAACCAGACATAAATATATACAGGATATATTCAATCCAATGTAATTATTGCAGAGATCATATAATAGAGAAAATAGAATAGGTAGGTCTGGTTGTGACCCTCATATTAATCTGAAAAACATTTTCATAATTAAAAAAAGGTTTGCACTGCCTTAACTATACACATATTAATTTCATCAGTGTATATGAACCTGGTAAATAATGTCTTAATTGTAAATCAAAATGGCAAAGTGAAGGAAAAAATATGAGCTGTTTATTATTAACATTCTAATAGAAAGTGTTCAGACATTTCAATTTGTCCACATGTACAGCACCTACGTTTGGAAATATGATTTAAGGATTAACCATTATTAAACCAATAAATTTGGTCACTAATAGCATGTTCTGTTTATCTCAGTTAACATAAGATTTTAAATTTTGTATAGCTTGGTTATTTATTATTTCTGTGGGTAACGTGTTCCTGAAGAAGGCTGGAATGAATTCTAATAGAAAGAAGAGCTAGAGAATAGTAGTCGAACAGTATTCTATGATCGAGTGGTATTGGTCTCATAGTTAATAACAAAAGGTCAAATTACATCATTGTAGGTAGCTTGGTGTAAGACTTTGATCCTTTTAAAACAAGTAACCTTACTCTAAGCTCTCTTACTTAGGTAATGTGACTAATGCAAGAAATGGAAAACAATAAACAGATAAATGCAAACATTTGTTGGAAAATCAAAGCTCTCAATATCTCAGATTTTAATATGTTCCACATTATTTATCATTGCAATGATAAGTTCGGTTCAGATTAATTAAACTTCCATTGTTAACTGCAGGACCATAATTGGAGCTGTTCAATAAAACATGCAAACTCAGATGACTCCATGTAATACAAAGACACGTTTCATGTGCTGAAACTGACATTCTTTTCAATGATAAACTGTATGAATATTTTATAACTGTGCTAACAAATGGTAACTGCTTTGATTTCTGCTGAACATCCATTAAAGTCAAGTCTCTGTTAGGAAGAAACCATTTAATCTTTTAAGTTGGGGATGGTGGGGTGAAATGCTTGAGAACAATTGTCTTGCACTGATTTGTAGTTTAAATAAAAAAAGGACCTTATTCCATTCTATATTTTAAATGAAACAAATTTATCTTGTGACGAAAGTAAGAAAACATATTCCTGTTGGAAAGAACATTGTAGCCGCATAAATGAAATGGTGAGGCCCTTACAGTACACATTCAGTCCCAATTGAGCAAATATAAAGTTGTGTATATTCAGATTTTGCCATTACTAATGAAGTACTATGCATACAGTGCACATTTCAGTTTAAATTCAGAGTTTTCTGTTGATTGGGGGTGGGTGGTATTTGAGCAGTGGTTGTCTCTTGGAATTTAACTGTCCATATCACAGAGGATTACTTTCCATTTGTAACAATAGGACAAATTTATGCCGATAAAAGAAGCATGAAGGTGTCTCTTGTCAAGTCAGTGCATATGCTTGTTCAGATTTCTTGGAATAAAGTAAAAAATATAAAATTGTTGAAATATAAGCAGATGTGAAACACACATATACTGAACATACAAGACTGTTTTAAATTATTTGTTATTGTCCAAATAAAAATATTCTTAAAATGGTATCTGATTGAAAATCACTCTTGACATAGGCTTTTGAAAGTTGCAGCCCAGGACTACTTGCTTTGTAAAAGTTGCAGTCCCAGTCCTAAAACTAGTAGTCCAAATGACAATTGTTTAGTTGTACAATGATTCAAAACAATGAGTGTATTTTTGTGTCACCAATGTACAAGTCTTCAAACATTTACTATTATAATAACAATGAAAATTTAGGGCAGTTAAAAACCGTGATTGTGATGTTACAACCACATGCAAAACAATTCGCAATGTCTTTACCTTGCCATTCTTTAATTCTGCATGAAGTTAAGATGAATTAAAAAAGAGATTTTATTTTATTTTCTATATTCATTTATTTCATTAGCTTAATTTCATTTCAAATCAATACATTTTCCAAGGCAATAAAAGAAGAAACAAATGACTATATTCCATTTGCTTTCTTTTATTTGATCTTTAAGCACCACAGCACAATATTTTCAATTTTTCCTTAAACAAACTTTAAGTAATTTCTCCAATGCAGGTTGAGGATAAAACTCCTAAAGTTCTGGACCTGGTGTTCATTGGGTTGCCACTGCATTTTCCTTCCAGTCATGACACCAACTGCATATTGCTAATAATTTTCCATTGTTTTCTCATATTTTGGCCCATGAGAACACCTTATTCCACGATTCATTCCAACAATTGCTCTGTCTCTTTGACGTTTTGTTCTCTTTATGAAAACTAGATCCATCTACTGATTTCTGTTGGCCAGTCTTGCAAGAATCAGGCTCATTTGCAAGTCTGCACTTGGCACCAAAGAAATTATGCAAAGCTGCCATCAGAAAAGGACATATATGATAATCACATAAAAACAGAAGTGTATCTGTACATGATACCAAAAAAAACAGCTGATTTTATGAAGATTAACACAGGAGTTCATATTCCTCTGACAAATAAAATAAGTCCAATAATCTTGGCACTATTTTTCTATAAACAGAACATGATAAAATGCAAGTGTTCCAAACATTACATAAGGACTTGTGATATGATGGAATAAAACCATGCTGAGTAATGTTTATCAACGACAGGGGTCATATCAAATGCATGTCTTTTGATCAGAAAGAGCATTAAGTGCCAACAATTAATAAGGAGGTGGCCTAATCTCCATTTCTGCTAACATCTAATCTATGTGGCTTCATCGAAAACCCAATACATTTGCTAGTTGTTTAACAGCTTGTACATTACATGACTTGCTTTGTTGAAATAAATCAAAAAATGAATTTTGAGGACAAAGAAACCTTCACACTGAGGACTCAATTGTTGGAATTTTTATGCATCCAAAACCGAAAATTATGCATACTTTTACATTCATTTTAGCATACCAGAGAACAAAAATTTCTATCTATCCATGGGATGTCTTCCAAAATTGGCCATTCAAGTGTCTACCAGTAATGTTGACCATACTCCTCCACCATAGAATTGCCAAAAGCATACCAGCTTAGGCACAATGTTGAATTTGTTGATATTTATCTCTCCATTATCACAAAGTACAGAAAGAAACAGCTAGGCACCCCACCTCAAAGCATGAAGAGAAGAAAAATCACAGGAACTGTACTGAAGGTTAAGACAGAAATTTAGTGCAAATTGTGACAAGTAAGAAATTGGGTGACAAAACAAAAAGGTATAAATAACTCTTAACTAATGGGGCTGGTATTATTGCTTATACTCCCCATTCTTAATTTCCCATCATGCCTAATTTCATGTTAATCAAATGTATCTGAGTATTTTGCACTTCTGCTTCTGTTGCTGCAGTATTCATGTAACGATGAATATGTGTACATGTTGTCCTGCATCTTAATATCGAAAAAATTCAGATCCAAAGAAAACTATTACAAAAATTAAATGCAAATTATATCTGCTTACTACCTGAAATCCGAATATTGCACATAATATTCTATGACACTAATGTACATGTGCTCTGCTAAAATAATATATTGCTAAGCAACATCAACAGCACATAAGAACATACATTTGTAGGAAAAATTACATAAGGAATCTTAATTTAGCATCCATATAACTTTCCTTATATTTATCATAATTTGGAGGAGAATCTGTCTAAAAAGAATTTGGAAAAATCATTATTGTGTCATAAAAAATCTTGTTTACTTATAAGAAAAAAATATTAAATTTAGTTTATGACATTTTTATTTGAAAGGTAAGTGGCAATATAAATATACAGAACATCTATCCTTGACTGTACTGTTTGGTACGTCAAAACTCTCTTCACAGCTAATTTCTCCAGAAGTGCAAATAATCAGAGAGAAGTTACAGGAGAAGGTTTTAATTTTAATTTATTAGCATTCCTAAAAGTTATGAAAATTATTGATGTCAAAATCAGTTACAAATTTATAGTTAACATAAAACTCCTTGTCATCTTATAACAAATCTCATTACACTGATATTAATGAATAAAAATGAAGAGGATTCTGATTTAATTACTAAATATATCATAAAAGTGGGGGGTATTGTTTGCATATAACATTATGCACTTATTATAATAACAAAAAATCAACTCTGAAAATTAGTAATAAAAGCTGCACATAAAAGGTTTGAATGCAGTACATTATTCTGAACAATATTGCTGATGCAGTTATCCACCGAGTGATGTTGTTATCACATGTTTCATTGCCAACAGGCAGTCTATTATGGTATCACATGTTACATAGCTAACTGGCTATCTATTATTCTATCACACTTTTTGTCACTGACTGTCTATTACACTATCACATTTCATAACTGACTGGCTGTTTATAATGCTATCACATATTTTATAGCTGACTGACTGTCTATTATCACACGTTTCATAGCTGACTGGATGTCTTTTATGATGTCACATATTCTGTAGCTCACTGGCTGTCTAATTATGCTATTACATGTTTTGTAGCTTACTGACTGTCTAATTATGCTATCACATGTTTTGTAGCTGACTGGCTGTCTATGCTATTACATGATTTGTAGCTGACTGACTGTCTATTATACTGTCACATATTTTGTAGCTGACTGACTGTCTAATTATGCTATTACATGTTTTGTAGCTGACTGGCTGTCTAATTATGCTATTACATGTTTTGTAGCTGACTGGCTGTCTAATTATGCTATTACATGATTTGTAGCTGACTGACTGTCTATTATACTGTTACATTTTTTGTAGCTGACTGGTTGTCTATTATTCTACATTTTTGTAGCTGACTGGTTGTCTATTATGCTATCACATATTTTGCAGCTGACTGCCTGTATATTATGCTGTCACATTTTGTAGCTGGCTGTCTGTCTAATTATGCTATTACGTGTTATGTAGCTGACTGGCTATTATGCTATTGAAAAAATGTTTCATAGCTGACCAGCTGTCTATTATGCTATCACATGTATCATAGCCAACTGGCCGTCTATTAAGTTCTTACATTTCA
The DNA here is from genome assembly GCA_028554795.2 of Sinohyriopsis cumingii. NCBI lineage: Eukaryota > Metazoa > Mollusca > Bivalvia > Unionida > Unionidae > Sinohyriopsis > Sinohyriopsis cumingii. The sequence goes on from CM068828.1 coordinate 134,123,464, forward strand.
CAGCTGACTGGCTGTCTATTATGGTGGCGCTATACAGTTTCGCATTTTGCATAGGGTTAGGATTTTAAAGAAAAAGAATGTCCCCGGCTTTCCTCACTGGTTATACTGGCTATTTAAAAAAGACCTTGTATATCTTAGGTATAATGCAAAGAACCTTTAATTCCCTTTATTTTGGTGTATGATTGATGGGTGTACTATGGGTTATAGAGTATACAGCTTGGCCTTACTTCAAATGTGCACCTTTCAAAAAAGTGCTAGCTCTACTTGGTCATTTTCACTTCCTGAACTTCAGAGGTAAATTGTATAAAAAAGAGCCGATAATTTTTTTTACATTTTATATATTTGGTAATTCATTCATTGCACTTTCAGAAGCTGGTATTGTCTAGTCTGGCAAAATTCATTTTCCCTATTTTAATAGCTGCTATGTATAGTGTACTTTAGACTAATTCAGACTGATTTTTTAACACAAGGGAGCAGTCATTTTAGTTAGCAGTGTGCTTAAATCATGTAAAATTTCCAAAAGTACAATATCCAAAAGAAATATCATCCACATTACATTAATGTAGCATAGAGGTATGCAAACATTCTCTCCACTGTGCATGTTTTAAATGTGAACTACTTCACCTTACATACATCACTCTCTCAAAAGTACATATTATCTGGTGAGCGCCACCTATGCTATCATATTTCATAGCTGACTGGCTGTCTATTATACTATCACACATTTTGTAGCTGACTGGCTGTCTATTATGCTATCACACATTTTGTAGCTGACTGACTGTCTATTATGCTATCACACATTTTGTAGCCAACTGACTGTCTATTATGTTATCAAATGTTTCAAAGCTGGCTGGCTGTCTATGAAGCTATCACACAGATTGTAGCTGACTGGCTGTCTAATTATGCTATCACATGTTTTGTAGCTGACTGGTATCAAATGTTTTAAAACTAACTGGCTGTCTATTCTCCTATCACGTGTTTCATAGCTGACTGGCTGTCTATTATGCTATCACATGCAGTGGCGTCACTCGGGTTGGTGTCACCCAGTGCGGTAGCTCATGGTGTCACCCCCATGGTCCTCCTTCCGTAACAGACCATACAGAATCCTTAGTAATGTCACTTTGGTGTCACCCCCACTGACGGTCTCACCCGGTGCAGTCCGCAACCCCCCGCATCCCCCTAGCGATGCCACTGCTGTGCCTGCTAGTCATGTATTTAACTATGATCGGTTATCCGCTTATGAAATCCGACTAGACCAAGCAATGTGTGCTCTGTAAAATTTGCAATTTTTCATTTTGGTGTCACCCCTCTGAGATGGTGTCACCCGGTGCGGTCCACACTCCCTGCACCCCCCTAGCGACGCCACTGATCACATGTTGTGTAGCTGACTGGCAATTATAATATCAATAGCTGACTGGCTGTCTATTATGCTATCACATGATTTGTAGCTGACTGGGTATCTATTATGCTATCACAGGTTTTATAGCTGACTGGCTGTCTATTATGCTATCACATGATTTGTAGCTGACTGGGTATCTATTATGCTATCACAGGTTTTATAGCTGACTGGCTGTCTATTATGCTATCACATGATTTGTAGCTGACTGGGTATCTATTATGCTATCACAGGTTTTATAGCTGATTGGCTATCTATTATGCTATCATGTTTCATAGCTGACTGGCTGTCTATTATTATATCACACTGTTTCATACCTGATTGGCGGTCTATTATGCTATCACATTTTTTGTACCTGACTGGCTGTCTATTATGCTATCACATCTTTCATAGCTGACTGGCTGTCTATTATACTATCACATGTTTTGTAGCTCACTGGCTGTCTATTATGGCCCGAAGTTGATCTACCCCATCAGAATAGTTGGTATGGATTTTTACGAGGATATACGGATTGGAAGATTCTTTCTTTCGAAAATGGAGTCTATTACATAGTATGTATATTTATTTCAATTCACAAATGATAATGATATGATTTGGACCAATTTATCTGTCTATACGGATATGTGTTGATCAATGTAAACAAATGGTGTGCTCATGACTAAACTGACACTGCGTCAAAACAGTGTATTGTCAACAATAATTACCAAGATAATGCGAGTGGCCCTTAGACAACAATTTACATTTTAAAAAAATGTATGTATTTGTATTTATACAGTTCTTGCAAATAAGCAAAGATACATACACCTGTAATCCTATCACCTCTTAATACCACTTACACCAGACCAGAATCTGAATAAAGACTTACCGTGATTCACAAAGAAATAAAACAAAAAAAGACGGGGGGGGGGGGGTTACACGCGTTTTAAACACCTACACGACAAAAACTGCATCGATGAAAAACGGGCAGACTTATTATTGTTTCCCAAATACATTTAACTAAATGCATGATAAGGGGACATTAGCAGCAAAACCTACATTTCAAGTGCTATCAATGTTGAAGCAGACAGCTCCACTTTCGTATAGACCGGAAACGAGTGGAACAGTTCTTCACTCAAACACAAGAGCGAGCCAGATCTGAAAAAAAAAATTGCCGTACCAGGAAAGTTGCCCAGCTAGATGCTCTTCAACATCTCGTAACATCAGAACATTATAAAATGATTTTAAAGGTCATATTTATTTTTTATTTATTTCCGTTTAATTATAAGAAGTCTGATATTTGCAATTTGTCAATTATTTCGTTTATTTGAAATGTATTTTGTATACTGTTCAGTTCATTTTTTTATCATATTCTGCACATTATGTATCGCAAATGATAAACCAGGATCAGTTGAGCAAGAATTCTACGGTCATTTCTCAAAGTTCTCATTTTTTTACAATGGCAATAATATATACAGATTTAACCAATACCTTCAAAAATTCTGACAACAATGATAAGAGTTTATACAAGAGTAAAGATCAAGTTTACTTCTAAATGCCCATTTCTCATACTACAAGGGACATAAATCTTACAAGAATGCCAATTGCATTATAACTAAAAAGAGATTTTTTTTTCGGTTATAACATGTGTTCTTCAAAAAAATGTATATGTAATTTGTGTTGTCATGTTCTTTGCACATGATGAATAATTGTACTATTTATTATTAATAAAAAGGTTATTGATTTATATTTAATTGAATTTAACATACTCATCAAATTATAATTGCTCATACCCAAATCCATATCAAATTACAATCGTTGAATCCCATAAATTGGATCTTTTATATAAAAAGGTTATCCATTTATATTTAACATAACATATTAATATCCATATGAAATTACAATTGTTGATGCAAAAAAAAGATCTTTTATATACAATTCAGTACAATATTAGAACTCTAATTTAAATACCAACATTTTCATATTTGCATATGAGCTCTTTACACAATAGTTTGGGCTCTTTTAAGAATCATGCTGATATTGGATATTAAATGTATCTTCTTTGTGTCATTGCTTTACCCATTCCAACTATTCTCCTTCTAAACATGTCTGGGGATTGTATTGCACAATGATAAGAGGATGATGTTGACAGTTTTAAGCAACACATTGTTGGAATTAAATCTCCAAAAGAATTGTATATAAAAAAAAGATTTGTTTTTCTCACATTCATTCTTCTGTGGACCCTTAGTTTCATCAAATCACCGTACTAATAATATGCAGAAGAAATTCATCTCTTTTTGTAAAATTTATTCCTGCAGATAAAAAGGGCAGAAGTTAACAGAGACTATCTGGGGACAAAAAGGCCCTTCTCAGGACAAGGGGAAAATTTACTCTCTGGCCATCTTGGATTGGGCTGGTGTTGGAACAAAAATGAATTTAATATGAAAAATGTACATAGGTTTAACAATGAAGAAGTTTTGGGAGAATTTAACATTGTTAAGTCTTGGGGAATTTAACATATTCATCAGTGGAGGGGGGCTGTATTGCAGAGATAATAAAGAAATCATGTCACACATAGTTAAGATATCCCATCATGCCTACTGTGCATCAAAACTGTCAAAATGTCTGCACATGCACACTTAAAATCTTCTTATGTTTGAAAATGGGCACTTTAAAAAAAAGAGAACAAAATGTACAAAATCCTTTCCCACATGAATATTAGTTAAAATAATCCAGATTAAAGGTAACAATAAACTCATGAAGTTGACACAGAATTTAATCTGCTGTAGCAAGAATTAAAACCTTAACATTTGGCAAAGAATCAGATATGTGAAATGTCATGCTCTAGAATGAGCTGCCAAATCACTTTAGAACGCGATTAAAATTTAATTCATTTAGATCATTAATTCTGTCCTGTAGTGGTAAAGACTGCAAATGTAATATTTATAAATAATACCACTCCCAACCATGATGACGGCAAGTAATGTTTTGTGTTATCATTTTTTGTTTATCTGTCATTGTCTTATGTAGCAGCAGGGAGGGCGAACCCACCTCATTTTATAAGCGTTATTTTGGTAAACTAACCCTTATTACAAAAACAAACAAAAAAGTGAAACCGATGCCTCTAACTTTCTGAAAGTGAGTCTCTCTGCTGGGTTCAGGTATACACGTGAGTTTTACTACGATGATGCCTTATCGAGGTCGCGCCCCCACCCCTGCTGCTATCAATTAAAAATTGTATCAAGACTGACTCGGTATCGTGCTCGAGGATCATGTAAGTTTATTGTTATAAATCCATGTGTGGTTGACTGAGCCTGACTAAATAAATTTCTAAACTTAATTATGTCCATATCTCCACTGCCCCAAGTCCGATGAATATTTTGCAACGTATGCGTGTCAACACCATTGAACACAGCAAGAATATTACAATTATCTCTAATCACTTTTGGTATTTGTGTATACCGCTGGGTTACATAAATCACATCTGTGTTTTTGTCTTCCTCGAGAAAATATTCTAGCTGGATTGGACTGTTTGTCCAACATCACATCATCGTACACAACTAAATTGTTAATAAATCCATCAATATCATCAATACTTGGCGCTTCATTAATATCAGTAATAAATTCAATAACAACATCACCGTTCTCGTCCAACAGCACTGCGTTTTCATTAAAGTCCTTTAGCACTTCATAGCATCTCCGATTATCTACAGATGGAGCTACCAAGTACAACTTATCCCATCTTAACCATCTCATTATCAAATTAAGTAATAGTTGCATTTTACCAGACCTAGATGGACCTATGATAATCATTCACACAGAATTTGGTAAAGCAGCATGGTGATTGATCGGTTCTTGTTTTCTTGTCGCTGAATAATCAATTACATCCACATAATTATACTATGGATATATATTGTGTGAAATGCAGGACGCGTACCTGCACAGGTGAACTAACAACTATTAAAACAAAAAATAACAGGTCAGCAGTTACAGATAAGTGTGAACGATGAGGTGCAAAGAAATTTAAGTTTATTTCTGATCCAAACAATATTTTTAAAAAAGAGGAGGTGATATTGCTGCCCAGTTAGCCAAACTACCAGGAACACCATTGGCTAAGTACCCAGGAGAAAAACACCTCCCAGGATATAATTACTGTGGCCCTGGAACTCGACTTGATATCAGACTTGATAACCAAGACCAACCAAATCCAGGTGAGTATCCAATAAATGCTATTGATAAAGCGTGTCACGCTCATGGTGTAGCTTATAAAAGTAAAGATCTGCAGCATAGGCACATCGTAGATGTAAAATTAATTCACGCGCTAAATTCCATAAAATATAAATCTTTCAAAGAATCATTAGCTAATTGGTTGGTGAGATCTGCAATGAAGAGTAAGTTTGTATTGGGAAATGGTAATTAATCAACCGATTATTGAAATAAAGGAGTCAATTTACTATTCCTCAAGAGGATACTGGAGGGGTAGAGCAGCGATTAGTAAACTCGCTGAAGCGGCAGGTGTCAGACGTTCTACTGCTGAAAAATGGTTAGCCCGACAGGCAATATGGCAAATTTTATCTACCACCGCCTAAAACAATACAATACGTGCATTTTGATGTCAGCGTCCCTAATGAAGTTCATCAGGCTGATATTTTATTTCTACCGCATGATACTAGACGTCGAGTAACGTACAAATACACGTTAACTGTCGTTGATGCTGAAAGCAGATATAAAGAATCAGAACCGTTATCAACACAGACAGCTGCTGAAGTAGCTTCTGCGTTTAAACGTATTTATCGACGTGGTTGTTGTTGTTGTTGTTGTTGTTGTAGGGTTTAACGCCATTTTTCAGCACACGATAGGCTATACATGGCGGCCAGTATTAATGGTGGAGGAAGAACCCGAGAAATCAACGGAAAGAACCACCGACCCTCAAAAAGCTACTGGCAAGCTTTCTCACATACCCACACTGGCCGAATCCGAGACTCGAACCCACGCAGGCAGAGGTGAGATGGCAGTGATCCGTAACGGAGAGCGCTTTAGACCACTCGGCCACTCGGGGCCCTATCGACGTGGTAGTCTACGATGGCCACAGCTGTTACAGGTTGATCCTGGCAAAGAATTTCAGGGCTCAGTATCATCACTGATGAAGCAACATAATGTCAAAATACGACGAGGACATACTGCTATTAGGGCAGAATTTTTTAGTACAAGTAACAAGATTGAAATTTTCTCTAAATTGTATTAAAAGTAAGTTGATAAATTATATTGAAAGTAATTTTCTATTAAAATATATTGAGATTGAATCCATTTATTTGTTGTTACAATTATATACTACTATTTAACAATGATTATGCTATTATGATCAAGTACGAACCGTCTTATACACACATTGCCTGTATCTCAGACTCAGCAAAAAAGTACATTCATTAGGTTACGTAAATAGATGAACTAGACAGATTCCAAAGACTCCTATAGAGGGCAAATGTGCTGATCTTGCAGAAGTACCTACGTAATAATGTACATAGACCTAGACAATAATCTGTAAGAGACTACGAAGCCTCACTTTGAGATTCTGGCCATCGCAAAGAGCTAGGCGCGCGCCATATTTGGCGTTGTCTTAAGAAACTGGTATATAAAGCCCCAGCCACGGGCTGACACCAGTTTTGCTGGCCAGAAGCTCAAACAGACTTTGGTCTTTGCGGGTAAGATAACCGTCTATGTACAATTTTTCATAGTATAAGACTTTTTAGTGTTGTAAGAATTTTTAGTGTTAAGATGTTAATCTAACATCAGTATGTTTAAACATTAGATTATTTTAATATTTCTTTACTATTCTTAATATAAGGTATTGGTGAGTTTGATTGTTTGAAGAACTCATATTTACTTATAATTATATTACTGATTATAGTAAAAGCAACGTTCGCTACCAACTTCATACTCAGTACTAGTTAATTTAGAAATTAAATACTCTTTAAATAATAGTTTAATATGTTGACATTTTAGAATAAATTCAGTAAAATATATTTCAATTACGTTAATAGTCTGAATTATTGAATTTTAGATTCTTTTGCTATCGTGAATTTATTCGACATTTAATTATCTGTATTACATTTTAAACGGCAGATATTATACAAGTATGATGTTGGTAAATGAAAGAATATCGTAGTTTTATATGTATTTCTTATATCCGCAAATTGAGCTTGTTGTAGTTTGATATTGAAATGTAAGTTTATATGTTGAGTATTTCAATAAAGTTTTGCTGGCCAGAAGCTCAAACAGACTTTTTTCTTTACAGCTCGATCCCGAGTACTCTCGCATGCACAGATTCCCCAACATGTAGCTAGCTGTATTTACAACATCATCAAGTGACACCTCTTTCAAGAGGATTGAACTTCCTTTCTTCTCTCTCTCTCTCTCTCTCTCTCTCTCTCTCTCTCTCTCTCTCTCTCTGTCTCTCTCTCGGGTTTTGGAAACAGACTGACTTAGAGTTTATGAGGCAAATTTTTATATTAAAAGCTCTATTCACCGCGATCAGGCAATTGTTGAACGATTTAACCGAACGCTTACTGAGCGGTTATTTGGATATTAATACGCGAAGGAAAGCATTCAAGACAAAAGATCTCGCGAGTGGGTTGCAAGATTACCAAGTGTGATAGCTGCGTTAAATAATGAAATTACTCGAACAACCAACATGAAGCCTATTAACGCGATCACACAAAAACATATACCAGTACAACGACGTGATTTTTCAGTGCAGCCAGTATTAGGTAATGTGACTGTAAGATATTTATATGAACCTGGTGAACTTGAAGTTGGTAAAAAAAAAAAGAGCAACTGATCCTGTCTGGAGAATTACGACACACAAAATTTCCAGCGTGGTAAGATCCACGGGTAGACCTGCAATCTTCAGCTTAGATTCAACTGCTCCTCAACGTGGATTTACACGTGAAAATTACAAGTAATTCCCGAAGACACGCAATTACCACGGCGATCACTTAACTAGCGCCGTTACGTCGATTAAAATCAAGATAGGTCAACATCGTATTTTCACGTGTATGATCGCGACTACTATCTTTTCTATCTACGGTAAATTGTCTTGGATTATTACTCGAGTACTGCCATAGCATTACACAATGACAGCTCGCAAAGTGAGTATTCTGCTGCTGCTTCAACGCGTTGATAAATTCAACATCGAGATCAAATTCCCGATTTATTTTTTTTACTTTGCTTATAACCGGCTTATTTTTTTCTTACTCTGTTGGTGTCAATAACATTATCAATAATTTCTGTAGTGTCCATGACAATTCTCCGCAGCTGAGATATTCTTCTGACTCGAGACACTGCGAGATAAACTAAATTTGACCATTCGACACGATCATCTACAATCCAAACTCGAGTATCAGAGATGGTTAACCCCTGAGATGAGTGAATTGTCATTGCGTATCCTCACGTCCACGGTGATTTATCCGCGCGCAATGCATCCTCAACAACACTGACATCAACTGCGACAACATCATTTAATACGAGATTTTGTTTCCATGACTGTCCTGGTATATCAACGTCGATATTCTGTCGTCGTGTATCAGCTGGTCTATAACACAATGATACACGTAACGCTGAGAATTTTTCTTTATGCTTTTAAAACAACCTCCGTTGAAGTGTATCACGAACTATCTTTCTACTTACCGCTATCAAATCGGCTGGATTGCACGTTTGCTGAAAGTCGTTCATAGAAGTTTCTGAAATTATTTTATGCATTATTTCACACTGAATTTTATTAGGTTGTAGTCTGATTAATTTTTTAAACTCCCTTAATTCTGCATCAAGAGATTTGTGATCATCAGTTATCTCCGAGTAATAATCTACAAAATTCTTTAACCAATCATGTGGAGATGGTCCAACAAACGATGGTGGTTGACCGTGATCACCGCACATTATCACAGCTGTATTTTTCAATAACAACCAATCGAGAAACATTTTTAATATATCTTTAGATACTGTGCACACTTCATCCCAAATAATAATTTTTGGAATATATTTCTCTCCCATTCGGTCAGGAGTCCATGTATCGGAAAAAGCTGTGATAAGTACATGATTGCACTCCTCGTTGTTTCATTTCTCTTGCGAGTCTGTGTGTAGGTGTTAGCACAATCATATCATCTGAATTCTGTCGAAATAATTCGATCACTCGAGTCGTCTTCCCAGACACACACCCCCGGTCCGTTTAGATAGACCGTCTTGTGTCTGGATACTGGATCATACACGGACGCCGCAGACGATAATTCTGATATCTGACTGCTGAGATAAATATCTTTAATCGTAACATCTGCGGATTCAGAATAATTACGTAACATTTCTTCTTTTATTCTCCACAAATCCTATGATGCATCAGTACTCGTAAAACGAGAAAGTAATTATGAATATTTTTTATCGATATAAAATGAATCCGTTGCAACTCTGACTGCAGTGTCTGGGAACCTATTTATCATTGATAATAAGTTTATAGACACATAAGCGAGCATTGAAGATGTTAAATGAGTATACTGAGGCGATTCGCCATTGGTATAACCAACAATAGTACCCAACCGTGTTCCGTCAGACAAATAAGCATTTTCCCGTTCATAAAATATATTTCTCGCTGCTGCATCGGCGATTATACAATCATATCCAACATCGTCCATAATTGATCGTGCATGATGCAGTTGATGATTAACCGCGCCGCCTTGAGTAAACTTGCCAATTATTCTTCTACCGAGTTCCTTTGCGGCGCTATCATCATCAGGTGATGGTAACCAAACTTTGGTCTGCTTCCGATATGATATAATTGCTTCGCTGACCGTCAACGATATCAGTATTTTACTGTCAAGAATATATCGTAACAACACTATTGGTGCCCAGCGTTTTTCTGAAAAGTGTCTACCAAACCAAACATAACAGATCAGATGAAGATCCTTAGCGAGTTCGAATGATATATAGGAGCGAATCCCTGTCAGTGTAAAATCCGGCAATGGTCCATTAATTGCCACTCTGGTCATCTCGTTTTTGGGGTGTCCAAATTGCTTAAAATATCCAGAACACTCCCCCAATCCAAGAAAACTTCCCCGATAACACGCGACCATATTAACTGAGATAACGTCGCTGCGGTCATATTTGGTACTCTACAATCCGCCGTGTCCGTATTCACAGCAACTTAATTGTACGTCTTTGAGAAATCCAGCGCGTATTGGCTTCCACGAATTTTTCTCTCTGGCAGCGTGGCAACTGACAGAACTGTGAAACAATTATTTAGTAATTGCTCAGTATTCTCGGTTGAAACATTCTGCGCAAGATGTCTCATCGTTTCATGAAGAGATTCTTTACGATATAATTCGCCGTTAGGTCGAACAAATTGATCATATTTTCCATCATCGGAACTCTTAAATAACCATACTGACACAGGATCGTTTTTACTTATTTCGTGAATGAAATCAAACATGTTTCTTCCAGAGTCTGCGTAAAATCTTACAGTTCGATCTTGTGGAAATATTGTGACTGCGCTTGTCCACACGTTATGATCAACGATATTTATTGGAGCCCCCCCACCCCACCCTTTTTATAATGTTTCGAGTCGTGTAAAATCTCTCCTGTTATCGTTGCTACGATTATTGGGAATTTTAGTGTTTTCTCTAACTTAGCGACATCATTTATTGTAGCTCTGGTATCCTTAACCGATTCAGCCCATTTGTTTATCCGCGAACGTCGTAGATTCGTTAACCCATTTCCACGCATCGCATTCGTAAAATGTTCGATTACTCGATCGGCTACACAATTCAGACTTTACTTTGAAAATCTCATTGGTGCAAGACCATTAATATTGGGTTTATCATTTAGCTGTTAAAATTCCATAAACAATTGCTGTTACCGTATACGCTCGTTCGTAACATAGTCTGTCAGTACCAGTCAACATTCCTGGTTTGGAATTTTTACTTAGCACAGCGGTTTTTCCATTATGAAAAACAGGATCACGTTTGTCACGGATAATCCACTCAGCGTAATCTGTTTATGATAATACAGTACACTTTTTTCTGAAAAAAATATTTCTGATCGTTGATATAATCGATAATCGTTTTCGCCCGCGTATCGTTCATTGTAGCATCAATAACTTCGTCGACACCTTTGTCAATCAATTTGCCATTGCATACAATTTTGAATGTCGACCACGTGTGAGATGCCCCATCATCACGAAAATCTTTTTTAGCATCCCTGATAGTATTAATCAGATTAATAGTCGGATCAGTCAGAGTTCGCCTCCGCAAGTCAGGGGTTTTTCTGTCAAGATCGAATCTGGAAGTTTTCCAAGGCTCGATTGTAGATAATCTCTCAAACTCTTCCATATTATATTTCAGACAAGTATTTAAATAAGAAATATTATATATACGATGACTCAAATAAGAAATCAGTGCAGGTGGTTGATGGTAGGGTCTTCAACTCCTTGTAATAAATCCTGTGTGAAGGAATTCTGGGGAAAACATTTGAAAAGCGTGCGTTGAGGAAGTCTTGGTCCATAGCCTTGTTTAAGATGTGGTATTGGAGTTAGAGTGAAAACACAGCTGTGTGCGTGTTGTGGTGGTAAACGATATAGAGAGTTAAAACGATATTACGATTTTAAAAAAATAACAAACCTGTCATTGATAAGGTTGTAAGAACCCCTGAAGACTATATAGCTATATCTGAAGAAAAGTTAAAATTCAGACAAATAATATTATGTATAAATGGATCAGAAAGAATTTGTTCAACATCCCACCATTAAAATATTATGAAGCATCTCGTGATGGTGTAGTAAGACACTATCAGCGAAATAAACCAGTTGGTATAGGTGATAATTTTGGTTATCTTAGATTCACCACTGGGAAGAAAAAATATTAAAATCACAGGTTTTTATTCGAGGTTTTTCACAGGGAGATCAAAGACGGTCTTGTGATCGATTATATCAACAGTGTCAAAGTGATAATTCTTTGCAAAATATTTAGGCTATTACACAGAGATAGAATATTACACGTGGAAGGAAGGAGGGAAACAGAAAACATAAGGTAGTTAAATCTTTCAATATTGAAACGGGTGAAGAGAGAATTTTTTAATAAATGAACGCAGCTGTCAAGTATTTTGACATTTGCATGCCTTCAGTACGAAAAGTCGCAAATCTGCTCTCTCAAAAAATATAAACAAAAATCATTTTCCATTATTGTTAAAGATACAGGCAATGAACGAAGATAACTCTACCGAGGATATGTAACGCGGTTGACAAAGTTATCCTCGTTTCCTGTATTGATTAACCGCCTCCTAGTTTCACTATCGCATAGTTGTACACACATTACACCAAATCAATTGGGCTATTACAGTTTCTCAATGTACAATAGACTGAAAGGTAAATTGTCATTCTTTCCTCGTTTAGTCTCTTCAGAATACCTGTAAGAAATATATTTTTGTGGTAACGGTTAACACGGAAGTGAAATAACTACGGTCTATCTGGTATCAGTTCTATTTCAAGCACTAACAGTTATCTCCGATTACTTCCCGTAGATTGTTTTTATCAAGGAGTGTCAGTACGGGCAGTTGTAATTGATTATTGGGATAAATATTTTTTCCTCCACAGACGATACATATGTTTTACTGAATCCGTCCGGTTTTCTGGTTAATCTACATTTTTTCTTCGAATATAATTAAGAAAAATTAAGAATATAAGTCACGCCTATCTTTGAATTTCCATGTATCGGTCCAGCTTATATACTATAGGACACGTTTTCTTTACTAGGGTTTTCGAAACTCAACAGATTAACACAGCTTCCCGCCATGTCAACAAATGGCGGGCGCCTTTTTACGCACAAAGGGGTTGATTTTGAGGGGAGGGTGTGCAAAATCGGTTGAGCGTAGAAAATGACCCCGTGTCCGTCTGTACCGTCCTTACTGAAAATACTTGTAAATAGTGTAAATACTGTGTTGTGCCGTCCTTACTGTAAATAATTATAAATAGTGTAAATACATGTATCGTGCCGTTCTTACCGTAAATACCTGTAAATACATGTAAATACTGTGTTGTGCTGCCCCAGCTGTAAATAGTGTAAATACAATGATGTAAATATGCTGCTATATGTACTGTGCCTTCCATAGAACTAATTTAATTAAGATTTCATGTTGTGCCGTCCATAGAATTAAGTTAATTAAGATTGTATGTTGTGCCGTCCATAGAATTAAGTTTGTAAATACTGTAAATATTGTAAAATATTGTAAATACAATGCTGTAAATATGCTTCAAAACAGAAAAGGGTCAGCAACGACCCATTCATTTTTATTATATATATATATATATATATATATATATATATATATATATATATATATATATATATATATATATATATATATATATATACACACACTGTATAATGAATTATGAAACTATTAATGAAGTTATTTCTGCTATTAAAAATTAGAAAGCGACGGCATAAATATATCTGATGAACTATATCCTGAAAAAAATTATTTATGATTTTGAGACACTGCAAGAAAAAAGAGATGAAGGAAAGTATATTTTACCATCCGAGTAAGACTCGTGAAGAAGAATCAGACAGCATTGTGTCAGTCGCTAGCTACAATAAAAGAAAGTGAAGTAAAGGAATTTCTCTCTCTCTCTCTCTCTCTCTCTCTCTCTCTCGTGCAATCGAAAAAATTAGATCTGAATTATCTCGTGAATATGAAGCAAAGAATGCACTTAATACTCGTGTGAGGCAACTAAGAAAGATTATGTCAAGTAATGAAAATGAAAGTTAGACTCGTTCGTGGAAATAGTCCATTTATCAGTCCATCTTGACTGTCAAGGAGGAGAAATTTTTTTGTGCTGTTCCCTTGTCCTTTACCATTGACCAATTTTCAGTATAAAAACAAAATTATTGTGTTTTTTGTGGTGAAATCTGTCAGTTTTACACGATTTTGACTACCTATTACCCTATGAGAATTAACAAATCAGTCGATTTACACGATTTTGACTACCTATTACCTTATCAGAATTAACAAATCAGTCGATTTACACGATTTTGACTACCTATTACCCTATGAGAATTAACAAATCAGTCGATTTACACGATTTTAACAACCTATTACCTTATCAGAATTAACAAATCAGTCGATTTACACGATTTTGACTACCTATTACCCTATCAGAATTAACAAACCCAACAGATTTCCAAAGAAAATAAAAAAATTATAATAATTTTTTTGTGAAATCTGAACGACAGTTGCAGATAACAGTTTGGGTCTGATCCAGTATTAGTCTCTGTCAGTAAAAAACTATCCACCTTGACTGTCAAGGACAAAGAGGAGAATTATTTTTTGTACTGTTTCCTTGATAAAAACACTACGAGAAATCGTATATTTTTACGATTTCACATATAAATTCATGTTCAGCATTTCCATAGGAAGGTCAATCAAGTTCCCGGATTGGTCAGTTAATCTGAAATTTATTCTTGATAACAGTGGATTATGACATCGCAAATAGACGGGATTGACTGGTTCTTGCACAATGAGAGAACCAGGTGGGACTTGTGGGGTAAAAGTATATAAGATGTATCCTTGCTGTGCCTGTGTGGAGACTTCTGTGTTTATCTGATAGCTTCCAATAATTACATCACACACAAGATTGATCGCGATCAACGAGGATATATTTAAGTTTTCCAGAGAAACGTGGCTACCTGTCCCGTGTGGGTCATTGTTGTGTCGGAGAATAGTTGCCGGCGGTAGTGTTATTCTCCATTGTTCGAGTATTTCAGGAAAAACTCATCAATGATATCGTTGACGGATTTTCTTAACTCGGTTGGGTTATACCCGGGAAATTTAAATGTCGGTAAATCAGCTTTTGTTATTTTCTATTTGTTAAGAAATTGTTGCTTAAGTTTATCTTCTGAGTTAATTACCGCTTGTACACACATCTGATTTATGTACTCAAGATCAGCCATAATTTGATTTAACGCCTCAGTATACACAATAATATATTTCCTATCTCATCTTATATCAATGAGGTATTCTGTAAAATACCGGCGTAATCTTTTTAATGCTGTTTCATATGAATGTTTAGCAGTCTCTTAGATGAAATGTGTGATCCTCCATTCATCAAGTTCTGCACCTTGAGAGTCCTTCCAAATAAACTCATTACTGGAAAGACTAAATGGTGTAATATTTAAATGTTTTCCCATTAAGCCGGTTACTCCGCTCAGACCAAACCATTTTAAATAGTCTTTAAGAAAATCTTGTTCTCCCTTAGGATATGAAGCATTATCCGTCGTAAATCATCCTGCGTTGGTTCAGGTAGTAGTGGAGGCGGTTGCGGTGCAACATCAAGCCAACCTAACACTGATCTGATTGATGATTGATATATATCAACGGCGTAATCGGGAGAATTTATCTCGATTGTAGATGATAATGTTGGTTGATGAACTGTTATTTTTATTTTGGATTACTGGCCTGTGATATTTTTTATTCTGCGTGCAAATTCGTCATTGATCTGTTCGATCTGATAACTTCCAGTCGGTGTCCCAACAATGTTCCAATCGGGGGTTCCATCTGGTTTATTTTTATTTGCAAACATCAACGAATCATTTGGTTGTAATCTACCGACTGATTACGATCTGATATTTGGCCAACTGTGGTATACTCGGAACTGTGCAAGAGCGATTTCTTTTACTGAAATCGTAGTTGGAAAATTAATACTGAATTCAGGGGTTTGTGAGCTTGTCGATATCATTGTTGTTTTTATCGGCGCTGTGTTCGCGGCTATCTGCTGAAGTAGTTCGGTCATTATTTAAATTTTCATTTTTCAAATGACGGTTTTCTGAATCAATTACTTCACTGTATATCTTCACCATGTTGGTAAATTCGAAATATGATATTGTTGTATCGTCGAGGCTGGATGATAACAGTGATGATAATTTCGAGTACGTGGCTGTTGCCGTGTGTAAACCGTGTAACATAATCGTGTAATTTTGTATTCGTGCACGTGGATATCTTTTTCGCGAAAATAATAAAAACATTTGCAATTGCCGCTGATGATGAAACGCATATTGTTGCTACTTCTACTGTTATCGGAGTCAGCGCTGATAGCACTACCCCGGTGGACGCAACTAACGTGGACACTGAATAAATAACATCAATGGCAACTGCACGCAGCTTATATTTTTTTACTTTCACGGTGTACTTGTCATTGATGGTTTTTAGCGCTGATTGCCATCCACGTACTTGATCATACCTATATTTCTGAACACTTGACTCTGTCAACGCTATTATTATTTTACGCAGTAGCCGATTGAGGCGTTTCAGCAACAAATTACAGACACCACCAGTAAGATGTTGCGGTTAATTTCTTATCAGCTGCTTCCACAATAAATATTTCTTCGGTTCTGTTATTTAACACAACAGACACAACCCAGGAAAACTTATTGGTTGAATGCCGCCAGGGATACGTTGTAAATATCTCAAATTTTGCAGCACTGAACACAGACAGTCTATACACACCAGTAACTGTTGCGGTATGTTTGAGAGTTTTATTTTGCTCTGACCATGTTGCGAATCCGGATGACACTGTGTGTACTACGTTGGTGATCTGTTTCTGAGGAATTTTAATCAGATTAATTTTGCTAACGATATCAGGAATTCCACTTACGATGTTTTCGAGTGTTTTCTTAATCGTATCAATGTTCGTCTTGATATCAGAAAGTTTCATGTCAGTGGTCAATAGGGTGCCAAAGAATTCCTCTGCAGTTTCATTAATTTTTCTAAAATTTCTGCGAAGATTCGTGAACATACTCACATGAACGTCATACTCGGCCCGTAACGTGGATAATTTATTATCTACGGTGCTCTAGTTAATGTCCACATAATTTTTGTTGCCGCGTCTTCGTCGGATGTTGGGTCTCGAAACGTTACTATTTTATTTCCGTTCATGCTAAGTTCACCTGTCATTGTGTAGCCGGTATTCTTCAAACGATTAGCGATTTCATCTCTGATGATTGTAAACGATATACTTGAGTCTCTGATTCTACCCCCGTCAGTAAACATTGGGATGATATCCATGACCGCACCGAGTACTCGTCGAACTATATCATTCCATTTGATGTTGCTCGTTTTTAGCCTGCCATATCGGTTCTGAAAAACAACAACCTCATCCCGGTCAACTCCAGCCAGGTTCATGAGATCATTAAGGTCATTTTTTGTCGCGTACTTTGAAAAATCTATGCCAGATTTTTTTATACTAATATCACTACGAGATCTTCCGTAAATATCACCATTGTTCTTTTCTTCGTTTTCAAATCGTAGATTTCCAACGCTGAATTGTATAATCGTGCACAGCTTTGTGAGGCGGTAATGATGATTTTGATATAGACTCGAGCACCGCAATTGCTTCACTGCCGCATATTGGCAGATCCGTTAATTTTTGTGTTGGCAGCGTTGAGTACCAGACTGGCACGTTGTACGGCGTGACATATCTGAGAAATTCCTGCGACGGAGCTAAACCGTATGAGTCAAAATAAACAATTCCACGAGGGTCAATCGCGTATGATTCTCAGCGAGTTCCAGGTCCAGTGCTTTTATCGAGCTTAATAATACCAGTTTCAATATTATTTGGTTGTAATGGTAATTGATCTCGCATAAAAACACTCTGAATTTTATTTTTGAGTTGTTTAGCGGCATTAAGTAAATCAGAATTTGACATTGGTGTAAAACACCATCGTGGGTTCAACATAGATAAGTTCCCGGAAGTCTCAGACCTTTCCCTAGATAAGTTCCTGGAAGTCTCAGACCTTTTCCTTGAACGAATCGTCCTAGATAAGTTCCCGGAAGTCTCAGACCTTTTCCTAGATAAGTTTCAGGAAGTCTTAATCCCTTTCCCGTTAGTTTTTTTAATGCCATTGCAGCGGCGGTTCCAACAGCACCTAACGCAGCAGCTTTTGCAACAGCTGGAGCATCAGTGCTGGTATTGCCGCGAGAAGTGAGAATATTCCTCCGGTTTTAACTGCGTCGTTGACAGCACCAGCAGAAAGTTTAAATCGACTTCCTGTCTTGGAATGTTTAGCGTCATTGAGATGTTTAAGTTGGCGCGCTGTCAACGACAGTTTATTTTCACCGTCTGTGATTTGATTGTTCTTTAGCGTTATTGTGGTCCCACATTTTTTTTTGCTGATGCGGATTGTAATTTCTTGATCTGAGCAGGAGTCAGACTGACACTAGCATGATGGTAAGACATTTTAAAAAATAATCGTGTTTCTAAATAACGTGGATTAAAGATTTTCTACTGTTGCATCAATGACTCTCATTCGACCACTATCACCTTCAAGTAACATTGCTTTTGTCGCTAAGTATAACCGCAATTGCTCTGTGATCAACACCACCACCTGTATTCACGCTGGCTCTGAAGTGTATATCAACGATGATTGTTTGGATAAATCAAGATGCTCCAGCGAAAAGTAATAGATCGGATATCGATTTCTAAAATCATGCTGTGAGATCTGTAAAGCAGTATCTACGTTTTGATCACGCCCCGTAAACGTCATTAACCGATGGTATACACGCGCTATATGATTTTGTTCATAATTCAGTAGTATGTTTTCTGTTGGTTCTTGTTGTCCGTTTATTCGCAAAGAAAAGAAACCTCGGTAACACCAAGTCGGTCAAATATCATATGACTACGTTCTTGTGAGCGCAATCGCGCAGTCTCCTGAAGCGCAACAAATATATGTCGTGGTGCAGAAACACTTTGCTGTGATGCTATGTGCCATGTACATTGCCCGTTAATGTTAGATTCTATACTGTCTGTAGTTGTTGTCAACCACGACAACAGAGACTTACCACCTGTGT
The DNA here is from genome assembly GCA_028554795.2 of Sinohyriopsis cumingii. Taxonomy (NCBI): domain Eukaryota; kingdom Metazoa; phylum Mollusca; class Bivalvia; order Unionida; family Unionidae; genus Sinohyriopsis; species Sinohyriopsis cumingii. Next base: position 134,142,716 of record CM068828.1, read on the forward strand.
CCATAAAAGATAATAGTCGCTGTTCTTCTGCGATCGTTGGAGTCATTACCGGTTACCATAACGAAAGTTTTGTCAATACTACTTTACCAGCATCACAAGCAGGTCTCCAGAGCACGTTGTTGTCGTCACCCTTTCTCACAAGTGCAACTGTGTGTTTAGCTTCAAAGATAACTTTTCTAACATTTCTGCAAAATCCAAAGATATGCGACAGTGGATTTGCGCATGAAAAATTTCTACGAAGCCCTTCCAACATTGATCGGGGTGTTGCAAATCCTAGATTGTAATTTGAATTAGCATTAATAATTATCTACTCCACATCTGCGTCATCGGCAGCGGCAGTGTGTGTTTTTTTTTTTTTTTGTGGTCGTCTTTTAGTATACTGATAGCTTTCAGGGTCGTTAGAATTATCTTTTACAAACATCATTGTGGGACCTGCTGATCTTGTATAATCATCAGAGTATCTTGCTAGTCCTATTATTGTTATAGCAACGTCAACATCTTTCTGAATTGTCTCAATGTGTTTTCCATCAATCAAATAAGTAGCGCTATCAAATAGTGCCATGATGCCGTTGTTGACAAAACCAATTTCTAACCCAGCTGCATCCTCGCTATTATCGTTTTTTAGAATTTCACCATCAACCTCAATAAAAACCTCAGCGGGTAGAAAGTATCTGCTTGTATCATGGACTTGTAATTCAATTCTCCCCTGCTTATTTGGTAGTCGTGCTTCATAAGAATAAAACTGATAATCACGCACAGACTCATCTTTAAGGACCGGTGTTTCCATGTCAAATGCTGTGTCGGATATGCGCTTAAACAATTTTACTATAATTATTTTCGTCTAACACGAAGATTACCGCCTTCGGAAAACTCCGCTTCCTGATATTAAACTTGAACTATTATCCCCCGATTCACCGAGTCCTTGATCTGCTAGTGCTGACAGTTTCTGATTTGCAGCTTGATTTATTATTTTACTAACATTTGCAGGCATAAGTTCAGTGCTTGTTAATTTTACTGGCTGTGATTTTCGTCGTATTAATCGTGTTAGTCTTTGATTGCAGAGAACGCCTTACCAGCAACGTTGACGATTGTACCAGGAGCTTTTTCACGAACAACATCAATAGCCTTCATTGATAATTGTTTTGCAACAGGCGCTACTTTTGGAGCTAACGTTCTGAATAATCCCTGAACACCATCACCAAGTCCATCTCCGTAAATCGCTCGGTAGGTTGGTAATCGTGAGTTTATTGCTCTGACCATTACGGGTCCATTTTGACTATTGTGTATGATCATCTTATTTTACTTGCCATTTATCTAATCATTGTGACAACTAGTCACTGTAATCATCAACGAGTTCATCGATAAGTTCCCGGTAAACGCTAATATCCATGATACCACCTGTAAATAATCGCTGAGAAATATCAGCTGCTTCATTAATCATTTCCGGAGAATTATTATCAGCACGCGCCCCTCCCACGAGAACTTCTAATCGTTGTACGTCATCGAGGATATTGTTAGGACAAACAAGACCACTTCCCAAACCACTTCTGGTTGCTCCTTCTTCCTCACTTTTTGTTTTCGTGCTTTTCTCAAATAGTCTTAAGGTTGATCTTTCTACTTTCGATTTCTTAAGTAGCTCTTCAGACCTTTTAAGTTCTGACATCAACTTTTGCTGCGGTGGAGGAGGTTGTAGTTGTTCTATCTGTTGTTGCGGTGGAGGAAGTTGATAGGAAGGCTTTCGCACAGAAGGTTGTGGCGGTAGCGAATAGGGAGGTGGTGGCTCTTGAGGTTATGATTTGTATTGTTTTACTCTTTCTTTATCAAGTTTATGTATTTCTTTCGTAAAACTCGCAAATTTTGGATCATCATTTCTGGTATGTTTTTTGTTGAAATATACACGATGTATCCACCTGATGAAAGTATCATTGTTTATGGTAACATACTTTTGTTTTAAAATTTTGGTTTTTTTTGTGCTAGACCTTGCAATGTCATAGTAGGTAAATATTTTTCTTCAGTTTCTTTAAGTTGCTCGATAACACTTTTGTTAAAAAAAAATTTCACGTCGGCGACTTCAGTACGAATTTTGCCAATACCTTCAAGTATTTCTTCATCGACAGGTGGAGGTTGAGCTGCAGCTATTTCAGTTGGAAGTTCTCGTAAAATCTTTTTTGTTTTCTTAGTTCTCGCTGCTATTTTTTCAGTTTGCTCAGCGGTCTGTTTTGATACTGGAAGAAGATCCTCCTTAATAGCCTTTACGACTTTTTCATTAACTTTAGTAACAGGTTTAAATAACTGTTCCGTACTTTCTGCGTATTCAACTTGTGCTTCTTGTCGAGCTTGTATGTTTTTTTCTGAAAGAATCTCTCACAGGGAGAAATTTATTAATTGCATCCAGTCGCTCTCGAGCTAGACGTGCAGTATGACATTCCGGATTAACCATTATTTGATATAACAATTTTTAATTGATAGTAGCAGGGAGGGCGAGACCTCGATAAGGCGTCATCGTAGTAAAACTCACGTGTATACCCGAACACAGCAGAGAAACAGTCTCGGAAAGTTTGAGTCCTCGCTTTCACGTTTTTTTCTTTCTTTCGTTTTTGTAATAAGGGTTAGTTTACCTAAATAACGCTTATAAATTGAGGTGGATTATTTACCAAGCAAGTGCCCTACTGTTAGCTCCTTTCTTTTTTAAGTAAGGCATAAGTAAGGCATAAGCTGCGTTGCAGCATGCTTCTTAGTCCTAATTTGGCACTTCTGCATTTATTTTAAATTTCAATTTTGACCAATAATTTTATTTTATTAAATCCTCAATTGTGTTTTTTTAATTTATGCAGATGCTAACTTCACTTTTACTCACCAACCTTTAAAATATTTGCTTGCTTATGTCTCAAGTTATGTGTTGTATGTTTTTTCCAGTTTTTATTTATGTATTATGATGTGTTTGTATGTTTTGCTAACCTTGCTTGTTGTAATGCCTCATTTGTTTTATGTGTGTGTGTGTGTGTGTGTGTGTGTGTGTGTGTGTGTGATTTAGATTTTTAACGTAGCTTTACCAATTTTTCAGTCATGTCACTAAGATGTTTGCAGTATGACAGTTTATAGTGATATCTAGCACTGGGGCATCATGCCACATACATGTAGCATTATGTCCCACCCAGTCACATTATCCTGACACCAATCCGACCAGTCCTAACACTAACCTCTTAATGCTGAGCGCCAAGCGAGGCAGCTGTTAGTACCATTTTTGTAAGTCTTTGGTATGACTCGGCCGGGGATCGAACCCCCGACCTCCCGCATCCGAGGCGGACGCTTTTGTTTTATGTACTGTCAGTAAAAAGCTCATTAGAGATATTAAATAAATCATACCTTACCTGACCTGACCTGACCTAACCTCATTTCACCAGACCTGACCTGACCTCAACTCACCTCACTTAACCTCACCTCACCTCACTTGACCTGACCTGACCTTACCTCAGCTTATAATTTGAGGGTTGACAATATTAATTAGTGATTATATTTAAAGAAAAAAGGATGTCCCTGAAACGGGACTTTAGTTACACTTGAAAATGAAATTTTCTTTGTAAGGCAGGGTTAGTCCTAGCACCTATAACGCCAGCCTCCACATCCAAAACATATATTTCACCCCTCTCCTATTGCCACTGATTTAAGTTACAGACAGGAAATAGTGATGCTGATTAGTCCCACTCTTTGAATTCTCCACCCTAGCCTCAGGATTGACTCTTCTGGTGGTGAGTGTTGCTATTGTTGCATCTGTTTCTTCTGCTGTTGCAGCTGGCACTGCACTTGACTTTGTTGATGCTGCATTAAATCATGATTCATAAAAAACGTCAGTTGAATTGTCACGGATGGTTTGGCTTTGATGTCAATGGATGCTATGTTATTGAGCAAAGGAAAAATGACCTTAATGATCATGAAACCATATTTCTATTTCTTCTCATGGTCTTAATGAAAATGTGATCCCCTCAAAAATGAGTCAGGAAATATTCTAAAAGAAATCCAAGACTCCGTTGATAAAGAAAACATATACACTATCAACCTCCATAGTCTCACCTTATTGAACTAGAAGAAATAATTTCTTCTCAAAAAGTGTGTGATATTATTTTCAATGGTGTGTAACCCAAACAAATCAAAATATACCATCCTGTTGCCATTGGAAAAGTCAAGAATCACTCAGTGAATTGATGGTTAATGATTTGCTGTTCTGACAACATAAGCGCCAATGTCTGTGGGGGTTCTGATGAGTTAGTTCTTTCTTGGCTCATACCTTTGGATTCCATGGAACTGTTTACCACCTCTGCATCTACATGAAGTGACATTCACATGTGATGGTAAAAAATTAATTCACTCTTGGCTTTTTCATCAAACTGGCATATGATTTAGTGGGTATACAAGATAGCTAGTGTGGGTCATTACTTCTTACTGCATTTTTTCTTGAGTTCTTCCTCCAAGAGTTATACTGGTCACTATGTGTATCCTATCTTACACGGAGAAATGGCATTAAACCAATAAACAACAACAAACAGAGGTGTAGGAAGTATTTATGATCTGCTGTTACAAAGCTTTCATATAAAAATGCAAAAAAAAAGAAGAAAAAATGTAAAGTGTACAAAAATTTCTTATAAAACTATAAAATACAAACAATATTTTAAAAATTTGAACAATTGCAAATTAATGTTTCTTTTAAAAAGGACAAAGTTTCAACCAAAAATGTACTACCAAAAATTTATAACCAAAATATAAAGATCTAAAACAAAAATTCAAATACAAAAAGTTCATATAACTTAAAAACAAATTAACATTTAATAATATTTTGAAAATTAAATACAACTTAACAAGACAAACATGAATAAGTAATCTGAAAACATGCACACAAAACTTCAAAACAAAACATTCCGAATATTTACAACAACAACAAAATTAAAAAGCCAGATTCAAAACTAAATTGAAAGCCAATTTGAAAAATAAAATATTGCAAATACAAACAATTTAAAACTGGATTGACCTGAATGAAATTAAAACATGAAAAACATGTTAACAAAATATGTTGCAACTGATAAGTTGTAAGGAAAACGTTTTAAAGAATGTGTGAAAGGTTTTAATGTAAAATCTTTACATGTTATAGAAAATCACAATTGTTTAATTTTTTTAATTTTTTAGCTGTCAAATTTTTTAAATATTTATAAAACTTGAACAAATAAAATTTACAAAATTGAGGAAAAAAATAAATATTTAAAAAATTAAAATAATAACATTGTTCAAAAGCTTCTTTTATACAATATTACAAAGTCTGAAAGCTGCCAAATTTCTTTAATTTCAGTTTTAAACATTAACAAAATACCAAACAAAACAGAGGAGGAAAAGTGTATAGATGAAGGACATGTATAAACTTGTAATTTACACATATCTGTGGCCTAACCAATACACCTTTACTATCCAACACTACACATGCACATAGAGGAAGGAAATGAGACAGTAGATGATTTACACATTCTTATAGACAAAATAACACACACATCTATTAAAGGAACAACAAACAACAAAACAAAAAAACAGATCCTAAGACAAAAGCCAAGAGTAAGAAACCAATCCATGAGGCAACATTATTTATATGTCATGAACAAGGACATTGGCAAGCAAACTGTCCTTCACAAAAAGGAAAGTGAAGGAAGTGCAAAAGGAAAAAAAAGAAGATATTGAAGAAGAAGAAGATATTGAAGAAGAAGAAGAAGCTATGACCTCTTAGAAGATTCAAATAAATTCAGAAAAACATTTATTGCAGTGGTAGAAATTTCATTGTGATTCCTTCTTTATGAGAAAACTCCCAAAGTAAGTTAAATTAAAAAGTTGGTTATTATTATTATTATTATAATTACTGAACAGACATATACATATAAAACAGCACACATACCATCAAACAGACATAAAGGATATATATATATATATATATATATATATATATATATATATATATATATATATATATATATATATGCATTTTTAAGTTGTATTTAATTTTTTTAATATTACATATTTTGCAATTATTTAATTTCTTGTGTATGATGTTTTGATTATTGTTACAATTGTTACTTTTTGTTAAATTGTTTAAATTACTCAGTTTGTCTTACAGTTTATTAATTTTGTAAAGTTTGCAAAAAAAAATTTAATTTTTATCTTACAATTTTGTACATTTTCAAATTGATTGAAAAGGTTTCATAAATGTATGTACTTTTTCAGAAATTTCTATTAATTGTTAAAAAATTGTACCATTTTATAATTATCTTTTTTACATATATTTAATTTATAGTGTGTGTTTAACTTTTGTCATGATTGTAAGTTGTAATAAGCAGAATGTTTTCATAGCATTTGAGATTAATGCCAGTCACACTAGATTAGGTGCATCATGTTCTATTACATGATAGGTAAAGTGAAAACTATGTATAAATATGGATTTGATAAACAACTAATTTATTCCTGTTTTAGGTCAGTCTGTGGCAATTCTTTTTATCAGTGTTCACAATTATGTTGGTGAAATCAAATATGACTCAAAAGTAATAATAATATCCATTGGATCTATAAGGTGTTCATTGACTTTTTTATTAATACATTACTTTGAATTTCAATGAATTCATTCAAAGACATTCTGGATTGCATCATTGTGTTATATCAGGACAGTCAAGGCTATTGGAATTGGGGCCCCGAGTGGCCGAGTGGTCTAAAGCGCTCTTCGTTACGGATCACTGCCATCTCACCTCTGTCTGCGGCGGTTCGAGTCTAAGATTCAGCCAATGTGGGCATGTGAGAAAGCTTGCCAGTAGCTTCTCGTGGGTCGGTGGTTCTTTCCGGGGTTTTCCGGGTTCTTCCTCCACCATTAATACTGGCCGCCATGTATAGCCTATCGTGCTGAAAAATGGCATTAAACCCCACAACAACAACAAGCTATTGGAATTAATTTAGTACATTCTTTTGTTTTGGACAATTGATGTGACATTTAGCATTATTTGAACTTCACAATAATGTAAGTGTCTTTTTAATGTTTTTTGGGGGTATTGTAGGGAAATATTGCTCATTGATTTTACTGAAATTGTTGGTTTCAATTTCTTTTTGTTACATATTTTAAGACAAAGCGGTAAAACTTTGCAATAATTAAATAATGTTAAGATTTCTCTTTTTTGTTGCTTTTTTGCAATTTTGAGATTGTTAATATTTTCGATACTTTTTAAAGACTTTATTTAAATAAAAAGATTTTTTTTATAGAAAGATTGAATTATGTATACATTTTTAGTTTAAAATTTGCTTTTTACTTGTTTGTGTAAAATTTATTTTCTTTTCAAACAATGTTTATAAGTACCTTATAATTTTTACATTGTTTAAAATATTTGTACATTTATCTTTTCAAAATATTTGTAATTTTAATGTTTTATACTCTGTAATGTTGATTGTAAATTTTGTACTTTTTCTTTCAATTTTATGTTTATTTTTTAAAACTGATTCATCGTGTAAATTTTGAAAACTATACAAAAAATTTCTTTAATTATTTTGTCTTCTTTCATTATTTATATTTTTTAAAATTTAAAAGAATTACGTATTGACTTTTATATATTCTTATATACAAATTATGTTTCAGCATAAATCAAGTCTTCTGCTTCAATAGAATGTCAAGTAGCTCTTGACACAGAATATATACATCTACATGGAATCCAATTGCTCTGCAAAATATGAACTTTTTCATTAATAACCCCAATAACCCCAATGAAATTAGAGTTTATGTCATCAACAAAAACTAAGGATGTCCTAGTTCATGTCATCAATGCATATGACTGTTATGATCCAGGAAAACAATATGATAGGCTTAATGAGATGAAATGTTGTTTTTACCTGATTCAATAATACTGTCGACCCACCCCCACCCCCAAATAAATAAAGAAATATAGAAATAAATACAGCATTAAGCAATACACGTTTATATTAAGTAATTTTAGAAAATCACATTTGCATAAAGTAATTTTCATGAATGATTTAACAGTTGTCATGTTGTATCAGTCGGCATTGCACTCCATCCGATACTCTTTTTTCCTCCGGAATTTAGAATGGGAGGGCATCGGCTTCAACCCGGAATAGTACTAGGCCATTTCCGCCAGGTCCTGTTTCTCACTTGAGGGAAAAGACCAAGATTTTCCGATTGCTGCAACAACTTTCATGCGGTTAACCCTTGATTTTATTTGTTTAGTTCAATGCCACAATGTCGACGACCATAGCAGTGAAAACTAAACAACGAGTGAAGAAAGGTTTTGATTATAAAGAACTACATGATTAATCTGAGACAAAGTTCTTAGGATCAAATTAAGTTGCTTTTTCAGAATAGCAAGATCGTACATGCTTGCAAGGTGTTAAGTTTTAAGCAGGCGTGCCCCTCGCTCCATCATGATTTATAGTAATCACAAGGGCGTTTTAGGCCTGTAGTGCAGGACCCCGAGCCTGATATTTATGTGTTGGGCATGTAATTGTATAGATATATCACGTTCTGATACCCTGCAGCTATATGTGTGCCTTTGGCCCAAGCTAGTTATCCCTTATCATTTTGGCGTAAATTAAGCAAATTTTATTAAAGTTTCCCCATATTGTCCGAGATTCCTCACAATCCAATTGCCTGTTGAACAATTGGAATTCACCGACACCACGCGGTGTCTTAATAGGGTAGCTGCTTACTATTATGGCCGTAGCAGACTTGAACGACTCTGGAGGTCCGGGTGGCTGAATGGTCTAAAATACTGGCCTTTACAGATAATTCTCACATCGGTCCTTTGTGTCAACTCGACCAGTGTGGTAGTCCTACAGTGTAAGACCTCGACTCATATGTTTTGGTCTTACTGCCTAAATAATGTTGCAGTGTAGCGTGTTTTTATGACATCATAATGAAAGTCAGATTTTCAGGAATATCTCACACACTTGGAGGCTCATAACAATGTTTTTTTCTACAAATTAAAGTCATAATATTTTAGTCAGACTCTGCTTACTAAGATATCTTTTTTCTAACAAATTCAAATTCTCACACAAGAAATTGGACCCTTTTTAAATTTCATTGGCCTACATTTCACTTGGCTGGAAAATGATGGAAGCAGGGAATGAAGAAATTTGGTTAAACTGAAGCATACTTCTTTAAGGAAATGAGTAAAAATAGATTAATATTGAAGAAAGGGTTTAGATAGCTTTGTTTCATTCAAGATTCTTATCATCCTTTTAACCGATCAGTGCTCAAAGAATTTTTGTTTTTAGACACAAGCCCTGGCTGAAATTCCACAAGCCTGGACTCTAATTCCCACATATCCATAATTTCTCCATTATTCATATTAACACAATGCTGCAATAACTACAGTTTGAATATAAATTCAGTAGGGTTCAATGGGGTTTAAAGGTATGGTTTAAAGGAAAGTGTTGTTAGTATCCATCACTACGCTGGTGTGTTTGACAAAGTAAAACCTCATCAACCAAGAGTTCTGAAATTTATTTTTGTTAGGCTTTGCTGATAGCTAACCTGATTCAGCTTAAAAAAATTAATTACACTTGAACATTATTCCGACAACAGAAATGATCATGTTCATACCCGTCAACTCTCCTGGCGGTAGAAAAAAGCTCCTGATTTTTTAGGTCTTTCCACACCTACCTCCTGATCTCAAATTATCTCCTGATTTTGAATAGAAATGACAATTATTACATTTTACTTAAGTAAATAGAATGTTAAGTTTAAATATTATTCAAATCAATTTATGAATGTTTCTAGCCTTACTACAATACAAAAATCAGACTAAACCACAACAATAAATTTGTCGGCAATTAGTTTAAATCCCAAGAATGATCACTGCGATGCTGTAGCTTCTCCATTCCCACTAAAGAAACCGACATGAGTGAACACCTGGCATTACTATACTGTGTATTCAAAAGTTGATTACCATCATTAAAGTAAAAGCCAAGGTGGATACGTGGGTTGTTGTTTTTTCCCGGGGTTCTTCCTCCACTGTTTATACTGGCCGCCATGTATAGCCTATCTTGTGTTGAAAAAGTGTTAAACCCTACAACAACAAAAACAACAAAACTAAAGTAAAAGAAGGAATGGAGAAACATAACACGCAGCATATATGCCATCAATAATTATTCAGAATAAATATGTAGTAAATGATTTTAAATGCATTTCGAGAATAAAAAAGGGATATAAAACATGGGAAAATAAGTTCACACATGTACGGTACATGTAGCTTGAGACTGTATGTAGGTACTGCTAGTTACAACAAAATAACATTTATTTGCTGGTGCTGACAGAACACGCATTGTAGAACATGGTCTCTTGGAACTATGTTGAAAGGCTAGTCCTTTTCACAGTATAATTGACAGGTATGCATGCTTTGCATTCTATATATGCAGTAAACTCTGACTTCAAAGAAATGTTGACGCTGTTCACAAACTTGTCAAAAATATAATATATATGGCTTAAACATTCTCATCAAGGCCATAATATATAATAGTAACTCTTTGATTTACTTATAATGGTTGTTATTACCTATGCATTAGCACAATGGGCTCACAGCTTCCTTTAAATACATTTTACTAGCTATTGTCAGTCAATTAAGTAATATGTGAAATGGTGGTTTATAACTGTCCTCTTTGCCTTTAATTGCCACTATATAAAGTGCAGGGGATAGTTTTACATCAGCTCCAATCATGACTGTTTCATGTTTATACATGTACATGCTGCATTTAACGGGCATATATTGAAAGTAGTTTTTTTTTATTAATTTTTTTTATAAGTTTGCTGAAAATTGTATTTTCTAAAAAAACAGCCCAATGCCAGGGGGTTTGGGAGTACAAAATCATAATTTTAGCATGACATGCCATGCTTTAATGATTAAAATCAGGTTTCAATTTCACGTAAGACAGTGATGATCTGATTTAAATTGCTCTGTGTTTTGGCAGTTATATCATCATCTTGAAAATACATTTACAGATTTCATCAGTGTGATCAAAGATTCCTCATGCAAATAAAAAAATAAATTGACAAGCCCAACTGGCACCTCATTAAAAATACAGGACGGACCCGATCTAAAATTAATGGGGCCCAGGGCATCAGGCTGTCAAATTTTTTTGAGCACTGCCAATGCAGTTCTTGGCAAAATTGTCATTTCTTTACATTCTTTTAATTAAATTAAAATTCATGGCATATGATTTTGAGGTGAAATGACTTGTGATAAAATTACTTGGGATGCAAACTAAATTATAATTTGCTGTGTGAAAGACACTATTTTGTATCCACTTAAAAATGTTATTATGATCATCATTTAGATCTTGGTGGTCATGTAATAGAAAGTCAACATTAGACAAATTACTATTGAAACAAAGTTGTGTTTACATAGTTTCTTTACTTACTGGTACTTGTTCCTAGGAAGTGATAGGAACATTCTGAATATGGGCTAATCCATGGCATTAACATTCTGAATATGGGCCACTTCATGGCATTAGCATTCTAAATATGGGCTACTTTATTGCATGAACATTCCAATATGGACAACTCCATGACATGAGCATTCTCAATATGGACCATTCCATGGCATGAACTTTCAAAATATGGGCCACCCCATTGCATGAGCATTCTGAATATAGGCTACTCCATGGCATGAACATTCTGAATATGGGCCACTCAATTGCAAGAGTATTATGACTATGGGCCACTTTGTGGCTTGAACATTCTGAAAATAGGCCACTCCATGCATGGAACATTCTGAACATGGGCCACTCCATACATGCCAACCATTATGCTTTTGGCTTAATCATTTCGCTTTTTTCCACTAAATTACGCCTTACTTGTAAATGTATTCAGATTACACGTTTTCAGTATATACCCCCTCCAAAAAAATTATTAACATCCCATTAATCCCACATACCATATTCTAGAAAAGACGGCTTCTGTGTAAATATGACATAAGAGTACGCTTGTCCATAGACTTACATGCACATTCCTAACAGTATTATGTTCTATTTGTAGCAGTTACCCTGTTTCCAAGAAGTAGGCTGGTTCTGCTTTCAAACTTTTGACGTTAGTTTCTATTTATAGCAGCTGTATGGCTTAGGAGAGAACAGACTGGTTTTCTAACCGGTAATCTTTGCTTGCAGATTCTTTGTTCAAATTGATAACTGGTACAGAACCACTCTGCAGGTATTTGGCGCTAAAAGTCAAGTTGGATTTATTCTAGTCAATGAGTGTGTTAGAGCAAAAATGTTTTTCAAATAATTTCACAGATGGATCAGAAAAGATGAAAAATCAATTCAGAGATGAATACATGAACTACATATTACAGCGTGGGTACGTGGGAAAGCCTGCCAGTAGCTTCTAGTGGGTCGGTGGTGCATCCCTGGGTTTTCCAGGGTTCTTCCTTCACCAGTTATACTGGCTGCCATGTATAGCCTATCTTGTGCTGAAAAATGGCATTATACCCTCGAACAACATCAACAACATATTACAGCATTCCATTCTAGGGCAGCTTCATGCCCATTGCAGGCTGTGTGGAAAGGATTTTAATATTGGTCATGGTGGTAAAACAAAGAAACCTTGAATTAGCTCATTTTACTAACTCCAGTATTAAGGTAACTTCTTTTTTTACAGCAAAACTAATTGTGGTCATGAATTTTATTGATGCAGAGGCATTATGTACCGAGTTCTTAAAAGAACATGGACTATCCCTAGCAGTAGAAGACTTTGTTGCTCCTTTGTTCAAATGGATGTTTCCTAATAACAAAGTTGCAGAAAATATGCATGTGCAAGAACAAAATCATCTAATATTGTTAGGTGTTTAGCAGAAGATATGTCACTTAAAATTGCAGAAGCCATGAAAATTGGGCCATTTAGTATTGCAACAGACAGGAGTAGTGATTATGATGACAAAAAGTTGTACCCAGTCTGTGTAAGAGACTTTGACAACGAAAAGGGCAAAGTCAGAGTGCTCTTCTTTTATTACCAGAATTAACAGTAGATTCCACTGGAGAAAACAATTTTTTATTTGCTTCATAATGCTTTGAATAAATATAAGTTGGCAGAACTGTATGGGGTTTTCAGCTGATGCTGCATCAGTGATGACTGGAATTCATAAAGGAGTTGCATTCTATATTTTGACAAATGTCTCCATCATTGTTCATATCAGGTTGTCTCTGTCATTTGATGCACCTTGCTGCAGGAAAGGCTGCTGATACATTGGAGGGAGAACTCCTGAAGTATCAAGTTGGCACTCTACCTGACAATGTACTTCATGGGGACAGAGTTGATTTTTTCATCTTATTTGCCAGCTAAAAGACCCAATAACTGGAAGATATAAATTTCCTCTCCTTTGTCAGGTTTTGAAATGAATATTGGTTCTTTACCATTCATAGCTGACTGTGAGAGATTGTTCAGCATTGTTAACAAAAATAAAACTGAATTCAGATACAGGTTTTGTAACCCAGCACTTGGTGCTCTACTGGTATGCAAAACATTCATAGTCTCAGCTGGTACAAAGTGTTTTGAAATGCAATATGAATCTGTTGCTTTTTAAAGCTCAAAGTGTTATATACAAAAACTTGAAGCAGTAATTGATGTTAAAAGTCCAGAGGGATAAATAAATCATTTTGTACAAATGCTCATTAAATTTTGTATCATGTTATATGTGGATTACTCTTTTTCTGCTCAGATTACTCTTTTTGTCCACTTGGGATTAGTTTTTCCTCGCAAGGGGTTGGCATGTATACCACTCTATGACATGAACATTCTTAATATGGGTTACTTCATGGCATCAACATTAAAAATATGGGCTTCTCCATGGCATGAATATTCTGAATATGGGCCACTCTGTGGCATTGTTAATTTAGACCATTCAGTGTCACATACTTACCACAAGAAATAGCCGCTAAAATAATGCAATAAAAGTTAAATGAATGATATTTATCATCATGACGACCGTGAAACTGTCATATTTTCACTAATAAAAGCCAAGATATGGCTGCCTGAACAATAATTTTCTATTGTAATGATTGCTATCAATTAAAATTAACCGAATTAAATTTTTTTATTGTTATTTAGATATATTTGTTGGTATCTCTCAATCCAGTCATAATGGTCTAACAGCACAAAGTATTGAAGCACAGGATATTTCTTCCATAAAAGTATAAATAGTACCCAGGAAGGCACGTTTTACAAAATATTTGCCAGGGTACTCAGAATAATCAAAAAGGTGACTATTCCTCATTAAAAGTGCCTTCCCTGGGTCCTAAGTATATTTTAATAGAAAATCCATTAGCATTTATTTGAATTACTTAATAAAACTACTGCAATAATTTCAAGTCTTAGGAGATCCCTTTTATAGTGATCTTGAATAAACAGCATCAAGAACACATGTAAAATGTTAATATTGCATGATTTGAACACAATGTATCATTTCTCTTTCATTTCAGATTTTACAGTTTATAATGAATTGGCAATGAGACAAAACAGCTTTGTCCTTGAATACAGCAGGACCTCAATGTCAGCTTTGTCAGGGGCAGCAGCGGGAATTCTGGGATTGACAGGCCTCTATGGATTCATCTTCTTCTTTATCATGGCTTTTGTTTTGTCTGTGTGTATTTTTTTAATTACCAGCAGTTACTATATTTTATGATTTTCCCAAAGTAAAGCGCACACATGGTAATAGAGGTCTGTTTAATGTTTTTATAGTATAGTTGGACAAGAATGTGGCGTTTGGTAGGGTTGGGGAGGGGTGCTTCCAATATATTATTTAAATTACCATAGAAGTCCCACCCCGGGCTTGATTTTGTAGGGAGTGAAATTAGTGATAGAGAGTGGTAAGGCTCCGAGCCCCCAGTCAGCAATGCCAACAGTTAAATTATTGAGAACACAAAAGATGAAATTCAAATGAATAACAATTTAATACAGTTTAATATTCAAATGATAATAATTTCCCAATCATTCTACTTCCTCTCGACCAAGTGATAGCCTATTGCATCCTTTGATTTATAGTAAGATCGCTTTTCCACCTGTCCTTGTTTTCTGCTCATCTGTATCTCTCCTATCCCGTCAATTTCTTCTCTCCTTCTGAATTCCCTCCTAACTCCTTCTCCTAGACTGCTCCTTCTCCAATTCCTTCTCTTCGACTCCTTTTCCTCCTCCTCCTTGACTCTGCTCTCCGGCTATCCTTCGATTCGCAATTGACTTCTCCACTAGTCTCTATTCTGTCTCTCACCTAGAGACTCGGGACTAAACCACACCAGAAGTCTGTCCCCTAAAAGCTTCCTGTGAAATCACAAGTACATTAGCAGATTTCCTTAGCCATCTTGTCTCACACAATCAGTCATCAGATAAAGGCTATTACATTTTTCGGTCATGCATTCGTGCACATCGAAATACCCATACGCTCTTTTATGATAAACAGTGTTGTAATAAAAGCATGGTATCAACTACTTATCATACAGACATCAATAAATTGCATCACATCAGTATATATATTCTTAATCTCATTATACTGAACAATACCACAGCAATCAGATGCATTTCTGTACATTACACTCCCACAAGTGTACACAAATATTTAAATATCCATATTAACTAAATTTACACACTGCAACCATTTTCCAAATAGACCAAAGACTTAAATGGTACTAACAGATGCCTGGCTTGGCGTTCACCATTAAGAGGTTAGTGTTAGGACTGGTATGCCTGGTTTCGGGATAATTTGACTGGGTGGAACATCATTCTACGTGTCTGCAGCATGATGCCCCAGTGCTAGACATCAGTATAAACTGTCACATTGCAGACATCGTAGTGATAAGACTGAATTTTTTTTAAAGCTACATTAAAAATCCAAATCACACCCCATTTTCCAAAGTTACAATTCGATTCAACAGTTGCAAAATCTAGAATATCACATGAATAAATGCAGTTAATTTACTACAAAGTAAACAAATAGTGTATTACAATATTAATTCTAACCACAAGCTAGCAATCTACATAATTCTTTACATAATCATAGTTCATTTCTCAAATACGCGTTTAAATTAAACACTACAAAGGTAATTCTACATACTAACGATTCTAGTAATGAAGTGTACAGACTGCACATAATTACAATTACAATTCTGTAATATTCTGCAACAATCAAGCAAATAACTCACTGACCTTTACAAAGCTTTGTCTTTCCTATGAATTTCCCAAGTTTTCCCGCCAATTTTCAGGTGGCTTTCCCAGAGTTATTGCTTTAACTTTCCAGCACAATGTTTCACAATTACTGAAGTTTCTAAATTACTCAATTAAATTCGGATTGAAATGGTGACCACGCCCTCTCTCAATTCCGATTGGATATCGATTCTACCCTGTTCTGTTCAACTTAGCAGACAGTGGTCTGGTTGTCTGTCAGTGTGGTGAGATTTACGACACCAGTAAGGGTCCTTTGTTCCTGAACAAAGCTTTCAACATCCACGTGTGATTTTTGACACCCAACAAAGATGACTCTCATAACAATTACGAACAGGACCACTATAGCCGTGGGGTCTAACATATATACATGGCTTCTAACCAATTCCTTTGTTTCATGACTTACTTAATCGCGGGCAGGCAATGTGACAGAGAATGACCTGTCTGTTTTACCTTTAAGTGGAATACTGTGAATATATTATTTTTTGTGTAGTACCAGTTTTCTTGGATTTTGAAATATACTGCTGGCCATAACTTTGAAAACTCGGCAACAGTGGTTTTACATAGAAACAATAGGACCCCTTCACTGAGGGCCTCTAAATATCACAAAATAGATATGGCATCAAGGTCAGTACAATCTACATTTGACTAGCATAGGTTGTTTTGGAATTTAGCTCTTGATCAAATCAGTTTTTGGCACCCCGTATACCAACTTTAGAACCACGAAACTTGTTATTTTTGTTTCATGGGGATTAAGAAACTTAAATATTGCATGTGTATTAGGAATACACTGATCTACAGTCACTTGAAAAATGTTGAAATTTGTAGAAAATCAACTGTGATCAGGAAATGCCTATAGTCCATTACATATATCAATGTCCCTAATGGTTTATAATTTTAAAAAAATACATTAAACCCGCACTCTACATGTGACTTTCTACTCCGAGTCTTTCACATGAAGAGGAATAAATTCTAACAGTGAATTGTCTGTTAAACATGGTTATTTTATCTATCGAAGCTTTATCAAATTTACGATAATAATAAAATAAGTATGTCATGAACACACTGAAAAGCATAAATGTACAAGGGAATCAAAATTATTTTAACAGTTGTCACTTGCCCCTATGGCTGTAGTTTTGTGGTTCCAAACCGACACTCTGTGACAAGATCCAAGCGATGATGTACCGCTTGTAGTAAAACCATACTATTTTTACTGTGTAAAAAAAACAACAAGATGTTCAAGACCCAAGGGTAAAGTACCCATGCATGTCGAGAAATATGGGCATCACACCACGAGTGACCTACAATGAGATGTACTCATTTAGTAACTATATGTCAAGGTAATAAAACAAGCTACTCTAGTTAACGCTATGCGCATTGACAAAATGGCAGCCATTACAAGACTGGTAGAACATTATTTTCATCTTATGAGACTCCGTTTGCATAATTGGATAGAATAACTAATTTACTGTGTTGAGAAATGTAGGTCAGAGTGTCTAAATGCTAGATAGGTACCTGTATGCATCATGCTGTCTTTTCCTTTCAACTCGTTTGAACCATGCATCAAATAATGTTGGCCATGTTTATTACAATACTTCTGTAAAATGTTCTAAATATATGCTATAAAATAGGTGAGGATTTTAAATCTTAGAATTATTAAATTTTCAATAGACCTCTCTGCAATACAGTTTAAAGAAAAAATTGAAGCTGAGTATTCATTTGAAACTGAAATGTTTTATTAAAGTTGGGCATGGTCCTTATTTTGAGTTTGGGGTGGTGACTAAATTTGTATTTTCTTTTTCAGTTTTTATTATTGTTGAAAGCTGGATCAAATTGGAGCAAATACTTTCCATCAAGAAAGGTGTTATTTTTGAGTGGACAGTTTGGTGGACTATTTGTATCCTTTATTTATTTTTCTTCCAAATATTTCAAGTTTAACAGATTTTTAAGGGTTTAAAGGTAAGAATGTTTGCAGGGTTTTTTTTTTCATTTTTGTTGGTTTTAATGGTAATTTTAGCACATTTTTGGCTACATCATTCTAAGTGACTTTCTGAATAATACACCAGGGCAGCTGACTCCGGTTGGCACATGTGGGTATTGAGCCTGTGGCCCTTGGATTAGGAGCCTGGCACTCTGTCATCTTAGCTACCATCCACCCCTACAGTTCTGTTATTAAGGCCACAAGGGATTGCTATTATTATTATTATTATTATTATTATTATTATTTTTAAATTTAAATTCAAAGCACCATTTATTGAAACCTTTTAGAGAAATAGTATGTAATATCTCACAGTGGAATGTCAAATTAGTCTCAAGAACTAAACCATTATACTTTAATTAGTTGTGGAGTTGATGGGTACATGAATCCATTAGGATTTTTTTAAAAATCATGCCAATATATTATTGGTAGTTTCCGATGTGTTCTTGTCAGTGCATATATACTAGTATGGTGCATGGATGGATATTTGTATCTATGTATGATCACTTGAACAATGTAGAATGTTTTGCTGTATGAATATGACATCATAGGAAGCAGTTCATATTTGATAATTCAAAAATAATTGACAGAGTTGTAACATTTAACTAGCAGCTATGTTTATTCAGTTATTTTGTAAATGTAATCATTTAAGTTGTGTGGATACATTTAATAGATTTTTTTTTGGTGTTTCAAAAATGCAGGTTGGTTTATTTGTGCTGAGGCAAACAGATTAAAGTCCCATGCACAAGAAAATATTGACATGATAGATGACCCAGGCCGATTTGACGGTTGGAATTGAATCCACACTTCTGGTCACAATCAGCTTGCTAACCACTGAGTCACCATGGGTCCTGCTTCCTGGGGGTGAGGGGACATTTACATTGTATAAATGTTGAAAACTATGCTCATAAACAAATTAGTCAACATCTTGCCTTTTTTAACAATTATGATTCCTTAACTAATTTGTTCAGACATATGTGCTATTTTGGACGTATCCTTTTCAGTGAGAAATATGTATCTAATGAACGATTTCTTACAAGCACATTCAGCAGGTAATTTATGGTTGCTTCTTGTATTCATTCAAGACCATTTTCGTGAAGCAAACATGAATCATTTGCTAGCTGTGGATGTAAGATGTGGGATTTTTGTAATCCTTTAAGCATTTGTGGTAAGACACTTGCTTGCCACCTTTTCTGGGACCTGTGTTTCATATTCAGTACTTTTGTGTACACAAGGCATTATTGTTTATTTTAATACACTTCATTCCACTTCCATGCTGTTGAGACTATATAATAATTGTTAATGATTGCAAAAGAACTGGGATTAAGGTAATAATCACATGATCTCAATCATCTGGTCTTTGAGGTCAGACTAGTCTGATTATGTGACATTGCAGAGCAACTGAGATCAGTGTATTACAGTAATACCTCAAACATTCGCGAAGTTAGGTTCCAGAAGTCGTGGATCAGGAGGAATCGCGAATGTTTGGTACGAGTCACTAAAAATGCTAATAAATGCTTATTTCTAGGGTTTAAACCCTAAATATGACCCAAATCATGCTCCCAAAGCACTTTAATTTCATTTAAAAGTTAGCTTAATACATTACACTTAAAAAGAGAAATAAATGGTTGACGTAAAAATAGAGTACAGTATCACCTAATGGGTATTTGCCACACTAGCGCATTTACAGTACGGTACATGTATACATGTACTAATATTACCCCTATACTAATTCACTGGCTGCCGTTTTCTTTTGCACTCACAGTAAGGTAAAACCAAGTAACGAATGGGACTGTAGACTTAATGACTGACGTTTTCTTTGTCATTGTCAGGAAGGTAAACTAGGTAAACTTCATATGTCACAGAAGTCATATAACGAAGGTACAATTCAATAAAATAAAGAAAACATGTACGTAGAGGGTACCAATGAAAATTTTGCGAATCCGTGAATTCGCGAATCCAGAAACGCAAATGCACGAGGTATTACTGTACTCACATGATCTCATTAATCTGACCTTTGTATGTCAGACTAGATTAAGTATAAGGCATTGCAGAGCAAATGAGATCAAGGTAATAATCAAATGAGCTCATTAACCAGACCTTCATGTGTCAGACTTGACTAGTTTCCACCAAAACCCTTGACAGTTTTGTACCCCCCGCCCATTCCAATTTCAAAAAATGAAAGGCCTGAAGGAGATTCAAAAAAGTGCACTAAACCTTGCCCTTTCATTCATTCATTTATAATTTCTAACCCAATTGTCACCAGGGTGTCCCGTTGGCTTCTTTGCATTTTAAATAAAAGGGACATTTCTATACTTACATGGCATCCATATTTGCATGGGTGTGCCTATTTTGATGATTGTTACAATTCTAGGTCTTAATGAATGAGCTGAAGTAAAATTAAAAGGCAATTTATTTCCCTACAAAATGAGACTTCAGTAGATACTTACAGTATTGTGAGCTAAATCCCGGATAATCTTAAATGTCCTATTACAAGTCCAAAAATATATGTTCTGAATGTATTCCAATAGTCTTGAATATCCTGATATAACACAATGATGCAATCCAGAATGTCTTGAATGAAATCACAAAAGTCCAAAGTGGTGTATTATTTCATAAGCGAAATTCTAGTGACTATTTTAAATAATTTATCTTGAATTATATCTGATAACAACACAACTGCAAACTCAGATCATGGATTCCCACATACTGATATAAAACTGAAATGATTTGTTTCTCAAATCCCTGTTTATGCACATTTTCACTTGACCATGAGGTAAATCATTCAAATGGAAAATTCCAGTCTAATTGTTAACAAGATTGGGCCTAGAATGTTCTTAACTCAACTGCCATGGAAACATTCTATTTACAGTATAGATATATATAACATGGTTTTTGTACAATAAAGTTGCAGTTCTTCAAACTACTTCATTTGCTTGGTTTCAAATTATTAGGGATATTTTTCCCTTTTTATTTTTTAAAAATGTTTGGAAAATAGAACAAAACATTAAAAATTCTGAATGCAAACAATGTTCTCTTTACCTTCTTTTTATGCAAAATTCAAAAATCCACTCCTTTGCTGGAAATGGATTTTACCAGAAATTGGAATGTGAGCAGGCTCGTCATTTACATTGAAAACCTCCATTTGGTTTGACAATGCTAAGACTCCTTGGTAACAGTCTGGCTAGAAATGATAAATTAATGAATGAAATGACAAAGTTTTATTTTTATATCCTTGAAGATTTTCGTTTTTGAAATTGGAAGGGGAGGGGTACAAACTGCCTGGGGACTTGGTAAATACTAACATTATTAGACATCACAGAGCAATTGAGATCATGGTAATACAATCTCATTAATCCAAACTTCTCAAATTAGTCTAATTATGTTATTGGCACTTGATAGCTGGCTTCTTTTCAATGTCAGATTATGTTAAAATGACATTCATCATGATGTAATATGCAAATTCTGACAGAAAATTAAAGGGAACAAAGTGTTGAATGTGATCTTTATAATGGATTTTTCTGCTTTAAACTTCTATGGCAATTTCTCAGTAACAAAATTACATTTTCTTGTTTGTATATCATTCTTTACATCAATAGTATCATTCCTTGATGGTTTGCTTTTACAGGGACTGGGACAAAATATTTTGTAAATATTTTATTTCTTCAAAATAAGTAGTAAATGTAAGAATTGGTTCAGTTAAAACATAATTACAATGATATTATATATAAAATATAGATCCAGACTCTTCTCATTTTCACACTGGTCTGACAACAATTAGACGAGGACTGCAGATCCTTCAAACTAAAGTTATGATTATTACAACAGGAGAATCATTACTACAATAAAGTAGCTTGAAATTATTTGGTTGTTTTAATGAGAAGTGACTTTATATAAAAGTAAAGAACTTTGAGTTTTGTAAACTATCTTTTCTGCCCATTTTAGTTGCTTACCTCTATAATTTTGACTTTGCAGGCTACAATTTGTTCCAAAGTGATTTGGTAACCTGAACTTACTATTAATGTATAAAAGGACATGTCGAATTACAATGAATCATGTAAAATTAAATAAGTGTCTATCTTTTGATACAAATAACATACTTCAGTGGTACATTTTTGTTAGGTGAAGGCAAGGGGATCTCATATATTTTGCTATGAAGCTTGGAAAAAAAGTCTGTTTAGAATTATTTTTCTGCTCTCCCAAGATATGTGGCAAAATACTACTTATGTTGTTCATTTACTGATTAGTCCTAACAAACAGCATAGATCCAGATCTATCAGTGCATTGTATGATGATAAGTCTGGGTTTTTGCATTGTGTGATGATAGATCTGGGTCTGTGCATTGTGTGATGATAGATCTGGGTCTGTGCATTGTGTGATGAATGATCTGGGTCTGTGCATTGTGATGATATATCTGCGTCTGTGCATTGTGTGATGATAGATCTGGGTCTGTGCATTGTGATGATATATCTGGGTCTTTGCATTGTGTGATGATAGATCTGGGTCTGTGCATTGTGTGATGATAGATATGGGTCTTTGCATTGTGTGATGATATATCTGGGTCTGTGCATTGTGTGATGTTAGATCTGGGTCTGTGCATTGTGTGATGATAGATCTGGGTCTGTGCATTGTGATGATATATCTGGGTATTTGCATTGTGTGATGATAGATCTGGGTCTTTGCATTGTGTGATGATAGATCTGGGTCTGTGCATTGTGTGATGATATATCTGGATCTGTGCATTGTGTGATGATAGATCTGGGTCTGTGCATTGTGTGATGATAGATCTGGGTCTGTGCATTGTGTGATAGATCTGGGTCTGTGCATTGTGATGATGGACTTGGGTCTGTGCATTGTGTGATGATAGATCTGGGTCTGTGCATTGTGTGATGATAGATCTGGGTCTGTGCATTGTGATGATAGGTCTGGGTCTGTGCATTGTGTGATGATAGATCTGGGTCTTTGCATTGTGTGATGATAGATTTGGGTCTGTGCATTGTGTGATGATAGATCTGGGTCTGTGCATTGTGATGATGGACTTGGGTCTGTGCATTGTGTGATGATAGATCTGGGTTTTTGCATTGTGTGATGATAGATATGGGTCTGTGCATTGTGTGATGATAGATCTGGGTCTGTGCATTGTGTGATGATAGATCTGGGTCTGTGCATTATGTGATGATAGATCTGGCAGTGCATTGTGTGGTGATAGATCTGGGTCTTTGCATTGTGTGATGATAATCTGGGTCTGTGCATTGTGTGGTGATAGATCTGGGTCTGTGCATTGTGTGATGATAGATCTGGCAGTGCATTGTGTGGTGATAGATATGGGTCTTTGCATTGTGTGATGATAGATCTGGGTCTGTGCATTGTGTGATGATAGATCTGGGTCTGTCCATTGTGTGATGATATATCTGGGTCTGTGCATTGTGTGATGATGGATCTGGGTCTGTGCATTGTGATGATAGATCTGGGTCTGTGCAGTTTACAGTTTGATTTGGCTTATAAGCGAGTATGTACAGTACCCATGCAGATAACAGGTTTATTTCAGTTTACTGTATAATTCATTATACTCCTTGACAGAGTCTCAGATTTTTGTATGGAATGGTCCATGTATACTGAAGGGGAAGGAAAGGGGCAGGATCTCAAATGGCATTTGACACATGTCATGTGGACTCAAGTGCAATCTCCTTTCTTATTTGTGCATGCATATTTTATACTTATTACAGTGATTTCATCAAATCTTTGAGTAGTTATCATTATAATTTGTCTCATCATATCTCATTTCTAAGCATTTTCTCATATCTCATTTCTAAGCATTTTCTCATGCCATAAGAAGTAGTAAAGAGCTTTTGTTATCAGGATACATTTGCATTTTCAGTTTCCTTGTTACACTGTTATTTTATGAAGAACTATCTGTTGGAATTTTGTTGTGATCTATTTATTAATATGTGGTTATTTGTCGGTAATTACATATTGATCTCTAGCAAGTTCTATATAAAAGCTTAAAGATGCGATGTTAATAATATATTGTACCATCTGGACAATAAACTCTTATGGTAAAATAAGAATAGAGTTAAAACAAACACCCGATGGCATTTTTGTGTTGTTTTCAGCAGAAGTACATGAATGTATGTGTTAAGAGAGAGAAAGATGGAATGAAACTTTTCCTTCTGATGATTGTTCTGGTCGTAACTGAGTAATTGGTGTGATTATGCAGCTGTTTACCTCATCCTGGTTCTGTTTCATCGTTGTTCTTTGCTTAAGTAATTACTTTATGTAATATACTGCTTCATAAGTCTGTGATAAGTATAACAGACTGAATTAAATGCATTTGACTTCACTAATTTCAAATTAAATCAAACATATGTATTATCTAGAATTTACTGTTTTTAATTTAGCCTTATTTCTCAACTACTTCATTAGGATATACATATATTTCTGTCCATCTGTCTGTCTGTTGCTCCATCCCTTCCATCTCAGGACTTATTAAAATAAGAAATGAATCAGTCAAAAGACAGCAAAATTTATTCAGACACCTTAGTGTTTTATTTGTCAGTACTCCAAGTGATCAGTACTAAGTGATGATGAAGATATGCCAGAAAGTTGATAGTTTCATTTCTTTTTTTCCTTTCATACGATGATGCTGTACTTCTCAGGAATGTACTCACATGCAGTTTGATTATATCATATTTGATAGTACTGCTCAGGCTGTATGTACATATTCAGTCTTTTAGCACTGCTCAGACTTTATGTACTTATCAAGTTTGATAGTACTCCTCAGGATGTATATACATATCAAGTTGGATAGTACTGCTCAGGCTGTATGTGGATATGAAGTTTGAGAGCACTGTTCAAACTATATGTACATATCAAGTTTGAGATCACTGCTCAGGCTATATGTGCATATCAAGTTTGAGATCACTGCTCAGGCTATATGTGCATATCAAGTTTGAGATCACTGCTCAGGCTATATGTACATATCAAGTTTGAGATCACCACTCAGGCTGTATGTACATATCAAGTTGGATAGTACTGCTCAGGCTATATGTACATATCAAGTTTGATAGTACTGCTCAGGCTATATGTACATATCAAGTTTGACAGTACTGCTCTGGCTGTATGTACTTAACAAGTTTGAGATCACTGCTCAGGCTATATGTACATATCAAGTTTGATAGTACTACTCAGGCTATATGTACATATCAAGTTGGTTAGTGATGATGCCTTATACAAACAGTTACATGCAATATTTTAAGTTATAGTTTTCTGCATATGATTGTTTCAAATTTATAAACAAACAAAAAAATCAGTCTATGTTACTAGGAATGATTTATTCCAATGTTGCATAGATAAAAAGGGTACAAATTATATTTGTAACAGTAACAAGAATTGGATAATGTCCATACTATTATGCCAGTCATTCCATCAAGGAAAAGTATCATACACACTTAACTCCCCTTGCTTTCAAACGCACAACATTCACCCCATGTTTGAACAATATCAGTTTGCCTAGGCTCAAGATAGCACTTGACGTGCCTGTGAAATTAGGTACAACCTCTCTTAGCAAACATTTAAATGTAGGGGCCACCTGCTCAGGAAGACACCACATACACTATCTTCCTTAGTTCTAATATATAACTGAAAGGACACTGTCCACAAAGAACAGTTCCTCTTATTGTCCTTTAGAGACAAGTTTCACTTTACAACACATTAGTATGTGCATTTAAAAAGAGTGACGTCTCAGAGTGTGATTTTTATGTGATGCGTTGCATAATTGCCCCAATGACTAAAACTATATATTTTTGATAAATAAAAATTATGGCCAATAACGAATACTTTTCAGTTTAAAAAAATTATATACAATTTCAACAAAACACAATCTTCATGAAGAAACATTATTCAGTTATGTTTGATTGGATTGGTGTGGTGTTTTATTGCACAGCAACATATCAAGGGTACATTTTTGAGGGATGCCATGCTCTGGGCACACCAAGGTAACAGTCTGGCAGAACCTATAGCAGAATTCAAATCAGAACCCTTCTGGTCTCGAGTCTGTCATTATAACCACTGAGCTACAAAAGCTCCATTATATCTGAAAATACATGCTAACATACAATTTCTCTTTATTTTGGGAAAGGATTCAGGTCAAAAGATAATAGTGGCTTCAATTTATTAATTGCACAAGGTTTCTAGGACTACGTTATCACACCTGAGAAAAATATATTGAATCTTGATCTCGATGACAACACCACCAGAAAAATTGTACTGATGTCTTGCCATGTGCCAACACAGCCTTGATAATGATTAGATCAAAGCAACCATTTCTTCTGTAAAATTTAAAGTATTCAAAAGACGTAACTATGAGTAATAACCAGGGATGGAACCTTTCTGGTTTGAGTTGGAATTCTGGTTGTTGTTTTTTTAATGCAGGCTTTTTTTAATTTTTTTTCTGTGTAAAATTTCTGGGGACTTTTTCCATTTCTTTAAAAAAAACTCTGAATATTTTTTCCTGGATATAATTTGAGTGGGAAATCATTTATTTTTTGTGCATTTTGTCGCAGGTTCAAGTTATGTCCCACACACTCCAGATCTTTAGAAACAATTTCATGGCTTCAGCGGAATTTAAATTTGTTGAAAGAGGAACTGTATGATCACTTAATTTGACCAGTCAGTAAAAAAAAAGCATTTCAAATGGAGCTGGTTAATAAAAAGAGGACAATAAGGGGTTTATTTCAGAATATATTTGGAAATTGGAAGAACCTGGACTTGCAAAGTGCATAAGCTGCAAATTCAAAATTAATTATGGATCAATTGGCAAAAAAACGTTTCTTAACCATACTAAAATAGAAAGGCAGAAAAGATAAGATTTAAAAGATCAAGCTTCTAGTGGTGTACAAGCTGCCTCATAATGTGCCAAACACAATTAATACTCCATCAGAAAAGGCCTTGACAGCAAAATTCACATTCAAGATCGAAAATCTTGTCAAGAAGCTTTGATCTGTTCATTGTGGAACATGGCTTACATTTGTGCATTGACCCAAAACTGACGAGTCTTGCTCAAGAACTTATTAGAGATCCCAACGCACTTTCAGACCTGTCCTTCAAAAATAGTTTTATACAAGATGAAAGGGTATCAAAAGATATAACAAAGTACCTGTATATTGACACAATAGATATATTCATGTACATAAAATAACAATTTTCAAGTTAGTAAATGAAGATAGTAGTTAATAATCTTTTCTGACATGTTATCATGATTTTGAAAATGTTGTGGATGTTTTCAGTTACTGGCTATATTGCACACTTTACACATGCCCAATGTATGCATGGAAAATTTTCTGATTTTTTTTTGAGACTGGTTCCATACCTGAAACAAAGTTACATTCAGGTGGTATTTAACTATGCCTGGCATTGGCCCCAAAAAAACATCATTGATTTTGCCAACTAACTTTCCTTCACCGGTAGGAATAACTTTTATGCCACAACATCGTCAACTGTTTTTATACATTTTGTTTAGTATTAGATCCTTCACAATTTCTTTCTGTGAAAAGAATTATAATGTCTGCCGTGTCAAGATTTGGTGTATGTATTTCTATTATTAGACTGTTTATACAGGAATATTAGTATAGCAATAAACTCTCATAAAAATTAAAGTACATACCAATTATGTGTACTACTCAACTTTCAACTTTCCCACAAAAACATTCTTATACACATATCATATAAAAATATCAAACAAATTCACAACAAAAAGAAATTCAAGTACATTATTTGCCCAATGATATCACAGCTTGGATAAACAAAAATATAAACTGAAGGAAATGCATAAATATTAACAGTACACAGTCAATGAAAATGAACTAAGTGACTTCGATAAAAGAAGGCTGTAGTGTATTTCTCCAAACCAATGCAGGTGTGACTTTGCAAGATTTGGACATCTGTATCAAAGCTTTCAGGACAAAACAAAATCCTGATGACACCATCTGACCTATGTTACCTCAAATATTCTGAAAGTTCTTATTTATCAAATATTAATATTAATAAATTACCACACCTGTCCGCAGTTATAGATGAAAATGTTTTCTTGTTAGGTGGATTAATACAACTTGTAAAAAATATCCCCTTTTAAACTATTTATTGATAACCTTGCTGAAATGAAAATAATTTGCAATTATGTCTTGTCTATCAGACGTATTTTCAACCTTACAATAGTGTAATTAAATACACTAATATATTCATAAAAGAACTAATATCTCCCTGATTTGATATGTTAGTCAATAAGATAAACATAATTTTTACACATCATTTATAGCTGCATCTTACATGTATAATTTTATCATCATAAAATACTTACACATATCTTCTGTACAAATTTGCATTTCAATGTTTAATTGATTTTTGTGGCTCTTAAATTTGAGATGGATAGAGCAGAGTAAACCCTTTCCAGCAACCAGTTTTGCTCTACATAAGGGTTAGTACAAGTAGCGGTGACATCACTATATTTTAGGATTTCTTTTGACTCTTCTTGCTTCAGTTTTGACTACTTGGATGCAGTATATCTGTTTCAAACTAATGCTATCATTTCCTTTGCCAAGAACAAAAGCTTCATTTTATTTTCAATGTGCATTTATCCATAGCATTTAATGCCAATTTTTTTAATTAAAAAATCACGAAGTAGTGACACAGAGCTAATCATTATGCAAGTGATTCAGTTTGAAACAATATGATTAATAACCTTTACTTGACAGCCACAATGGACTTTTTCAAACAAAGAATCAGGGAAGTGTAACCCACAAAGCAGTTCACTGTTACCGATACCAGAGTACATTTTTTCATCTTTCTCTGTCATCTAAAGAGTAAATTTTCCCATCTTTCTCTGCCGTCTGAGACAGACATAGAATATCTGACAAATTTGATTTACAAAGTGTTCATCAAAGTGGAATTTTACAAAAAAAACTTTGTTTTTTCCCCTTAAATTTGTAACTTGATGATGTTTAGAATAGGCAGAGGGTTGGATATCTAATCTCTCCTTATTCAGTCTTTTAAAAAAATTAAATTTGTTTCACTGGATACACAAAAGTTTTCACCAATGTTTACATATAGATCTGCTGCAGTTAACTCCCCTAGGCCAGTGTCAAGCCACAGCAGGTGCAATGTGACCAACAAGATATATGTTGTCATAGAGATGACCTGCAAGGTCATCTGACACGTCTCTTGCTGCTCTCTTTGTGTTCTTGATAAACTCTCTTTTGGACATCTTGTTCTTGACATGCGGGCTTGTTAGATCAACAGACAGCATGATCAGCGAGAAACACAGCACAAAAACAGTATCTGCAATGGACATAAAACACATTGCATTTAGTCTGACTAAATCTTAAAAAGTTTATGGATAATGCATAGTTTGGAAACTTCTGTGCATTCTTCGGAGTAGGAGGTCAGATTTTTTTCCCTGATAGTAAAGCTTCTGGGTTATAAATCTTCCCTGTGTGTTCTTTTCGAAATTATTGACCTCTTTTGTTACCGTTATTCTTGCATGGTAATTATTAAATGTATCAATCATCAACAAATTCATTTCTAGAATAGGTTTCATGAAAAGAGCACACATAATTCCATTACAAAATCATATGCATTAGCTGGAATTGGTAACATCTAATGAGAAAATATGAGTAGAGATGGATGTCAGTGCAAATATTCAATTCATTTCCATGAACAAGAATAAAGCATAAAAGAACCCACTAAACTATGCTTTGTCAGAATATGAATTCAGATATAACACGGTTGTGTTAAGGCTCCAGATATTTTTGTCTTCGATGTTCTTTATTAACTGACATTACCCTAAATACCAGCCCCACTAACAAAAAAGAATTAAAGTTTCAGAAACCAATATCTTTATAGATGTTAATGTGCTTACAAAGATATAATTCACCTTCATCAAGCAAAGAGCCTCTAATTAATGTGTTTACACAGCAATAATTCACCTAGGCCAAACATCGAGCCTCTAATTAATGTGTTTACACAGCAATAATTCACCTTCATCATACAAAGGACATTCTTAATCTTGAGTGTTACATAATTGGGAGGTAGTATATACATGCAACATTTTATTTATCTCCCACACCACGTCTTGTACATTAATTCATCAAATTTTCATTCTAGCTATGTCACGGACTGGTACATAATGTTGTTGGCAGTTCTGAACCCCATGTGTAAAGAAAAATATCAGAACAGAAAAGAACAAGTGAAAATGGCAGAACTTAAAAAGGTCAATTCTTCAGAACATTATTTACAAAATGTTCAGAATGCCAAATTCCACAGCAATTTCTTTAGTAAGAGTTCCTCAATGCTCAAACAAGTGCAATTCATAATTAAGTAACCTATGATAGCTTCCTTCAATACGAGTACATTCCCACCAAATACTCACCCTTATTTAAACCCAATGCAGGATTACATTTGCAAAATCGTTCAGAAAATTTTTCTATCATGTCAGAGAGATAGTCTCCACGTTCTGTGGGAGCAGACACCTGACCAAAGAATTTCCGCAAGGCATTTGGAAGAAACTGATTTTGGAAGTTCTGCAGCTTCACGAGTTCATCTAAAACCTCACGCCTGGAAAATAAAAGGACCATGCATGTTTATAATGGAGGTGTAAGTTCCTGTACAGCTGAGGAACTTTTACTACTTGTATCTAATGGAATAAAATACAGACACAGCATGATGCCAACTGGCATTATCCAAAAGCCAGACTTTTTACCTTCTTATTTATCTACTCAAATGGCAACATGTCCCTAATCTCATTTATATTACTTAACTGCCTCATTATTTCCAATGCAAATTATGGAAACCTTTGTCATGCTCTCAAGAGACATGGATTGCTGATTACAACACAAAGCTGACAATGGTCTGCCTGTCCAGCCCTTCCTTTAGATTTTATAATTAGAGTATTTATTTAGCAAGAAACCATAAACTAAACAAGATTCCATAAAATTTCCAAAGAATCAACCATGGATGCTTATATACCTAAGAAAAGGAATTGAGATATATGTCAAAATGATATACTCTTGGTAGAATGGTGTTAAACTTGTCCCAAGTTCATGTTCCCAGTAAGTCGGGCCTAAAATTTAACCAAAAGATGAATAAGCAAACATTTTAAGAGCCCCAACATCCAGAAGAAAACAAATAACCTAACAAGAATAAAAGAAAAATTCTCATTCACTCTAATCAATATGTATCGTAACTCCACATAATGATGATATAAGGCAGCATCCAATGCTTCATTAAAAGCAAGTGAGAAGCAGGTTTTTGTAGTAGATATACAAACAACATAAACCTTAGAACAAAATATGTGTATCCATGACCCCTAATCCTTTAAAACGGAATAGTTAATCAATAATATGGATTCTGTTAACACTGGCACTACAAGAATAATGGCAATCTGACAAGGGCATTAAGTATGTTTTACAGTCTTTTAGTCCAAGGCTCCACTGACCTTTCTGACGCCATTTTAGATACTGACATTTATATCTAAAATGAGATTAGATAAAACTCAGACTGGCAGTCTCTGACATACAACTTTACCTTATAAAAATAAGAAAATGAGTACAGATTTACTGGGCATCCTTCTGAAGTATGATGGGTCAAATCCTAGTTGTTCTAACCCACTAGAGGGGAGCAATTTAATCTATGGGATTTTTGTGCAATTAGCTCCATAAGGATTTCGACATCATCCAATAATTCAGATTTTCAAAAATTACCTGAGTGTAAATAAATGCTGACTAGTGACAAATGAAACTTTATTAGCCACAGGACTATTAAAATTATGAGAACTCCAACAGGGAATTTACTAACCACAGGACTATTAAAATTATGAGAACTCCCAAGTCCAACAGGACATTTACAAACCATAGGGCTATTAAAATTATGAAACTCCAATAGGAAATTTACTAGCCACAGGGCTAGCAGGCTACCACAAATTACAGCCCCTGTAAGCTGCATAACACTAACTGATAGTGGCTAAAGAAGCACAAAGTAGGTCACAGAAACCTACTTTTGGTGAAAGGAGCTGTATCCAAAAACAGTCATTGACACATCACTTCCTATGATTCTACGGTCATTATACCAGAGAAACAAACAACTAAAGAGTAAAATCGGGGTCAAACTGACCTACCTTTGGCAACCAGAATTTTACCAAACAAGATGCATCCATGAACAAAGTTACATGGCTTTATATCCAATAGTACACTGGAACCAGTTGAGATGGGTGCATTACATAGGACCCCACTCTCAACAATTTTCCCTGATAGGCATTAAACAGAAGAAGGTTACTGGAAAATGTGTACTAGGAATGGGACATAACTCTTCTAAATGATGATGTGTCATGCTGGAAATCTAACTTATGAAAGGTTTCATCAGTATAAAGATTCACAATAGCATGTTAGTGTTTTACACGTAAAAGCTGTATCCATACTAAATAAACATGACTGACGACCAACTTGTATTTGACAAACTGACCACATTACTCATACTTGACCAACTGACCAATTTACTTGTACTGGACAAATCAACCACGTTCCCTGTACTTGATAAACTGACTAATGGTATATTACTTGTACTTGACAAACAGACCACATTACTTGTACTTGACCAACTGACCACTTTACTTGTACTGTACAAATCGACCACATTACTTGTACTTGACCAACTGACCACTTTACTTGTACTGTACAAATTGACCACATTCCCTGTACTTGACAAACTGACCATATTACTTGTACTTGACAAACAGACCAAATTACTTGTACTTGCAAACTGACATTACTTGTAATTGACAAACTGACACAGTTAAGTAAATGCAAAAATAACAAGAGGAATGGTGATCAATTTTTCATGGAAATATACTAGTGCCTCTCCTGCATCCCCTTCTTACCCTATGACAGAAATGAATCTATAGTACAAGGAATTACACAACTTCTGAAAAATGAGCCAGACTAATGAGTGGTCAACATGCATATCTTCTGATGACAATAATGTGTAGCAAGTTTAACAGCAATCCACTAAAAACTGGGGGAGGAGTTACATTACACTGCCTCCACTTGAAAGTCAATAATTCTTACAAATATCAAGGCGACACAAAGATCTATTAACATGTACATCTTTAGAAGATGACTATGATATGTAAGTTACACAGGCCCAACCAATCATATGCAAAGTCATCTCATTAATATGTACAATATTTCACAGGCCCAACCAATCACATGCAAGGTCACCTCATTAATATGTACAAAGTTTCACAGGCCCAACCAATCATACGCAAGGTCACCTCATAAATATGTGTGGAGTCACTCACGAAGATCTTGATTATATACACTTGCATACAAAATCTATCAAAATCTGGTGTGAAAAATGGATTGTAACATTCATGAGGTGAGGCAATTTGATGCATGATCACCTCACCAATACACATGGATGACAAATGAACTCAAATGAGATCTTGATGATACCAGTTATCATACCAAAACAGATCAGTAATATGGCTTTTAGAGGTAAACAAGCTCAGCCAATCAGATACAATAAAAATCATATTAATATGAATCAATATCAATCATTATCCAAAATCATCCAAGAACTTGATTATATAAGCCCATATTACAGTACCATCTAAATTGGATCATAAATGTGTCTTCAGAACAGTAACAAGTTCAGCCAATCAGACAATCAGATGCAAAATCTCCACACCAGTGTATGTGTATCTCATTCATTATCAAAGATCTTGATGGTATAAACATATATTCCAAGTTTCAGCAAAGTAAGATCAGAAATACAAATTCCAGAGCAGTAACAAACTAAGCCAATCAGATACAAAATCACCTCATTTGATATGCATAAATCAGTTCATTAATGAATCTGTCCCAGATTTTAAAGATGAAAGTATATATATATATATTAAAAGTTCTAACACAATCAGATCAGAGGGAACAGAAGCTCTAACATTCTGTCACAAGAGCTTATCATTAAGATAAATAGATCTTGGTCAAATCTGAACACCTCTGAAATGTTGATGAGATAAATCTATATTCCAGGTTTGATGAAAATCAGATAAAAAATATGGTCTACATGGTGGTAACAAGCAAATGGGATTGTCTTGTGACAGATATATGGCCACACCATAGGCTCACTTGGCCCTTTGGCTAGGTGGGCTAAAAAGAGCAAAAATTATATTAAAAATTCTGAAGGAAAGTAATTTGTTAATATGTGCAGCTTCAGACAGGGACCAATAACAAGACTGTCTCACACTGTGAAGATAAAAGGGCAATAACAACAAAATGACAAGAGCAAAGTGACTTGTCAATATGTGCATCTTTAGGCGATGACCAAGTTTCATGACAATCCTTCAAAGACCAGGGCTAGCCAGTCACGAGATTGTTGAGTACACTGCCATAAAAAAAAGGCAATAACTTAAACAAAAATAAACATGTGATAACAAAGTGATTTGACAATATGTCACTCTACAGGTGACGACCATAAAAATCTACCAACGTTTTCATGGCAATACATCAGAAACTGGGGGGCTACTTGTGTACATGACAATCCAAAAAAACTGTATGGCTAGTTGAGTTCATGGCAATCCATACAAAAACAGGCTGTTCTTGTGTTCTTGTAAGTGGATGAACATATGAACAAGCACACAGATGTCAAAGTGATCGCTAATTTGACTTTCTGTAAAGGCCAACTCAACAAACAAAATCCCACTTCTATACACTAGAAAAATATTGCTCTTCATCAAAGTGAATCAACTGGAGAATTAATGTTAAGGCTGCAATGTTTACCAAACTTTCTAAATGTGTACATGGCTTACAATAGCTATGTGCTTTAATCCAAGTGGCTAGAAACTCAACTCTCCCCCCCATCAACATGTTAGGCTTATTCAAGAGTTCACTGCTAATATAATATGCATGCCATACCTTGCTCAACTTGTGACTGTTTTATTGCCGTACATCTTTTACCACTTATTGTAACAGAATTCAGTAGGAAAGATATCTTTGCTGAATATATTTGACAATTTAGGTACAAAAAATTCCTAGGACTACTACTACATACATGACAAAACAAATAGATAATGTTATAGGACATATTGTGAGGACATGCACAATGGATGTATTTGTTGGATGTATAATGACTAAGAAACTATATGGCGGCTTAAAAACTGAATACAATGTTTCTTTAAAATAAAATGTACCTAATCAAAGATTCTGTTAATAAATGTTCCTCAAAGGTCAATCATGTAGTTTAAATAAATAAAATTTTATCAACATTATCAGTAAATCAAACTGTTGTGTAATGTGTATCAACATTATCAGTAAATGAACCTGTTGTGTAATGTGTATCAGTAAATCAACTTGCTGTGTAATGTGTATCAGTAAATCAAACTGTTGTGTAATGTGTATCAGCATTATCAGTAAATGAACCTGTTGTGTAATGTGTATCACTAAATCAACCTGTTGTGTAATGGGTATCAGTAAATCAACCTGCTGTGTAATGTGTATCAGTAAATCAACCTGTTGTGTAATGGGTATCAGTAAATCAACTTGCTGTGTAATGTGTATCCGTAAATCAAACTGTGATGTAATGTGTATCAGTAAATCAACTTGCTGTGTAATGTGTATCAGTAAATCAAACTGTTGTGTAATATGTATCAGTAAATCAAATTGTTGTGTAATGTGTATCAGTAAATCAACTTGTCATGTAATGTGTATCAGTAAATCAACTTGTCGTGTAATGTGTATCAGTAAGTCAACCTGTTGTGCAATGTGCATCAGTAAATCAACATGTTGTGTAATGTGTATCAGTAAATCAACTTGTTGTGTAATGTGTATCAGTAAATCAACTTGTTGTGTAATGTGTATCAGTAAATCAACTTGTCATGTAATGTGTATCAGTAAATCAACTTGTCATGTAATGTGTATCAGTAAATCAAATTGTCGTGTAATGTGTATCAGTAAATCAACCTGTTGTGTAATGTGTATCAGTAAATGAACCTGCTGTGCAATGTGTATCAGTAAATCAACCTGTTGTGCAAGTGTATCAGTAAATCAACCTGTTGTGTAATGTGTATCAGTAAATCAACCTGTTGTGCAAGTGTATCAGTAAATCAACCTGTCGTGTAATGTGTATCAGTAAATCAACCTGTTGTGCAATGTGTATCAGTAAATCAACTTGTCATGTAATGTGTACAGTAAATCAACCTGTTGTGCAATGTGTATCAGTAAATCAACTTGTCGTGTAATGTATTTCAGTAAATCAACCTGTTGTGTAATGTGTAACAGTAAATCAACCTGTTGTGCAAGTGTATCAGTAAATCAACCTGTTGTGTAATGTGTATCAGTAAATCAACCTGTTGTGCAAGTGTATCAGTAAATCAACCTGTCGTGTAATGTGTATCAGTAAATCAACCTGCTGTGTAATGTATATCAGTAAATCAACTTGTCATGTAATGTGTACAGTAAATCAACCTGTTGTGCAATGTGTATCAGTAAATCAACTTGTCGTGTAATGTATTTCAGTAAATCAACCTGTTGTGTAATGTGTATCAGTAAATCAGCTTTCTGTGTAATGTGTATCAGTAAATCAACCTGTTGTGTAATGTGTATCAGTAAATCAACTTGTCGTGTAATGTGTATCAGTAAATCAAATTGCTGTGTAATGTGTATCAGTAAATCAACTTGTTGTGTAATGTGTATCAGTAAATCAACCTGTTGTGTAATGTATATCAGTGAATCAACTTGTCATGTAATGTGTACAGTAAATCAACATGTTGTGCAATGTGTATCAGTAAATCAACTTGTCGTGTAATGTATTTCAGTAAATCAACCTGTTGTGTAATGTGTATCAGTAAATCAGCTTTCTGTGTAATGTGTATCAGTAAGTCAACCTGTTGTGTAATGTGTATCAGTAAATCAACTTGTTGTGTAATGTGTATCAGTAAATCAAACTGTTGTGTAATGGGTATCAGCATTATCAGTAAATGAACCTGTTGTGTAATGGGTATCAGTAAATCAACTTGTTGTGTAATGTGTATCAGTAAATCAACCTGTTGTAATGTGTATCAGTAAATCAACTTGTCACGTAATGTGTATCAGTAAATCAACCTGTTGTGCAATGTGTATCAGTAAATCAACTTGTCGTGTAATGTATTTCAGTAAATCAACCTTTTGTGTAATGTGTATCAGTAAATCAGCTTTCTGTGTAATGTGTATCAGTAAATCAACCTGTTGTGTAATGTGTATCAGTAAATCAACTTGTTGTGTAATGTGTATCAGTAAATCAAACTGTTGTGTAATGGGTATCAGCATTATCAGTAAATGAACCTGTTGTGTAATGGGTATCAGTAAATCAACTTGTTGTGTAATGTGTATCAGTAAATCAACCTATTGTAATGTGTATCAGTAAATCAACTTGTCATGTAATGTGTATCAGTAAATCAACCTGTTGTGTAATGTGTATCAGTAAATCAACCTATTGTGTAATGTGTATCAGTAAATCAACCTGTTGTGTAATGGGTATCAGTAAATCAACCTGTTGTGCAATGTGTATCAGTAAATCAACCTGTTGTGCAATGTGTATCAGTAAATCAACTTGTTGTGTAATGTGTATCAGTAAATCAACCTGTTGTGTAATGGGTATCAGAAAATCATTTTGCTGTGTAATGTTTATCAGTAAATTAAACTGTTGTGTAATGGGTATCAGCATTATCAGTATATGTTGTGCAAAGTGTATCAGTAAATCAACCTGTGGTGTAATGTGTATCAGTAAATCAACTTGCTGTGTAATGTGTATCAGTAAATCAACCTGTGGTGTAATGTGTATCAGTAAATCAACCTGTTGTGTAATGTATATCAGTAAATCAACTTGCTGTGTAATGTGTATCAGTAAATCAACCTGTGGTGTAATGTGTATCAGTAAATCAACCTGTTGTGCAATGTATATCAGCAAATCAACTTGCTGTGTAATGTGTATCAGTAAATCAACCTGTGGTGTAATGGGTATCATTAAATCAACCTGTTGTGTAATGTGTATCAGTAAATCAACTTGTTGTTGTGTAATGTGTATCAGTAAATCAACTTGTTGTGTAGTGAGTAATATAGCCAATGCTCACTAACTTTGACTTTTTCCTTGAAACGACACATTCTATGTGCAAATCATACATACTTTACAACAAAAATGGACCCCAAAACTCCTATTTAACAGTTCTTTTAAGAAGAGTAATATTTCCCTGGATAGTTTCTGTGTCACTGTTAGCCACGTGCATAATCATCTGCATGTCTACCAATTCTGTAAATACTTAAACAAAGCCATTTATGTATGTAAACATTGCAGCCTTATTGTTGATTAAAGATTCTTTTTAAAAAACCTAAATGAGTACTTAGCATGCTAAGTAACAAGTTAATGATGAAATCAGTTTTGTAAGATGAAACTAAATGCAACTGGCATTCCTCACCTTGCATTAAGATATTCTCGCTTTTTGTCAGCTTTCAGCAGTTTGGACATGTGAAGAAACTTTGCAATTTCAGATGGGTTGTTCTCTACAAGATCATGATCCAAGAGATATGCTTCTCCCTGTAAGAATAATGATAAGCAAACAACTTGAGTGAAATTTTATTCCAAGTCTAACTCAGTGAGATCACAAAAGTTTATAATAATATAATCTATGACCATTATGACAAAGCTGTAAAGTTATTTGGCCAACACAGAAACAGTTTTTAAAGTAAAATGTTTCTTCATGAATATTTACAAAATCATAATACTTTGGCAGAACTACTACTACCTTGCAAATACAGCCCTGCCAGATAATACATTTAGCTACACAGAAACTAAGTTATCTGCCCACCTAGGTGGTGGTTGGGCAGAGTGATCTCCCCTTGGTACAGAGATTCACATCAAATCCCAAGAATATCTCAGTTACCACTAGAGCAGAAGGCACACTTTCTCTATGGATGTTACTATCAGGAGGCTGGTAGGGTGTATGTGTATTAGCATTGGGCAGGTATTTGCGAAGAAACACATTTTACTTGAAAAAATTAGTTTCTTCTTTGAGTACGTTATCCACTCATAATACCTTAGGAGAATAGGAAAGAGGTGGAGGGAGATACATCCCCTTACCCTGGTCCCCTAAGGTATGTGAGACAGCATCTAGATAACCCGAATGGAGAAGACTCCATCTTTCAGGGAGTGGCTTCAAGAAGGAAATTCCCTCCCGCAAATCCAGCGGAAGGTGTGAAGCTGCCAAACAACCTCGAAAGGTGACCTATGAATGATATTTATCCATCAGGTTGAACTTACAAATAGATGGGTCCACCAAGAAATGTACTGCTGAGTTTGCCTGCCAAATGCCAAAGTAGTGAGGAGGCAAGACTTGTATGATAGGTGAACTAATTAAGCTCTTTAGAGCAGTTCAATTAGTGTCTATTACGGACAGGTTAATCCCCATGAAAAGTGCACATGGGTAAGGGTCCAGTACCACTGGCCAGTTGAAATCCAAACAAACAGAGGATCAGACAGGTCTTTGATTCATGCAATATCCTCTCTTCTATGTTGGCATAATGTGCTACTAATCATGGATGGTGTCTTTAACTGTGATGGGTGCTAACTGTCTCTCTTCAAAGAGCCAAGAAAGTTAGCTATTGTGGTATGGATGTTATAATTGTAATAGAGTACTTTGGTGTAAACCATAGGTTATATTCCATTACATTCCTATATTGACCCGGTTGGTCCTGTATTTCCTATTTTCGCAGAGTAATCAGGATTAAGAGACCCTCAGATACTTTTGGTTCCTGTATCACATTCTGAATCCAAGGTGTTAGATGGTACATATATTTGGCCATTCCAATGTATAGGTAACAGCAATTATCCAGGCTATTGGGACCCAGAATTGGTGTGACAAAGGTTGGGACTGTTGGCATTCCACATTGTTACTAATGTCCCTCATTGGTTGATCCCACTGAATATGTATCATGTGAAACTGAGGGATGAAAAGGCTGTTCCATTTGTATGAATTCCTGCTTGCTGAAAAATGAGTTTGCCAATACATTAGCCAACCTCGGACAAGTGCCACATTGTAGCTGAAAGAACTGTTCACTAAATGTGATAATGAGTCCCTCGGAAGTACTGTTGGATCCACTAATCTTCTCCAATCAGCCAAGAAGATTGGAGTCTTCTTCCTACTGGGATCTTAGATAAGGGTAGATGTGGGCTCTGTATGTCATTGAGATAGGGATGGTCTTGTGGAAATGATGGACCTCCCTTCTGATTCCTTCACTTAGGTGTTGGTGTACTGTTTCCCAGTGACATTTACTCCAGGGATGTCCCTGAGACCTTGTTGGTTACTTTGTAAATCCCTCCACTAGAGCTGAGATTGAGAGGGATGGTGGCTTAGAGCGAATTCTGTCAACCTGATCACTATGCAGGAGAACAGGTGGAGGTTGTGAGTATACCTTGGGCCATAGGTCTGTAAGGTGGGGGTAGAGAGCATTTAAGCACCTTGTGTAAGCACACAGTTGCTATTATGGCTATAGGATGCTGTACCTCTATGTTATGAAGTGGATCCTCCTATGAACATGCACTCATTTATTCCATTGAGATTCATGGTGAAAGGATGTAAGCTATGGTCCGTATATTGAGGATTGTCAAAAAATTGGATATAAAAGGTTATTCCCATGGTCACGACAACGCAAATCAACCTAAGAGTATTCAAACTGAAAAAG
This sequence comes from Sinohyriopsis cumingii, assembly GCA_028554795.2. Classification (NCBI taxonomy): domain Eukaryota; kingdom Metazoa; phylum Mollusca; class Bivalvia; order Unionida; family Unionidae; genus Sinohyriopsis; species Sinohyriopsis cumingii. Next base: position 134,183,667 of record CM068828.1, read on the forward strand.
GATAAAAAGTTGCATTTGTGATTTAATACATGTAAAAAAAATGCGTGGAACTCGTTAACTGATGAAGCACTCTGTCCCAAACTGTCAAAAACATATCATTAAGTTGAGTCTCTTGGGTGGCAGAGGCTTGAGGGAAAGTGAAGAAACATTATTTGAAAACAGAGGACCCAAGATGGACATCGTATGCCAGAAGTGTTTTGAGGTACTGTTGCTGGTAAGACTGATACATGAGGGTGTTACATGAACTGTACATCTGTAAGCATCCAGTCACAACGGAAATTATACACACGTTAAGAGCTTTCTATAGCCCACTGCAGACTTGCATACACATATAAACAAAAAGCATTGCCAAAACTATTGTGAAGCTGTATAGACAACCCATGAAAGTACATAAATACAATCAAGTCATGGCAAAGTGACTTAACTGTAAAGGCACAACTTTGTTGTCATACGAAGAAAGGAAAGTTAGAAATATAGAATGTGTATGCTTTCCTTTGAAGTCTCTATAATGTAAGTGCAGAGGTTCCAAAAAGTTGGTACAGGATTTCTGTGAGGTACTATTTGGCACAAGTTAAAACAGTACCTGGAATATTCATGTAATCTGGCACCAATCCCTGTACTAAGGGGAGGTCACTCTGCCTGACTGCCAAAAAGGTGGGCAGATAACTTTAAGCTCCTTTTGAACTAAAAGTGTTATGGGGGTGGGTGGGCAGGATTTGCAAGGTATTAGTAGCCAATTTGTATGGTCTCGTGTCCAAGCATATTAGGCAAAAAGTGCAGAAAAGGGATATAAAAAAAGGATCAGTGACAATGACTGAAGTTTAAACAATATACACTTATTGCCATGAAACTGAACAGATGTGTTCATAATTCATCTCTGTAGCTCAAACAGTCTCTATGATATAAAGCATAAACAAAAGAAACCATAAAATATTTACCAGTAACCAGAATGTAGGCATATGACCTCAAATATGCGATTTGCAACACATATTTTCTTGTGATAATATTTAAGTGTATCAAGATTCAACCTTTTATATAAAGAGCTCTTAAGTTAGAAAGCAGAGGGGCAGATATGACTGAAATCTAAAATATTCATTTGTGACCTTGACAATGAAAGCAGGAACCGCACCCTTTAGTGACAATATATGGTTATACCAAATTTCATACATTCATCTAAAATGGTTCTAAAATTATTGAGTTGAATTGGAATTGAAAATTCAAGAAAAAGCGAATTGTCAATATGCATGAGGATAGCATCCAAACATGGTACACAATACACCTGCTACTGATGAGATACACCACTCCCTTGATAACACATGCCCTGATAACTCGTGAACCTGCTTATAACGTGGGGTGAGGCATGGATCCCATTTTTTAAAAACCAGAAAATGTACCCACCCACAACTGATCCCTATTTCTTGAACGTGAAAAAAATCACGATGAAAATTGGTAAATGAAACGTTGATAAGTTGCTTGTTTTACAGTCAAAAACGGTAGATATGACATGGAAATTTTAATCAATATTTTGAAATAATAAACTTTTAATAAGATGTCATATAATTGGTTACATTTTTTTTCCAAACAACATTCTTAGTACACCATAATCAAAAATATTCAAGGAAATTTTGATCAATGTAAATGTCACTTATGCACTGTATAGGCAGTACAGTACTATTTAAATGCCAATTAAATAATTCTGATTCAGTGAAATTTGTCTTTTAATTCGGTCTTTCAGTTCCTCTTAAGTATAATCATCATAAATGCAATGTGTATTTAAACATAAAATGTGTTAATCTACCGTAACGGCCATATCTGCAAGCATATCTCTGAAAGCCTATAGTAATTAAGTGCTGACCATGTTTTGATAACTGACTTCAGAAGTATTTGTTGTCCTGTTGCACTGAATTAAAAGCAGGCCTCCTTTGTATTACCACGTTAATTATGTCTTTTGAATCAAATAAAAGAGGTGGTATAAAAGAAAAGTTAAAAGGCACGAATATCCTACAAACTTAAAATCTAGCAGCCCTGGCTTTATGTTGGGTGAACTCACTTCATTTGATCAATTGAACACTTATAAATGATATTGTGTATGTAACATAAACTACCTTAAATTAACCGACTCTTTCATAACTATGTTCAAAGATAACAAGGCAGACAAGCAAAATGAATACTTCGTAAAATAAAGAGCTTGATTTCACAGATACAGATCATTATGGGCAAATAAGTTTCAGAATTCCTGAACTAGCACTAAGAGATATCCTAAAGGATGATAAGAAGTTTCACCATTACTTTCAATGAAATCACAACATCAATATTGTACTAATTGAACAATACAAAACTTTAGCTTCAATGTAAAAGATTGTCTCACAAAGTAAATGTCGTTTATTTTTTTAAAAAAAGAATTTCGTTTGGTGGTGTCTCAACAGTTAGTCTAGTTCCCGCTTACTCTGACTCACAACATGGTAGTATAATATTAAATACCATTCCGGGAACCAGACTAATAAAAAACTACAAAAAGCAGTGATGTAATAAACAGATGTTTTTGCGTACACATGATGGTTGTTGAAACCAGTTGGAACGAACTTTCACATCTTGAAAATAAAATGCTATTTATGCAGAATAACAAACAACTTCATTAGAAAAAGCAAATTATTAACAATTATTATCAACATGATTGTAAAACGAGGATTCAGTCATTAAACAGCCCAGTTTCCTGACCCACCCACCCCCATGGTTTTCTGTAACTGACTGTAATGTTTCTGGCAAAGTGTGATGGAAAATGACTGTAATGTTACTGGCAAAGTGTGATGGAAAATGACTGTAATGTTACTGGCAAAGTGTGATGGAAAATGACTAATGTTATTGGCAAACTGTGATGGAAAATGACTGAAATGTTAATGACAAACTGTGATGGAAAATGACTAATGTTACTGTCAAAGTGTGATGGAAAAAGACTAATGTTATTGTCAAAGTGTGATGGAAAATGACTGTAATGTTATTGGCAAACTGATGGAAAATGACTGAAATGTTAATGGCAAACTGTGATGGAAAATGACTGTAATGTTACTGGCAAAGTGTGATGGAAAAAGACTGTAATGTTATTGGCAAAGTGTGATGGAAAATGACTGTAATGTTACTGGCAAAGTGTGATGGAAAATGACGGCAAACTGTGATGGAAAATGACTGAAATGTTACTGGCAAAGTTTGATGTAAAATGACTAATGTTATTGGCAAAGTGTGATGGAAAATGACTAAAATGTTATTGGCACAGCACAGAGTGATGGAAAATGACTGAAACAATATTGGCAAAGTGTGATGGAAAATGACTAAAGTTATTGACAAAGTGTGATGGAAAATGTAGAATAGAGCCATGACCTTGAAGACAGCACCCTCAATCTCGTGTGCGAAACATTTTCTAACGATCAAAAAGCATCGTTAGTTAATCTCAAAAATGACTTTTAAGTTATGCAGCAGAAGGTTCATGTCAAACAGAGCTAAAGATTTTCCTAAATGAATGACTTTCAAAGTTTTAATTCTTTTAAGTTAGGAAACGGAAGAAAAATACACATCGTTACGCATCGTTACACATCGTTACACAAAGATGTGCAATTACAATAGCATGTAGTCTCACCTGAAAAGGGTCTGCATTGAATGTTAATGTTGCCTCGTCCAGGATCATATACAATTTTTTAAAGGAAAAGTTTGGTATATTTCTAATCCTTGAATAAATATTGACATATCCCCATGAACTGTGACACAGACTGAAATATAAAAGTAAAAACACACATTGTATTTATAAAGCTGTGTAATTATCTTACAGGTAAGACTAAAGTGTAGGATATATGCACAAGAAATATGAAAAACATGCACAGAATCTTCATTCCACGTTCAGGATTATGATGAAAGGCACAATTTGTCTAGATCAGTGGTGCACAACCTCTGGGCCACAGTGTTATTCCAATTGGTCCAAAAATTCACAAAGCTTCATGGCCTTAAAAGTACAACCATTAGCATGTGCAGGGTAAGCAACATATTTGGAAGTCAAGAAGGGGTTATCTTATTCCAGAAGGCTGGGAATCACTTGTCTGGAATAAACACATGGGTTACATAAGAAGGCACAATTTGTCTAGTCCCAAAACAGACAGAGAAGTACTATCTGTTTAGACCAAACATGTGTTATGATAATAATAATAATAATATTATAATAATACAAATAATAATGACTACTTTATTTTAAAGAAGAAACTCATTTAGTCAATTGACCAATCTTCCATGAGGCCTTCTGCAGTTACATTTGTATAAATATTTTTACAAGCTGAGGTGTCTTAAGACAACAAAAGCTGTTAAAAACTAGACAACTGATCTATTGCTACAATAAAACATGCACAAGGATTTAAGGATGAGCACATAAAATATTCATAGCAAATATGTGTAATAAATTATAGGTGAGTACATGATAACAATGTTTTAAAGAGTAGTAGTAGTGAATTAAACGAAATCATACACATCTTGTTTCTGTAGATGCCAACTAAGCTTTTATAAAGTTTGGCATGATTCAACTGACTTTATATAAGGTGGTATGGAAATCCATAGTTTCGCTCCTAGGTCAGGTTTTAAATTATCACATTTGTATTTTCATGTCAAAATTTGACAGATTTTAACGTTTACCCTTGCACTTTGATCACAAATTTTTTTGTATTATGCAGGCTATTGTTGGAGGCATTCTATCTTTTAGTTGAATAGTTTTCTACTGTTTCACTAGAAATGCAGTAATCAAATTTTGTTTTTTTTTGGTTTTAAAGCATCAAAAATCTTGTGATACCCAATATCTATCTTTTTGACTCTTGCGCCTTCTTCACCAACGTGGAATGTTTTTTTTTTATTAGAACCCTTTAGTAGTCACTTTTTTCATCCCTCCATCTGTCCATCTATTCACACTTCCTGTAACCACTATGTGACTGCAATCCTTGTACAAAATTGGATGCCATTTGGTAATGTGAATTGTGCCTAATGTTTGATAAGCCTTTTAAATGCTTAATCCTTATGGTTTGAATTTTAATGGAGTTGTTGCACTGTTATCAATTTAAATCTCCAAAACAGCATATCTTTGTAATTAGGATAGCTTTCAAAACCATTTAAAGTTTTACCAACTCTTTTCAGTATACAAATGATGCATTGTTTCATCAACTCATTTCAGTACAGACATAATGCATTTTGGTGTGTACATTCTAAGTACACCTGTTCAACAACTCTTTTTTCAGAAGTACAGTACCGAAGTACAGTAGACCCTGTCTTGAAAGACCACTCCTTCTGCAAAAATAATAACTGCATGGACTATTTCTCTTCAACTTGTGAAAATTTCAATCTCACAATCAGTCAGAGGTAATGTACATACCTGCACAAGGAATGACTTATGTAAAGCATACCATCACACTAAAAACAAAAAAAAAACCTCCTGGAAGTAGAAAAGTTTATCAATCTCAGCAATACAATGTCACATGCAGCACACATTGATGAAAAAACCAATACCAGAATTGCTAAAGCTAGTGTTGAAAGACAGACTATACGTATGCAAGTACAAAGGCATCGATCTACAAACAAAACTGATTATCTACAAAACCAATGTGTTACCAACCCTGCTGTATGCATGTGAAACCTGGACAGCGTATAGATGCCGTGCCATAGGTTGCCTGAGGAAACTAGGGGTGCATATTGCCAAAAAGAAGAAGAAGAAAAAAATGATATTTCCATACTCATATTGCAATATACCATATCCGGCATTTTGTACTTATATTGTTATAATGTTTCACCCTTTAAGGGGGCCCCGAGTGGCTAAGTGGTCTAAAGCGCTCTCCGTTATGGATCACTGCCATCTCACCTCCGTCTGCGTGGGTTCGAGTCTCGGATTCAGCCAATGTGGGTATGTGAGAAAGCTTGCCAGTAGCTTCTCGTGGGTCGGTGGTTCTTTCCGGGGTTTTCCTGGGTTCTTCCTCCACCATTAATACACGCTGCCATGCATAGCCTATCATGTGCTGAAAAATGGCATTAAACCCTACAACAACAACAACACCTTTAAAGGAAACTGATATCAAGCATGTGTGGCAAAATTACTAGTAGCTCCCCCCCACTTAATAGTATGTGCTATTGAAGCATCTATCACATACTGCTAATGAATTATCAGTTTCACCATCTACCTTACATTTAATGCTAAAATAGTCAAAGAACAATGATTTTTGCCTGCTTATTGAGCATAAAACCGGATTCAGGCTTATGTGATAATGATCGACTATTAGCCAAGATTCAATGATGTGTTTGACTGATTACTGTGTAATTTCAGGATACCATGTATAATTTTGTGCTCCATGACCAGACTAACAGACAGTAACAACCAAAATACAGATGAAGTCTTACCTATACAAAACATGGTAGTTTAGCAATGTATAGCAATGTAGCTTGATGTATCATCACAATTTTAATCCACTACATGCCTCATTCAAAGTGTAGGTCAAAAATCATACAGAACGCTAATTCTAGACTATGCAAAGTAGTGGCCCAAAGTGGCCGTGTAGTTTAAAGCACCCACTGTTACAAGTCAACTGCCATCTCACCTCTGTCTGTGTGGGTTCAAGTCTTGGGTCTGGCCAATGTGGGTATGTGAAAAAGCTTGCAGATAGCTTTTCGTGGGTCGGTGGTTCTTTCCGGAGTTTTCCCAGGTGCTTCCTCCACCATTAATACTGGCCGCCATGCATGGCCTCTCTTGTGCTGAAAAATGGCATTAAACCCTACAACAACAACAACTATACTGTGCTGTTGGCTTGTCCGGATATTTTTATGAAGAGGTCTTTGTGTGGAAAAAAAAGAAGAAAAAAGGCACAAATCACAATGTAAATAAGCCCCAAGCTCAAACTACAATGTTTCAAATTTAGCTAAATTCGCAAGTAATATACAGTAAATAATTGCATGTAAGTTCAGTCCAACTACACAGTCCAATCTGCCTTCAAATAATACCCTCACAAATCTGGACCTCTGCAATTTGTTAGGAGTAATCAGTAGAACAATTAACACAGATCCTGATCGGCTAGGGCACAATATGCCAGCAAATCTGGATCTATACCACTCCCTCCATAACTTGTGAACATGCTTATAACGCGGGGTCAGGTGTGGCTCTCATTTTTTATACCAGAAAAGACCCAAAAAATTGATCCCTATTTGTTGAACTGGAAGAAAATCGCGATCAAAACTGGTAACAGAAACTCTGATGTTTCGCTTGTTATATGAATACTTTGTAAAATAAAGTGCTTGATTTCACAGATAAGATCACTGTGGGCAAGCAAGTTTCAGAGAATTCTTAAACTGGCACTTAGAGTTATCCTCAAGGATGATAAGAAGTTTCATTATTACTTCCAATGAAATCACAACATCAAAATTGAAAAATACAAAAACTGAGTTTCAACGCAGACGATTGTCTCACAAAATAAGTGTCGCGTGTTTCTGAAAAAAAAAGAAATCTTGTTTGGTGGTGTATCAACTGCTCTGCGGACTCCCGATTTGGCAGGATAATATTAAACACCACTACAGGAACTAGACTCCGGTGGCGCTCTACAGTTTCGTATTTTGCATAGGGTTAGAATTTTAAAGAAAAAGAATTTCCCTGGCCTTCCTCACTGGTTATACTGGCTATTTAAAAATAACCTTGTATATCTTAGGTGTAATTCAAAGAACCTTTAATATCTTTATTTTGGTGTATGATTGATGGGTGCAATATGAGTTATAGAGTATACCGCTTGGCCTTACTCCAGTTGTGCACCTTTCAAAAAAGTGCAAGCTCCACTTGGTCATTTTCACTTCATGAGCCAATAACCTTTCTTCACATTTTATATATTTGGTAATTCATTCATTGCACTTTCAGAAGCTGGTATTGTCTAGTCTGGCAAAATTCATTTTCCCTATAATAATAGCTGCTATGGATAGTGTACTTTAGACTAATTCAGGCTGATTTTTTAGCACAAAGGAGCAGTCATTTTAGTTAGCAGTGTGCTTTAATCATGTACAATTTCCAAAAGTACAATATCCAAAGAAATATCATCCACATTACGTTAATGTAGCATAGAGGTATGCCAACATTCTCTCCAATGTGCATGTTTTAAATGCAAACAACTTCACCTTACATAAGTCACTCTCTCAAAAGTACATAATAACTGGTGAGCGCCCCCTCATCAAGAAAACAAAAAGCCGTGATGTAATACAGATTTTTTTTGCGTACATGTGATGGTTGTTCGAACCAGTTGGAACGATCTGTCATATGTTAGACATTTTGAAAATAAATGTTATTTAAACAGAATAATGAACAACTTCATTAGAAAAAGCACGTTATTAAAACTCAGTATCGACATGATTGTAAAATGAGGATTCAGTCAATAAACAGCACAGTTCCCTAATGCCGCCCCCCCCCCCGGTTTTCTCAACGGTCCCTCTGTAACTTGCGCCTCACTCATAGTGCGGTCTATGTTTGTGGACCCCGTTGTGTGCGAGTTTTCGAGGGAGAGGTGTATGTTCTTTGCTACTGGACTTAGACTTTTAACAATAGTCAAGACTTGTTTCTTAACTGATCTTTCTAAATGATGGGGCCTTGTCCATTTCTCAACCACCCAAGAAAATCTCTACCCATATTTTACCTCTGCCATAGAATTTCATCATTGGCCAAGTCATTCCAGACACATCCAGCTAAACACAGGTCTGTAGCATTAAGGTTGGCAAGTATGCTCAATCCCAATTCTGGTGGAAGTTTTGATAAGTCTGGGAATTTTGCTACCAAAGTCCTGTTCTCTAAAGATCTGCTGTTAAATTCATGCTCCTGCAGAATCCTCAAAACTTGTCCCATTCCTCTGGGCAACTTGCCTGGTAAGTGAAACTACATCCAAGGTAGTAGGCTGAGACACATGGTTTTTCTGTCACTAAAAACAGAAAACAGTATTCAAATTTAACTTTGATTCAGACAAAATAACTTGTCCTAGAATTAGGATTTTTACCACCTCTCATCATCTCTGGACATGAAAATCATAAGAAGAAAAGACCTACATTTTATTGCCCAACATAATATTTTCATCTTTCCAAAATATAAAGTTAATGGAAAAAGAAAACAACAACAAGAAAACAGAATTTTCATATATACAACCTCACCTATAGTACTTATCCCAAATTATATTTGACCTAGTAATCCTAATTATAAAACAATTTCTTCAATTCTTATCAATTTATCTTTTCACTTTAATTCAAAGATAGGGGTTTTGTTAAACCTAACTATACTTCAACATATAGGCAAACCCATAGTCTTTTGCTCCCAAGGTGCAAAATATATCATGGGGAGGTCCTGAAGAAAAGTAATATCATTAATACATGTAATTTGTTGTTCAGTGCAATAACATAAAAAATTCGCTCTTCATACCTGTTGGGCTCACCTTGCCCCTGTAGCTCCTGCTACCAATTCAATGCCTGATATTACTGGGCAGGCCAGTCTTCCATTCACTGTAATTTAGTGCATGAAATATAAAAGTCTGTGCTCTAACACATCACAGGTAATAAAGATGCAATAAACCATTCTTATACTACTTCCATAGCAGAAGAGTAACATATCTGAAGCCATGAAAAACGTGCACTACCTTTTTCACTAATGATATTTACTGCATAAAAAATGTATTATCACTTTACCTCATTAGGCAAAAAAAGATGTGTTTCCTATTGCATTGGTTCTAAAATTGGGATAGATAGATAGGTAGGTAGGTAGTTTTAATATTTTTGTTTAAAAAAACCCAGCATATAATGATTAGTATATATAACGTACCGAGTGCTTCAAGTATTGGGCTAAACTAGCTCAGTTAGATGCACAAATCAATTTCGGGAATTTCTTTTTTTTAATTATCTTTTCTTTACCCTGTGGAAAAAAGTGCTAGGGTGGGCAACAAAAAACAGGATGGTTGGCTGACCGGAAACATACTTTTTAAGGGGACCGTAAACCTATCACGTTAACCTTGAAATCACTAAACAAATTGCTCAGATAATATTCAGAAAAATAAACCAACCATTAACATCGGTTGTGTTTAAAGATTTTAAATTAAATGAACACATAAGGATACGTGTAAGTATCAAATTTTTCATCAGCCAAGTAAAGACACTGATCACCTAAAATTACTGGAAAATATGACTGGATCATCAGAAAGTAAATTCACTTATTTTATCTTGATTCCACATGTGACAGTATTTTATAATAATGTTTGCAGATTTGTGGCTGAGGAGGTTTTGAAGATGAAATACTTGAACCACAAAAAAAGTTACTACAATGGTTTAAAAGAATAGCAACCATCTTATGCATTTTATTACCAATTCACCCTTCCTTGTCCCAATCCACCCAACCAACCTTTACCCATGGTCTGTAACCCCAAATCCATTAAACATACAATGAGCACACAGAAATCTTCCTAGCCATATTCCTGATCCAAGTTTTTTAAAAGAATATTTTCTAATTTTGTCATGAAATTCCAAAATGGGGAGAAGACTATATGGAGATTCAAATGACATGCAAAAAAAGATCTTTTTTTAAAAAGCAAACTATGTTAATTCAGAACATATAAAATATAATAATTTGTAGTTTTTTGTTATATTACATAAAATGTTCATTATCTCCTGTATGACAAATTGCTTACATAATTGCTTTATGACATTAAAATATGCTATGCTTGTTAATAATAATGTCTTTTCACTGTTTTATTTTTTGTTTGTTAATTCACCAAAATTCCTATTTACACAAAGCTTGCTCAAATAGAAACTGTCAAATTGTCTCTACTCCAGAAACTGTGGTAAGAAAATTACTGGTCATCGTGCTATGGCTGCATGTTTAAATTTTGGTTCAAAATGGTTTCAAAATATTGTAAAAAATGTCACCATAACTACAATTTTTGAAAATTTTTACTTGTGAACACCTCCTAGGGACCAAGGATGATAAACACCAAAATCACCCCCTTTGTTCTGCTAGTTAATACATGGGCAAGCTGTAGACAGTTGGAAGGCACATTATCATTGCAGATCTCCATACAAATTCCTATCCTCTTCCATATAGCCCCTTGGTTAACATCCATGCAGAGACTGTAACCTAGTCTTAATCCAAAATCCATCATGTAAATGGTATCTTCCTAGCAAGGCAACTACAACCTTTTGTTACTGTTATTATTCCATGTTTAGGAGGTGTGGTAACAAACTGATGGAGACTGGGTCTTACACAATCGAGTGATTTAAAAATAAATGCTGGTGGGCTAGTTCCATGCTTATTATAATAGAGCCTCTAAGAATTCAAAGACAAGTATGCTTACCACTCCAATACTCTATACAAACCCAAAATCAGGGTTTGCTATCACGAGTTATATCTGTTGCCATGGAAGAAAATGAACTAATCCAAATTGTTGTGCAATCACAGGTAGCAACTCTTCCTGATTATTTTCTTTCACACCTGTAACTGGAACAACAAGCTGTTCTCCGCCACATTTGTATTTAGCCTTAGAATATCTGACATTACTGGTGACAAAAAAAAAGCCTGAGGCTGATGTTCAATAAATTACAGAAATGGCGGAGAATGTTAGTCTAATCGTCCAAGTCCAAATTTCCTCTGACCTTCTCCGCCTATCTGTCCATTTTTCTAACACTGAGTGGGAAAGATCACCGGAAAATGCTACTACACCTATTATAATTAATTTATCTTCAGATAAATTCTAATTCTAAAACCTGAACCGTCAAGAAATTGACGTAAAATTTATGTGACGTACATCAGTGGTAACTCCGCGTCAACAGCGACGTAACTGCAGCACCATGAAGGTTTGATGAACACTTCTGCTAAAAACGAGTTATTCCTTTACAATAGCGTAAGCATCGACTTACAACTGCAAATATTCCCAAATATACTAATCGAAAAGTCGATGACATTGTAAATGATTTAGTGTTAAAAATGACGTGGAGGCAGTCATTATATCTAGCACTAAAGCAAGTTGCGACATCTGATTGGTCAATATTCGAACCAATGTTTCACTGTAGTAGCAAATATTTCGCAAAACGCCGATCGGTTTTTATCAGAAACACTAGATCTAGAACGTGTATATTTGTTGTCTCTTTATATGCCGTTATGCTATTATTGAACATTTTAATAAATTATATTGTGATATAACAGCAGAGAAATTGAATTCAAATGCAGTTGTTACATCAGAAATTCAAATGTAATGTTTATATTAGAAATTCAAGTTGGTCATATCAATACTTTTGTGGCCGTTTGATATTTATGATACCGTTGGCAGTTCATAGTTAACTATTTAATTTTTTGTCTTAATTATTAAGATCAGACACATGTAACAGTCAAATAAAGAAATGCTATTTATAAACTCCATGGGCTAATTCATACATACACACGGCAATGACTCCTTTGTGTTCTCATATACACGGCAATGACTCCAATGGGTTCTCATGGTGTGTATGTGGCAAGTTAGTGTTCTTTCTGTTGGGACAGTAACAAATTATTGCAAATATTCGCTTGCTAAGGTGATCGTACGTCAATTCAGTGCAGTGTGCTATTTTGTATGTGATCAGTGTAATATATCTTCAGTTTTCACATGTCTGAACTAAAGCCAGGTTTGGGGTTTTTAAAAAAAAAAAAAAAACTTTTGCTTGGCAAGGCCCCAAAAATGTGCGTTTCCTATTGTACTGATTTTAAGAGTGTAGGTAGGGATTTTTTTTTTAATATATGACTAGTATATATAATTTACTAAGCGCACCAAGTACTGGGCTAAACTAGATTCACAAATTAATTTGTGGACTTATATATATATATATATATATATATATATATATATATATATATATATATATATATATTGTTTGAATTTTTTTAAATTTTTTTTACCCAGTGGTGTGTGTGTGTGTGTGTGTGCAGGTGTCTGCAGCACAAAAATAGGGATGATCGGCAGGGGTCTAAAGATGTATGAACATCTTATACTTTGACATATTTGCATCAAAAACTGGTGGCAAACAAACTCAGCTCAAGACCATGTTATTAAGGGAACAGCCCTTTAATTTTCATGAAGGAGACATTCAAACTTGTATATCTTTTTTTGTGCCTTGACGTAAATATGTCTAAACTAATATATTGGATCCAAGTAAATCTTTTTTCTTTCTTGTTTTACAAAGTTTTTTGCAGGCCACAATTTTTTATAACCCCAACCCCCCATCAGTCTTTTATTATTTTTTCTTTTAATAAGCATTGAATTAAAGATTTACACAGCATAGTGTTTTGGTGCCTGTCTATTTCTTCTAAATTCATAACCATGGATGTTTGTTTTATCATTAGGTAGCCTTACTGTGAATTAAGTAATCACTGCATCTTGCAATTTAGCCCACCCCCCACCCCAACCTGCGAGCAGTAAAGTGTTAAAAAATTTGTTGCATGCAACTAAGTATACTATTTTTATAGATACTCAGATTTAGGCAAAAGTTAATGTTTTTAATTATTGCATGTGCTTAACTTCAAAGTTCTGTGAAGGTTACCTGATATTCAATATACTTAACAATATGTCTATTCAAATCAAAACAAAACAAGGAAACAAATATATTCTATTCCAACTAACAAGCCACCACCATATTATACTGTTGGAAAACAGCATCTTAATGTCATGAAAAAAAAATGTAGACATGTATATATAAATGACAGATCCAGGGATTGGAAGAGCCCGTAAAATTAACCTTCAATCAATGTTTAACAAAGTTTTCTTTACATTCAGATGGTTATAATTATGCTGTGTAAACTCATAATTATGCAGAAACAACTAGGGATTCATTCCATCACAGACCCCTTGCCTTCTTCTTGACGCCCCCTAGTTCAACCACATTCCTGGATCTATACCTAGCATGTTAAACCCAGCTGGTACAGCTTAGTTAATTATCCAGTGTGTACATATGGTTATGATTATGTAGAGTTTGAGTCCTATATTGATGTTTACCTATGGTTATACTAAGAGAAAGGTTGAATACTAATTGTATATTGCTCCTTCATCTGACACTCAAAGATCCCAGTGCTTCCATCCCATCTTTCAACTCCTTCTGCAAAACTAAATTTATTATTGAAAGAAGATGAGGTAATTAGTAATGAAGCAAACTCGTTTTCTGTATTAAATAAACTAAATCAACAGTTATGGTTCCAGCTAGTGAATGTCTTTAACTCTCCCATTTGTTCCAATTAATTGTTGATTCGCCTAATTACAGTATGTATCTTTCTTTTCCTCTTTGCTAAGTTACATAGACTCCAGGTGGCCAAATGGTCTACAGCACTCACCTTACAGGTAACTTGCACATCTCACCTCTGTCCCTGTGAGTTTGAGTCTCAGCTTGACCAACTCAGTTACAAGAGAAAGCTCACCAGTAACTTCCTTTGGATCAGTAGTTCCTCCTTGGGTCTTCCTCAACCAAACATAATAGCAGCCTTGTATAGCCTATCATGTGCTTAATAGTGGTGTTAAATCCCACAACCCACCCACCCCCAAAATGTTTTTTTTTCTTCATCTATGTAATTTCAACCTAGTTGTCAGATTTACTCAAGTTTGTATAAAATTTTTGTCATTTTTGATGCATTTTTGTGTATTTTGGGAAAGAACAAGATGAGTTGGTTAACTATTATCCAATCCTATAATAAATAATTAATTAATAAAGCTACAATACAATAAGGTTGAAATGAACAAACTCAAAATGCGACAAATGATGAGTGGAAGAGTTACTGAGATATTGAAAACAACTATCTGATAATAAAACAATACCATATACAGCATATGTAAATCTTTTAATACCCAGTCAAACCCATATGGTTTAAAAAAATTTGGGGGATTAATTTTTCTGATTGAACTGAGTCTTGTAGAGACAATCTATGTGGTGTGTAGAGACAGTCTATGTGGTGTATAGAGACAGTCAATGTAGTGTGTAGAGACAGTATGTATGGTGTGTAGATACAGTTCATGGTGTGTAGATACAGTATATGTGGTGTGTAGAGACAGTCTATGTGGTGTGTAGAGACAGTATGTGTGGTGTATAGATAGTCTATGTGGTGTGTAGAGACAGTCTATGTGGTGTGTATAGACTGCCTGTGTGGTGTGTAGATACACTATGTGTGGTGTGTAGAGACAGTCTATGTGGTGTGTAGAGACAGTTTGTGTGGTGTGTAGAGACAGTCTATGTGGTGTGTAGAGACAGTATATATGGTGTGTAGAGACAGTCTGTGGTGTGTAGATACAGTCTATGTGGTGTGTAGAGACAGTCTATGTGCTGTGTAGAGACAGTATATGTGGTGTGTAGAGACAGTATGTGTGGTGTGTACAGTCTATGTGGTGTGTAGAGACAATATGTGTGGTGTGTAGAGACAGTTGATGCAGTGTATAGAGACTATGGGGTGTGTAGAGACAGTCTATGTGGTGTGTAGAGACAGTATGTGGTGTGTTGATGACAGTCTATGTGGCATGTAGAGACATTCTATGTGGTGTGTAGAGACAGTCTATGTGGTGTATAGAGACATTCTATGTGGTGTGTTGATGACAGTCTATTTGGTGAGTTGATGACAGTCTATGTAGTGTTTAGAGACAGTCTATGTGGTGTGTAGAGACAGTCTATGTGGTGTGTGGAGACTCAGTATGGTGTGTAGAGAAAGTCTATGTGGTGTGTTTATGAAGAAAATAGAACATTCCATTATTGTAGAGACAGTCTATGTGGTGTGTTTATGAAGAAAATAGAACATTCCATTGTTGTAGAGACAGTCTATGTGGTGTGTTTATGAAGAAAATAGAACATTCCATTGTTGTAGAGACAGTCTATATGGTGTGTTTATGAAGAAAATAGAACATTCCATTATTGTAGAGACAGTCTATGTGGTGTGTTTATGAAGAAAATAGAACATTCCATTGTTGTACAGTTGCTGATTTAGACAAAGTTATTCATTCTGCATTCTTGACTAAGTTGCTGCACAAATATTTATTATGCAGTTATTACCCAGTTATTTATCATACAGTTAATATTTATTTATTATACATTTATTGTTATCTATCATACAGTTATTAGTTATTAATTATACCGTTATTACAGTTATTTATTATGCAGTTATTACACATTTATTATAAAGTTATTACACTGTTATTTCTTATACAATTATAACAGTTATTTCTTATACAATTATTAGTTGTTTATTATACTATATTGAAAGATTTTAATGCCCAGTTAAACCCAAAATATTAATTTTTCTTAATATAAGGGTTTATTTTGCAGTAATTTATTATACAATATGTAACAAAGATTAGATGTAAAGCTTCTACAATGGACTGAGTAATTTATTATACAATATGTAACAAAGATTGGATGTAAAGCTTCTACAATGGACTGAGTAATTTATTATACAATATGTAACAAAGATTAGATGTAAAGCTTCTACAATGGACTCAGTAATTTATTATACAATATGTAACAAAGATTAGATGTAAAGCTTCTACAATGGACTCAGTAATTTATTATACAATATGTAACAAAGATTAGATGTAAAGCTTCTACAATGGACTCAGTAATTTATTATACAATATGTAACAAAGATTGGATGTAAAGCTTCTACAGTGGACTGAGTAATTTATTATACAATATGTAACAAAGATTAGATGTAAAGCTTCTACAATGGACTGTAATTTATTATACAATATGTAACAAAGATTAGATGTAAAGCTTCTACAATGGACTCAGTAATTTATTATACAATATGTAACAAAGATTGGATGTAAAGCTTCTACAGTGGACTGAGTAATTTATTATACAATATGTAACAAAGATTAGATGTAAAGCTTCTGCAATGGACTGAAAAAACATGGATCAAAAGAGAATTGAAAATAATCCAGAATAGAAAATGGACCAGTAGAGAATAAACCTGATACACCAGAATAGAAAATGGACCAGTAGAGAATAAACCTGATACTCCAGAATAGAAAATGGACCAGTAGAGAATAAACCTGATACTCTAGAATAGAAAATGGACCAGTAGAGAATAAACCTGATACTCTAGAATAGAAAATGGACCAGTAGAGAATAAACCTGATACTCTAGAATAGAAAATGGACCAGAAGAGAATAAACCTGATACTCCAGAATAGAAAATGGACCAGTAGAGAATAAACCTGATACTCCAGAATAGAAAATGGACCAGTAGAGAATAAACCTGATACTCCAGAATAGAAAATGGACCAGTAGAGAATAAACCTGATACTCTAGAATAGAAAATGGACCAGTAGAGAATAAACCTGATACTCCAGAATAGAAAATGGACCAGTAGAGAATAAACCTGATGCTCTAGAATAGAAAATGGACCAGTAGAGAATAAACCTGATACTCCAGAATAGAAAATGGACCAGTAGAGAATAAACCTGATACTCCAGAATAGAAAATGGACCAGTAGAGAATAAACCTGATACTCTAGAATAGAAAATGGACCAGTAGAGAATAAACCTGATACTCCAGAATAGAAAATGGACCAGTAGAGAATAAACCTGATACTCTAGAATAGAAAATGGACCAGTAGAGAATAAACCTGATACTCTAGAATAGAAAATGGACCAGTAGAGAATAAACCTGATACTCTAGAATAGTAATGGACCAGAAGAGAATAAAGCTAATACTGTAGATAAAAGAACCATGGTGATGTTGTTGTTGTAGGGTTTAATGCCATTTTTCAGCACAAGATGGGCTATACATGGTGGCCAGTATAACTGGTAGAGGAAGAACCATGGAAAACCCTGGAAAGAACCACCAGTCCATGTGAGCTACTGGAAGGCTTTCTCACATACCCATGTTAGCTGAGCCTGAGACTCGAACCCATGCAGACAGAGGTGAGATGCCAGTGATCCGAAACGGTGAGTGCTTTAGACCAATCAGCCACTTGGGGCCCCATCAAAGGACTAATAGAGAATAAAGCCAATAGTAGAATAGAAAAATCGACCAGTAGAGAAAAAAACACAATACTCTAGAATAGAAAATGGACTGGTACAGAATAAAATGGATACTCAAACGATATTATTAACTACAAATCACACTGTTGTTTATGTATATCACGATGTGCAAAATAAATGATATCATACCTTATACCTCATGACACCAACTTCCTACAGTGGATTTCATGAGCATATAACATGGTGTGTTGATAGGCATGCAGGTGAGGTCAACAAAGTGCAAAGTTGTTGTATTTTGTTTATGTCAATTAACAACAGTCTCGAGTTGTATTCGATGCAGGCCATGCATGTGACATTATGTTGTGATCTTTACCAAGCATCATAAAATAGGGACAAAACCTTAGTGTGGTCTCAGTAGTTGTACAGAATGTTACTATAGAGAACGTTCAGTCATTTCATGTTTTTATTTTTTTTGTTTTGTTTTTTTGTTAGTTTATTTGATGGGGGGAGGTGCCCTAACCTTATCTCACCTCCACCATCTGAATCCACCTCTGTAAAAACTGACATTAGTTTAGAGAAATGCAAACTGAATATATCCTACATTTGTAAGGTGCAAAGTAACACATTAATTGAATTTTAAGCTATAACTGCTGTGAACAGAGACACGGTAGGTTGATATTTGCAATAATTCTGTGTTACCTATAAAGAAAGAGCATTATATAATAGTTTAAAGTCACTTAATCCCAGATTCATGCGATTACACATATTTGATATCCAAGTCATTTTGACTAACTTGACAACAGAAGTCCTTTACTGTAACCCACTTGTTACTATGATCATCCATTAAGAAGAAATAGCATTAAGATTTTCAAGATGTCAACCATGTCCACCATACTGGATGTCAGATTGGCATTATTTTCATTTCGGATTGAAAAGGCATGATTTTAACTGGAAAACCCCATACAATTGTGTCCACTGATTATCAAGAACTAGTGATAAAAACATTTGAAGGTCATGTTGGAAATCAGTGATAAAAACATTTTTGAAGGTCATGTTGGAGATCAGTGATAAAAACATTGGAAGGTCATGTTGGAGATCAGTGATAAAAACATTTGAAGGTCCTTTTGAAGATCAGATCAGCACCATTTTCTTTTATTATTTTTGAAAACCTAAGCTGATAAAACTATCTATTCAGGAAGAGAGGGAAGAATAACATAATTTTCAAGAAAATCACCATGTCAGAAACGATTGACATTATATTAGCACCATTTTCATTAGAACCAATGAGACACATCAGAAGTCTTGAGTGAAAACTCCATATTGATGTGACATTCTGTTTTTGGAGGAATAGAGATAACAAGACTTTTCCGAGTGGCGGAACCTGTTTAAACTGACTGGAGAAGGGATGACAGGCGAACTTCTGGTGCCTCAAAACCAGATGCTTCGGGCAGATGGGGCTCATTAACCTTGGGTGGTTACCCATCTAGGAGAAGGTAAACTCCGATTTCAAACCTTCGCTGCCTTGCAACTATACCCTCTCAGGGGAAAGGCTAAGGGAGTAAACCCCAACAGAAAATCTGGAGTCGGAGTCCCTAAGGTGAGTTGGCATTGATTTCAGTGTCATCTCGGCAACTCCTGCGATGCAGCTGGTGCCATGACGTATCGGCTTGTCCTTTCCCTTGGATCCATCAGCTGCGTGGAGAGGGGGGATCAGCTGCATGGGCAACAGTTGATTCTCCATATCACCCTGCCCAGGCTTGCGCCCTGGAGAGAACACTCCAACTTCGCTCCATAGCTTCGACACAACACGGGAAGCAGCAGTTTACCGGTTATAAGTCACCGCTCGATTGGCGTAGAGCCAGACGCCAGGGGTTGCTTCTGACGGTGGGAGAGACCAACATGTTTCACTGGACAGCTACCGCCTGCCTCAAACTGGGCAGCCCCCAGCCAATAAGGTGTCATCCCGCCACAGTTTGCCTGCCTTGCTGGGTGCATAAGGCTTAAGGTACGCAAGTACCTGACAAGCGGACTGCAACTACTGCACCAAGAAATAACAAAAGAAAACCAATAAAGAAACCTCCAATCCTCAAGCTAGGTACCTGGAATGTCCAGACCATGCTGACTGGGCTTTCAGATGATCTCCAGACAATCAGTGATGTTCGTAAGACTTCAGTCATCAACGACGAACTTGCAAGGCTCCAGGTCGACATTGCCTCACTACAGGAGACACGACTACCAGATTCTGGGTCCCTCAGAGAAAAGAACTACACATTCTTCTGGCAAGGAAAGAGAAGAGTGCAGATGAAGCCAGAGAGTTTGGTGTTGGATTCGCTGTCAGGAACACTCTGCTGGGAATGATAGAACCCTGCCAACAAGGAAATGAAAGACTGCTATCCCTCCACCTCCACACCACAAACGGGCCTGTCAACCTCATCAGTATTTATGCTCCCACACTAAGATCTGCCACAGATACCAAGGATGAGTTTTATGATGAGTTAAACTCGCTCATCGACAAAATTCCCAAGGAAGAGAACTTGATTTTGCTGGGCGACTTCAATGCTAGGGTGGGTGCTGATCATGACTCTTGGCCCTCCTGTCTTGGCAAGTTTGGCGTTGGGAAGATAAATGAGAATGGGCAGCGCCTTCTAGAGATGTGCTTGTACCACGAACTCAGCACCACCAATTCATTCTTCCAGAAAAAGCCACAGCACAAAGTGTCTTGGAGGCATCCCCGGTCTAAACACTGGCACCAGCTGGACTTGATCATTACAAGACGGTCAGCTATGAAGGGTGTGCTTCATACCCGTACCTTCCACAGTGCTGACTGTGACACTGACCACTCGCTGGTGTGCTGCAAAATGAAGCTTCAGCCAAAGAAGATCCACCGCTCTAGGCAAGAGGGTCAACCACGCATTGATGTGAGCAAGACATCATATCCAGACAAGGCTGAGGAATTCACATATGCTCTTTCCAAGACGTTTGACTCAGAACCCCCCAACGGCAGTGCCAAAGAAAGATGGGATTACATCAGAGAGACTGTATACAGCACAGCCACACAGATCTTTGGTAAGAAGCAATCAGAGAACAATGACTGGTTTGAGGCTAACTCTGCCACACTCATGCCAGCCATAGAACAGCGTCGCAGTGCTCACCTGCAATACAAGCAATGCCCCTGTCAGAAGACACTACAGGCATACAGGTCTACCAGAAGCAAAGTGCAGAGATTAGCACGGCAGTGTGCCAATGAATACTGGCTTCAGCTCTGTCAGAGTATCCAGTCAGCAGCAGATATTGGTAACATCAGAGGCATGTACGATGGCATAAAGAAAGCAATGGGTCCCACGAAGAAACTGACAGCACCACTGAAGTCTGCCACAGGCGATACCATCCACAACAAGGGCAAGCAGATGGAGCGTTGGGTGGAATACTACTCTGAACTGTACTCCAAAGAGAACCACGTGAACAATGATGTCCTCAACGCCATTGAAAACCTCCCTCTCATGGCCGAACTGGACGAGAAACCTACTGTAGACGAACTTAAGAAGGCCTTAGAGAAACTGTCCCTAGGTAAAGCCCCAGGGAAGGATGGCATCACAGCTGAATTCATCAAGTGTGGATGTAGCGTGCTTCTCACACACCTGCACGACCTCCTCTGCCAGTGCTGGGACGAGGGGGCAGTGCCTCAGGACATGAGAGATGCTAACATCATAACCCTGTACAAAAATAAGGGCGACAGAAGCGACTGCAACAACTACAGGGGCATATCACTTCTCAGCATCGTGGGTAAAGTTTTCGCACGCGTCATCCTGAACAGACTGCAGACGCTTGCTGACAGAGTTTACCCAGAGTCGCAGTGCGGGTTCCGCACAAAGAGGTCCACAATCGACATGATCTTCTCTGTCAGGCAACTGCAGGAAAAATGCAGAGAACAACACAGACCCCTCTTCCTGGCCTTTATAGACCTCACCAAGGCATTCGATCTGGTCAGCAGAGACGGACTCTTCACAATCCTGGCGAAAATTGGTTGCCCTCCAAAGCTGCTAAGCATGATCCAGTCCTTCCACGATGACATGAAAGGCACAGTG
This sequence comes from Sinohyriopsis cumingii, assembly GCA_028554795.2. Taxonomy (NCBI): domain Eukaryota; kingdom Metazoa; phylum Mollusca; class Bivalvia; order Unionida; family Unionidae; genus Sinohyriopsis; species Sinohyriopsis cumingii. The sequence continues at coordinate 134,205,741 of CM068828.1, forward strand.
CAGTACGATGGCTCAACATCCGACCCGTTTGACATCAGCAGTGGAGTTAAACAGGGCTGTGTCCTTGCCCCCATGCTCTTCGGCATCTTCTTCGCAGTCCTGCTTAAGCACGTCTTTGGGACGTCCACAGAAGGGATTTAACTGCACACACGATCAGATGGCAGACTGTTCAACCTGGCACGACTGAAGGCAAAGAGCAAAGTGCGTGAAGTAACCATCAGGGACATGCTGTTCGCAGATGATGCTGCTCTAGCTACCCACACAGAAGCTGAACTACAGCGCCTGATGGCCCGCTTTGCTAAAGCATGTGATGAGTTTGGGTTAACCATAAGCCTAAAGAAAACAAACGTGATGGTTCAGGACGCGGACCCCCCAAGCATCATCATCAACAACTATGAACTTGAGGTGGTGAGTCAATTCATGTATCTCGGCTCTACCATCACCAACAACCTCTCGCTCGATGCTGAGCTCAACAAGCGGATCAGAAAGGCATCAACAACTCTCTCCAGGTTGTCGCAGAGTGTGTGGAACAACAGCATGCTGACCATGAACACTAAGATCACCGTGTACCATGCATGCGTGCTAAGCACTCTCATGTATGCCAGTGAAACCTGGACTCTGTACACCTCACAAGAGAAAAGACTGAGTGCCTTTCACATGCGATGCCTCCGACGCATACTCGGGATCACCTGGAGCGATCAAGTAACAAACAACGAGGTGCTCGAGCATGCCAAGATTCCCAGCATGATCACACTCCTCCGCCAACGCCGCATCAGTTGGCTGGGCCATGTACGTCGGATGGTTGACGGACGGATCCCCAAAGACATTCTTTATTCGGAACTCGCCTCTGGCAAAAGGTCGATCGGACGGCCACATCTCCACTTCAAGGATGTCTGTAAGCATGACATGAAAGCACTTGATATTGATGTCAACACCTGGGAAGAGCACGCTCTAGACAGATCAGGCTGGCGACATGCTCTGATCACTGGTCTGAAAGCCAGAGAGGACAAGCAACGCTTGCTAGCTGATGAAAGACGATCGCAGAGGAAGAAGAAGCAGCTTCAACCAACACCTGCCACAACCTTCAAGTGCAGCAGGGACTGCCACTCCCGCATTGGACTACTTAGCCACAGCAGACGCTGCATACCACCAACCGGGACATCTCTCATGGGCGCAGTTCCATCGTCTCTCGAGACTAACAGATGCCAACTTTCATATATATATATAACCATTAATCAGTGCTGGTTTTGCATCTTGTAACAATATTTGAAATGCATTAAAATACTCAATTGTCTGTGAGTTTAAGAAAGGATTGTTCAGAATTTTAATATAAAACTGTGGATAAAATACAAAAATTGTTAAGCTTATTTACCAAGGTGAAGCAATATCCAGCTGAAACTCGTCTCCAGAGCAATAACAAGCTAGCCAATCAGATACAATATTAGCTCATAAATATACATAGATAATGCTCATGATCATTTGTATGTCTTATAAGACTATTTAACAAGTTTGATAATAATAATAATAATAATAATGAGGAATTTGTATAGCACCAAATCTTTAGAAGCTCTAAGCGCTTTACAACATTAGACAACATCTATAAGATAAAAAACATATAATGATATGATTACAAAAACAAACACTATGAAATTAGAAAACATTAAAAAACAATGCTGAGAATATTTAAGGTAGGAAACATTATTAGGTCTTTAAGTTTGTTCTTGTAGTCGAAATAAGTGAGTTTTGAGAGCACTCTTGAATGTGAACACTGTCTTTGTGTCTAAGTTCAATGGGCAATTCATTCCATGTTGCTGGGCCCTGGTATGCAAAAGAACACTGTCCATATGACTTTGTTTTCATATTTGGAATAATGAGTATATGATTGTCAGAAGAGGAGCGTAAGTATCTTGCTGGTGTGTACACATGGGTGAGGTCGGATAGGTACGTTGGACTAGAGTCCGACAGTGAAACGTAGCACAGAGAACAAATTTTGTGTTTGATTCTGGATCGAATGGATAGCCAATGTAGGGTACAGAGCAGCGGGGAGGTGTGTTCTGATCATGGTACTCAAAAATTTATCAGAAATATCGATTCTGGAGTGTGGATAAGCTCAGTCAATGATATGCAGGGTCATATCATTAAAATGCATGAATTTCACTCGTAATCATATTCATCAAAGATCTTGATTTGCATTGTGTTGTGATTCTATGGTCATAAACGAAGTAACAGAAAGATGGAAAACCAAGATTTGTAAAACTTAACAAATAATTTACTTATAAAAGTTATAAATGAAAATGCAAGGATCTTGAAGAATTATGAAGTTAATCCAAAATAATCCTGATAAGTTTTATTAAAGTCCAAAAGAATGTGCTGGTCCTCCAAGAATCATGACATTGTTCAAAATGGCATTGTCCAGAACTCCTTTGAATAATTCAAAACAGTTCCAAGATAATATTATAGTCTAATGAGTACTTTTTATTTCCATTGAACAATCCAAACACATTAACTCCTAGCGACAACTTAACGGGGCAGGAGGTAGTAGCCTACTGCCGAGCTCTGTAGCGTCATGGTCATGCATGATACACTAAAGTGGGTGGTATTATAGAAAGGTAGACAGATGTAGCTCTACAATGATACCAAATAATCTGGAATATCTAGTTGTACTACAAAATACAGATAAAAAAACTCATATTTTGGACCCGACTGTTTTCTACCCAAAATTGGCCCATGTAGGAATCCCCGGTGATCTTTCAATAACATACTGCCTAGTTGTGTTAGAAACATCGTTTTTCATTGGCTATTTGACTCGCGCATGAACAAAGGGTAAAAGTTGGAGTTCATTTTTTTTTTTTTTCTGCTAAACGGAGTCTTTAAGCCTTTATTTTTGTATCAAGACCACTCTTTATTCCAAATGCCCATCTTATCCTACTTTTTGCAAAGGCTCATCTGTCTGTTTGCAGTTCATACCAGTTTGCCTTAGATCTGAGACCAAAAAGTCTGAAATCCGGACACAAAATCGGATTCCGACCACATGCAAATTTTGGGTTTTGTAGTGCAACTAGATATTCCAGATTATTTGGTATCATTGTTGAGCTACATCTGTCTAATTTTATATAATACCACCCACTTTAGTGTATCTGCATGACAATGATGCTACTGAGCTCGGCAGTAGGCTACTACCTCCTGCCCTGTTAAGTCGTCGCTAGCAGTTAATGTGTTAAAGAACTCATACATTTCTGTATAGGTGGAATGAAATCACAGGTTATATCTCATAATATGGGGAAACAATGTCTAAACCAATGATTTCATATAATTTGCAAATAATATACCAAGAACTTATCTATGTGAATTGAAAAACGAATGATTTAACAATTTTATTAAAAAGTGTATGCAGAATATACATACGTGTATATCTAATTCACATAAAGCACATGTATTTACGATGTTTCCATTTGCATTATCATAAAACATCAGTTTTAACATATCCTCCTAAGTACTCTTTATTACTCATTTTAATGCTTACAATTTATTTGAAAGATAAATGTAGGTCACAGTGATCAACTTATGGCATATCAGTGTAATGATACCTAGTATGCTTGCAAATTTAAAGTTTCATGACTGTACAGGCGAGTGTTCTAAAATGGCATGTTCAGTCAAATGTTTCATTACTGTACTCTGACTTGGGATGTTCAATCAAATGTTTCATTACTGTACTCTGACTTGGCATGTTCAGTCAAATGTTTCATTACTGTACTCTGACTTGGCATGTTCAGTCAAATGTTTCATTACTGTACTCTGGCATGGGATGTTCAATCAAATGTTTCATTACTGTACTCTGACTTGGCATGGTTAATCATAACTTTGAAGACTGTACTGGTGAGTGTTCTGAATGGCATGTTCAATCAAAAGGTGATAAAGATAAATCAAACATTTTGGTGGGCATACGAGTTTTGCAGATTTATTCAGGTTAATAAAATATTATTTATCTAAAAAAGTATCCGATGAAACATTCTACATTTTATCCATCATTAATTAATAAAAAATTGCTGTCACAAATTGATGGATGTGTTGGGCTTACAAATATTTAGTGAAGTAAAAGTTATATTGTTTCATGGCTTTTACTTTCTAATGGTTATAGCACTCTTGAGGAAAAAATGATTTATATATAGTTTCATAATTTTCTGTCAGTCAAGAATATCTGATGGAAGAAAACCAGGGTTGGGGTTGGGTAGGGTTACATTACTGGTAGTTGAGTCCAATGTTTTCACCATTTAGTCACAGCCACCATAGCTCAGTGTATAGAGTATTAGTAATGGGTTTAATACCCATCCATGCCAACTGCCTTTAGGGGCCCCTAGTGACCGAGTGGTCTAAAGCGCTCACTGTTACGGATCACTGCCATCTCAGCTCTGTCTGCGTGAGTTCAAGTCTCAGGCTCAGCTAACGTGGGTACGTGAGATAGCCTGCCAGTAGCTTCTCGTGGGTTGGTGGTTTTCCAGGGTTCTTCCTCCACCAATTATACTGGCCGCCATTACTGCAACTCAGTTATATGCAATTATGGATTATATGGATTTATGTCATTAACATTACATACCAATATGGATTTGTGTCATTAACAGCTTGTGAAAATATGGATTTGTGTCATTAACAGCTTGTGAAAATATGGATTTGTGTCATTAACAGCTTGTACAAATATGGATTTATGTCATTAACAGCTTGTGAAAATATGGATTTATGCCATTAACATCATGTAAAAATATGGATTTATGTCATTAACATAATGTACAAATATGGATTTATGTCATTAACATCATGTACAAATATGGATTTATGTCATTAACATAATGTACAAATATGGATATGTCATTAACATCATGTAAAACTATGGACTATACACTTAACATCATGTACAAATATGCATTTATGTCATTAACATAATGTAAAAATATGGATTTATGCCATTAACATCATGTACAAATATGGATTTATGTCATTAACAGCATGTAAAAATATGGATTTATGTTTCCTTATATATGTAGGGTATACACATTTTCATGGATTTCACGATCACTATGAAACCAAAAATTAAAACACCCAATAATCATTGATCTGTCTGCAAAGACCAATTAAAACACCCAATGAACAATGATCTGTCTCTAAAGACCAATTGAAACACCTAACAAAAATGGCTGGTAATGACCAATTGAATGCCAATAAACAATGATCTATCTTGTAATAACCAAACGAACACCCAATAAACAATGATCTATCTTGTAATGGCCAAAGAAACACCTAATGAACAATAATCTATCTTGTAATGACCAAATGAACACCCAATGATCTATCTTGTATTGTCCAAAGGAACACCCAATAAACAGTGATCTATCTTGTAATGACCAAAGGAACACCCAATAAACAAAGATCTATCTTGTAATGACCAAATGAAAACCCAATAAACAATGATCTTGTAATGACCAAATGAACACCCAATAAACAATGAACTGTCTTGTAATAACCCAATGAACACTCAATAAACAATGATCTATCTTGTAATGACCAAAGAAACATGCAAAAAACAATGATCTATCTTGTAATGACCCAAAGGAACACTCAATAAACAATGATCTATATTGTAATGGCCAAAGGAACCCAATAAACAATTGTCTATCTTGCAATGGCCAAATGAACACCCAATAAACAATTATCTATCCTGTAAAGACCAAATGAACACCAATAAACAATGATCTATATTGTAATGACCCAATGAACACCCAATAAACAATTATCTATCTTGTAATGACCCTATGAACACCCAATAAATAATGATCTCTCTTGCAATGACCCAATGAACACCCAATAAACAATGATCTATCTTGTAATGACCAAATGAACACCCAATAAACAATTATCTATCTTGCAATGACCCAATGAACACCCAATAAACAATTATCTATCTTGTAATGGCCCACTGAACACCCAATAAATAATGATCTATCTTGTAATGACCAAAGACCACCCAATAAACAATTATCTATCTTGCAATGACCCAATGAACACCTAATAAACAATGATCTATATTGAAATGACCCAATGAACATGCAGTAAACAAAGATCTATCTTGTAATGACCAAATGAACACCCAATAAACAATGACCTAACTATCAAGATCCCTTGAAACACCCTGCAAACAATAATATGCCTGTAAAAACTATAGGACCACACAAATGGCATAGTCACCTATTTAACTGTAGAAATAATGTTTTGTAAAGAAAGAAAAATTGTTGTCATGAAGATAAATGAATTTACCATATCCGTCACTGATTATTCAAATATTTTTCTTTTTTTAGTTTAAGTGGGCCATATTCCAAACCATCTGGAATTCCTACTCATTAAGTGTGAGTGGGCCATATGCCAACTACTCTGGAATTCTTGCTCTTTTATTGTTAGTGGGCCATATTCCAACCACTCTGGGATTCCAACTCTTTTAGTGTGAGTTGGCCATATTCCAACCACTCTGGGATTCCTATTCTTTTAGTGTGAGTGGGCCATATTCCAACCACTCTGGGATTCCTACTCTTTTAGTGTGAGTGGGCCATATTCCAACCACTCTGGCATTAGTGCAAGTGGGACATATTCCAAACCATCTGGAATTCCTACTCATTTAGTGTGAGCAGGCCATATTTCAACCACTCTGGGATTCTTGCTCTTTTAGTGTGAGTGGGCTGTATTCCAACCACTCTGGGATTCTCACTATTTTGGTGAGTGGGCCATATTCCAACCACCCTGGGATTCCTACTCATTTAGTGTGAGTGGGCCATTTCCTAACCACTCTGTGATTCCTACTCTTGTAGTGTGAATGGGCCATATTCCAACCACTCTGAGATTTTCAATCTTTTAGTGAGTGTGCCATATTCCAACCACATTAGGATTCCTACTCTAGTCTGAGTTGGCCATATTTCAATCACCCTGGGATTCCTATTCTTATACATATTCATATCTGTCACTGTTGATATTACGTAATTGGGTCAAACATTGATGAGAGAAATCTTAAGAAACAAAATTTGAAATGAACATCATGTCTGAACTCAACTGAACTAAATAATAGAATAAAAGTTAATTTTAGCGAATTAGATCAAAAACAGTTTAAGTCCAATCTCAACAATGCACACATTGATCAACAAGTTCTGAAAATATTCCATTTTTGTTGTTGAAGTTCAGTGATAAATTTTTAGGCCATCAGGATGTAATTTCTTAAACCATGTTTTTATACACAGACCGAGCAGTAGATATATTAGAGAGAGAGAGAGAGAGATTTATTACAGCAACAAAAAAATAGCGACTGATTCACCAGTAACAGTTAGTGATTTTGTTTACATCAGGGCATCAATGTCTGACGATTTTAACTTGCACTGAATGAAGTAAGTCTCTTGGTTTCAAATCATAGGCACAATGGCACTAAACGTTAATAATGTCTCTAAAATACGATAATGTTGTCCCAGAAATAATGCTCTGAAAATAATAATAATGCAGCGGTAGTTTGCATTGATGTAAGTTTCCTTACATAAGTACATGTTTACTATAAAGGGCAAGTACACATTGAATGATTACATCAGTGTTATTAATAAAGTATTTGAATTCACCAATCAGAAAAAGTGTCATAAATTTTGCATAGGCAATAAAAATATAAATTTTTGGAGCTGATTAATATAATGCCACAATTATGCACCATATATTATTCTTTTAAATCCATTTCCGATTTTAAAACAGTTAATTGGTGTAGTTTTAATGTTGTAGAACAAAGAGGTACTGGCATTGCCAGACAAAATTCCCTTATACCCAAGCCAGTTTCTGAGCTAAAAACAATTAACTGGTCTGGATTACTCTTGGAAAAGAAAAGGCAAACACCAGTAAAACACTGTATTATCAAGTAAAACACCGTATTATCAAGTAAAACACTGTATTATCAGTAAAACAATTTATCCTTTGTAAAAACCTCCTGAACAACAATTCAATGGCATTTTGCAAACTAGTCTTAATATCATTCTTTTGTCAAATTATCACCAAGTTAGTCTACTTGTTATATTGCTATTTTGTTTTATTTTCATTTAAATTATTAATTATAATCCATAATGTGTTTATTTTGTTATTCTGCTGAAATGTAATCTAAAATTGCTTTTGTATTTGCTTTTAATTTTTTTTCTGCAAAGAAAAGAAATCTTAATAACCCCAAACCTGAAATTCTGAAGTGTCTTAATAAATGGTCAATTATTTTGCTTTCTAAAAAAAACGTTGGCAAGTAATTGTATGATCTTTACTATGTATATACATGGTTTCCAAATGAAATTACTCAAATTTAATCTTAAAGCAATCAAATTTGATACAAAATTACTAGAATTTAAAGGAAGTCATAGTATCTCAGTTGGTAGAGCATTAGACTTGAAATCCAAATGTAGCAGGTCCAATACCCACCCAGGCCAGTTTGGGTCAGATACCTTGGTGTGTCCTTCAGAAAGACACTTAGTTCCCATTTCCTCAGGATGATGTGGCAAATAATGTGTTAAAAGTGCAGTTACCCCACTTACCCTCACCCCCCCAAAAAAACAAGAATTTAACCTCTTAACATTCCACAAGTGCAATATTCAATAATCTATCCAACCAAATGCTCTAATAACAAATCTTATCATAAGTAAAGCCTCTTGAGTGGTAATAAGCTCAGCCAACCAGATGCAATATCACCTCATTAATTTGCACAGATCAGCCAATCAGATGCAATATCACCCCATTGATATGCATGGATGTTGCTTACAATTATGTGAAATCCTGATATGAGCTTATGAATGAAGAAATATGACTTCCAGAGTTGTCACAAAATCAGCCAGTCAGATGCAGGACTGCATCATTAGTATGTTTACTGTCAAACTCATAATAAAATATATCCAAGATTTTGATGATGCAAGCTTATATACCAGGTCTAATCAAAATATGTTCAGAAACATGGCCTCCATTGTTCACAAACTCAGCCAATCAGATGCAAGATCACCTCATTAACAAATGTCACTCATAATCAAATTTGTCTAAGGTCATTGTCGTATCAGCTTACAAACCAAATTTCATTCAAATCTGATCAGAAATATGACCTCTAGAATTTTCAAAAACTCAACCAATCACATGCAAGATCACATCATTGATGTGTGGATGTCACTCGTAAGTGAACTCATCTGAGATCTTGATGACATAAACTTCTATACCAAGTTGGATCAGTAATAGAGATTCTAAGGTTCACAAGCCAAGTGCTGATGAGATCAGTAATAGAGATTCTAAGGTTCACAAGCCAAGTGCTGATGAGTGATTTCATTGATGATGGATGCAGAATGTGATGATGATAAGCTCATTTGGCTGCACAAGCTAAACACCGATAATGGTAGGTAAATGTGCTAGTATGATCCTGACAAAACATGTAAAGGTTGCAGTGTCCCATCTTGATATATAAATTAACATTAAATATTTTTCATATTTTAAGAATTATAATCATCATTTCAAACCATAAAGTTAAGATAATTTTTGTTATTTACTGAACTAGCAATGTTAAATGCTAAAGGCAGAATTTACAAGTAGCAAACATGCTTGAACCCATCTATTATGATAATATATTAACAAGCAAGCTTTGTTGAAACTGAATTTTGTTAAATTGAGGAAAATGTTAAAAGTTTATAGTAATGTTTCGACTGGACTCATGAATTTATGTTAAATCTGAAAATTAGATCAATCTGAGTTCATTACAAATGCTAAAAAAGTATGTTAAATTCGAATTTATTATATTGTTACACATGTGTTCAGTCTGAATTCATTATAAATGTTATAAATTCATTTAATTCTGAGTTTATTATAAATATTATGAATTCATTCAGTCTGAGTTCATTATAATTGTTATAAATTCATTCAATCTGAGATCATTATAACTGTTATAAATTTATTCAATCTGAGTTCATTATTAACATTATAAATTCATTCAGTATGAGTTCATTATAAACGTTATAAATTCATTCAGTATGAGTTCATTATAAATGTTATAAATTCATTCAATCTGAATTCATGATAAATATTATAAATTGTTGAAATTGTTATAAATCTTTTCAATCCATGTTCATAATATTGTTAAAAATTTATTCAATCCAAGTTCATGATAACTGTTATGCATTCTTTTAATTCAAATTCATTATAAATGTTATAAATTCATTCACTCTGAGTTCATTATAAATGTTTTAAATTCATTCACTCTGAGTTCATTATAAATGTTATAAATTCATTCACTCTGAGTTCATTATAAATGTTTTAAATTCATTCAGTATTAGTTCATTATAAACATTATAAATTCATTCAGTCTGAGTTCATTATAAACGTTATAAATTCATTCAGTATGAGTTCATTATAAATGTTTATTATACATTAATTCAAGCTGAATTCATGATAAATATTATAAATTCTTGAAATTATTATAAATTGGTTAAATCCAAGTTCATAATATTGTTAAAATTTCATGCAGTCCATTCATGATGACTGCTATAATTTTTTAAAATCCAAGTTCTTTATAAATGTTATAAACTCATTCAGTCTGAATCATTAGTTCAATCTGAATTTATTATAAACATTATAAACTTTTTCAGTCTGAGTTCATTATAAATGTCATAAAAACTTTTAAAGTTATAACTGTTATAATGTATTCATTACAAGTTCAACTGGAAATTATAAAAACTTTAATTAGCTTAAAATTTTTTTATATAAAAAAAGGGAGATTATGAATGAAAATACTAATTAATAATGGATAATGACTAAAATTAAGAGCCATATTTGAAATTGAAAATTACTTAGTGTAGTCCATTTCTTGTACATAGATTATGATTGAAAATACTAATTAATAATTTCTCATACATGTATCATTATTTTCAGGGCAAAAGAAATTCCAGTACCAACTTAACTATTTACAGCCTGCTAGTACATCTTGGTAGATCTTCCTCTTGTCCAATATAGTCAAGAACAATTTTGCCTCTACATTAACATTGAATGATTGGGATAATGTCTTTATTAATAATATTTTGGACAAATTTTAAAATCATTTGACCTCGAATTCCAAGATCTGCATAAACTTCCAGCACTTTTTATTAATTTCATGTAACTATGACAACAATGAAATGGTAATGGCCTTATTGCTACTATAGTGTCAAACTATTTCACAGACTGGTATCATTTTCTTACAGACTGGTATTAGATACTCATAGACTGGTATAATATTTTTACAGACTGGTATTCTATACTCACAGAATGGAATTATATACTCTTAGCAATATGTTCATAAACTCCAATGTTGATACTGACATTAATAATATCCTTCTAAATCATTTTCCTTCAGAAGCAAAAACTGGATAATATTCATTCAGTTTGAATGATGCAGATCAAAGAAATTAGACGTGCTGATTGAAGAACAATGATAACAAGAGAAGTGCCAGTTAAAAAGAAAGTCTTTAAACTCAACCAAATGTATTAAGAGTCTTTGTGAGAGTAAACATTGATAATTAAAACAACAAATTAATACATATTTTATCCATGAAGGTCACTTTCCCATGTACAAATGAATACAGGATGTTTAATCCATGAAGATCATCAACACTTTCCCATTTATAAATGAATACCAGATGTTTAATCCATGAAGGTCATATTTTCCATGTACAGATGGTACTCCTCTGGGGGCGCATGCTCTGTAAATGTGTTGAAAAACAGGGGCTGGTCTTATTGTTAAATAAAGTTTTGTTTTTTAAAACTTTGATGAAAAGTTTTAAAAATTGAGGAAGGGTTCATTTTGGGAAATATAATCTGTAATTGCATTCAGTCAACATCATTTTTCTTCAAATTTCCCAAAACAAGCAGGATGATGGTGAGTATAACAATTATTACAATATGGACAGCTAATATCCACGGCTTCCATTTATGGGCATTCTGAAATAAACAAACAACAAATTCAGACATACACCTAAGTTTTCAGTTTTTGTACTCATTTTATTTTGTGATAATGCAGATAATGTATCAAGGACCCTTTTAATCCAAAACATAATTTTGTCATTTAAATTTTACAATGAATAATGGTGATGACAAATCAATGTAGCTGTCGTACAACATTTCCACCTTGTAGGGCATGTTCCATGTTTTATCATGTGTATCACAAACTCAACGGCAAATAACACAGACCCATATTTAATGCCATTCTCAGCCAATAGGACAGTTTAGTGTATGTCATACAACTATGCTATAGCTGACTGACAGATGCCACTCTCAGCCATTGAGTCAATTAGGTGCATGTTATACAATGTGATAGCTGATGGATCAGATGCCACTCTCAGCCAATAGGTCAATTCAATACATGTTATACAAGTATCTGATAGCTGACTGACAGATGCCACTCTTAGCCAATGGTTCAATTCAGTACATGTTATACAAATATGCAACTGTTGACTGACAGATGCCACTCTCAGCCAATAGGTCAATTCAGTACATGTTATACAAATATCTGATAGCTGACTGACAGATGCCACTCTTAGACAATGGGTCAATTCAGTACATGTTATACAAATATGCAACTGTTGACTGACAGATGCCACTCTCAGCCAATAGGTCAATTCAGTACATGTTATACAAGTATCTGATAGCTGACTGACAGATGCCACTCTTAGCCAATGGTTCAATTCAGTACATGTTATACAAATATGCAGTTGTTGACTGACAGATGCCACTCTCAGCCAATAGGTCAATTCAGTACATGTTATACAAGTATCTGATAGCTGACTGACAGATGCCACTCTTAGCCAATGGTTCAATTCAGTACATGTTATACAAATATGCAGTTGTTGACTGACAGATGCCACTCTCAGCAAGAAGGTCAGTTAGGTTCATGTAGAGTTCATGTTGCATCTGATCTTATTAAAACTGATAATGGTTGCATGATAGTAGCAAAGTATTGGTAATGGTAAAACAATTCCTATGGCTGTTTTGCATTTCAGATTACTGTAATGACTAATATTTTATACACTTTGCTGACCAATAGCTTATACATTGCACTAATATTTTATACACTGTACTAATATTTCAAACTCTGTACCTACTAATATTTTATATTTCACTCACTGTAATAACTAATATTTCATACACTGTACTGCTTAACATTATGTACTCTGTAATGACTAATATTTCATACACTTTACTAATATTATATGCACTACTAATAATATTTCATACACAGTCCATAAAAATGTTACAGTACTGTATGTCAAATAATGTTTGGCATAGAAAACTACACTTTTCTGAATATTGGGCAAAGTTTAGGCACATACAAAAACTAATTTTAGCATTATTGGTACATGTATTAGAATTACCATATTTTCACACGTGTCCACAATTCACCCCGCATACATTCAGTAATTATGTAAAAAATATTGAGTATAACCCACACAAAGCCTAACATAATCTCACATGAACTAACCACATGCACTAAGAGTCACATAAAAAACATAGACAGAGATGTCCAAATTAGTTGTAACTGCTTGAAGTAAAATTATGCCAACAACAATTTGCAATGGATTTATCAAGGTTGGTATATTTATCAAGGTTGGTATATTTATCAAGGCTGGTATACTTATCAAGGCTGGTACATTTATCAAAGGCTTGTATACTTATCAAGGCTGTTATATTTATCAAGGTTGATAAATTTATCAAGGCTGGTATACTTAACAAGGCTGGTACATTTATCAAGGCTTGTATACTTATCAAGGTTGGTATATTTATCAAGGCTGGTATACTTATCAAGGCTGGTATATTTATCAAGGCTTGTATATTTATCAAGACTGGTATATTTATCAAGGCTGGTATACTTATCAAGGCTGGTATATTTATCAAGGCTGGTATATTTATCAAGGCTGGTATATTTATCAAGGCTTGTATATTTATCAAGGCTTGTATATTTATCAAGACTGGTATATTTATCAAGGCTGGTATACTTATCAAGGCTGGTATACTTATTAAGGCTGGTATACTTAATAAGGCTGGTATACTTAACAAGGCTGGTATATTTATCAAGGCTGGTATATATATCAAGGCTGGTATATTTATCAAGGCGGGTATACTTAGCAAGGCTGAATCACATGGATGTTACTGAATCACAAGGAGGTTACTAAATCACATGGAGGTTATAGAATCACATCTTTCAACAGTAATAGACAAATGCATTGAGTTGGACAAGAGTTTTGACAGCAGTGAGGGTTGACTTTCAGAATGAACAAATTTTGTGTTAATGCAATTTCATATGATTCTTTATTGATTTAATTTTTTTAAGTAAAGACTAAAACGTTCTGAAACTATTTATCTAAATCAAAACACATTAAGATTCATAAATGCCTAAAATGGTATTGAAGTTAACTGAATTAGGATTTGTAAATGCCTAAAATGGTATTGAAGTTAACTGAATTAGGATTTGTAAATGCCTAAAATGGTATTGAAGTTAACTGAATTAGGATTTGTAAATGCCTAAAATGGTATTGAAGTTAACTGAATTGGGATTTGTAAATGCCTAAAATGAGTGATATTAAAGTTAACTGAATTAGGATTTGTAATGCCTAAAATGAGTGATATTAAAGTTAACTGAATTAGGATTTGTAATGCCTAAAATGAGCGATATTAAAGTTAACTGAATTAGGATTTGTAAATGCCTAAAATGAAAGATATTAAAGTTAACTGAATTATGTATTTCGCAATGAAAATTAAAGGCAGTGAAACCAATATTTTGAGTCATGCAATTTTGAGTCATTCTACTACTCTTGGCAACTGTTGCATAAGTTGGGGGTTTACCATACTTAATTCCTCCATGATTTAGTGAATGGATGAAATTTACTAGATTAATCTGTATACTTCTATCTTGGCTAAAATAATACCCTCATTTACAAAATTTAATCTTCTACCTTTTTGAATATAGATTTCAATTTAGGTTATGAATATAATTTTTAATTTTTTCAATAAAAATCAAAGCTTTTGTATAAATATAAACCTTCAAATTTTCTTTTAAAATCTTTGTTACAGTGAACACAATTTGCAGATGAATGTATAAATAAATCTGATAATTACTCTCTCTCACTCTCCCTCACTTACCAATGGCTTTTCAACACTTGGCTTTGTTTCAGCAAGGTTATCTAACTTAAAAGCATCCCCCTTTCCTGCTGGAAAAGAGAAGAAAAAAAGTCTGGAAACTTTCTAAGTAAACAAATATAAAAACATTATTGCTAATTTTCACTTCATTAAACTCAGCTTTTCTAATAAATTTGTACAAATATGTCAGTCAGTGCATTATCAAGTTACATTAATATATAGCCATCACTCGACTGTAAACAAGGTATTTCCAGATACTCAGTGTACTCACATTATATACCCATCACTAGACTGTAAACAAGGTATTTCCAGATACTCAGCATACTCGCATTATATACCCATCACTAGACTGTAAACAAGGTATTTCCAGATACTCAGCATACTTGCATTATATACCCATCACTAGACTGTAAACAAGGTATTTCCAGATACTCAGCATACTCGCATTATATACCCATCACTAGACTGTAAACAAGGTATTTCCAGATACTCAGCATACTCACATTATATACCCATCACTAGACTGTAAACAAGGTATTTCCAGATACTCAGCATACTCGCATTATATACCCATCACTAGACTGTAAACAAGGTATTTCCAGATACTCAGCATACTCGCATTATATACCCATCACTAGACTGTAAACAAGGTATTTCCAGATACTCAGCACACTCGCATTATATACCCATCACTAGACTGTAAACAAGGTATTTCCAGATACTCAGCACACTCACATTATATACCCATCACTAGACTGTAAACAAGGTATTTCCAGATACTCAGCATACTCGCATTATATACCCATCACTAGACTGTAAACAAGGTATTTCCAGATACTCAGCATACTCTGATAACTGATCCGAGTCTATTTTGTTCTATTAGTCCAAGTAAAACTAAATAAACCCAGGTGTGCCAGTGCATCATGAGACAGCAGATCTGGGTCCATGCAGTTTTCAGTTTGATTTGACTTGCATGCAATATATAGAGTACCGGCTATATCTGTCTTTTGTTGTTTGTTTTTCCTAATAACTGCAGGTTGAAATTAGACCTGATAGACCTGATCTAACAGTGAGCATGCATTATGACTGCAATTCCTAGCCCAAGCAATTTGCAGTTGGGTGAGTGCTATATGTTAATATGGTAATGTAACATGAATTTTAGAAGTCTTCTGCATCCAAAAACCACAATCAGTCAAGTCACACCAGCCTGATGTGAGCTGTGTATGGCCATAAACACATGAGACAAATCAGTTTGAGTTTGAATGATTTTTCACAAATTTTTCCATTGGTAATTAATCTTTATCCAGTAAAGAAACATGTCATTTTAAAGAAATAAAACTGCTTGCAAAACCACAAAAATAAATGAATAATAAAACTCCTTCAGCCCAACTCCCCCTTCTCTACTTCAGCTATCAAATTTGAAACCCCAAATACTCTGATAAGGTCTCTGATCTGTAATTTGTATCTGCATCTGGTATAGTGCAGGCCTTTTCAGCATAAGAACACCCAGAGAGAGAGAGAGAGAGAGAGAGGGAGGAAGAGAGAGAGGCTACATAGCTATTATAACCTTCGAAGGACTTCTCTGAGACCCTCTGCTGTCTTTGCATGCTTTACAAAATTATCTGGGTGATTCCATTCCAATGCTGTTTCCATCAAGAATGAATTTTTCAGCTGTTCCATTTTACACTATTCTACATTAAAGTGTTCATTAGTATTTGTTAGAAAACCAGTCTTTCTTCTACCCAGTCATAATATCTTGCTTTGGTGTAGCAATGTGACTAATTTCTGATCTTAATTTGCTGTGTACATTTAATAGGGACTCCCAAAAAGATTTATTTTAACCCCTTGATTATTCTGCAGAATAAAACCAGTCTGTCAATTTTCCAGTCCTGTCACAGAAATAGAAGGTGAAGCCTTTGCAGAATAATGCTGATGTACTGGTCATGTGATCTATAGTAGCCATGTGATGTACTGGTCATGTGATCTATAGTAGCCATGTGATGTACTGGTCATGTGATCAAATATCAGTACTAGTGGTCATGAATCTTGTTGATTGGTGATGAACCTTAAGCTTCGGTTCTATTATTTTCCAGTAAGGAACTCCCATGCAAAATAAATGCTGAATGTATGCATTTATCTGGACAGTAGTGGACATTCCTGCATTATGGACTTCCATAGCTGAGTTGGCTTTGTTCTTTTAGTGATTTTCAGAATGCTTGATTTCCACTTTTGATCCCAAGATAGCTGCCAAGAAATTTCAGTGACTTCCTGAAGTATAGTGTTAATTAAGGTGTAATAGTTGAGGTTGATTTATTTTTAAGACTCATTGGGTAGCACATCTTTACACTGAATGGCATTCCCCAATGTGCAGCCCAGTTTTCCAGAGACCATGTATTAAGAAACATTTCTATTAGGTTTGATCAGCGATTTGTGAAGAAAGACTGACAGACTATGAATGAGTGTGTGTGTGTGATTTGGATTTTTAACATAGCTTTACCAATTTTTCAGTCATATTGTTACGATGTCTGCAGTGTGACAGTTTATAGTGATGTCTAGCACCGCAGTCATGTAGCATGATGTCCCACCCAGTCACATTATCCTGGCACCAGGCTGACCAGTCCTAACACTAACCTCATAATGCTGAGCGCCAAGCGAGGCAGATGTAAGTACCATTTTTGTAAGTCTTTAGTATGACTCGGCTAGGGATCGAAACCCATTACCTCCCGCATCAGAGGCAGATGCTCTACTGTTCCACTAGGCCACTGAAGCACTGACTATGAATGATGCACAATGAATGAAGTACCCTATCATAACTTAGACCAGGTGAGCTAAACATAAAATTATGCCCACTGCTAAGAAAATGAAGCTTTTACATGTGAAAAACTATGGCTGTTTTTACTAAAAATACTTTGTAAAACGTTTTACAGGATAATTCTTAAAAATGTAATTAAGATAGTATAGAAGTTGGTAAAGCCAGTGATCAAAATATGTACCATACATACTTATAAGTCAGGTCCAACTATGAACAAGACACATAATGCACTGGCATGTCAGGGTCTATTTTGTTTGGTTTACTGATTCATCGTAACAAACTGCATCCACCCAGATCTGCTGGCACATTATGCAGTTTCTAATTGGATATGACTTATAAGTGAGTGCATACAGTATTTATTTACTGACCTTTTCTGTTCTGTATATAGTCATGTACTTCCAAGAATATCATCACGGCAATCCACCATGCAACATATGCCCATAGCACATACTCCACTTTCTTGGACATATCAGAGGGGCCTAAACTCACTCCAATGAAAATGTTGATGACTGAAATAAAAACACATTCATGAGTATTTTGTGGAGTAAATATAATACATTCTTCCCACTAACACTGAAAATGCTCTCCAAGAACTGAAACACTTTATGAATTTCACTTAATTCATGCATGGGCAAAATTGTCTTCTAAACACTTGGGCCACCTTTCTCAAGTCCTATAATGGGTTATGGCAGGTGGCTTCTAATATATCTCATTCAAGTTATAGATTCTGAACTTTTTGCAACCACCATCAAATTGCAGTATGCTGACACATCAAAGTATTGCCTAAATTTTTCCTGAACATCATCTTGGAGTGTGATAGTAAATAACACTATCAGATCTGCTACATTTTTGAAACATCAGTTGTAAGATTTGATTCACAGAGGGACTGGAATGTTTCCCAATCTGCCATTTTCAGTTTCCATCTCTGGCCTAACCTTTAAAGTTTTACAATTTCCATTTGTGGCCTCACTTTTGAGGCATTTCAATTTCATCTGTGTCCTAACCATTGAGGTTTTTAAATTTCCATCTCTAGGCTAACCATTTAAGGTTTTTCAATATCCATCTGTGGCATAACCCTTGAGGTTTTAAATTTCTTTCTCTGGCCTAATCCTTGAGGTTTTTCAATTTCAATCTCACCAAATCTTTGAGCTTTTTCAGTTTCCATCTCTGGTCTAACCATTTGAGGTTTCAGGTGCATATAAGATACAATGGAAAGAGATCACTACTAAAGATGTCACCACCAAATTCCCCTGAAAAGTCAGCTAAATAAGCTGGATTGCAGATGATCACATCAAGGAGTAGGAACCTCTGGCAGGGTGTATTTAGGTATACAACTTGTATTAAAAAAGTGGAAACAATGTTTTCTAATTTCTTTCATTTCTCACAAAAATCTTTGCAGCCCCAAAGTGTATGGTGGCTTTTAATGTCACCATGTAAATCAAAATGTATTGGTAACTTTTCAATAAGATTGTATAGATCAAATTGATTGAATGAAGTGTTTGGGAAGAGATACAGAGCAAAATGTAAGTTTTGTGTATGGACACAAATATATATGAAGCACTGTAAGATCTTAGCCAGAACCCATAGGCTTTCATGGGACTACAGTGACATCATATTATATATATATATATATATATATATATATATATATATATATATATATATATATATATATATATATCTCCATAATGGAATTATTAGTAATACTTACTGGACAATATGTGAGAACTTGTTCCCACTCCCCAATGTGCATAGTTGAAAATCTTTCTCTTTGGAGCACCTGGATGTGGTCTAAATAGGGCCATGACAGGCTGTGAAGATACAAGTTTATTTTTCATCAAATAGGAAAATAAACAATTAAAGTACAAATACAGTAAAACTTCAATTACCTAGACCAATTGGGAAATCATTTGGTGTTGAAAATTTGTTGTCTAAATAATCAATTGGGGATTTAAATTTTCTGGCACATGATGCAAGTCCATATGACTGAACAACCTAAATAGTTTATTTCAAGATAAATGGCACTATATATTTAATTATTTCTATGGGTTTGCAGTGTTACATCTCAAGCAAGCCCAAGGGATTTTCTCCCACCCCAAAATGCCAGTATCCCCTTCAACATATCTTGATCATTATATTGGAACAGAGGTACATAAAATATCCACTTAAAAGCTCAATCAAGAGACAACACTGGTTTTAATTTTCATTGGTACTTAATTCATTGATTGATAAAGGGGGAGGCATTATCATAAATGATCAGTGAATCATTCTTTGTTGGGTCTATAAATCTGGGGTTTGAAGCAAACATATAACAATTAATAAAATGGCAATATCACAAATAAAAGTGAATTCACATCACATTTTAGATTCTTGAATTCCCTTCTGCTTTTTAAGACTGGATTTTCATAATGTTATTGAACAAATACCAAACAAGAGATCCAGGTGGGGTTGATATCATTCCAATGCTTACAGAACTAAGCAGCTGACTATTTCACTCAGCAGACTCTGGCACTATTTCAAATACAGGCACATTGTCTATTATGAAGATAAAATTGGTCAGATTTATACACAATGCACTTAAGTATTATAAGAATACAACCCTATATAAACTACCTCTATGTCTTTTAAAATTAAAGGCAAAATTAATATGCATAAACCTCACTCAACAACTTAACATAGATACTGATGCTGTGAACCATGTTACTTTTATCGAAATCAAAGGGAAATATACTCTCAAGAAAGGTAACTCTACCAAATGAAACGAGTAATATACTCTCAAGAAAGGTAACTCAACCAATCAAATGCAAATCACCGCATCCATATATGCAGAGTTCATTTACTGCAGAAGCTAAGTCCATGATGATTTAAGCTTATTTGTCCAGCTGGAGAAGAATTTGATCAAAATTTAGTCTTCAAACTGGTAACAAGCTCATCCAGTCAGATCAAATGATTACCTCATAAATATGCATGATCTTGCTTGGAATCAAATCTATCCAACATTTTGAAGATACAAGACTATTCAATAAGCTTGATCAAAGCATAGGTTGTGGGAGTATGGGCAAGTTTAGCCAATTAGACGCATGAGAAAGTCATTAGTAGTGTGGGTCTTGCTCATACTCATCTGAGATCTTGATGATCCAAGTCTTTTACAAAGTTTTCTCAACATCAAGGACAGAAATATGGTTTCTTCAGCAATAAGAAACTCAGACAATCAGATGTAAGATTATCTGATATAAGCAGAGATCTCACAATAATATTCATTTAAAACTTTAATCATAGAAGCCAACGTGTCAAGTTTGACAACAATCAGAGCAGAAATAAAGTTACTAGAGTAATCACAACCTCAGCCAATCAGATGCAAGAATGCCTCATTAATATGCTTAAATCTCCATCATAATAAAATTTGTACAGGGTCCAGCCACTTCCAGGTTGGATCAAAAGTATAGCAGCAATATGCCTTCCTGAGTAGAAACAAGCTCAGCGAATCAGATTCAAGATCTCATTAATATATATGGATCCTGCTCATTGTTTTAAACTTTTGAGATCTTTTAGAAACAAGCCTGTATTCAAAGTTTGATCAAAATAGGATTAAAAAACATTGCCTGTAGAGTGGTCAGCAAATTAGATGCAAGATTGTCTCATTAATATGAATTCAAACTCATCTAAAACCATAATGATATAGCATATATTCCAAGTTTTTCAAAATTTGATCAGAGGAGATGAAAAGCTCAGTGAATAAGATGCACGATCACCTCAATACTATGTGTGGATCTCACCAGTTATAACAGTTTTCAGGATCTCGATAATATAAGCATATAATCCAAGCTTGATAAAAATCAGATCAGAAATGTGGTCTTCTGAGTGGTAAAAAGCTCAGCCAATTAGGTGCAACATCACCTCATTAATATGCATGGAACTTGCACATTATCAAAATCTTCTGAGGTCTTATAGACAGAACAATATACTCCATCTTATAGACATAACAATATACTCTAAGTCTTATAGACATAACAATATACTACAAGTCTTATAGACATGACAATATACTCCAAGTCTTATAGACATAACAGTATACTACAAGTCTTATAGACATAACAATATACTCTACATTGTTTTATAGACATAACAATATACTCCAGGTCTTATATACATAACAACATACTCCAAGTCTTATAGACATAACAATATACTCCAAGTCTTATAGACATAACAACATACTCCAAGTCTTATAGACATAACAATATACTCCAAGCCTTATAGACATGACAATATACTCCAAGTCTTATAGACATAACAACATACTCCAAGTCTTATAGACATAAGAATATACTCCAAGTCTTATAGACATAACAACATACTCCAAGTCTTGTAGACATAACAATATACTCCAAGTCTTATAGACATAACAGTATACTCCAGGTCTTATAGACATAACATTATAATCCAAGTCTTATAGACATAACAATATACTCCAGGTCTTATAGACATAACAATAAACTCCAAGTCTTATAGACATAACAATATACTCCAGGTCTTATAGACATAACAATAAACTCCAAGTCTTATAGACATAAGGATGTACTCCAAGTCTTATAGACATAAGGATGTACTCCAAGTCTTATAGACATAACAATATACTCCAAGTCTTATAGACATAACAACATACTCCAAGACTTATAGACATAACAACATACTCCATGTTTAATAAAAATTTGACCATAAGAAGTTCTGTCAATGAGATGTATGCTCACCTGAAATTTGAAATCATCCATAATATAACCTACATTCCACATTTGACCAAAATATGATTATATATCCAACATTCCATGAGTGACCAAAATATGATATAGAAACATGGCCTATAGAGTGGTAACAAGCAAATCTTGAGACATGGATAACAAATATAGGGCCATACCACAAGCTTACTTGGACTTAGAGTCAAGTCAGCTAAAATTAAACTTTCTTTAAATTCCTATTTTAACGTTATAATTATTGCTGAAATATAGACTTTTTTCTAAATCCACCTTTTTCCCAGTTTGAAAATATCAAGTTAGATTATGCACAAGTCAAATTTGGTTGGTTTCTGGTGATTTCTACGCAAACATTTCCATACAATTTGTTTATGCTTCAGGGTTTTGGAAAACCTTTCAAGATTTAGACCTCAGAAAGAAATGTAAGTATAACATGTGTTAATGATACCAAGCCAGGATGTGTGATCATTGAAACTGCTGTAATAGAGATCTCAAATTAATGGGAAGGGGCAATAGTTCCATCAAATATGTACATGAAAAGAGAAAAACATTTAAAATGCACAACCAGATGTACAGAACTTGAAAAGTGTAGTCATTCTCTAGTAGCAATGAATGGTGATTAAGGAAAGTTGCTTTTTCAAAGATGCTTGTCAGACTGGACAAACATCATTTTAAGCCATGTCAAAATTATATACTGTAAAATTGATGCAGAACAAGTCCAATATACAGTTTAAGACAAGTAAAACTGATGCAGGACAAGTCCAATATACAGTTTACAACAAGTAAAACTGATGCAGGACAAATCCAATATACTGTTTACAACAAGTAAAACTGATGCAGGACAAGTCCAATATACAGTTTAAGACAAGTAAAATTGATGCAGGACTGGTCCAATATACAGTTTAAGACAAGTAAAACTGGTGCAGGACAAGTCCAATATACAGTTTATGACAAATAAAACTAATGCAGGACAAGTCCAATATACAGTGTAGGACAAGTAAAACTGATGCAGGACAAGTCCAATATACAGTTTATGACAAATAAAACTAATGCAGGACAAGTCCAATATACAGTGTAGGACAAGTAAAACTGATGCAGGACAAGTCCAATATACAGTGTAGGACAAGTAAAACTGATGCAGGACAAGTCCAATATACAGTTTATGACAAATAAAACTAATGCAGGACAAGTCCAATATACAGTGTAGGACAAGTAAAACTGATGCAGGACAAGTCCAATATACAGTGTAGGACAAGTAAAACTGATGCAGGACAAGTCCAATATACAGTTTAGGACAAGTAAAACTGATGCAGGACAAGTCCAATATACAGTGTAGGACAAGTAAAACTGATGCAGGACAAGTCCAATATACAGTTTATGACAAATAGAACTAATGCAGGACAAGTCCAATATACAGTTTAGGACAAGTAAAACTGGTGCAGGACAAGTCCAATATACAGTTTATAACAAATAAAACTAATGCAGGACAAGTCCAATATACAGTGTAGGACAAGTAAAACTGATGCAGGACAAGTCCAATATACAGTGTAGGACAAGTAAAACTGATGCAGGACAAGTCCAATATACAGTTTATAACAAATAAAACTAATGCAGGACAAGTCCAATATACAGTGTAGGACAAGTAAAACTGATGCAGGACAAGTCCAATATACAGTTTAAGACAAGTAAAACTGGTGCAGGACAAGTCCAATATACAGTTTATGACAAATAAAACTAATGCAGGACAAGTCCAATATACAGTTTATGACAAATAAAACTAATGCAAGACAAGTCCAATATACAGTGTAGGACAAGTAAAACTGATGCAGGACAAGTCCAATGTCACATGCTCAACAAGACATTTTGCCAGCTGAAAGTAATGAAGATGTAATAGTAAATATTATTCAAATTTCATAGTACTATAATGAATATAAATTGCAAAATATGATTGCATGCAGCAATACTTACATTAATAATAGTTAGAGCCATGATAATGATGCCCAGTATGGGATGAGCCATCTCAAACTTTGTATTGCCAATCTGGAGAATAAAAAGACAGCATTTTAAATGTATTGGCAACATAGCATTCACAGCTCAACATGCTTCCTCTAGACCATCAAAAACCAGTCCAAGATACAATTTTCTTGGGTTGTACATGCTGTGGACCCTAACTAACTAGACTTGATCCCTTAATTTTAACTCCAAAGGATTCATAATTTACCTTAATAAATCAAGGAAGAAGACCAGGCTGATACAAAATATCCATCATATTAATAGGAAACAGGATTAGCAAACCATCTTTAGATTCAAGGGCAATAATGATTATGGACAACAGACTGAGTGCAGTGGGTTCAACCTTTTCCATTTGTCGATGAGTACAGTGGGTTCAACCTTTGCCATTTGTCTATAAGTACAGTGGATTCAACCTTTTCCATTTGTCTATGAAGAATAAATCATTTTTTCCATTAAAAGCCCACTCAGTCTTTACCCACTCATCCACCAGAATAGAATGGTGTAATTCAAGAGGACAATATTATCAATTTCAACCTCTCTATAGATGTCCTTCAACAAACAGGTAATGTCTTTCATGGACTTTATTGGATACAAGTGGACATGTCTGGCTGTTGATAAACAACTGACTCTTAACCAGATGCATACTGTACTGATACACATTCATGGCTGAAAGTATATGCATACTGTACTTATACACATTCATGGCTGAAAGTATATGCATACTGTACTTATACACATTCATGGCTGAAAGTATATGCATACTGTACTTATACACATTCATGGCTGAAAGTATATGCATACTGTACTTATACACATTCATGGCTTAAAGTAAAAGTATTTTTCAATATAAAAAATAGTTAACATACTCTGTTTCTTGTACAAATAAACATAAATATACTCCAATGAAGCCAAATGTGTTATTTTTATTTTTTGAAATATTACTATATGTGTGTGTGTGTGTGTGTGTGTGTGTGTACTATCCAGTCATGATAAGATGAAAAGGGTCAAGATCCAATGGATGAGACATTTGTTTCATTGGCTAAGAGTCAAGTAGTCATGTTTGATAACAGCAGTCATCTAATTAGTAAATTTGTATTATTTCAATCACACCAGACCCAATGTTTTTGTAAACTACAGAAAATTCCCATAGAATACAAATGTCATTGGATTGTTCTCCTAGACATACATCCAGGTATAGTTTCATTCATCAAGTTAGTAATTTCCTGCTAGACTAATTCACCTTAACAAGTGTCAAACGTTTGTTACTACATATAAGTGTAATGTGACTGCAGAGCTACAGGTGTGTTTGTTTCTACATTACCTACATAATGAAGTCTTTTAAAAAATGTATAAATTGAAAAGGATTACAGTAAAATATGACTATAATGAGGATTACAGTACAATATGACTATAATGAGGATTACAGTAAAATATGACTATAATGAGGATTACAGTCAAATATGACTATAATGAGGACTACAGTAAAGTATGACTATAATGAGGATTACAGTAAAATATGACTATAATGAGGATGACAGTAAAATATGACTATAATGAGGATTAGTCAAATATGACTATAATGATTACAGTAAAATATGACTATAATGAGGATTACAGTAAAATAGGAATATAATGAGGATTACAGTAAAATATGACTATAATGAGGATTACAGTAAAATATGACTATAATGAGGATTACAGTAAAATATGACTATAATGAGGATTACAGTAAAATATGACTATAATGAGGATTACAGTCAAATATGACTATAATGAGGGGAACCACAGCAGCTCAGTTGGTAGAGCATGTGACTTGAAATCTAAAATGTTGCAGTATACATTGTCAAGTATTTTTTTTACACTGTATACATTGCTTAGTAATTGTATACACTATATATATTGTCTACTATTATTATACACTGTATTCAATGTCTAGTATTTTTATACACTGTACTGATTGTCTAGTATTGTTAAACAATGTATATTTATTGTCTAGTGTTTTTTATACACTAGTAATTTTACAGAATATACATTGTCTAGTATTTGTATACACTGTATACATTGTCTAGCATTTGTATACACTGTATACATTGTCTAGTATTTTTATACACTGTATACATTTTCTAGTATTTTTATACACTGTATACATTGCCTAATAATTTTATACACTATATACATTGTCTAGTATTGTTATACACTGTATTCACTGTCTAGTATTGTTATACAATGTATTCCTCATCTAGTATTTTTATACACTGTATTCATTGTCTAGTGTTTTTATACACTATATACATTGTCTAGTAATTTTATAGAATATACATTGTCTAGTATTGTTATACAATGTATGCCTCATCTGGTATTTTTATACACTATATGCCTCGTCTAGTATTTTGTCTACACTGTATGCCTCATCTAGTATTTTGTATACACTGTATGCCTCATCTACATTTTTCATACCCTGTATGCCTCATCAGGTATTTTGAAATGCTGCACAGTATTTTCTATACTTAATCTTTACATGTATGCAGTTTTCTATGCTTTGCATATTTTTCAGAGGAAGTATTTTATTTATTTCATTCCTGAATCATGGACACAATGGTTTGTTGTTTCAACTCTCAGTTCCTTTCTGTAACCGATCATGTTGGACTGCATTACTGACTTCTGGACAGTCTGTGTGATATTCATAAAAACTGTCATAGTGTGGGGTGGGGAAAGAGACAATGTATTTTTATAAGTAAGTAATATTAGTGGATATGATGTTATGTCATCTGAGTATAAACTTAATTTAAAAAAAAGAACATCATTCACATACCTCTCTGTAACCTCGAACATGGATGAATATAATGATGAAAGATACAGCCACAAGCAAGAGCACTAGGACCATGCAGGCACGATGAAGCTGAAGAAGAAAAACATGTCAAAGAATGTATGTTCAAGATTGGGTGGGGTGGAGGAGTGCACTATTGTGATACCTTATATCTATCAATCAAACAGTTCATCGATCTGTCCATAACTCTATAACATTGTTTCCTAAACTGCTGCATGGACATTCACTGAACTTTACATATTCGAAGAACAATTATCCAATATCATCCATGGATGAAGATTTTATTTGGTAATTGAATATTAAACATCTGGTAAAAAAAAGAACTGTGAATAGAAGGATCTGGGTTAAACGGGTCCAATAATTGTACATTTGAGTGTATATTGATCAGATTACATGGGTCCAATAATTGTACATTTGAGCGTACATGTATCAGATTACACGGGTCCAATAATTGTACATTTGAGTGTATATGTAGCAGATTACACGGGTCCAATAATTGTACATTTGAGTGTATATGTAGCAGATTACACGGGTCCAATAATTGTACATTTGAATGTATATGTATCAGATTACATGGGTCCAATAATTGTACATTTGAGTGTATATGTAGCAGATTACACGGGTCCAATAATTGTACATTTGAGTGTATATGTATCAGATTACATGGGTCCAGTAATTGTACATTTGAGTGTATATGGATCAGATTACACGGGTCCAATAATTGTACATTTGAGTGTACATGTATCAGATTACACGGGTCCAATAATTGTACATTTGAGTGTATATGTAGCAGATTACACGGGTCCAATAATTGTACATTTGAGTGTATATGTAGCAGATTACATGGGTCCAGTAATTGTACATTTGAGTGTACATGTATCAGATTACACGGGTCCAATAATTGCACATTTGAGTGTATATGTATCAGATTACATGGGTCCAGTAATTGTACATTTGAGTGTATATGTATCAGATTACATGGGTTCAATAATTGTACATTTGAGTGTATATGTATCAGATTACATGGGTCCAATAAGTGTACATTTGAGCGTATATGTAGCAGATTACATGGGTCCAATAAGTGTGCATTTGAGTGTATATGTAGCAGATTACACAGGTTCAGTAATTGTACATTTGAGTATATATGTATCAGATTACATGGGTCCAATAAGTGTACATTTGAGTGTATATGTAGCAGATTACACGGGTTCAGTAATTGTAGATTTGAGTGTATATGTATCAGATTACACGGGTCCAGTAATTGTACATTTGAGTGTATATGTAGCAGATTACACGGATCCAGTAATTGTACATTTGAGTGTATATGTAGCAGATTACACGGATCCAGTAATTGTACATTTGAGTGTATATGTAGCAGATTACACGGGTTCAGTAATTGTACATTTGAGTATATATGTATCAGATTACACGGGTCCAGTAATTGTACATTTGAGTGTATATGTAGCAGATTACACGGGTCCAGTAATTGTACATTTGAGTGTATATGTATCAGATTACATGGGTCCGATAAGTGTACATTTGAGTGTATATGTAGCAGATTACACGGGTACAGTAATTGTACATTTGAGTGTATATGGAGCAGATTACACGGGTTCAGTAATTGTACATTTGAGTGTATATGTATCAGATTACATGGGTCCAGTAAGTGTACATTTGAGTGTATATGTAGCAGATTACATGGGTCCAATAAGTGTACATTTGAGTGTATATGTAGCAGATTACACGGGTTCAGTAATTGTACATTTGAGTATATATGTATCAGATTACACGGGTCCAGTAATTGTACATTTGAGTGTATATGTAGCAGATTACACGGGTCCAGTAATTGTACATTTGAGTGTATATGTATCAGATTACATGGGTCCAATAAGTGTACATTTGAGTGTATATGTAGCAGATTACACGGGTACAGTAATTGTACATTTGAGTATATATGGAGCAGATTACACGGGTTCAGTAATTGTACATTTGAGTGTATATGTATCAGATTACATGGGTCCAGTAAGTGTACATTTGAGTGTATATGTAGCAGATTACATGGGTCCAATAAGTGTACATTTGAGTGTATATGTAGCAGATTACAGGAGTCCAGTAATTGTACATTTGAGTATATATGTATCAGATTACATGGGTCCAGTAATTGTACATTTGAGTATATATGTATCAGATTACATGGGTCCAATAAGTGTACATTTGAGTGTATATGTAGCAGATTACACGGGTTCAGTAATTGTACATTTGAGTGTATATGTATCAGATTACACGGGTCCAGTAATTGTACATTTGAGTGTATATGTATCAGATTACACGGGTCCAGTAATTGTACATTTGAGTGTATATGTAGCAGATTACACGGGTCCAGTAATTGTACATTTGAGTGTATATGTAGCAGATTACACGGGTTCAGTAATTGTACATTTGAGTATATATGTATCAGATTACACGGGTCCAGTAATTGTACATTTGAGTGTATATGTAGCAGATTACACGGGTCCAGTAATTGTACATTTGAGTGTATATGGAGCCGATTACACGGGTCCAGTAATTGTACATTTGAGTGTATATGTATCAGATTACATGGGTCCAATAAGTGTACATTTGAGTGTATATGTAGCAGATTACACGGGTACAGTAATTGTACATTTGAGTGTATATGGAGCAGATTACACGGGTCCAGTAATTGTACATTTGAGTGTATATGTATCAGATTAAATGGGTCCAGTAATTGTACATTTGAGTGTATATGTAGCAGATTACATGGGTCCAATAAGTGTACATTTGAGTGTATATGTAGCAGATTACAGGAGTCCAGTAATTGTACATTTGAGTATATATGTATCAGATTACATTGGTCCAGTAATTGTACATTTGAGTGTATATGTATCAGGTTACATGGGTCCAATAAGTGTACATTTGAGTGTATATGGAGCAGATTACATAGGTCCAATAATTGTTCAATGGATGTCAATGCCTGCATGTGCTTAGTTATTATTATTTAGTCAGGCATTGATTGTTTACACTACTTTGACACTGAAAAGGTTGAAAAATTAAAAAGGTAATTCACTGAAGTTATCTAATTGAAATTTAAATTCCAACACTTAAAATCCATTTTACCATTTTTTATCAACTATAAAATGCCATTCTACCTCAAGCTCTCTTTTCTTAGGATTGTGAAACAATAGAACCCAGCATAAGAAATATTAAATAAAATGATGTAGTTCAATATTTACCTGAAACCAGACTTTTTCACCACATAATTTGGAGTCAGGCCAAACAGGTTTGTAGAATCTTGGTAAGACTATTCCAATGCTGGCAAGTAAGATCCAACCAACAATCATTAGAGATCCTGCATGGGAAGAAAGTATACCATATACATCCAATCAACAATCATCAGAAAAACTTTGTCTAAGAAATAGAACTGAATGAAAAACTATTCTTATTCTTTGTCCGTTAAATGCAAATCACTTTAACCTGCTATAATATTATGTAATTAAATGGCCGGGCAAGAGATTGCTTAACACATTTGAGCATCTAGGTGGAATTTACAATATAACATAAAGACCTACCATTGATAACTTCAACATTTTTAAAATCTAATTTCCTGGAATTTTTACATTATGCTTATGAACTCTGCTAAATCATTGATAATTTTGTATTTAAAAAAACATGTTGTCTATAAATAAACACAAGCTAGTGTGGGCAGAGAATTATGTTTTTCCAAGAGCTTAATTACAACATTATGGCAAGGTAATGATCTTATACACCATTCCGATTCATTTAATCTACTTGAAATTAGAATTTACACTCCTAATTGTTACTGTACATTTTTCCGATGGATATGTTCCATAAAATTATCATTATATAATTTAGTTAACCAAGTACAAAATGTAAGCCATCGTGACTCATACAGGAGACAATTTTGTAGATTGATCAAAATGCAATATTCATCTAAATACCAAACTGTCAGCAGTATAGACCAAGATCTTCTGCCACAGATCATGTGATGACAGATCAAGGCTCTTTCCTACCCCAAGTTTAAGCTATCTGCAAAGTTTGGTCTAAGACTGTAATGCAAAATTAATGTTTTTATTCAGAAACCAGTTTTCTTCTTTCAGTGACAATGACATTGACCTTTTGACCCAAATGTTTGCTGTTGTTCTCTTTACTCCAAGTGGAAGTCATCCACACAGTCTGGTAACTAAGCAGGTGGAGAACTTGAACTATTATACAGAAAGAATACAGGGAATGGTACAATTCCAAAAATTCACAAAGAATTTCCACTTCTTCCTTTTAACTGATAAGTGTTGCAACTATCTCTTACACTCTTAAGCAATGCAGTGGAGCCCTGAGTGGCTGAGTACTCTAAAGCACTCACTATTACAGATCTCTGCCATCTCACCTTTCTACATGGGTTCGAGTCTCAGGTTTGGCCAATGTGGGTATGTGAGAAAGCTTGCCAGTAGTTTCTCATAGGTCGGTAGTTCTTTCCGGGTTTTCCCAGGTTCTTCCTCACCATTAATACTGGCTGCCATGTATTGCCTATCTTGTGCTGAAAAATGGCGTTAAACCCTACAACAACAATAACAACTGCAATACAGTAGTTTCAAATTAGATGATGCAGTGGACACACTGGATGTCAGATTGGCACCATTTTCATTAGGAACAAGTAGTCATCATTAGAAGTCCTTTGGTAAAAACCCTATGTCATAATGACCATCTATTGATGGTGAAGTAGTGACATCAATAACATGGTCATCACTGGATGTACAATTGGCACCATTATCATTTTCGAAAATTAGGGAACAAAATTATGATGATTTCTATTGGTGAAACTCCATGCTGACATATATGGCCATTCACTTGGGAGGAGTAGAGCTAATTATTTTTCAAAATTACTCCCACAGTGGCCATATTGAGTCTCTTTGTACATGTATCATTTTAGATCAACTAGACACCATAAGAACCCTTCTGATTAAAACGCTGTCAAAATGACTTTTCATTTAAGAGGAATATTAATAACAAGATTTTCAAGACAGCCGCCATATTGGATGTCAGAAGGGCATTAGTTCATGTCAGGAACAACAACACATGTTTAAATTCATCCGGTGAAATCCCCATGTTTATATCACTTTCTCTTATGAAGGAGTAACAATAACAAAATCTCCAAGATGACTGCCACAGTGGCCATATTTTATATCAGACTGGGCCAATTTTCCTTTAGGACCTAGACATCATTAGAAATCTCTTAGTGCAAGCAGAAACTTCATATAAACGGCAATCTTGGAGAAGTAGAAATAACAAGATTTTCAATATGGTTATTGTGGTGGCCATATTGGAGATCAGAGAAGCAGTACTTTCATTTATGATCAAAGAAGTCTTTTCAGTCAAACTCCATGAAAATAAGACCATTAATTATGGAGAAATAGTGACAAGATTTTCAAGATGGCCACTGTGGTAGCCATATTAGATGTGTAACCAGCACTTTTTTTTTTAAGATCAGCTAGACATCATCTAATGTAAACCCTGTGTCAAAATGTCCAACCATTCTGGAAAAGTGGTGATAACAAAATGTTCAAGATGGCCACAGTAGCAGCCATATTAGGTATCCAAATTGCCCCATTTTTATGTGGGACTGACTAGACCATGAGATAAATGTGTGTGTTAAATTATTATGTGGGACTAACTAGACCATGAGATAAATGTGTGTGTTAAATTATTATGTGGGACTAACTAGACCGTGAGATAAATGTGTGTGTTAAATTATTATGTGGGACTAACTAGACCGTGAGATAAATGTGTGTGTTAAATTATTATGTGGGACTAACTAGACCGTGAGATAAATGTGTGTGTTAAATTATTATGTGGGACTAACTAGACCATGAAATAAATGTGTGTTAAATTATTATGTGGGACTAACTATACCATGAGATAAATGTTTGTTAAATTATTATGTGGGACTAACTAGACCATGGGATAAATGTGTGTGTTAAATTATTATGTGGGACTAAACTCGACCATGAAATAAATGTGTGTTAAATTATTATGTGGGACTAACTATACCATGAGATAAATGTTTGTTAAACTATTATGTGGGATTAACTAGACCATGGGATAAATGTGATTAAATTTCATGGCAATCGTCTCAGTAGGTAGGGTAGCAACACAAAAACTTGTGCTAACAGATGGACATACAACATACAACATACAACAGTCTATCACATTAGCAAAAGCTGAACAAAACTGAAAAACTACCTCAATGGCCTATACAGCTAATTAGATCATTTACATATGAATACAAATAATCCTATCAAGTTTCATTCATTTGTGAACTTCAATTTGTGTTTTTCAATGTTGCTAACAAGGTTTGTTTAAAAAATGTTTTAGTTCAAAAGTTATAAATCATGTAAGAATTGCTGCAGTGGTTTTGAAAATCTAGTTTTATCAACATATTAATACATACAAGATGGTACAATTTCCTATGCCTACCGAATCTGGGTATAACTGAGACTTGCTAACAAGGATTTTGTTAACAATGTTTTATAAAGAACAAATATGCAAACGTTGCAATGGGTTGAAAATCTAATCAGGCCAATGCATATTAATTTATGCTTTCCAAATTTCATTTATCTATTTTTGTGGAAGATATCCTAACCACATACTGTATACTGTTATTCATGTTTACATAACATAATAGCACACTATCTTTTATTATGTATTGATTTTTCTAAAACAATACTGGAAGGTATAAGCTTATTTTCATATGAATATGGGAACAAGTTCTTAACACTTTTCTTTCATAATAAGTCTATATTTAATAATTATTTTCATATGAATATGGGAACAAGTTCTTAACACTTTTCTTTCATAATAAGTCTATATTTAATAATTATTTTCATATGAATATGGGAACAAGTTCTTAACACTTTTCTTTCATAATAAGTCTATATTTAATAATTATTTTCATATGAATATGGGAACAAGTTCTTAACACTTTTCTTTCATAATAAGTCTATATTTAATACATATTTTCATTTAATGATAAGCATATCCTGCATTATAACTTGCTATAAGTTTAGTTAAGAAAGCTTTTTCCATTACTAAGATAACATTTTAAGACTGTAAAAAGCAGTTGACCATGTCCTCACCCCCCCACCCCATTGGCCAATGAGCAGGGGATTCTGCTAAAGTCAGACTTGATGTACATTAAAGCCTCACCATGGACTTTGACCAGAGACACGGTAGCAGCTGCTGTGAGGTCCTCCATGGACTGGAGATCTGCCTTCTTTGGTGATACCTTTGGGGGAGTGGAATGCTGTCTCTTGGAAGCTAAAATGAAGAAAATATTTTCAATAGATATGTAAGAAATCATGTACTTCCATTAATTATAATGCAGTGTCTCAAAGACATGAAATCTGTCACACATGGCTAATGTGAAACATGTCTGTTCATGTTGTAAAAGCTGATGCACTATAACTACACATAAAACATTCATTTTGTGCTAGTCTAAACAAACATGGTTGGATATCTAGGTAGTTTTCACTAAAATTAACATAATACAGCAACCCGTCACCATAAAGATATTCAATGGAGAAATAAAAACATGCTGCATTATCGGTAAGGTTAGCATATATGTATATGGGATATATTAGAACTAGTATTACTACTTTAACGTAATTGGATCCACAATATCACTAATTCACTGTCCAATATATTTTAAAGACAGAAACTTTGTGTATTTTTTGTTTAACTTCTTTATCATTATGACTATGTGAGTGTGTGTATGTGTGGTGACAATTCATGACACAATTTTCATTCTATTAACTACTTTTTGTTTGAAAGTGAATGCTTAAAAACCGCCTCTTTTCTTTTCTTCAAATTTAAATCATCAGGCATTTTTTGTTCAGTTATGTAAGTAGATAACTTCTTCTCAACTTTATAAAATCACTTTTTGGGGTCATGCACAATATGTCCCCACCCCAACAACAAAACACACTTTGGAATCTCACCCCCGACCCCACTACACCATTGTCTGGAGGTTGGTCAGTACGCTAGACTTGTCTAGTACTGCTGTTTAAGTCAAGTAATAAACTGAATCTCAGTTGTGTTCATTATAAATATTTTTATAAATATTCATGAATCTCACAGAATTATGCAGATTGGATCTTTAATTTTAAACATCTCATTGCTTATTATATCATTTGAATTATTTTATATAATCTTCACTGCTAAAAGCAATTACTGGAGAATAAGTATGTACAGTATTGAGCTAAAAGCAATTACTGGAGAACCAGTATGTACAGTATTGAGCTAAAATCAATTACTGGAAAACCAATATGAACAGTATTGAACTAAAAGCATCTACTGGAGAACCAGTATGTACAGTATTGAGCTAAAAGCAATTACTGGAGAACCAGTATGTACAGTACTGAGCTAAAAGCAACTACTGGAGAATGAGTATGTACAGAACTGAGCTAAAAGCAATTACTGGAGAACGAGTATGTACAGTATTAAGCTAAAAGCAATTACTGGAGAACCAGTATGTACAGTATTGAGCTAAAAGCAACTACTGGAGAACTAGCATGAACAGTAGTGAGCAAAAAGCAATTACTGGAGAATGAGTATGTACAGTATTGAGCTAAATGCAATTACTGGAGAACAAGCATGTACAGTACTGAGCTTAAAGCAATTACTGGAGAATGAGTATGTACAGTATTGAGCTAAAAGCAACTACTGGAGAACGAGTATGTACAGTACTGAGCTAAAAGCAACTACTGGAGAATGAGTTTGTACAGTATGGAGCTAAAAGCAACTACTGGAGAACGAGTTTGTACAGTATTGAGCTTAAAGCAATTACTGAAGAATGAGTATGTACAGTATTGAGCTAAAAGCAATTACTGGAGAACGAGGATGTACAGTATTGAGCTAAAAGCAATTACTGGAGAACAAGTATGTAAGTATTGAGCTAAAAGCAAGTACTGGAGAATGAGTATGTACAGTATTGAGCTAAAAGCAATTACTGGAGAATGAGTATGTACAGTACTGAGCTAAAAGCAATTACTGGAGAACAAGAATGTACAGTATTGAGCTAAAAGCAAGTACTGGAGAATGAGTATGTACAGTACTGAGCTAAAAGCAACTACTGGAGAACAAGTATGTACAGTATTGAGAACAACTTACCTGCAGATCCTGATCCAAGTGCAAACATGAGATACCAATCTTGATTGAGGTCAAAGAAAGTTGTACTTGAGGAGGTAGCTCGCTTTTTACGTCTGCCACTTGAAACAAGGGTAGTTGTTTTGATCCGAGAAAATGAGCAAGTAAAGACACCATTTTCCAACTTTCCACCCATTCCAGTAACACCGTAGGATGGCTGTAACAAGTACAGTAACTAAAATTGCATGAAGAGGTCCTGAAATCTTTTTCTGACATTATGGCATATTTTAATATTTTGATGAAAGAGTGTATGAATAAAAATGCAATGTAGCAATACTCTGTTCTGTTTAAAAACTTTTCCATTCCAATACACAGATTCAAACAATGTAGTGTAAAAGTGCATGATGGTATAATTACATCAGATGTGCACCTGCGTTTAACATTAATAATGTACATAATGTACATATTTTGGAATCTTTCTCAACATTCAGTCCTTTTTTATCATACATGAACTCTTCTCCAAAAAAAGAATAATTAGTTTACACATTGAAAAAATTATTTTTTTAGGTAAAAAAATGACATGAAATAGTATAAATCAATGTCAACATTTAGATTATTAAAATCTCAGTGTTCATTAGAAAATAAAAAATAAAAGATTAATTTTTTCAAGATGACAATTAGAATTCAAAATCATACACTAAGAACTAGTTTGATAGACCAAAATAAAGGTATTGAAAAGTTATAAGATTTCTAGTTTACTTCACTGCATACTTGTCACTGCATACCTGTCAATGTTTCAAAAGCCAGGTAGGGAGATTGTATCAAAACATAAGGAGATTGGGACCTAATATCATATCTACCATGTCTAATATGTGTGATATTCTCAAAGGATGCACTGTTTCTTACAAGTTCCATTTTCCCCACAGGGCATGCACTCTTTTGAGATTCTGAATAGCTGTGGTCAAACTGCACAATAGCTAAAGGCTGGTTGTAAGCAAACAAGCAAGAAAACCAGTCTGAATAATAAACAGTTAATCCTTATCACAGCAATTATCTTTTACAAAGAACTGGTCCTCCAATATGATTGAAATCAACCCATATTCTCCAGTGTGCTATGTAAACACCATCAGTTGACTGGCAAATAAATGATACCATATTTTTTCATAACTAGCAGTGCGTAAATATGCCGTCTGTAGTCAACTTACATGTGGCAACTCTTTTTGCCCACATCTTTTTTTATCCCATCTTATTTCCTTATTCTGAACTCAAAAGGCAATTAACATTGT
Source organism: Sinohyriopsis cumingii (assembly GCA_028554795.2). Lineage (NCBI taxonomy): Eukaryota > Metazoa > Mollusca > Bivalvia > Unionida > Unionidae > Sinohyriopsis > Sinohyriopsis cumingii. The sequence continues at coordinate 134,243,787 of CM068828.1, forward strand.
TAACTGTTATTCTGAATTCATTTTTTAGGGTGCATAAGCTGTGTGGTATGTTTATTCATTCATTCTTATAATTTAATGATGGTAATTAATGTTTGTGTATATGGTGCAGCAATGCCAGGTGTTCACTTGTGTCAGTTTCTTTGATGGGAATGGAGATGCTACAGCATTCACAGAGGTCATTTCTTGGGACTGAAATTAATTGCTGACAATTTTATTGTTGTGGTTTATATTTTGTTTTGTTTATTTTCTGATTTTAGTATTGCTGTAGGTTTAAAACATGACTTAATTGATGCGAATGTTTAAACTTAACATTCTATTTGCTGAAGAAAAAACTCTTGGTAGTGTGATTATTACATCACAACAGTATTCACGAGTGATAAAACAAAACATGGCTTCTGTGGTTTGCATATGACATATCTATTTCTGTATGACTTTATAAAAAAAAAGAAATGAAAATCGACAGACTTAATGCAATAATCAAGGAGTTATTAAGCCTCATTCCACTGTAAACAACACAGACCAATATCTGCCATCACATAATACATCATGTGGTGGCAAATCAGGGACAGTGTCATTTACACTGGACCCAGTTTGTCATGGTACTTTTGCCACGAAAATTTATGGACACAAAAATGCCATGCTAATTTGACCATCTATTCAGGACAAATAGCAATATAAAAAAATTCAAGATGGCTGCTGTGGCAGCAATTTTGGATGTCCAAACAGCACCATTTCTTTTCCTGACCAACTAAGCCATGGGATAAATGTGTGTGTAAAGTTTCATGGGAATCAAGCAGAAGTTTACAAAGCTGGAGGCTTGCACATGGCACAGAAATGTACTGAATACTTCCAGTCAATGTGGAGTCAGGGAAAATTATATACCAGGCGTACAAGAATGTATCCATCATCCACTGATATGAGTAGAAAGGCAACATACAATTCTGTGACAACCATGGGGACATCTCTTTGCTGTCAATAGCCTGCAAAATACTTGCCAGAATTCTGCTGAATCATCTTGTTCATCACATCAATCAAAGGCTCCTGCCAGAGTGTCAAGGAAAGGACAAAGGACCACAGACATGGTGTCTGCATCTCATCAACTCCAGAAGAATTGCCAGGAACAGAACTCCAGCCTGTACACAACATTCATAGACCTGATAAAATCCTGACACAGTCAGCCATGGAGGCCAGGAAGATCATGGCAAAATTTGGTTGCCCAGAGAAATTCATCATCATGGTTGGGAAATTCCATGATAGCATGGATGATGGTGAGTCATATGAACCATTGCCAGTCACCAGATGAGTCAAGCAGGGCTGTATGTTGGCTCCAACCATCTCAAGTCATCTCTGAAACACTTCAATATCGACCCCAAGTCTTGGGAAAATCTCATACATGATCCTCTCATCCATACTGAAGCTACAGACACTGAATGCAAGAGAACTGCAGAGGCAGTGCAGATGCACGAGCAGGGAAAATCTCAGAACTGCAACGCATCCTCTTTTGATCAAGCAATCCCATGTGGCATCTCCTGATAAGTGTGCCACATACAGTGCTGAGACCACAAAGTGGCTTGATTAGCCATTCATGTACTCAAAGAAACCAAACCAGTTAGTAATGTCATGATCATCTGTGAACTCAAAGGATGACAAAACAACAATCTGTCAGGTTAGTAAAGCTAGGTTAATAGTTTGAAGACTAATTCACCTTTTTTCATGTGCCCAAACTCTTACTGTACAAATAATCACTGGGAACTTATCTGCATATCAAATGGGCACATGTGTGGTATTTGTTTCCAATTCATGTGTTACATACTGTCCCCACTCCAATCCGAGTGTTACATACTGTCCCTACTCCAGTCCCTGTGTTATATACTGTTTCTACTCCAGTCCCTGTGTTATATACTGTTTCTACTCCAGTCCCTGTGTTAAATACTGTCCCTACTCCAGTCCCCATGTTATATACTGTCCTTACTCCAGTCCCTGTGTTATATACTGTTTCTACTCCAGTCCCTGTGTTAAATACTGTCCCTACTCCAGTCCCCATGTTATATACTGTCCTTACTCCAGTCCCTGTGTTACATACTGTCCCTACTCTAGTCCCTGTGTTATATACTCTCCCTACTCCAGTCCTTGTCTTACATACTCATGTCTCTAGTCCAGTCCCTGTCTTACATACTGTCTTTACTGTCCCTGCTCCAGTCCCTGTGCTATATACTGTCCCTACTCCAGTCCCTGTGTTCTATACTGTCCCTACTCCAGTCCATATGCTATATACTGTCCCTACTCCAGTCTCTGTGTTATATACTGACCCTACTCCAATCACTGTGTTACATACTGTTCCTACTCCAGTCCCTGTGTTATATACTGTCCCTACTCCAGTCCATATGCTATATACTGTCCCTATTTCAGTCCCTATGCTATATACTGTCCCTACTCCAGTCCATATGTTATATACTGTCCCTATTTCAGTCCCTATGCTATATATTGTCCCTACACCAGTCCCTGTGTTATTTACTGCTTACATTATCCAGTAGCACATTTGATTTTCCAGGATTGTAAGATGAGTATGCCTTCACTATCCCTGACTCCAATGAACAGTCTGCCACGCTGTCGTCACCCTAAAAATAGAGGTAATACAGAAGTAATAAAAATATTATTGATGCAGTCTGAATATGTACCAGTGTTATATGTCATACTAGGAAGTAAAATTCAAAGGACACTGTAGTGATATCAGTCTTTCTTGGTGCATGTAAATTCTCTCACAGAAATAAATATTTCTTCTGGTATAAATTTTTCCCCATCACATTCTTGGCTATTTACAGTAAATTTATTCACATGCAGTAAATCTAAATCAAGTCCTTATATAATATTCTGATAACAAATTAGAGTTTGAGTTATTCTGAGTAACCTGTAGAGAAACAAATAATGTATCAATTGAGTAGATGTCAATGGCAAATGCTATGGAATATATAAGAAATATATAAAACCTGTAGGAATTCTAACACTTTAAAAATTTAAACAAAAATTTTCTCTACTAAATTTAACTATCTAGTATTTCAAACAATTTTTGAATTCTTTGAAATACTAGATATTATTATTCTGTCAGTTATTAAGACTTATACAGTCAGCATTATGCTAACCTACCATTCAAGAAAGCAACTAAACAGCAAACCAGCCAACCTACCTAACTAGTATGCTTGCCAACCCACCTGGCAGTTTGTGTCCCCTTTTTGATTTTAAAAATAAAAAGCCTAAAAAATGCACAAAACATCTTATTCATTTTTCAATTTTATTATATTTTGTTTTACTGAGCAGACTTTTTTTGCTCAAAGTGTACCAAACTCATGCAATTTTCATTCATGGCATTTTACCTGTAACATAGTGTTCCAGAACACAGCAATGATAACAGTCAAAACAACAAAAGGAACTACTACTATTACTACTACAACTACTATAAAAATGAAGACAATGACATTCTTGGAATGGGTATGGCACTAAGAGAGATGTATACATTCATATGGTTTAATGACTGAAGCATGAACATTCATAACATAATATTTAACCAAAGTCAGTGAAGTGAGAAATATGGATCACAATGACCTACTTTTAAGATGAGTATTATATACGAGGTTAAAAACATGTGATCAAAAGTTAAATGTAAAAACTTTATATAAGCCAGTACAATGTGAACAGTATGCCACAGTGACCTATCTTGGATATGGTACTAATAGAGATGCACAGAATGGTTTAGTTTCATGATTCTGGCATGAGCAGTTATTGAGGTTGAACCCAAGTCAGTTAATTGTGAGACCTGGGTAGCAGTGACCTACTATAATATGATGAGGATGCCATAACCATTAAGATGAATCCATTATTCTAGGGATGATAGCATGTATACAGGGTGCTTATTTTGATCAATAGATGAATGCAAAACTTTGACTCAGTAAAATGTGAAATGTATGTCAGTGACATTCTTTGGCTTTTATGGTGAGGTTTTAAAAGATGGAAACAATCATCTATTATGATGTTTCCTACGTAATGAAAGACTGAGAAATAAGCTAAAAATACAACAGTAACAACTACTAATAAGAATTTGTTTATGGCACTATTATATGAAACAGGTCGGATAGCTTGAATTTCCTATGTTATATTAGCATAATTCAGTTGCTTAAAATACACAATGGTTTTGCTCCAAAGTACATGTATTTACAAGATATAATTCAATATTTAGTTGTTCATGATGAAACCAGGTATAACATCTGATCATCGAATATAATTCAGCTCCCTTTGTGCAAAACTACACTATATTAAAAATCATTTGTGCCTTCCACAATTCAGCTGAGGAACATGATATCAACTGAAATAACATGTAACCCAGCCGTTAAAAATCTTAAAATCAGGATAAACCAAAAATGTCTTGATATGATTATGTTTAATCAAGTCCATCATACTTGATTGAGAACCAGATGCAGTAGCTTAAATAATGATTTATTCCTAAATCATATTTCTAACAATAGGTATTAAACATTACACATGTGTACAAGCAGAAACAGCTGAACACATTCATTATATTGAAATGTCAAAAATATACAACTACATGGCATTACCATATCAACTTAAAAATAAGTCATTATTATCTGATAATCCTATGTACTATAATGAAATTAAAATGCAAATATTCATGGCAGTGCAAACCTTCTGAAAATTTATCAAACTGTTTTTCAAATAAATATACAGCTCATAACCACAAATATGTATTCCACCTTTTCTTACTAATATATGATCCCTGTAATAATTACATTTACTAGAATTGATAGTGTATAAATTAATATTGTATAATTACCTTTACTAGAATTGATGGTGTGTAAATTAATATTGTATAATTACATATATACTAGAATTGATGGTGTGTAAATTAATATTGTATAATTACCTATACTAGAATTGATGGTGTATAAATTAATATTGTATAATACATATATACTAGAATTGATGGTGTATAAATTAATATCATATAATTACATATGCTAGAATTGATGGTGCATAAATTAATATTGTATAATTACCTTTACTAGAATTGATGGTGTGTAAATTAATATCATATAAATTACATATGCTAGAACTGATAGTGTGTAAATTAGTTTTGTATAATTACATATACTAGAATTGATGGTGTATAAATTAATATAGTATAATTACATATACTAGAATTGATAGTGCATAAATTAATATTGTATAATTACATATACCAGAATTGATGGTATATAAATGAATATTGTATAATTACATATACTAGAATTGATGATGTGTAAATTAATATTGTATAATTACCTATACTAGAATTGATGGTGTGTAAATTAATATTGCATAATTACCTATACTAGAATTGATGGTGTATAAATTAATATCATATAAATTACCTATACTAGAATTGATGGTGTATAAATTAATATCGTATAAATTACCTATACTAGAATTGATGGTGTATAAATTAATATCATATAAATTACATATGCTAGAACTGATAGTGTGTAAATTAGTTTTGTATAATTACATATACTAGAATTGATGGTGTATAAATTAATATAGTATAATTACATATACTAGAATTGATAGTGCATAAATTAATATTGTATAATTACATATACCAGAACTGATGGTATATAAATGAATATTATATAATTACATATACTAGAATTGATGGTGTATAATTTAATATTGTATAATTACATATACCAGAATCGATGGTATATAAATGAATATTGTATAATTACATATACTAGAATTGATTGTGTATAATTAAATATTGTATAATTACATATACTAGAATTGATGGTATATAAATTAATATAGTATTATTACATACTAGAATTGATAGTGTATAAATTAATATTGTATAATTACATATACTAGAACTGATGGTGTATAAATTAATATTGTATAATTACATATACTAGAATTGAAAGTGTATAAATTAATATGGTATAATTACATATACTAGAATTGATTGTGTATAATTTAATATTGTATAATTACATATATGAGAATCGATGGTATATAAATGAATATTGTATAATTACATATACTAGAATTGATTGTGCATAATTTAATATTGTATAATTACATATATGAGAATTGATGGTGTATAATTAATGTTGTATAATTACATATACTAGAATTGATGGTGTATAATTTAATATTGTATAATTACATATACCAGAATTGATGGTATATAAATGAATATTGTATAATTACATATACTAGAATTGATTGTGCATAATTTAATATTGTATAATTATATATATGAGAATTGATGGTGTATAATTTAATATTGTATAATTACATATACTAGAACTGATGGTGTATAAATTAATATTGTATAATTACATATACTAGAATTGATGGTGTATAAATTAGTATTGTATAATTACATATACTAGAACTGATGGTGTATAAATTAATATTGTATAATTACATATACTAGAATTGATGGTGTATAAATTAATATTGTATAATTACATATACTAGAATTGATGGTGTATAAATTAATATTGTATAATTACATATACTAGAATTGATGTTGTATAAATTAATGTTGTATAATTACATATACTAGAACTGATGGTGTATAAATTAGTATTGTATAATTACATATACCAGAATCGATGGTATATAAATTAATATTGTATAATTACATATACTAGAATTGATGGTGTATAAATTAATATTGTATAATTATATATACTAGAATTGATAGTGTAAAAATTAATATTGTATAATTACATATACTAGAACTGATGGTGTATAAATTAATATTGTATAATTACATAGGCTAGAATTGATGGTGTATAATTTAATATTGTATAATTATATAGGCTAGAATTGATGGTGTATAATTTAATATTGTATAATTACATATACTAGAATTGATGGTGTATAAATTAATATTGTATAAGACCTATCTCATGGTACTTAGGTCAGTAGACAGTTAATGATTGTCACAATTTTTCTGACAGATTTTATCATTCTCCTGAATCAACATATGTTGTATTTTTATAAATCATATGTGATAATGTTCTCTTGAATAAATACTGTTAAAAATCAGGAAATACATTTGTGTGGCAAACTGACAACACTCTACACCAGCAACTCACCATTTCTGTGTCAGATGAGAAACCCACTGACACCCAGTAATTATTAGAGGCAGGAATCTTGGCTTTCATTTCAAAGTAAATAGAATTCCCTCCTTTATCAGCCCAGGTCACCAGGAATGTCCAGGCATCTCCAAGGTCACAGTCATGGAAACAACCTTTAGTCTTCCCACATGCTGGATCAAGGCATTGCACAGTATTCCCTCCCTTAATTGACAAAAATCAAAGAAATCAGGATTCACTTTGCCAGTCTGGTGTATGGAAGTTTTTAGCCATGGTGACATGTCATTCACACTGACCACTTACTTTTGAAGTGGTAGTGACAAAGTAAGTTACTAAGCCAATAAAGTAGGAAAGTAGGTTACTTAGCCAATGAAGTAGGAAAGTAGGTTACTTAGCCAATGAAGTAGGAAAGTAGGTTACTTAGCCAATGAAGTAGGAAAGTAGGTTACTTAGCCGATGAAGTAGGAAAGTAGGTTTCTTAATAAAATAGGAAAGTAGGTTACTTAGCTAATAAAGTAGGAAAGTAGGTTACTATGCTAATAAAGTAGGAAAGTAGGTTACTTAGCCAATAAAGTAGGAAAATATGTTTCTTAACCAATAAAACAGGAAAGTAGGTTATTTAGCCAATTTAGTAGGAAAGTAGGTTACTTAGCTGATGAAGTAGGAAAGTAAGTTTCTTAATCAATAAAATAAGAAAGTAGGTTACTTAGCCAATGAAGTAGGAAAGTAGGTTTCTTAGCCAATAAAACAGGAAAGTAGGTTACTTAGCCAATGAAGTTGGAAAGTATGTTACTCGCCAATGAAGTAGGAAAGTGGGTTGCTTTGCCAATAAAATAAGAAAGTAGGTTATTTAGCCAATAAAGTAGGAAAGTAGGTTATTTAGCCAATTAAACAAGAAAGTAGGTTGCTTAGCCAATAAAGTAGGAAAGTTGGTTACTTAGCCAGAAAAGCAGGAAAATAGGTTATTGAGCCAAAAATGAAAGAAAATAGGTTATTTAGCAAATAAAATAGGAAAGGTGGTTACTTGCCCAATAAAGTAGGAAAAAAGTAGGTACTTGCCCAATAAAGTAGGAAAGTAGGTTATTTGGCTAATAAAATAAGAAAGTAGGTTACTTAGTCAATAAAGTAGGTTATTTAGACAACAGTGTAGGTTACATAGCCAAAAGAAAACCTCAGGCCAGTCTCATCCATTTATTTATCATTTTACTGTTTGCATTCAGCACTGATTCATATCTAGATGAAAGTTACACAGAAATGCTAACTCAATCCAATTACAAATATCTCATACTGATTTTCTTGGTCCATATGAGTTTGATATTTAAGCTGAATATTAAAAACAAATATGACTTCTTTAATAACTGTTCTTTATGCCAATCTGTCTAATATTTGTTTTAGTCCAATCAGTTCCACATATTAAAATGACTCTTTTAAAAATATCAAACATTTGAACAGTACTATACTTGAACAATATGAATTTTTAATAATAGGAATATGGTGAATTTAATTTTTTAGTGTTTAGATTTCTACAGGTTTAGCTGACAGTAATCATAAAAGTTTGTTTTTTGTACTTTAAACTGACATGCAGACATTGTACAGTGTTGCATAACACTAAATCATTCTGCTATTTTAATCTCTCTGAATAGGTTCCCTCAAAAATATTCACTATGATAGCATTCACAAGCAACAGTTTTAATTTAGTTGGCAACAACATGTCTCATTTTACAATGGACATAGAGAAAGAAACAAACAACAGCAGTCAAACTAGATTATTTCATAAAATATAGTTGTCAACTAGGAAAAAGAGTGATCTATTTTGGCTAACAGTAATGATCAAACAGTCTTCATTTTTTTAACAATTTACAATTTACTGAAAAACCAAAAAGACATGAATTTTGGAATAGAATGTGTACATACAGTAAAACATGTTTTATCCATGTACCTTTATCCTGACTTTCACTCACCCTGATCAATTAAATGTCCACTGGGCCAACATTTGGATTTTTATTGTATTATTATATATCAATATATTCATTCATTTGTGTAAAATCCACATCAAAGATGGGTCTGGATAACTGACATTTGACTGTAGAATGAATATCAAATACTATATCTCTAAATAGACAAATATTGGTAACATGAATGACTGCTTTGATAATGAATCAAAATAATCCTTGTCTGACCTATTTATATAAATAAATACGAATCAAACAAGAAGAGAGGCTTACCAATAATGGCACTGTTGTTCCCTCACTGGAGGAAGCTATAGTAACTCCACCTGGTCGAGCTGTGGAAATTCCACCAAGACCAACAGAGGAGTTTGTGGCAGGTGCATTGGTGGCAGGTGCATTGGTGGCAGGTGCACTTGTATCAGGTATAAGATCTTGGCTCTGCACACTAACCCAGTATGTGGTTTTCACCTTTATAACGGTTGCTCTGCAAAAATTGGAGTCCAAAAAACTTGTTAGTTTTGGTGGCTATGCACTTTTATAATCATTCTTTAAGAGGTTATTACATGTTGGATTGAGAAATATTCATCATGCTAACAATGTAGTTATTATATCTCTGATTCATATTTAAGCCAGAATGTAATCAACGACTATAAAGCCTGCCAAAGTAGTCCATGTAGCATTTTATAGTGTCCAACAGCAAGAACTATTGTAACATTCACCCACCTCTATGAAATTTTTATCATCTCCACCAACGACTGTAACACTGACTCACCTCTATGAAGTGTTTTATCATCTCCAACAACTATTGTAACATTGACCCACCTCTATGAAATTTTTTATCATCTCCAACAACTATTGCAACATTGACCCACCTCTATGAAGTATTTTATAATCTTCACAAACTATTGTAACATTGACCAACCTCTATGAAGCATTTTATAATATCCACCAACTATTGTAATATTGACTCACCTCTATGAAGTGTTTTATTGTCTCCAACAACTATGGTAACATTGACCCACTTCTATGAAGCATTTTACAATCTCCAACAACTATTGTAACATTGACCCAACTCTATGAAGCATTTTACAGTCTCCAACAACTATTGTAACATTGACCCATCTCTATGAAGTGTTTTATATTCTCCAACAACTATTGTAACATTGACCCACCTCTGTGATGCATTTAACAGTCTCCATGAACTATTGTAACATTGACTCACCTCTATGAAGTGTTTTATAATCTCCACCAACTATTGTAACATTGACTCACCTCTGTGAAACATTTTATAATCTCCACCAACTATTGTAACACTGACTCACCTCTATGAAGCATTTTATAATCTCCACCAACTACTGTAGCATTGACTCACCTCTATGAAGCATTTTATAATCTCCACCAACTATTGTAACATTGACTCACCTCTATGAAGCATTTTATAATCTCCACCAACTATTGTAACATTGACCCATCTCTATGAAGTGTTTTATATTCTCCAACAACTATTGTAACATTGACCCACCTCTGTGATGCATTTAACAGTCTCCATGAACTATTGTAACATTGACTCACCTCTATGAAGTGTTTTATAATCTCCACCAACTATTGTAACATTGACTCACCTCTGTGAAACATTTTATAATCTCCACCAACTATTGTAACATTGACTCACCTCTATGAAGCATTTTATAATCTCCACCAACTACTGTAGCATTGACTCACCTCTATGAAGCATTTTATAATCTCCACCAACTATTGTAACATTGACTCACCTCTATGAAGCATTTTATAATCTCCAACAACTACTGTAACAATTACCCACCTCTGTGATGCAATTTATAGTCTCCAACAACTATTGTAACATTGACCCACCTCTGTGATGCATTTTACAGTCTCCACCAACTATTGTAACATTGACTCACCTCTATGAAGTATTTTATAATCTCCACCAACTATTGTAACATTGACTCACCTCTATGAAGCATTTTATAATCTCCACCAACTACTGTAACATTGACTCACCTCTATGAAGCATTTTATAATCTCCACCAACTATTGTAAAATTGACTCACCTCTATGAAGCATTTTATAATCTCCAACAACACTGTAACAATTACCCACCTCTGTGATGCAATTTATAGTCTCCAACAACTATTGTAACACTGACTAACATTCAGAAAATAATGTACATATTGATATGACAGTGAAATATTGGCTCCTTTTCTAACAAAATATTTTTAAAATTTTTTTATATATTATATGCTCATTTTTTTTCTCCATTAAGTGTACATTATCAGAATCATCAAGTATTTTTCAGTACTAAATGGCTACATACTGCACAACATGTGTGTCTAAAAATAGAATAGTGTATTCAGAACTACTCTGCAAACAAACCATGTACATTCATGCCAAAAACACTTTTTATTGATTAAATTTGTTTGTGAATGAACTAAACAAGCTGTTCCATCCACTGGAAAGTAGAGATGATTAAGTTAATGATATAGTTGAGTTCACTGATTCACAAATGAATCTTTGAAACAAGCAAATGGATGAACATGATATTTGAAATGTCAACAGCAAACATGAAAGATGCAGCAATTGAAAATACCAATCTGATCATTGAAACATTTATTTAGGAGAAATATTCGTAACTTTTTGCATCCTCAGATTATGATGGTTACTCTCTAGGGCAGGGGTGGGCAAACTATGACCCGCAGGCCACATGTGGCCCGCCAAGGGCTTTCATACGGTCTGCCAAGTGTTTTCATGAGACCTAGGAACATGTCATCATTTGCACTGACTCTGTTTATGTTACTCTGTTTATCAAATAAATGTGCTTCTTTTGAAGTTTAAGTTTAAGTTTTCAAATATTAGCAACATTTTAACAACTGAAAATTATTTAGATGTTATTTAGAAAAACCTCTTGTTTTTGCTATTTCAAATATTAGTTATTTTACTTAATGAATTATGCGGCCTATGACAAGGTGTAAATTTGTGTATGTGGCACTTGTACCGGAAAGTTTGCCCACCTCTGCTCTAGGGTCTATAACAATAACATTGAAAAGCATTCTGAGGCCAAAAGCTATCACATATCTATCAGAGGCATACCATTTTACAAATCAAACATGAACTTCAAGAAAAAAAATGCAACTGAAGGTTTAGGTAGGAAACTAAGAGCATCAGAGCTAATAAGCTGAGATGATGAATAGGTATTATTTCTGCTGGCTAAACAGACAGTCACACAACAGCTGCCTTGCAATTTTCCCCATTTAACTATCATGGTACAATGTTAGGCTAGCAATAGAAGACATGCACTGTATGATACAGGTCATAGCTGGGGTCCCTCCCACAGCAAGCATGCAAGTAACATGTCTTCTTTAGCTGGTAATAAGAATGGCAAAAAATACTTTTACATTTGTGCATCTTGAATTTCCTCAAAATGTACTTTCTTAGATCTGCAACTACATTTCCAACTGAAATCATATTGTCCTTACTGCACTGAATTGACCAAATAAATCCAGTCCATCATAAGCAGAAAATTAAAATTGAGTTGGATCAACAGAAAAACAAAATCCATCCATTGCAGATTAAAATGGAAAAGTTTTCTCAATGCTCATTCATTCAAACTATGACTCTAAATTTCATTTTTAAGGAGAACAAAATGAGATTTTTTCCAAAACTAATGTCAAGCATGCAATGAAGTTCAAATGTCACTGGGCAGTGCTATGTGTACAGTAATATTGTTACTGTGCATCGATGAATCTATGGTTGTGTATTTTTTCAAATATGGCATAAATTCAATTAATTTGTTTCTGTTAGTGTATTCCTTTATTATTAAGGAAAATGAAACAAAATGCAGTAACCTATAAATATTTACATTTTAAAATATTATAATTGGTACTATGTATATAGCCAGTATTGTGCAGAGTCCACAGTTGCTCTGTTTTACACACACACACACACACACACACACACACATACACACACACACACACACACACACACACAGGTGGACTAGTAGTCTAAAGTGCCTGTCTTTAACGATCACTGCCATCTCTGCTCCATCCACCTGCGTTCAAGGCTTGAACTCAGCCAACTGTCAGTAGGTAAGAAAGCTTGCCAGCAACTTCCTATGAATTGGTGGTTCTTACTGGGGTTTGCCTGGATTGTTCTTCCACCAGTCATGCTGGCTGCCAGTTATAGCCTATCTTGTGCTGAAAAATGGTGTTAAACCCAAAACAATATGCACACACACACACACACACACACACACACACACACACATTCTGTGACTGGGTACATAAGAAAAATAATTAAAAAAAGAACATTCTTTGCTTTAATATTAGTCTACAGGTACTATTATGATTTCATATATAACATTACAGTTTTTCTTTTTTTTCTTAAATCATTATTCTAACAATATGCTTTAGAAGCTAATATTGTTTGCCCCTATAAGCCAGATTTTTTTACTCATAGAAAACAACAGGCTTTGAGTAATTCTGAAGCGATAGCCAGTATTAAAAGTGCAGGTCATACATCAATAATTACCTTGATTAGCCACTACAGATGACCCACACAGGAAAAGTACACAATATATTCATCTTGATTAGCTACTACTGCTGACTCACATAGAAAAAGTACACAATATATTCATCTTGATTAGCCACTACAGATGACCCACATAGAAAAAGTACACAATCTATTCATCTTGATTAGCCACTACAGCTGACCCACACAGGAAAAGTACACAATCTATTCATCTTGATTAGCCACTACAGCTGACCCACATAGGAAAAGTACACAATTTATTCATCTTGATTAGCCACTACAGCTGACCCACACAGGAAAAGTACACAATCTATTCATCTTGATTAGCCACTACAGCTGACCCACACAGGAAAAGTACACAATCTATTCATCTTGATTAGCCACTACAGCTGACCCACACAGGAAAAGTACACAATCTATTTATCTTGATTAACCACTACAGCTGACCCACACAGGAAAAGTACACAATCTATTCATCTTGATTAGCCACTACAGCTGACCCACACAGGAAAAGTACACAATCTATTTATCTTGATTAACCACTACAGCTGACCCACACAGGAAAAGTACACAATCTATTCATCTTGATTAGCCACTACAGCTGACCCATAAAGGAAAAGTACACAATCTATTCATCTTGATTAGCCACTACAGCTGACCCACACAGGAAAAGTACACAATCTATTCATCTTGATTAGCCACTACAGCTGACCCACACAGGAAAAGTACACAATCTATTTATCTTGATTAACCACTACAGCTGACCCACACAGGAAAAGTACACAATCTATTCATCTTGATTAGCCACTACAGCTGACCCACATAGGAAAAGTACACAATCTATTCATCTTGATTAGCCACTACAGCTGACCCACACAGGAGAAGTACACAATCTATTCATCTTAATTAGCCACTACAGCTGACCCACATAGGAAAAGTACACAATCTATTGATCCAATTGTTTTACTCATTCACACATACAATACACAATGAACCCCTTGAGGGTAACCTAGCACAATGAACCACTTGAGGGTAACCTAGCACAATGAACCACTTGAGGGTAACCTAACACAATGAACCACTTGAGGGTAACCTAGCACAATGAACCACTTGAGGGTAACCTAGCACATGGAACCACTTGAGGGTAACCTAACACAATGAACCACTTGAGGGTAACCTAACACAATGGACCACTTGAGGGTAACCTAGCATAATGAACCCCTTGAGTGTAACCTAGCACAATGAACCACTTGAGGGTAACCTAGCACAATGAACCACTTGCGGGTAACCTAACACAATGAACCACTTGAGGGTAACCTAACACAATGGACCACTTGTGGGTAACCTAGCACAATGAACCCCTTGAGGGTAACCTAGCACAATGAACCCCTTGAGGGTAACCTAGCACAATGAACCACTTGAGAGTAACCTAACACAATGAACCACTTGAGGGTAACCTAGCACAATGAACCACTTGAGGGTAACCTAGCACAATGAACCACTTGAGGGTAACCTAGCACAATGAACCCCTTGAGGGTAACCTAGCACAATGAACCACTTGAGGGTAACCTAACACAATGAACCACTTGAGGGTAACCTAACACAATGAACCACTTGAGAGTAACCTAGCACAATGAACCACTTGAGGGTAACCTAACACAATGGACCACTTGAGGGTAACCTAACACAATGAACCACTTGAGGGTAACCTAGCACAATGAATCCCTTGAGGGTAACCTAACACAATGGACCACTTGAGGGTAACCTAGCACAATGAACCACTTTAGGGTAACCTAGCACAATGAACCCCTTGAGGGTAACCTAGCACAATGAACCACTTGAGGGTAACCTAACACAATGAACCACTTGAGGGTAACCTAGCACAATGAACCACTTGAGGGTAACCTAATACAATAAGCAATCTTAAGTCATTAACATGTAACGACTGCCATTTAATGAATATTTTTACTCTTATTTCCGATTGGTTTGTTCTGAAAGAACTAATTTTAATATCATTAAAAACCTGTTTGTTGATACTTGACAGGACAGTCACTTTCCTCAAATAATTCAAGTTTTGTAAATGTTTCTTGGATGTATTGCTAATTGTAAATTTGTGATAAGAAAAATGAAGAATGATACTTTATTTAA
The DNA here is from genome assembly GCA_028554795.2 of Sinohyriopsis cumingii. Taxonomy (NCBI): domain Eukaryota; kingdom Metazoa; phylum Mollusca; class Bivalvia; order Unionida; family Unionidae; genus Sinohyriopsis; species Sinohyriopsis cumingii. Next base: position 134,259,586 of record CM068828.1, read on the forward strand.
ACATCATGGGTACCAACGAGAAAATTATTTTAGGAGTAAGAATATCTTAAAGAAGAACTTTAAATAAAAATGGGCAGCAAATGGTTAATGGGCAGTGGGCAGCAAATGGTTAATGGGCAGCAAATGGTTAATACAGTATTTGTTTGGTTGACAAATTAACAAATACTGGACACATGGCAATTGCAGTTTCAAGTCTGAGGACTCAAGTAGAGGATCTCTGAAAATATAGTTACCTCAAACTAAGATGCATGTAAATATGTATGAAATCAAGACAGAGACTGTGTGGACCATGGTTTCTCTGTGTGCTGTTGTTAAAACTAATATTGGCCATTGCGTATTCCCTACAAAACAGGGTACATTTACTTTCTTGTCAGATCAATAATACTTACACGAACACCACATTTCCATCTACTGCTGCTGGGGCCTTCCATGTCATACTTAATGATGACCTTGAGTTTCCATTACTTTGAGTGAGAGCTGCCTACAAAGTATCAGAGAAAACAGTATCAATTATTAACGTCATTTTGTAAAAATACTTCATATTGATGCTTGAGATCCTATGTTCCAATCAAAATGTATTAAACTGCAAGGTCTTTTGTTGAGTAGTCGCCAACTCATTGTTTTTTTTTCTTCCCTTAGTTTTAAAAAGGGCTATAATATCTATCTGCCATTTATAATCAATTTGTGTGAGGTCAAAGAAAAAGAGGCTCATGCAGGCCTCATCACTCTCTTGGCTTACAAAACATTAACAGTGGACCATATAGCAGACCTATAGGACTGTAAAAATATAACTCTATGCAAACTATCTCCTAAGGATTATATCATGTAATTTTTACCTTTTTTACTACAGTGCTATAAAAGAATTAATTACTAAGAAAAGGCCTAATTCATATGATAGGTTTTTCCTTGCAATGGAATTCATTCATGATCTGGATGTTATAAACATGTGTTCCAAATGTTATTGAAACTGGATGAAAAACCAAGTCTCTAGATCTAGATAGGTAAAAGCTCAGCCAATCAAATGTAAGACCATCTAGATAGGTAACAGCTCAGCCAATCAAGAGTAAGCCCATCTTGATAGGTAACAGCTCAGCCAATCAAAAGTAAGACCATCTCATTAATATGTGCAGATGTCGCTTATTTATAAACCTGTGTAAGAGTATGATGACATGGCCTTGCCTATCAAACTGGAGAATTTTTTTGTCTCCTGAGTTGTAACACTCTTATCCAATCAGATAAAAAATTACCTTGTAATTATGCCCAGATTTTACTCTTAATTAGGCTAAACCAACATCTTGATAAGATATTATTTAACCATTTAACAATTTTGCTTAGAATCTATATATTGTTACATATATCTGATTTAATATATATATATATATATATATATATATATATATATATATATATATATATATATATATATATATATATATATATATATTTTTTTTTTTTTTTAATTTAATTGTTTGTAGTTTTAAATTTTTCTTTTTCTTACATGCTATTGTAATGTAAATTTATTCACTAGAGATGATACCTTTTCAGAAAATAGTTTGACCTTAACTGTTAGTTTATAAACAACAGGTGTTGATCTAAATTCTGACCTGGATTCAGAATTAGTAAACAAAGTTCTATTTTATTTTAAAATGACTGGTTGTTGTCAAGGTCATGATGGGACTACTTGGGTTAAGAAGTAAACACTTTTTCAAATTTTTATTCTGTTAATAAAATCATTGGTCTAATCAAGGCCATATTCTGTGTATGTGATATATATATGATCATGTGACCCCCCTCTGATTTTGCAACTTGGGGGAATTTCGAAACTGCGTCTTATGATACAATATAATCTTTGTTTTGAGAGAGATTTCTCAGTTTTTGGCTTTTCATACTGATGTCAAGTTAATTTGCTGTAGCCAGATTTGAACTATAATAATTCTTCAGATCAGCTGGATTTCCAAAGGATTAATTCTTTATTCTCTGGAAATATTTTGAGGAGTGCTCACACAGAAATTTTGGAAAGACATTGCTTACAAATTTAATTTGGATTTCCAACACCAGAGTGCCATTATTTGTATTTCTACAAAGAACTGTAGATAAGCACAGTACTGACTACAGCATACATCATTGTCATCCATCTTGGGTTTTCCATCAGGATTTGAACTTGAAATTATTAGAACATTTATTATTAGGACTTTTGCAATTTAATTCATGGATTATTCTTAGATTACTTTTGGATTTGATTCTTGAAACCATAAGTTCTCCTTTTTTCATTTTTACAGAATTTTCCAGGAAAATAAATTATTTGTTAAATTTTAAAAAGTTTGTCGTTTTCACTCTTTTTGTGTTACTGTTTTTTCAAGCCTAAACACGTAACAATATAGTGGCTCAAATGTTCATAACTTCAGCCAATCAAATCAAAGATCATGCCATTCTTATTTGTGGATCTGGCTCATAATCATACTAAACACATATTGGTAATATAAGCCTATTTACCAAGTTTGATCCCAAAAATTGTCTTTAGTAGGAAAAAAACAATCCGATACAAGATCACTGCAAAGTTCATAATAAAACTTACCAACATCTTCAATTACCTTAAGATTGATTGGTCAGAAACAATGACTCTTGAGACAGTCAGAGGCAAGATCACATAAAAAATAAAACTCTTAATATTAATCCAGTTAGATGTAAACAATAATCTTCTCCCTTTGCTCTCAGCAGCTTTCTTTCTGTTCTGTAGTATTCCTCAGTCATCTTGGAAAGGCACTGAGCTCTCATTTCCTCAACAAGATCAGATCAGAAATATAGCCAATAAATCATTTACAGTCTCAGTTAATTAAAGGGAAGAACACTGCATCAATATGCATGTAGCTCACTTATATGCATGGATCTCACCTATATGCATGGATCTCACTTATAACTGTACCTATTTAATACCTTGATGATTTAAGTTTGTTTACCAAGTTTACTCATAATGGGATCAAAACTACATTATCTAGAGTGGAATCAGGCTCTGCCAATCAGATACAATGTCAACTCATTATAAAGAGTGGATCAATCTCATTATCAAACTGGTCTGTGATTGTGATCATATAAGACCACATTCCAAGTCTGATCAAACCTGTATCAAAAATATGGTTTCCAAGGTAACAAGCTCAGCCAATCAGATGCAAGAATCTCACTCAAATTCAATTAAGAACTTGATGATATAAGCCCATATTGTAAGTTTGATAAAAAAAAAGGATCAGAAATATTGGAAAACAAGCTCAGCCAATCAGATGGAAGATAACCTCATTAATATGCATGGATCCTACTCGTTATCTAAATCTTCTGAGATCTAAACAAGATAATCACATAGTCCAAGTTTTGATCAAAGCTGGACAGAAATGTGACTAATGCAAGTGGAAACAAACTTATTTAGTTGGAAACCAGATCACCTCATTAATATGCATGGATCTCGCTCATTAGCAGATTGATGTAAAATGCTGATAAGCCAATATTCCAAGTAGAGTATGTTCATTAGTATAAGTACAGTATGTGCATTAGTATAAGTACAGTATGTGCATTAGTATTAAGTACAGTGTGTGCATTAGTATAAGTACAGTGTGTGCATTAGTACAAGTACAGTATGTGCATTAGTACAAGTACAGTATGTGCATTAGTACACATACAGTATGTTCATTAGTACAAGTAAAATATGTCTCCATTAAACACTATAGTACCTCATGATGAATCAACACATTAGTTACAAGTTTCTTGACTCCAGACTAAGCACAAATCCTGATGCAAATTAGTGGAGTACGAACTATTGGTTAAAGTAACTTAATTTTGGTCAGTCTGTAGTTCCTTTATAACTCTCACACACACACACGCACGTACACACACAGACACAGACAGAGACAGATATATATATATATATATATATATATATATATATATATATATATATATATATATATATATATATATATATATATATATATATATATATATATATATATATATATATAATTTAATACCAGATTCTGCATGCAAATATATTTATACATTTGTGAAAACATGTTAAATTTAAGCCCTAATCTAAATCATGGTACTTGACAGAGAGACTGATGGACTGACAGATACACATGGCACTTGGCAGAGGGACTGATGGACTGACAGATACACATGGCACTTGACTGAGAGACTGATGGACTGACAATATGCATGTCAATGGACAGAGGGATTGATGGACCAACAGATACACATGGCACTGGGCAGAGATACTGATGGACTGACAGATACATATGGCACTGGACAGAGATACTGATGGACTGACAGATACATATGGCACTGGACAGAGATACTGATGGACTGACAGATACATATGGCACTGGACAGAGATACTGATGGACTGGCAGATACATATGGCACTGGACAGAGATACTGATGGACTGACAGATACATATGGCACTGGACAGAGAGACTGATGGACTGACAGATACATATGGCACTGGACAGAGAGACTGATGGACTGACAGATACATATGGCACTGGACAGAGATACTGATGGACTGACAGATATGACAGATACACATGGAACTGGACAGAGAGACTGATGGACTGACAGATACATATGGCACTGGACAGAAATACTGATGGACTGACAGATACATATGGCACTGGACAGAGATACTGATGGACTGACAGATACATATGGTACTGGACAGAGAGACCGATGGACAGATAGACATGGCACTGGACTGAGAGACCAATGGACTGACAGATACACATGGCACTGGACAGAGAAATTGATGGATTGACAGATATACATGGAACTTGACACAGAGACTGATGGACTGAAAGATACCCATGGCACTGGACAGAGATACTGATGGACTGACAGATAGACATGGCACTGGACAGAAGTAATTGGTAGACTGATATAGAGATATAATCAATAGGATGGGTGTAGCTTTTCAAGTTTGCTAAAACTGAAGAAAAGAAGAAACCCCAGCAAAAACAGCCTTGTCATGAAAGCATTTTATGTGCCAATCTCTAGACTGTATGACAACCCAGTAATGAAGTATAGAATGGAAATCTTGCTATTGAGATAACACAGGTTGTTGATCAGACCTTAAATTTATTTTTATAATTTATAGTTGACCCATGTTTGGATTTTGAGGAAAACACTTAGGAAATGATGGTAATAAGACCAGGTTTTGGAGTGTTGGAAAGTAGTCTCTCTCACAGTGTGGTGAAACAGGCACAGAAAGACAGATATATAGTCATACATACCCGTCCTGCACAAGGGCTTTTGGTTGAAGAATCCCCAGTTAGGGTACCAATTGTGGTAATAGTGTTCTTTTTCCTTGCTTGTAAGAGAAATCCCCTAAAGGATTGTCCTGAATTGGCTTGTAGAGTTACTGCAATGAGAAAGTCATTGCTGGAATCTGTATCAAGTAGGTGATTAATCTACCACATATACTTGCAAATAAGTTCAGTTCTACTGCAAACAACATAGACCCTGATCTGCCAATGCATACTGTGTCAGCATATTAGAGTCTATATTGTTGATTACTTCTAACAAACTGCACAGACTCAGATCTGCCAGCACATTATGTAATGACAGATCTGGTTATGTGCAATTTGCAATGACAGATCTGGTTATGTGCAATTTGCAATGACAGATCTGGGTATGTGCAGTTTGCAATGACAGATATGGGTATGTGCAATTTGTAATGACAGATCTGGGTATGTGCAATTTGCAATGACAGATGTGGGTCTGTGCCATTTGCAATGACATATCTGGGTCTGTGCAATTTGTAATGACAGATCTGGGTCTGTGCGATTTGCAGTTGGCCTCAACTTAGCAAATATACATAGTATATCATAATTTTTCATTCTTTGTTATATAATTGAATCAACCAAAATATTAAACACAGGAAATGTATTATCTCTGTATGATTCAGCATGCATTGTTATGTATCATCCATTCATTCCCATTGATTCCTGTACAGTAATAAAGAAGCCCAAAGGATGATAGAGAGGATTCCAAAAAATCTACATGCAGTAGAACCATATCCATAAGGACTGATCTCAAATCAAGACTACTTTTGCTTTTTTCATGATATAACCTAAGCAGTACAAGAATATTGATAATTACGTTGTAATTCCAGTGAACAGTAATTGGAATAAGCAAATCCAACAATAACTGCTCTGGTGGCCTAGTGGTTTAAACGTCTGCCTTGGATGCAGGAGGTTGTTGGTTTGATCCCTGGCCAAGTCACACCAAAGACTTACAAAAATGGTACTAACAGTTGCTTCACTTGGCGCTCAGCATTAAGAGGTTAGTGTCAAGACTGGTCAGTCTGGTGTCAGAATAATGTGACTGGGTGGGACATCATGCTACATGTCTGCGACAGAATGCCCCAGTGCTAGGCATCACTATAAACTGCCATACTGCAGACATCATAGCAATATAAATTGTTAAAGCTACGTTAAAAATCCAAATCAGTTACACACATCACACCTAAGCAGTCATCTCCCAAACACAGTCAAATTAATCCATTCAATCAGTGAGACTCCTAAAGAGGTCTTGAACTGTTATCATTTTTATTTTTAGGAGAAAGTTCTCTTCACTACTAAGCACAGATATTATTTTAATACTAGTGATTTATCCTGAAATAAATCATGCTGACTAACAGAATGCATTTAAGCAGAAAGGGAAAAGTTAATTTAAATCAGATAAAAATCTCCAGACCAATAAATTTTTAAAATCATACATGTTACACAGCCAACATAGTTAAGGTGACCTACTCAACTGGACCAATGTCTAGATGGACCACCTAACTGGACAAACTAGGTGACCACTCTAATGGACAAATTTCTGTATGATCACCATGCAATACCTGTAGAAATGCAATGAGGTAAACATTTTAGAATATTTGCTGTATAAGAATTTACTGACATGTTTTTATTCGCTTGACTGATACAGTGGTTTTTAGCAAAGTCAAAAATGTTTGCTAATTCTACCACAGAAACAGAATGGTTGCTAGGTCTGCCTTGATATCTTTTATGTAAGAAACAAGATTACCATAATGTCACAATGTCATTCTCAGAAACCATTTTTCTTCTTAGTGACCTTGACCTTGATCTTTGAGAATGCAACAGGAGCCTTTCATATCTCAAATGCAAGGCATGCATAAAGTTTAGTTATGGTTTGTGACATGGGACTTGAGGTAATTTGTGAAAACAGTTTTCCTTCTTGGAATTCCATTGACCTTGGCCAAAAACCTCTTTAACCCCAAATCAATAGGTTTCTTCCTTCTCTGAAATGCAAGCCATCTAAAACGTTTAGATGAAGCTTGTTATACAGAATTTTAACATTTTTGTGGAAATTGTTTTTCCTCCTTTCAGCCCCTGTGACCTTGACATTGACCCCTACTCCAGTGATGTTTGTCTTATCTCAAATATATTTTTTAAAATTCTCCTTTTTTTAACTAAGTGCTTAAGAATTATACAGTCATTATTATGCTGATATAGAATAAACTATATACATACATAAATACTTATCTCAAATGCAAACCATTTACAAAGTTTGGTTAATGTATCTGGTATAGAAGTCATGTGTGATCTTGTGTGCCTTAAATTAATAGATATTTTTTTGTTTTAACCAAATACAAGCTACTTAACAAGTCTGCTAATGGTGGAGAACTCCAGAGATTGTGAGGAAATTAAATAGCAAACCGAGGGAAAGACATACAAACACCATCAGAACTTAACATGCTCTACATTATGTTGGGTGTATAAACCAAGTGGAATCTATTTGTTTCCATAGTAATACATGTACAGACTGATGCATTATAGAGGTCTTCAAAAACATAAAATTAGTAAGAACTTATAATAAATAACTATGCAGGAAAATTGACAAAGTGGTTTTGGAGATTTCATAACTGTTGTGGAGGTCAGTGTGATCTTCATGTTGTTGTGATGGGTTTAATGCCATTTTTCAGCACATGACAGGCTATACATGGCAGCCAGTATAACTGATGGAGGAATAACAAAGGAAAAACCCCAAGAAGAACCATCAACCCATGGAAGACACTGGCAAGCTTTCAATATACCTGTAGCCCTAGTTGGCCTTTACCCCCCAAAATTGTAGAATAAGGATTCTACACAGAGTTTTATGAAAATTGACCCAGTGGTTCTGAAAAAGCTTTCAAAAAATGTTATCCATGTCTGCTATAGAAACCAAAAGTTTTCATATGGATTAAACCCTAATGTATACAACACAATACATGTATTATGATTCCTCCTACAAGTTTGATCAATACTGGCACCACAGTGACGTTGAGAATGACAAACATGTTTTTCATATGGTTACTGTTAAAGCCAACAAGTTGCTCGGAAGGGATCCAAAAATTGCAATTATTACAGTATGTATGAACAAATATTTAACAAGGTTTAGCAACACTTGTCCCAATAGTATTAGAGTGTCTTCAACCTGGTTGATGTGGTGCCATGATAAAGAAAAAATATCCAGAAAGGTTTCTTAAAACATTTCATATGTAACAGTGTATATACACAAAAACTGATTACAGCTGGTCCAGTCTAACAGAAGTTGATTCTTGTATACTTTTAGTTGCATGGAAACAAATATGTTTGCTAGAAAAGCAAATAAGTAAGTATCTCCAACAGACAAAATATGTCATAGCAATCCTACAGAATTCAATCGTTTGGAATAGACTTTGAAAATTGTTGCAGATGCTGACAGGTGTGGTACATACAAAACACACAGGGTCTTTTTAACAGCTTGCATGGATTTTGGCCAGGTGAACTAACAAAGATCATGGACTGAAATTTTTTCATCGTTACTTGGTATGAATCAGTGTGAAAGAAAAAGAAAATTAAACACTTCCTGGAGAGATTAATTCATTCATAAAGGATTGAATGAAGTATTTATCCCATGTTAAGAGCAGTCTAATAAATTTGTATGAAAAAAGAATGGGGGGTGGACTTATTGTTCAATTAGTGTAGATTTACTAAATTTTGTGAAAAAATGAGTGGGCTTGTCATCATCAGATAAATACAGAACACACATAAGAAAACCTTAAAGATCGTATAATGACCTTTGTAAATAACGTACAAAGAACTGAAGGGTGTGGACAATTACAAGACGATATTAAACAATTACATTCTCACCTGTAATTTGGTCATTTGGCCTGTAAGTACTTTTGGATGTTGTAATAGTGTAGGGAGGCACGGTATTACTAGCACTGGCTCCATGTGAGGGTAACATATTAGAACAGGTTTCAGGTGGTGCACCATCTGGATAACACAACCCCTGTCTTAATACTAGTAGCCCCAGCAATAAAATATGGGCTAGAAATTGTCTGTAGCCGATCATTTTACCTGAAAAGATAATAAATTGGTTGCATTTTAAAAGTCAGTCTCAATGGTGGCTTACTTATCGTGGACATCTCTCAAGAAACTGTACTACTAAAAATGCTATGTAAAGTTGTTGATGGAGAAAGACAAGTATTATGTTACTGCAAGTCCCAATGTTGATGGAAAAAGACAGGTATTATGTTACTGCAAGTCCCAATGTTGATGGAAAAAGACAGGTATTATGTTACTGCAAGTCCCAATGTTGATGGAAAAAGACAGGTATTATGTTACTGCAATCCCAATGTTGATGGAAAAAGACAGGCATTATGTTACTGCAAGTCCCAATGTTGATGGAAAAAGACAGGTATTATGTTACTGCAAGTCCCAACTAGAAATGAAACCCTTAATTAGCAAACACAGTATGTCTTAAAATTAATAATCTGAGAAATAAGATATTGGTCTAAATTTATCTGAATTTTGTCATATTACAACAACTGTGTTACAGCTGATTGTCAGTAAAAAAATAATTTATAACGAGATGACCATGTTGGCAAAATTTACAAATTACTGTCATCCAAAATTGTCTATTGTAGCGATTGCTGTACTACTTCTACTTTTGCCATCTACAAAACAATTGATTATATTGGCACACTCTTCTATTGATCTGACATTAACTAGGATGGCGCTCTACAGTTTCGTATTTTGCATATGTTAGATTTTTAAAGAAATATAATTTCCCTGGTCTTCTTCACTGGTGATACGGGCTGATTTGGACCAAATTACGGGCTGATTTGGACCAAAGTACGCCTAAGATTTAAATGTAATTCTAACATTTGTTTCAAATAAGATATTTTTCATTATTCCAAGGCAAGTCGAAAAGTTAAAAACTTTATTTACGGAAACAAAACTCCGATTTTACGCAAGATAATAAAGTTGATCTTTATACAAGTCAAATGAAATAATTTAAGAGTCTTTGTCTTAGACTGAAATTTTCAAAGCAGCTCTTTCAGCCTTGTTCAAAATTGAAATAGTCCTCTTTATTTTACTGAGAAATAATACAATTACAAGTATTAACAATGGGGGTAAATCGTGAAAACAGGGCCAATGCAGTCAGAAAAATGCATATATATGTAATGATATGAGCAAGGTAATGCTTTTGTTATATTTCTATAGAATAAATATTGATCCTGTAATATTGTAATATATACTAATAGAGCTAAATAAAACTTTTATACTAAAATTCAAACTGGTTTTCTTTAAAATTTGTGATTTAATTCAATACGATATAATACGTCGATATACTACTAATATTCTGGACTTTGTATAAATTATAAAAAGAACGATGAAATGTTAATAATATTTATTTTAAAAACCCTATGTGTTTCATCTGAATTCATAACGTATCATTTTATTTTATGCGAATTACTGACGCTGTGTTGATTTATATCGCTATAATTAAACATTGCAGCATGTCCCTAACTGCATTGCATTTAGTCAGAACATCTGACCATTAATTTGCACAACCTGTTTGATCAATTAAAGAACCTTTGTTGTTAGTTTCCAGTTTAATGAATGTTATACCATTCTAGAACAAAACATAACGCTGATTTTAAATTACTCTGTGATCTTTTGTTACATGGAAGTGTCATGATATTAGCATTTACTATAATAAAATATCTATTTATAAATCAAACTTTAATGCATTTAATATACGCTTTAAATTAAATATTTACGTTCATTAATATTTGCAACATTTGTAAAGGTTTGAGTGAAAATAAAATAAGTTGGTTTACTGGTTTGATGTTTTACTCGTAAATAAAAATATCAACAACAAAAAACGGGTTAATATTGTGTTACTAATTAATAACTCTTTACACAAGATTTATTTGGTAAATATAATCTGAAAAACCACAATTTTCACGAGCAATCAATAAATGTCACAGGTCATTTTATACAGAATCGAAAGTCGGCCATACTGGCGTAATTTAAAAACAGTTTCAAAATATTTGTGAAAGATAATACTTCAAACAATTGCTTTAAGTTTTCTTTATTGTAAACACTGAAAGGTTTTTTTTGTTGTAGTTAAAATGATTTAAATGCGATAGCTCATATATATTTTGTTGCGAACTCAGCTAGAAACTTACAAAAAATTAAGTTTAAGAGCAGAAAATCAACCTTTTACATTTATTTACCATGTTTGCCAAATCATTTATACATACTGCAATAAATCAGGTATGATCTTCTTTGTTTCCTACAATATTTCACATGCTCCGAATTAACCTGGCATTTGGTCCTAATCAGCCCTTAATTTGGTCCGAATGAGCTCGCAATCAGCCATGGTCCGAATGAGCTCGCAATCAGCCATGGTCCGAACGAGCTCACAATCAGCCATGGTCCGAATGAGCTCGCAATCAGCCATGGTCCGAATGAGCTCGCAATCAGCCATGGTCCGGATGAGCTCGCAATCAGCAATGGTCCGAATGAGCTCGCAATCAGCCATAGTCCGAATGAGCCATGGCCTGGATCATTCAAAAACATAACTACCACTGCTATTACAGGCATCACAAAATAAATTTCTCTGCCATGATCATCATTTATGATGGCTATTATTAGTGTTGCTGTTGTTGTAATTATTAGTATTACTACATACACAATACGTATTTTTAATCAGAACTAAACAGACAGAAAATAAAAAATACACTTTTCGTCATCTAAATGTAACAGACACCGGTGTTCTCAATGTGCAAACATAAGAGAAAGTACTTCTTTCAGTAGTGCTAATACAAAAGAGGTATTTTCTCTACGCGATAACACTAACTGCATATCAACTGATGTGATTTATTTAATAACCTGTAAAAAATGTAGCATGCAATATGTTGGACAAACACTACAACAAGTCTCTAAGAGAATGAATAATCATCGCTTTCATATAAAAAATTATAGAGATCCTCAGTTTTCCTCTAATGTTTCAACACACTTTAACACCAATAATCACTTTCTACTTGATTTTCTTTCATGCCAATAGATATTGTGCATGGTGACATGAATAGACTCATAAAAGAAACTTATTGGATTCATAAGTTAGATACTCTGTATCCTAATGGACTTAATGCTAATGCACTAATAAAATTGTATAATTTACATTGATATATTGTATATCCTTTATAACAATATAATTATATGTATGACTGTTTGTCTCTAGTTTATTTTATTATTTGACACACACACACACACACACACACACACACACACACACACGCCACCAGTGTTAAATGGCGTTGCCCTTGTCAACGCTGTTATCATCAAGAACAAAAATAACAAAATTCAATCCAAACTAGATGGCGTTTTTATGATAACTTATTTGTTAACAAAAGAAAAGGTGAACTGAAAGGAATTTTCCAAATGCATAAAGTGAACATTAGCGATGGCAGATTAAAAATATTCGTTGATACTGCATACATAAACAGATTAAAATAAAAATATTAAACGTCATCATATTTTATACAATTTGCGAATTTATGTGTAAAATTGTATGGAAGAATTTCATCTTGCTCATAAGACGTATTCATTTCTCTTACCGTCTATTAAACAGGCTCTCAACAGCTATGAATGTTACGAGTCGTGAAATGTGATGTTACGTAACGAAACTGTTCAATAGTTCTTAAATCATTTCCTGTGAACTCCACTATTTGCAGAAACTATTTTAAACACCTCCTTTATTTTAATGAATAAGTTTCCTAGATTTGTGCTGAAAAAGGTTCCTCTATCACAGGGGTGCACAACCCGAATCCAGCATTCGAACGTGTTTTGTCCGGCCCTCAGGGCAAATCAAAACAACACAGAAATCAGGCTATATTAAAGTAATGTGTTTGCGGCCCTCGAGTGGTCTTAGAAAATGCAATCTGGCCCTTGGCCGAAAAAGGTTGATTACCCCTGCTCTATCATCATGTGTAAATGCTTTGTTTTTGTCTTCGTCATAAGTCGTGCTTAAAATTCCTCTAAGTCGAGGGAGCGAGGGGGGATGGGAGGAGATACTTCGGTTTGCCACCCATAAGGGGTGTCTCACCGCCAAGCGCGGGCTGGAGCCCTCAACTCATCCCTCACTCAGGCCTATGGATGTTTTTCATTTTAGATAATACTAACTAAATGCGAGAAACGACTCAATATGAACACCCACATAAAACACTATGTTTTCTTTTGAATAACAATTTAGCGCACCGTTTACTCGCCATAATTCTAAATTGAAAATAAAATCAAAAATCAAAACAAAGGGGAACTAATTGGATATAGATGTCCTTATATATATATATATATATATATATATATATATATATATATATATATATATATATATATATAGCATACACACAACATAGCAAAATACACATAGCAAACACAGGACATAGGGGACCTCTAGCAAAGGTCACTGAACATTGTTGGGGAAGGGATTTCGAGCTAGGTGAATGAAACCTGGCTCGGATGAACAACCCTATAGAAAAACATAGGGACTAGAAATACCCCATTAAAAATTTAACTTCAAATAAATTTTTGATCAAAATTTTATTTATAATAATAAACAAACAAGCACACCTATGGGGGATACAATCACACATAAAACACCTTTTTTCGGGAAGTGGGGGAGGGTCTTGTCTGGTGCCCCCCCTCCATTAAAGTTCCTCTAAAAACAGTATGCGTTAAACTACGTCAAACTACGCACCAGAATAAAGTCACAATTTATCAGACTACGTACCAGAATAAAGTCACAATTTATCAGACTACGTACCAGAATAAAGCCACAAGTTTGATGTATGCATTTGTTTAGTTCGTGCACTTTTGAATCGACCCACGTACAAGTAAACGATATAGGATTTAATGTACAACATCAAAACAAAAATAATGGAATAGTCCAGAAATTTCATACAATAATGTCCTTGTAACCTTCAGCAATGATACGCAATTCATGAAGAAATGCTTTGTGCAATTCTTTTTTCAAGTAGTTACCATCTAATGATAAGTCCATTATAAGATGAAAAAAGCGTCTGGAAAGTAACATTCAGTCTGTTCTATAATTTTCTACCCTCATTACAAGGATATCCTATCCACGTTTTTCACCAATCACCAAACTTACCTTTCTACCCTCATTACAAGGGTATCTTCTCCGAGACCTTTTCACCAAGCTTGCCTTTTTGCCCTTATCCACGTTTTTGACCAAAATTTTAGGGTACCTTATCCATGTTTTTCACCAAACTTACTGGGTACATTATCCGTGTTTTTGACCAAACTTACTGGGTACATTATCCATGGTTTTCACCAAACTTAATGAGTACATTATCTGTGTTTTTCACCAAACTTACTGGGTACGTTATCCATGGTTTTCACCAAACTTACCTTACCAAACCCTTGAACAGTTTACTCTGTATGGTGTATTTCAGCCGTATATATGCCTCTTTGTCCTAGATTAAGACCTAACTGTATTCTGGTTTACTCTGTTTCTTGTGTCAGCGAGTCATCGATTCCAAATAACCCAATGAATGCTTTTCTCATACATTATACACACTTCACGCATGACTAACCACACAGACTAAACTGACTCTTGATCATACTACAACAGGAACGTGACTGAAAGGTTACGATCAATACCGATGCTAAAACTAAAAATACTTCATAATAAAGGAAACGTGTCTTACGTTGTGACTCATACGAATATCTTTTTTCATGTACTGCACCTAGCTATTTGGTGGGAACGTGGTGGATAATTTTCCAGCAATATTTTTAGCATGGGTACACTTGTACTTACAATGCACTATATTTCAGTCCTTATGTTTTCTTGTGTGTAAAGCATGCATTTATAAATACATCGTGACTCAGTCTCAGCAGATGCTACACTTTGAATCATGGGTATAAAAAAATGTCACAGCATCCAACCTTGTTCCGGTTTCAATAAACGTCTAAATCGTTTCTCTTCAAACTGAGATTATACATTGTCTTGCTTATGACAGTTCTTACAAGATTTGTTTTGGGAGGTTGAACCATAACTTAAAATTCTTAACATTTTAAACCTGCTAGTCTCTTTATTCTTGCGAAGAGTGTTGAATAATTCCTACATTTTGATGACATCTTCCGATTTTCCTGAGATAGGAAATAAAACTATTTTTCGGAGAAAGCAAGATATTATAAATTTATTTTAATTCTTGATGTCTGCTAAATATTACGTCAGTAGTTCATTGTTGTCAACCAAGAAACAAGAAGGATATTAGAAATCTCAATGTGAAGAAGACATTTTTCGAATTTCGGTGAAACTGCGGACTACTGGCGCATTAAGGCTTTGAGGGACCCGGGTTACTTAAGATGGGGGACCCTTACAGATCAACAAGTACACCCTGAAATCAGTCCTTATAATGTCCGTTATATGTATATAAATATTACAGCTATGTTAGGCTAAGCATTAGATGGTTTAGACCTATATATTGTTTAACTAAACATGTGTAATTTTATCCACGGCAATCAGGTGGCCCCCCCCCCCCCCCATGACAGGGGTTGGGGTGGGCCACGACAAGTGCCCCATGTACTTCTCCATTAATGCAGACCTGGGTCGCCAGCTTTCGGTCTATGCTGTTCGCGAACATTATACACTGCCGAATACCGTAATTTGCAAACGAATTGCAGAAGCAAATTTTCAAACCGGGAATGCGTCGGTCATTAAATGATTATCGGCTATAGTTTATTAACAACTCCTTTTATTTTAATTTTGTATTCAAACGTTTTGTTCCAAAGTGAAGCGTTCAAACGTGTTATATCATACCCCATATGAAATGTCTGTCATCAGTTACATTGATCAAATCGTATTTCCGAGGCTTAACTTATGAGTTTGCCAGATAATACATCCCATGACAGCCACTGAATTCCTGGCATGACTCTAGTACAAGATACAAGATACCCTAATAGAGCAAAACGTTTGATGATCTTACTGCCAACCAAATAACAATATGTATGTATGTATGTGTGTATGTGTGTGTGTGTGCGCGCGCGTGCGTGCGTGCGTGCGTGCATGTATGTATGGATGGATGTATTCTGAGTGTCTCACTTGCACAAGCAAGAGGTCCGGATTTCGATCCCAACTTTTTATATATACTTTTTTGCATATTTGTGCGGATCCCTTTCACTCGCTGTGATGCGAAAGTGGATTAACGGGGTATTGGGGTGGGGGTGCCGATCGATAGAACAATCGCCCCTTCCGTCTCCTTCCCTTAGTATGTATATATATTTTTTTTTGGTCGCGACAATTTCCTCTTGAACAATGAAATAAATTTCCACCCCAAATTTCAATTTTAAAATTAAAAGGACCCTATAAAAGCCAACTCGCTTGAAACTTAGAAATATATTTAGCTACTACATTGCTGACATACGCTGGAACAGATTATTTACGGTCAATATGTCAATAGGTACTGTCCTGACATGTGAAGAAAATTACTAAAGGTTACGCTTGGTTAAAATGATACCCTCAAATACTTACCTTCCTTCCAATTGGTAATATTGTAGACGTTTCTCTCAATTAGTGAACTGGGATAGGGATGTATTTATAAATGACATAGGTACAAAATTACACGGATTTGACACACTTTTGAGAAATATAATGTAATCTAGCTGACTAAATGGCTATAACATAAAAACAAAATGTGTTATAATAAAATCACAAATTCAGCTTGCTCTAACATTTTATTCCAATCTATGTAAGCACAAACTGCGGCTTGGAATGATATAACCGAAGAAGAAAAAACGAAGTTTTGAAATGCCGACTACAAATATTAATTTGACTGAGAGAAACGTGTATCGAATGATAATTCATTGCATTTGAAAATATCTGACATGCATTTAAAACTTGTATACAATCATGTGTCATATATTCTTTAATTTCACAATTTCACTGAGCAAGATTTACAATTACCATATATAGAATATAACTAATTCATGGGCGTGAATTCTCGTGATGTTAATGATTCAGTGTTGTCCGTGTAATGTGTGATAATATCGAGTTTGCTTACGTATAACTAATATCCGACAGAGAGCAAGATATAACCTGATCTGCCGGTGCATTATACAACATCAGATATTTGTATATGCAGTTTGCAATCTGACTAAATAGGCGTGTACAGACTGTACATATCTTTTATAACAATCATGTCAGACAAATCAGATCTTAAATCAATTTGGGAAACTAGTGAATATTTAACACGATCTCCATGCTGGTTAATCTGTAATACTATGGCATATACTTAGTGACTAATATTATTTCCTTTTTGTAATTCTTTGTCTGATAGTCAGGAATTTAATACATAGTTATTCACGCAGATGGATTTCATGGGTTACCATGTCAATGAAATGGTTACACTGCGCCAACTATAAATAATATATGAATCAAACAGTTGTCAATACTGATGAATGTCAGATCATCCGTATTGTTACATAACATATTACGGTTTTATAATTACATAATACACAATACAGTTTTACCACTCGTTCAAACCACTGTCATGGTCGAGTGCTCTTAGGCGCTCATCATTACAGATCACCAACATCTTACCTTTGCCAGCGTGGGTTCGAGTCTCAGGCTCGGCCATCGTGGGTATGTGAGAAACTTGATACTAGCTTCCCGTGGGTCGGTGGTTATTTTTACGGGATTTTCCTCAACCCGATATACTGGCCGCCACTTATATTTTATGTGCTGATAAATGGTGTTAACAACAATAACTTCAACCACCACTACTACTACTGTCACAAGACAGACCACACCGGGACACAGCTCAGAGGTGAAGACCGGTTAAAAAAAAAACAAAACAAACGAAGATATTTATTTACAAACATGGAAATGATGAATACAAATATCACTGAGCGATTTATGACACCTATTTTCACAATGCAGTATCTAACAGTAATCCACAAGCTACTGTTTGTAAGTAGTGAAGGGGGGCACTCTACGTACAATGGGAATTAGCATTAAAAACACCCTTGGGTCAATCTACGTACAATGGAAATTTAACATGGAGAAAAATCGTGGGTCAATCTACGTACAAGGGGAATTAACATGGGAATAAATCGTGGGTCAATCTACGTACAAGGGAATTGAACATGGGAATAAATCGTGGGTCACTCTACGTACAAGGGGAATTTAACATGGGATTTTTTTTTTTTTTAAAAGTTTTTTTTTAAAAAAAGGGGTAGGCAATTCAAAAGACTATCTCTTTTCGAGAAATATGGCTGGCCCTGAAAAGGGCCTTTGGGTTTTATGTTAATGTATTCATTAACATAAATGGCACCGCATTGGTCTTCTTCTTGTCCTTAGGCTGCGTCTTACTGTTGGTCCGTACATCAGCACTCTTTTCAGGCATCCTTGTCTTTCGACGTAGATCCTACGTATCCACAGGCTGGTGTTTGTCCTGTGGACAACGGTCCACTTCGATCGGACATACATGAGCAAGTCTGTCCGAAACATCATGGAAGACACAAGGGTGGATGACTCAACTGTAGTCCACATCTTGAAGCGACGAGAACAGGTGAATCAATGCATTGAACGGCGCTTATTTATAGGCGGAGGAAGGATTGAAACGGATTGAGTTCATTTACCAATCCGAACACGCGTTACAGAATTCAGTCAGCTCGCATCCAATCCGAAGAGAGCAGTCTGTGACGTCACGTAGTCAATATAGATTCGCTAGCGCTTGTGTGCAGTCAATCTATGCGACAGTGATTCAACATGACGGAAACTCAGAAAACGATCCAGTGGGGTGCACCAGCAGGGGAGACTGCCCAAGGGAACCCGGACTTACTTTCAGAAGAGGTGAATTGGGATTTTGTGGATTTTCTCTCCTCGCAAGAATTTGTTCCGGAACCTTCGTTACTTTCTTCATTACCGCAAGTGGAGAATTTTAGACAGAGACAGAAAGAAGAATTGGAGAAATTTATACAACGACAAAAGGAAGCGGAACAGACTTTTCTCCTACAGCAACAGCAACAAGAAGAAGAGGTAAGAAAAAAACAACAGCAAGAAGAAGTAGCAGCAAAGAAACAAGAGGGTGAAAATCAAACGGTCACGGTACTGTTGGACATTTTAGCGGAGTTAAGAAGTCTGAAACAAATGTATCAGACTTCTTTATCACGACCGAAGAGAATACGACCTTCCCGAGCCAAACATGTCAACCCTGTGACTAAGCCTACCGTACCACCCTTAGTGATTTCAACCCAATCATTATCATCATCAACATTACGCAGTCCAGAAGTAGGCCTTGGCCGTGGCAAAGGCTTAAGGCAGTTAAAATTGATTGCTTAAACTCACCCCTACACCATGAAGAAAAAAAGGCCCTTTTCAGGGCCACCCACATTTCTCGAAAAGAAATACAATTTCAATTTGCCAATAACTCAAAAAAAACTCACCCATGTTACCCTTTTAATACGTGTCTGTGTATGAGTGCGTGAGTGTAGCTTCTTATTTTAAAATCACAACTCAAAGACACTTACCTTATATCATTCATTTATTCTTTTCTCCATTTTTTACAATCCAATTCACAATTTATAACTCAACACTTTAATAAAAAGTTCATTAATTTCTTCTGTCTCCTTGTTTAGTCTCTCTGTTTTTTGAATTTCTTCACCGTCACACTCTTTTCCTCTTCTTCTTCCTCCTCGCTTTCTTCCCTTCTTCTTTTTTTCTCTTGTTTCTTTTTCTTCACCTGTCTTCTTTCTTCCTCAGAAGAATCCCTCTCTTCCTCTGAAGAATCCCTCTCTTCTTCTGAAGAATTCCTCTTTTCTTCTGACTCCTCTTGTTTCTTTTTGGGGCAATCTGGAGACCAATGTCCTTTTTCTTTACAATAATAACAGGTATCTTGACTTTTGTCTTTTTTATCCCCTGTTTTTTTTCTTTTTTGACGGTCTGGACACTCTGAAGACCAATGCCCTTTCTTCTGACAGATATAGCAAGTATCTTGACTTTTATCTCTAAAGGAAGGAGAGTAGTCCGTAGGCTGGTCTGAAGAGAATTTTCTAATGACCCCTCGCAAAGCTCTGACGAAACGTTCCATCTGGTCAGTCTCTTCCATCGTTGTGTTCGGCTTGAGAGTGAAATGAATAGTGAAAGGACAAGACACACACCCTTTTATATACGCTGGTCTGCTATGACTATAAAGTAGTTTATGGTGTTTGAACTTGAGTCATTTGACTTTTTGCTTTCAAGATGAAACGATCCCATTCATTCGAGAAGAAAGAAGAAGAAAGTAAGAGGCAGAAACGTGATCTATCGCCTCGTACCAGGGCTGAAATCTTGGCACAAATTCATGCCAGTGATTTTGAAGAGGACATGAGTGAACCAGAATCCGAACCCTCTAAACCAAGTTCATCACCCTTAGTTAACCCTGAAAAGTACTATTCCATTCGAGAGACGGAAAAGCGCTCCTCTAGAAAATTTAGAACCACGGCTTACAAATACACGGTGAAGTTTAAAGATTTCAAGGCTGAAGTGCCGTTAGAGAAAGCAGAAGGGTTCATCACTGAGGTGTGGGATTCTTTGCTCACTGCACTCAAGCGACAATGTCAACCCAAAGAAGACGATCGCTTGAGACTTTCCATACAACACGACGGTTTGAAATCCCCTGTTTGGATCGAGTTTAGCACCCCTGCAGAATTAACTGCTTCCAAAGTCATGGACAAGATTCAACACGTACAACAATCTAATGATCAGTTTGACATCACCGATGGTAAAGCCACACTGGATATGACCCACGTCTCTCCTCCTCAAGGGACTGGACGCAAAAAGATGTTATTGGTGGACGACCTTCGCAACACCAAAACGAGTCTCGTCCGAATTAACAACCCTCATGACCAGATGTGTTTAGCCCGTGCCATCGTGGTGGGACGAACCTATGCCAACAAGAACGACACGGTAGAATGGAAAAGAACCTGGAACACTATTCAACGTTCCGACCGAGCCAAACAACGAAATGAAGCAGAACTCCTGTTACAACAAGCCGGACTGCCCAAAGACACACCCTGTGGCATTCCTGAGATGCAAAAATTGCAAGATGCCCTAGCTCCACGCTACACCTTGAAAGTGCACCCTCAAGAAGTGCGCGGACCTCTGTTGTTTCGAGGCCAAGACTTTAAGGACGGAAAATACATTCACCTTTATCATCATGATGACCATTTCGATACCATTACCAGTATCACTGGATTCCTGGGATATGTTTATTATTGTGAGAAATGTGACCATGGTTATAACAATCGAGAGCAACACAAACATTGTGGATCGAAATGCACAGGATGTTTGGCCTCTTCACCCTGTCTGAGCGAAGAACCAGTGCCTTGTTCCACTTGTCTGCGCACGTTTGTCAGCCCTACCTGTTACCAACAACATTTGAAGACGCAAGGTTCACAGAAGAAATGCGCTTGTCAACTGCTGAGATTGTGCCCTACGTGTGAACAAGTCATACGTACCAATAATACCAAGGCACACGTATGTTCAGGAAAGAAAAAATGTCACATTTGTCACCACATCGTGGACTTGGAACACCAATGTTACGTGCAAAAATACCAACCCTCACCAGAGAAAGAGGACGGTCACAAGAAGAAAGGCAATTTCATCTTTTTCGATTTCGAATGCATGCAAGAGACCGGCATTCACATTCCTAATTTTTGCGTGGCTCATCGAGCGTGCGAGAAGTGCATTCAAGAACCTATCTTCAGTCATTGCCCTCACTGCAGCAAGATACCCGGAGGACGTGAAAAAATCTTTCGGGGACCGAACACGTTAGCCGATTTTGCCCAATGGGTCTTAGACCCCGTCGACAAGACGTGGAGCCAAGAGGACATCGAACGTTACGGAGATTGTCATCGTCATGCCACGGTGATGGCTCACAATTTTTCCGGATACGATGGACAGTTTCTTTTGAGGTACTATACGGAACAAGGCACCGAGCGTCCTAAAGTGACTTTGAACGGAGCCAAAATCATTTTCATGCAAGTGGGACAAGTGCAGTTTAAAGATTCGATGAGCTATTTGGCCATGCCTTTGAGTCGAATGCCTAAAACGTTTGGAATGACAGAAATGGCTAAAGGGTACTTTCCACACTTTTTCAATACGGAAGCCAATCAACACGCCGTTCTACCCCATTTACCTGAGGCTCACTATTACGACCCGGACAACATGCGTACCGAACAACGAGAAGCTTTCTACGCTTGGTACCAGGCTCACGCTTCGGACCCTTTCGACTTTCAGGAAGAAATGCTAAAGTATTGTCGTTCCGACGTGGACATTTTACGGCGTTGCTGTGGAAAATTTCGAGAACTGTTCATGGAACACGGAGGGGTGGATCCTTTGAAAGAAGCTTGCACCATTGCCAAAGCGTGTTCCCTAGTGTATCGACAACGATTCATGCCTGAAAACACCGTGGCTGTCATCAGCCCTCAAACGACCCACTTTGTCAAACGTCAATACTCGGTCAAAGCCCTACGTTGGTTACATTACTTGTGCGACAAGGAAGACAAGTGGATTCAGCATGCCCGCAACGGAGGGGGCGAAAAGACCATCGGAACGTATTCGGTCGATGGCTGGGACTTAGAAAACCCCAAGATTGTGTACGAGTTTAACGGTTGCTTATTTCACGGATGTCCTGTTTGTTACCCTGACCGTGGCACTAAAAATCAGTTTTTGCAACGAACCATGGAAGACTTGTACCAGGACACTTGTCAGCGACGCCTAAAGTTAGAACAGCAAGGATACCAAGTGGTGGAAATGTGGGAACACGAGTACGATCACCGTATGAAAACCGATCCCGAGTTTAAACGCCTCGTGGAAAGTTACCAGTTCATGGACCCGCTGAACCCAAGGGATAGTTTGTACGGAGGAAGGACCAATGCCGCCTGTTTGCTGTACCAAGCCGACGAAGAGAAAGGAGAAGAAATCAAATACTTGGACGTGTGTTCGCTGTATCCCTACGTGTGCAAATATTGTCGCTTTCCTGTAGGGCACCCGCAATTGCTGACGGAACACATCGACCTGGTCAACATTCGACAATACGAAGGCTTGATCAAGTGCAAAGTTTTGCCTCCCACGAACCTATACCACCCCGTCTTACCTCACCATTGTCAAGGCAAACTGATGTTTCCCTTGTGCCGTACTTGTGCCGAAACGTGCAACCAAGACCAACCTTGTCAGCACAGTCAGGAAGAACGGGCCTTGACGGGAACTTGGGTCAGCGTAGAATTGTTCAAAGCTCTGGACATGGGATACCAACTGTTAGAAGTGTACGAAATTTGCCACTTTCCCAAGACACAACAGTACTGCAAAGGTGACCCTACTCAGAAAGGCATTTTCGCCGACTACGTGGATGCCTTTTTGAAACTGAAGCAAGAAGCCAGCGGCTATCCTTCCTGGTGTCACACTCCCGAAGACCAAATAAAATTCAAAGAGAAATACCGGGAACAAGAAGGCATCACTTTAGACCACATCGAGAAAAACGAAGGCAGGCGATCGTTTGCCAAAGTGATGTTAAATTGCTTGTGGGGTAAAATGGCACAACGACCGTGTTTACCCAAGACGGAATATTTGACAGAACCTTCCCGCTACTTCCAGATGATTCACGACAAAACCAAATACATGAAACACGTGGACGTCGTTCGAGAGAATTTAATCTTGGTCAATTACGAAGAAGATCTGGACTTTGTACAAGACGACCCTTTTGGAAATGTCATCATTGCGGCTTACGTGACAGCTCATGCTCGCTTAAAATTGTACGAAGCTTTAGAACTGTTAGAAGAACGCGTCCTGTACTTTGACACGGACAGTTGCATTTACATCCATCACCCGATTCAACAGCACCCTGACATCGAAGGAGACCGTTTAGGAGCCTGGACAGACGAGCATCCCGACGACAAGATTCTAAGTTTCGTCAGTGGCGGTCCCAAAAATTACGGCTACGAATACCGGGACAAACAAGGAGAAGTGCACACGACGTGCAAAGTGAAAGGACTGACTTTGAATTATCGTACCAGTCGAGTGGTCAATTTTGGGGTATTGAAAGAAGCCTTGCAATCGGGAGAGGATGGAAACTTTAAAGTGACCACCTATCAACCGAACAAGATTGTACGTTTACCCACTCACCACATCGTCAGTCGGCCCTTGGAAAAAGTCTATCAAATCGTGTACCAGAAGCGAGTTCGACTTCCCAATCATTTCACCTTACCGTATGGACACGTTGGTATAAAACATTGGTTGTAAGAGGATAGTTACCCCACCAGAAAGATGACTTCGCCACAGCAAGAATCGAGTGAGAAACCCGATGAGAACTCCAAGTTCAAACCCTACCATTTTCCAGTCTTCTTACCTGACTATTGTGATTGTGCCCGTCGATTGGACACGTTTCAGAAATGGCCTACGGATAGGGAAGGATTACCTTCTTCGCATGTTTTAGCTAGAACAGGATTTGTCTACTTGGGACCTGAGTCAGGATTGGGATACGAGGTACAGTGTTTCGCTTGCGGACTGAAGTTACGAATGGATCTATGTATCTATAAAGATTCAGCTATTCTGGAGCATACTCGATGGTCTCCGCACTGCCCTTACCTTTCTATGACCTTTCCACCCATCACACTACGGTACAATGTTGACGGTACCTTAGAGACGGTACCTTCCAGAACAGGACATAAAAAACGTAAAAAAGGAAAGATGTACAAGTTGGAGACTGCATTGAGACTAGTATAAAAAAGGGGCTATGGTCAAGATCGATAGTTCATTGTGACTACCAAGACCGAGCGAACAAGATGAATACTTTGAAAAAGACATCGTTTCAGTTTGGGGATTGTAAAAAAGTTGTATCTTCCTCTAGTGTGACTAATACTGGATGGATAAGACCCATGCATTGCGACGGAAAATGTCCGGAAGGAAACTGCGATTGTCCATGTGGTTACCATTGTAATTGCGTAACGGAGTTTGCAGACGAGTGCGATTGTGAGCCTTGCGATGGGACCGATGCTGTACGTTGTGACCTGAGCGATGCCGTAAAGCATCATGGGAACTTTAGTGCCCCTACCCCTATCATGGAAAGTGATGCTGTGCGTGTCAAACCTGTGGGGTGCGAAAGCGATGCTGCTCGTCCTCTTGGACATTTTACTGGGTTTCGTTTTAAAGGGGAATGTTCACCTTCACGTCTACCCCCCTACGGATGTCATCCAGCCCTGAGCAAACTCCTGTTCATGTCACCCAACCCTCATCGAAACGAACCTGTGAAAGACGAATATTCGTTTCCTGTGCGTTTGTCGGAATACTGCGACTTTGAAAATCGTCTTCAATCGTTCAAAGGAAAATGGCCAAAGTATCTGGGAGGACCGACCCCCGAAGAATTAGCCAGAGCCGGATTTTTCTACTTGGGCGAAGGAGATAAAGTCAAGTGCTTCAGTTGCGGTGTGTCACTTCACCACTGGGAACCGCAAGATTCGGTCTACGTAGAACATGCTCGATGGTCACCGAATTGTCATTACTTACCTTTAGTGGGACCGAGACATTGAAGTAACTTCTTACCATAATCATCTGTTCATGGATACTTTACAAGAGAACATCTGTGCTTTGCCTGTGGAGTTGAGAAAACGCATTTACCGAGAGCTGGTCAAAATACAAGTGAAACGTAAAGAACAATTGCATCCGATACGTCACCGGTGTTTGAACCACTGGTACCTTCAGGCTATACAAGGACTGATTCAATTGAAAGTGTTCCATTGGACAGACATTGATCAACGATCTCCTGGTTATAAAAAGGATTGGTTTGGTATGGACGATTCTATCTACTACATTGTAAACGTATTGCATCGAATTCCAGAGGAAGAGTTAACGAATTACCAACATCTTGAACACAATGTCAACTTGGTGAAAGAGGAAACTTCTGAACGAATTGTCATGTGTAGATTAGTGACTCAACGATTTAAATTTGACACTGAAGTGAAACCATGTTTGTGCAAAGAGTACATTTCTTGTGTCAGACCAAAGAGGATTTAGTATGACCTATTCATGGATACTTTGCTAGAGAACATTTGTGCTTTGCCTGAGGAGTTGAGAGAAAGGATTTACCGAGAGCTGGTGAAAATACAAGTGAAACGTAAAGAACAATTGCATCCGTTACGTCACCAGATCTTTAACCACTGGTACCTGAATGGTATAAGAGAACTGATTCGTCAGAAATTCTTTCAATGGTCAGACATTGTTCAACACTTTGAGGTCGCTAATGATCGACATGTTCATAATTATGGTTACTTCGAGATTCACCTAGTGCAACGCATTGAGGAAGACAAGTTAAAGGATTACAAACATATTTTACGTGGAATCTACTTAGAGGAAGAGGAAACACCTAAACGAACTCTGACGTTTCGGTTACAGTATGCAAGATTTAGATTCCCTACTGGAGAACGAAGATCTCTGGCTAGAAAGTACGTCTATTGCATCCGAAAAAAAGAGAATATAAAAACAGGCTGCCATGCCACGGTTTATGTCACATGTCATCCAACAGATTCCGTGGAAGGAACTCAATGACCATATTCAAACCGTGGATCATTACCATCAATTATTACAAGAACTGTATCCATTCAATTTGGGACGACAAGTGGTGTGTGTCTTAGTGACTTGTTTTTTGGGATTTCGTTTACCAGCCGATTCTTTGTGGACTCTTTACGATCAGTACTTACCACCTCCATGGCCTTAAATGGTCACGAAAAACTCCTTTTGCTCAAAGCCTTGCGTTTTCATCTGGATACTTCTCGACCTCTACGGGAAAAAAAGATTCGTCAACTTTTAGCTACCCAAGACGTGTATGACGATGTGTGTGTAGCTTGTGACTTACATCCCCATTGGACAGATGTCCGTGCCTGGAAAGAATGGGATTTTGAGGCTTGGACCCAAGAAGTGGCCCAGTATGCACGAGAGTTGTTCAAGGAAAAAAGTTACTTTTCAACCCGTGTTAGTGACGGTGCCAGAAGAACCCGTCACCCAGGACAGGACTGTCGTGGACAGACCTGAAAGACCCTTTCGGGAGGACACTTGTGTGACCTTACCCCCTGTTGAACTGGTCAGAACATTACCCAAAAGATGTGATTGTTGTACAGACACTTGTGTTTATTCCACGTTCATCGTTATCATGTGCCTTTTATCCTTGTACTTAAGCCTTTGGCTTTTATGTATTTTTGTCTTTCGTATTCATGTTTGAAAAAAAACATTCAATAAACGTGTTCTGAAAAAGTATATAAACTCTTGTCTTGTTTGTTTTCGTGTCACAAGTGACATTTCTCACACCATGGCTACCTCTGCTGTCTCTGCTCCCTCTTCCTCTACTGTCAAAGTCATCGACGAACACTTAGATCGTGCCAGTTGGGAGGCTTTGTATCTTCGCCATCCCTTTAACATGCTCATTGCTGGACCTAGCGGTTCAGGCAAAACCGAATTCGTCAAACGTTTGATCGAACATAAACATCATTTGATCGATCGGCCCCCTCAACGGATCGTGTGGTGTTACAAAGAGTGGCAATCGGCGTACAACCTCTTGCGAGAAAGTCAAGGCGATTCCATCGTGTTTGTGGAAGGCATTCCTAAAGAAGACGATGGCATCGTCTCTGACTCCCGTCTAACCCATTTGGTCATTTTCGACGACATGTTAGGAGAAGACGAAGAAGAAATTAAATTGTGGTTTACGCGCAAAGGGCATCACCGTAATGCCAGTGTCGTTTACATCACCCAAAATTTGTTTCAACAAAGTAAAGCCCATCGCACCATCAGTCTCAATGCGCATTACGTGGTTTTGTTTAAAAGCCCTCGAGATAAATCGCAAGTGCAAGTCTTAGCCAAACAGTTAGGAACGCCTTGGCTGACTCAGGCGTACGACGATGCCACTCAAACGCCACACGCCTATTTACTCGTCGATTTGAAACCTACGACCCCCGAGGATTTGCGATTTCGTACCCACTTGTTTCACCACTGGTGCCAAGACGGAGGGCCTGTCCTGTACACGTCTCCGTCCTCGACTTCATTTCACTCCTCCCATGAAAAAAATCTATAAAAACCTCAGACCCTTTTTCGTCTGTCTCACACAGTGTGAACATGACGTCCCTTCAGTCGCATCTTCCCGTCAAATTGATTCGTGCCTTGTATGGCATCAGTCGAGAAAAAGATCCACAAACACGAGCTCGTGTCTTAGAAGCTAGTCTCAAAGAAGTCTTACGATGGTTCACGGTGACGGCACGTCAATTACTCCAAGGAATCATTCAGATTCCTCATCAAACCCAACGCTTTTTCGATCGAAACAAAGTCGCTTTGGTCCAACTGGCCGATCCCCGCATCGACACTCAAACCAAAAAACAAATCATTTTGAAACCTGGAGGGAGCGGTACTCTAGGAGGGGTCATCATTCGCTCACTCTTAAGATGGGATCCTAATGCCCCCAAAGTTATCCCCAAGACAAAAGTTCAACGAAGCCCCAAGAAGAAAAAGAAAAAGACCAAGTCCCCAAGAAGAATAACTTCTCCAGTGGCAGGACCCTCCTCTTACCAGACACCACCACCATCACCCCGGAAAAAGAAAAGAAGCCCCAAGAAAAAGAAACAGAGAAAAAGTCCTCAAAAAAAGAAAAGTCCACAGAAGAAAACTAGTCGCAAGAGAGGCACTTCGGCCAGGACGCAACCTTACACTCGCAAGCCACGACCTGCCACAACGTCTCCGGCAGCCTCACGTTTGTCCACTTCTCCGTTGATGTCACCAGGAACTGAAGAGTACTTGGAGACGTTGATTACACCAAGAACTTCTCCGTTGATGACCCCCAAAAGAACTTCCCCAGTGGCAGGACCTTCCCATTTAGCGGCAGTGGCTGCTGCTCACAAAGTACCTTCTCCCAAAATCAAAGTTCAAGAAAGATCGGGCATGTTACAAAGTTTACTGGATTTGTCCAAGCAAGAACTGGCTCGATTTAGTCCGTTACGTACCCCTGCACGACGTGTCATGCCTGTCCTCAAACTGATAAAACGTAAAGACAATCAGTGGCGACGCGTTCCAGTATAAAAAAGGCCTGTGACCGAGTAGGGTATCAGTGTTTTTAGGTGCTCCTAAAGACTCAAAGATGTCACCCTCCAGAAAACCCCAAGGAAAGAAAAGGAAAGGACTACCACCACGTTTAGCCAAACATGGGGACCTGTTATCTGTCCTGTCCAAAGCTTCTCCACCCCTACGAAAAAAACTCATTCAAACGGCCTCCAAAGAGGTCATCGATACCGTGTGCGAATGTTGTTTGAACGTTTTGAAAGGCACGATCCCTTTGTCCAAACACCAGAAACAATGCTTAGGCAAACATCGTCACGTTCTTCGGAAAATGGTTCAAAAGAAAATTCCCATTCGTCAAAAAAAGAAGATGTTGGTCCAACGTGGAGGCATTTTACCTCTCTTGTTAGGCCCCATACTGAAAGGAGTCTTGGGAACCATGTTGGGAGGACTGGTGGGAGCAAGATAAAAGGCCTTCGGAAGTCCCAAGATCTCAGAATTCACCCCTGACAACCCCATGGAAGGACGAAAACTAGCTTTAGTGCCTTACAAACGATGGATGGAATACCATCGGTGGCAAGAACAACGCACCCCGTTTTTACCTCCCAATCCCAATTTGAGCGAAATGTCCCAGTTGCAACACGAATTGCAATCCTTGCTGGATCGCCAAGATTTGTCCGAAACAGAAAAATCGCAAAAGTACGGTCAACTCTTACAAAGACTGCAACTCTTTCACCAGAAAGCTTTAGACGAAACAGCTCTACCCACTTTGAAAGATTTTAAGACCTTGATGAAAAGTCCAGCACCATCACCAGTACCAGTACCACCAGTACCCGTGACCAAGACAGAAAAAGGAAAAGAAGAAGAAGAAGAAGGGTTTCAAACTCCACCAGAAAAAGTACGCAAGTTAACAACACCACCTACCTCCAGAATTGGATGGATTAAAAAGATGATGGCCACCCCTTCTTCCTCACAAGAGAAAAAGAAAGTGAAGACAGAAGTGAAGACAGAAGTGAAACAAGAACCGATATCCCCTGCTCAGACATCCTCCTCCTCTTCGACACCTATTGCTGGCCGCACACGCAAAGCCTTGCAATCCAAGAAAATACCCCAAGAGAAAAAGAGTATCCTCTTCCAAGAGTGGGTGCCTTATTAAGACACCAATCCACACAAAAATGGAAAAAGTCTTAGCTAGCATTTACTACGATCCCTCCCATCCTGCAGGTTACGCAGGAGTTCAAAAATTGTATCGTGCTGCCAAAACGCGACTGAAAAGTCTCCGTTTACCTCAAGTGCAACGATGGTTACAAGAACAAGCTACCTACACTTTACACAAACCCATTCGACGCAAGTTTGCCAGAAGTCGCACCCGAGTGGAAGGTATCGATCATCAATGGCAAGCCGATTTAGCCGATGTCTCTCATTTGGCCAGCTACAATCGTGGTTACAAATATTTGTTTTGTGTCATCGACGTCTTTTCCAAATTTGCCTGGGTCGTACCCTTGACTTCCAAATCCAGCAGCGAGTTAGTGCGAGCCCTGCAACGGGTGTTGAAACAAAGCGGTCGTCGCCCTCTTCGATGGCAAACGGACAAAGGCACCGAATTTCTGAATCAAGCTTTCCAAAAAGAATTAAAGAAACGTGACATTCATTTTTTTACCACCGAGAATCCCGAAACCAAAGCCAGCATCGTGGAACGTTTTCAACGCACTTTGAAAGAACGCATGTGGAAATATTTTACGCATCACCACACTCTGAAGTACATCGACATCTTACCGCACCTGGTGCAAGCGTACAACCAATCTTACCATCGAAGCATCGGACGTGCCCCGCAAGACGTGACTCCCGACAACGAAGTGCTGGTGTTCGAGCGCCTGTTTGGTACGTCCCCGACGAGGGCTGTCCCTAAGAAAAGTGGAGAGTTGGCCGTAGGAGATTGGGTGCGCATTGGCAAAACCAAACGCACTTTCGACAAAGGTTACTTACCTAACTGGACGACCGAATTGTTTCGCGTCACTGGACGAGTACATGGCCGTCATCCTGCCGTCTATAAATTGGAAGACATGAACGGAGAAGTACTCAAAGGAACGTTTTATTTGCCCGAGTTACAACGTGTCACCAAAAAAGAAGACGAGGTGTACGACATCGAAAGCATTCTCGAACGCAGAACCCGTAAAGTGGGCAAACGACGTGTCAAAGAAGTCAAAGTACGTTGGAAAGGATATCCACCCAGTTTCGATTCTTGGATCGACGCTTCGCAAGTCATCGACTATAAAAAGAAGAAGTGACCATCATGCCCTTTCACACATCAGACGCAGCTACGTCGACCAGTCCTTCTTCCCCTAGTTCTTCTGTGCAAGATTTACAAAAACAACCCTTGTGGGTGTGGTGTGGAGAACGTGTGCCTAAAACGCAAATCGTCTTTTTCTGCCAAATCTTCGTGGTGTATTGTGTCATCGGGGCAGCCATCGCCAATTTGAGTTTGCAACAAGGAGACAAACAATTGTGGACCATTTTATTGAGCAGTTGCATCGGTTACCTGCTTCCCAATCCCTCCCTGAAATTCTCCTCTAACGGGAACGTTGTGTCCAGTGCCAGTGCCAGTCACCACTCCAACAACCACAACCAGAACCCCATTTTGGGCGGAGACACACCTCTGACATCCACTAATATTCCCTCGGACAGCCACAGAACTCTGGAATTATGAGTCACCAAAACCAATTTTACTTAACCTTACCCAGTGACAGTTCCATGGAGGTGTTTCCCAACAACACGTTGTGCTGTTACACGGCCAAATTACCTCAAGCCATCCCCTTAGATCACGAAGCCCATTGGGAAGTGGCTTTAGTGGAAATGATTCACCCGACCCAAGTCCACAATATCATTGCCCAGCAAAATTGGTTTAAGGTGGAAGTTCATGACCAACAATTGCAAGTGGAGTTGGATAAGATTGGCACATCTACCAATAGAACCTATGATGACAAACTTAAAACGTGGACCTACAACTTGTCCATTCTCCCAGGCTATTATTTCAGTGGTCATCATTTGGTCAGCGCCATAGCTTCCAGGTTTAATGGCGTGTTCCATAAAGCTTTGAGTAATGTCCAAAAAAGTGTCACCCTGGAATACCACAAAATAGCTCGTCGCTTTCTGATGAAATTTTCTGAGGGGTCCAAAAAATTCATGTCTTTCTTATTTTGTCCTGAATTGTTTGACATATTGGGCGGTGACACGGAGCTGAGGAAGATAGGAGAACAAAAAAAAAGCCCCGAATTAACAGTCATTCATGACAACGACTCTTTTGCGAGGTATTTTCGTTTCCCGGTAGAACTGAACCAGGGACTGAATTTGATCTTCGTGTACTCCGATGTGGTGGAATACAACGTGGTGGGACACACCTCCGTGCCGTTACTGCGTGTCATTCCTTTCAAAGTGGATTCTGCCACAAACGCTGACGAGGAAGGTGGAAACACTTACCACGTTCACCGCGAATTTGTCCATCCTCACTATTTACCCGTCAGCAAGTCGTACTTGGACACGGTCAACATTACTATAAAAGGAGATTTGGGACAAAATATTCCATTCACCAAAGGAAAAGTCACGGTGAAACTCCATTTTCGAAAACGGTTCTCTCACGACTCGTAAGTCATGTATCCAGTGTACCGAGGGGTGGCTCGACAGCGAGGACACGGTTTAGGAGACATGTTAAAATCGGCCTTTCGTTCGGTGGCCCCAGTGTTGAAACCGATGGTGACACGCGGATTGCACGCCTTGAAAGATGCGGCACTGACACAAGGCAAAGAATTTCTCCAAAATGTCATCATCGACAAACAAAACCCTAAAGAAGCCTTCATGAGGGCTGGCAAAAATGTCTTGCTGCAAACGGGCAAAGACATTTTAGGCCGACGAGACACACCTATAAATGCCCTGCACGCTACCGAGTCAAGCATTCAGCAAGGACAAGGCAGAAAGAGACGACGAAGAAAACACCCTTTCACCAGACTTCAAGCGAGAAAGGCCAAGAAAAGAAGAACCGTTCGAGACTTAGACGTTTTCGATTATTGAGACACAGCAACAACAAAAAATGATGCACCGAGAGTCTTGCGCCTGTTCCAAGACGGAACTGGATCTGTTTGCCATGCCCCCCACCATGATGACCATGCAAGAATCCCAGTGGGTGGAATTTAATCCCATCTCCTCACTGACCGATTCCGCTCTCATCGAGTTTGAAATCAAGGGGCAGCCCGAAGATTACATCGATCTGAATAGCAGTTACTTGTACTTGAAAGTCCAAGTTCTAGAAAAAGATGATAGTGGAGTAGATGACGCTGACGAAATAGCTCCCGTCAACAATTTCATGCATTCCTTGTTCAGCTCAGTGGATTTGTACTTGAATAACAAACTAGTCAGCAGCAGCATGGATACATACCCTTACCGTGCCTACTTGGAAAATCTCTTGACGTACGGAATAGATGCCAAGGATAGTCATCTCAATGCCTGTGTGCTGTGGGTAGCTGACGAAGCGGGCAAGTTCGAAAAAACAGATGGAAGCAATTCCGGCTTTGAGGCAAGAGAAAGCAAAATCTTAGAGAAGAAGAGTTTAGAACTGATGGATCGTTTGCATTTGGACATGTGGTTGCAAGAGAAATATTTGCTGAACGGGGTCAATGTCCGCTTGAGACTGAATCGCAGCAGTGCCGCTTTCCATTTGATAGCTGCTGATCCTGCTAAGGCTCCTAAAAGCATAATCCAGGAGGCCAAACTCTACGTACGACGCGTGGAAGTGTTACCCAAAGTGGGTAACGACATCAGTCAAACGTTGAGCAGAACAACCGCCAAGTATCCCATCCGACGTGTGGAAGTGAAAACGTTCACCATTTCTGCTGGACTACAATCCATAACCGAAGATCATCTGTTCCAAGGACAGTTACCCAAACGTTTGATCCTTGGTATGGTCACGAATTCAGCCTTCAACGGAGCCTTCAAAGAAAATCCTTTCAACTTTCAACACTTTTCAGTGAAGAAAGTCGAAGTCAGTCGTGATGGCAAGACCTTGTGTACCCGACCTTTCGAACCTGACTTTAGTGACAAGAAGATGAATTACTTGAGATCGTACTTGTCCCTGTACGAAGCCACCGGTCAGTTAGGAACCAACACCAGTCACGGCATTGAGTATGAGGATTATGCAGGAGGCTATGCTTTGTGGGCTTTCGATTTCACTCCAGACCAAGGCAGCGACGAGGGACATTTCCACCCTATAAAATCCGGCCAGATTCGTGTGGAACTTCAGTTTGCAGAACAACTGAAACAGACAGTGAACGTCATCCTGTATGCAGAATTCGATAATACCATAGAAATCAACAGTTTGAGAGAAGTCATTCTAGATTATTAGAAAGCCATGGAAGACTGTTATCCCTCTTTACCTAGTGGAGAAACTTTGGAGATGGAATGTAAGGAGACCGTGGAAGGAGAAGAATCTCAAGACAAAGACGAAGAAGTTTTGATGAAGTCGAGATGGCCAGAACAAGAAGCCCATTTAGTCTCCTGTTTTGCCAAACACTTGGTCGACAAAATGACGGAATTGATCAAGAAAAATTGCTATGGATGTCAAAACGATCATCCCAGTCAAATTCAACACGATAAATGCCTGATGTTAAGTCAAGAAGAAAAATTGGACGAGTATCTGGACGAAGCTTGGAGTCTCATCTCGAATAAAGACGTGTTGCACCAGTGGTATAAAGACTTGCGTGAACATTCTTGTCCAGCATTAACCACTCAAGAGATCCATCGTATCGAAGCTCTCCTGAATCAGAGTGAGGAAACAGAACGAATAACCCTTTATTCGTCAGACATTTTCAAGCAAAAAGTCAGGATCGAATTGACGACTTATTATTACCTGTGAAGAAGAAAACAAACACAAATCAATGGATACCTGGGAACTTTATTACCTTTTGAACCACAGTTCGTATACGGCTTCTTGGAATCCTGTCGTCTGTGCTAAAGATGAACTCCCTCATCGCAAACCTAAAGACCATCAAGCTTACGTGATCAACACGGACGAAAGTCATCTCCCAGGAACCCACTGGGTAGCCGTTTACTTTCCTCAAGAAGGATGTGTGGAATATTTCGATTCGTACGGATTGCCCCCTTTGGAAGACGATATCATCGACTTTATGAGAAGAAATGCTCAGACTACCCGATTCAATAACGTGAAATTACAAGGCACAGATTCCTTGGTGTGTGGACAGTACTGTGTGTATTTTCTGCATCATCGCAGCCTGGGCTATTCCTTAGAACATTTAGTGACTCATTTTGATCCTCGTTCTTCTGCTAGAAACGATGTGAAAGTAGATCGATGGTTTTGTGACCATTATGCTTATCTTTTGTCTCAAGCTAGGAAACGTAGTGTCCATCAATGGCCTAATGATTTCCAACAGTGGAAATCACAATTTCATTCACAACGTTGTCAGCCCTGTTTAAAATAGATTGTCCATTGAGAAAAAAATGTTTGTGATTTGAAAAAATTGTTTGATGTTATAGTGTTGGATTATTGTTAAAAATGTTAGAGTTGTTGTTTAGTGTTAAGTGATTTTTGAATAAAAAATGTTGTGTTTTGAAAAAATGCTTTTGTCTTTTGTTTAGCTATAAGAATGTTGAATTGATGCTCTTTCATTTCTTACTATCCCTCTCATGACAATCACTGAACGTTGCGAATCGAAAACCGTGTGGGGGGATGTTTTCCTTCACGTCCGCGCTTTCACTTTAAGAACCGGGGTTGTTTCCAGTCTAACCATCCATTGTCGACTCATCCTCCTACGAAGATGTGCTCCAAACTAGCTAAGCTCAACGAAGCCTACGTGAATTTGCATAGGGTCAGACACAGTCTGATACCGAAGCCAGAAGAAATAGAGAACGTGAGAATGTTAAAAATCACTGAAGACCTGATAGAAGAGCTCTTCAGAGAAGAAGTGAACAGGGAGAAAGAAGAATGGACAGAGAAGTACAGACTTCAAAAACAGCAACAACAACAACAACAACAACAACAACAGCAGCAACCTGAACCTGACAGAGGCTTTGTCGATTGCCGTATCGACACCAAAGAGTTCTTCTTCTCTTTCCGAAGAAGCAGACCTATTGCCAGAAAGTCTATAATCAGAGGACATCGCATTCTTAGAAACTAAAAAAGAATGCCATAGCAAACAAAAAAACAGCCCTTTTCAGGGCTACCCAATACTCTAGAAAAGAAATAACTATTAATTTGCCAATGTGAGAAGGTGGAGTAGTGTGAAAATAAACACTAACTCTTTTTCAAAAAAAATGTGAGGGTATGTGTTTGTGTGTTTGTGTGATTGTGTTTGTAAGTGATAAAGTAGGTTGGTGTGGATAGTAGATTAAAATGATGTTTGTTTTTTGGGCTGTTTGAGGTGTATATTTTGGGTTAGATTGGATTGCTTTGCGTATGTGGATAGTCTATTGAAGTGATGGGTAGCATAAAAAAGTGAGCGAGTGTTTCTTTTAGGTCCGCGCGTTGTTGTTTTTTTTTTTTTGGTCATGATCTAGGTAAGATGAATTTTATGTTTTTAGGGGGATGTTTTCCTTCACGTTCGCGCTTTCAGTATAAATTGAAACTCGTTCGGCAGTCCAGCTACCCTTGTTGATTGATCAACACAGCCAGAAGAATGACTAGCAGAATAGTGAAACTGTTAGAACTCCAGATGCACCTGGAATATGCCAGGCGGATAGTAAACGAACTATCAGCGGAGGCTATAGTAGAAGAAGCAAGAATAAAGAAGGAAGAAGAGGAGAGAAGACAGAGGGAAGAGGAGGAAAAGAAAAGAGAAGAGATGATGTCGTTTAATATTCCTGAAACAGAGGATTGGGGTGCTGAAGCGAATCATCCTCCCTCTGCGCTCCCTAGAAGAAAGGTGAAAGAAGACTGGGGAAGAAGATGCGTGTGCGGCGCCAGGCCAGGAAGGTGCAACCATTAGATAGGTGCATCTGGAGTTTAAAAAAAACAGCCCTTTTCAGGGCTACCCAATACTCTAGAAAAGAAATAACGATCGATTTGCCAATGTGTGTAGGTAGAGTAGTGTGTATATAAACACTAACTCTTTTTAAGATAGTGTGAGGGTATGAGTTTGTGTGTTTGTGTTTGTAAGAGCTCAGGTATGTTTGTGGGAATAGTAGATTATGGGTTTCTTAGCAAATGTGGAGAGTAAAGTTAGGGTTATATTATATGAAATGAGAAAGTAGGGGGATGTTTTCCTTCACGTACGCGCGATGTTGGGTCATGATCTAGGTAAGATCCATTTTATGTTTTTAGGGGATGTTTTCCTTCACGTTCGCGCTTTGAGTATAAGAACCCACAGTATTCGTCGTTCAAACCATTCTGCACAGAATAAAAAAGAAGATGGCTTCGAACCACCTTGACAAAATGGAAAAATTGCAAAACGTCCTCGACAATTTAGGAATGATGGAGCAAATGTTGGTTAACCTAAACGAGGATCACTATTCATATAGTCCCCATCGAGTGAAGATGGAGATAAACAATTTACGAAAAATGAAGGTAATCATCAGTGATCTGTTGAAAGAAATAAAGGAGGAGAAGGAGGATGAAGAGGAAAAGATAAGAATAAGAACATGGAACGAAAAAATTGAAAAAGAAGAGGAAAATGAGAAGAGGAAGAAAGAAGAAGAGGAGGAAGAGAAGAAAGAAGAGAAGGAGAAAAAAAAGAAGAGAAAGAGTGTTGGAGATAAAATAAGAAGTTGGTGGAGGAAAAGAAGAAATTAGAAGCAGAAGAAGAAGAAGAAAACCCAAAGGCCCTTTTCAGGGCCAGCCATATTTCTCGAAAAGAGATAGTCTTTTGAATTGCCTACCCCTTTTTTTAAAAAAAAACTTTTAAAAAAAAAAAAAATCCCATGTTAAATTCCCCTTGTACGTAGAGTGACCCACGATTTATTCCCATGTTCAATTCCCTTGTACGTAGATTGACCCACGATTTATTCCCATGTTAATTCCCCTTGTACGTAGATTGACCCACGATTTTTCTCCATGTTAAATTTCCATTGTACGTAGATTGACCCAAGGGTGTTTTTAATGCTAATTCCCATTGTACGTAGAGTGCCCCCCTTCACTACTTTTGTATTTACTCTTTCACACAACAGGACGACCAAACTTTGATTATCTAACACTATGTAATTATTAATAACAATACATATAACAGATTAATTACATAATGTGAAATAATAAATGTTGTGAAATAACACTCTTCATAACATAAATGAGATTATGGTATTATGCTGTTTATATAACAGACATGGTATTTTGGTATTATGGTATCATGCTGTTCGTATAACAGACATATTATTGTATTTTGTTATTACGCTGTCCATATAATATACATGATATTATGGTATTTTGGTATTACACTGTTCATAAAAAGGAGATGAGATTACTGTATTTTGCTGCTATGGTATTTTGATATGCTATGGTATGCTATGGTATTTTGATATGCTATGGTATTTTGATATGCTTTTCATATAACAGCCATGAGATTGTGGTGTTACAACTCTATAGTCTTAAATTAAGCAACAGAAAGGAGCGAAAACCTTGAAGCTTTGCAAAATTCAACAAATAATTTATTTCCCTTGAATAAAAAGTGCAAATTTAAAAAGAACTTGCATTGTTGTGAATTAAATCCCATGTACCGTATTTATGTCATAAATGACTCATTGTATTCATGTACCGTATTCACGTCATCAATGAATCATTGTACCAATGTACCGTATTCACGTCATCAATTAATCATTTTACCCATATACCATATTCATGTCACCAATGAATCATTGTACCCATGTACCGTATTCACGTCATAAATGAATCATTGTACCAATGTACCGTATTCACGTCACCAATTAATCATTGTACCCATGTACCGTATTCACGTCATCGATGAATCATTGTACCAATGTACCGTATTCATGTCACCAATTAATCATTGTGCCCTTGTACCATATTCATGTCACCAATGAATCATTATACCCATGTATCATATTCATGTCGCCAATGAATCATTGTACCCATGACAAACATTAGGCATCCAACAGCTGCTCCTGTAATGTCACGTAATGCAATTTCAAGTTATACAACAGACGGTAAAACCAGTCTTGTATACAATCTATGATAGTAATGCAAAACAAGCCTGATCAATACTATGGTCTGAAACAGATTGAAATGCTATAGGTCGCTTAATTTATAAATTTTAAACTCTAATATTTCATACACACTATAGAGTAAAACAACAGTAAGTCATTTTCAAGTGCAATGCTACTACACCCTTTACAAAATTTAGATACTCTATGCTAAATTAATGTTTTGTACTACATAATTTAGATACTCTATGCTAAATTAATGTTTTGTACTACAGAATTTAGAAACACTATGCTACGTTAATATTTTGTAGTACAGGATTTAGAAACACACAGCTACGTGAATGTTGTGTACTACAGGATTTAGATACTCTATGCCACGTGAATGTTGTGCACTACAGGAGTTAGATACTCTATGCCACGTCAATGTTGTGTACTACAGGATTTAGATACTCTATGCCACGTCAATGTTGTGTACTACAGGAGTTAGATGCTCTATGCCACGTCAATGTTGTGTACTACAGGATTTAGATACTCTATGCCACGTCAATGTTGTGTACTACAGGATTTAGATACTCTATGCCACGTGAATGTTGTGCACTACAGGAGTTAGATACTCTATGCCACGTCAATGCTGTGTACTACAGGATTTAGATACTCTATGCCACGGGAATGTTGTGCACTACAGGAGTTAGATACTCTATGCCACGTGAATGTTTTGTACTACAGGATTTAGATGCCATATGCTACGTGATTTTTTTTAATGACAGAATTTAGATACTCTGTGCCACGTGAATGTTTTGTACCACATGATTTAGATACTCTATGCCACATGAATGTTTTGTACTATATAATTTAGATACTCTATGTCACGTCAATGTTGTGTACTATATGATTTATATACTGTATGCTACGTGAATGTATTGTATGGCGGAATTTAGATACTCTTTGCTACGTGAATGTTTTGCACTACATTATTTAGATGCAGTATGCAACGTGAATGTTTTTACTACATAATTTAGATGCACTATGCTAGGTGAATTTTTTTATGACAGAATTTAGATAATCTATGCCACATGAATGTTTTGTACCACATGATTTGGATACTATATGCCACGTGAATGTTTGGTACCACATGATTTAGATACTCTGCTACGTGAATATTTTGTACTACAGGATTTCGATACTCTATGCTACGTGATTATTTTGTACTATATAATTTAGATACTCTATGCCACGGATTTATATACTGTATGCTACGTGAATGTTTTGCACTACATTATTTAGATGCACTATGCCACGTGAATGTTCTGAAGTACCATTTTATCCCTGATAGTATGCCACCTGTATTATTATGTATTTCCATCCGATCAAGAATTATTGAAATGAATATATTTCTAACTTATAAACTGACTATGTTTGCGTGAGGATTTGGCTTCAGATATGGAAGCCATGATTAACGGCAGTAATACATACAATTCGTGCTATGACAAGGATAAATAAAATAAAAAATGGTGGAAAATAAAATGTTATTATTTTTAGTCAGAAATGCCATTGCAAAGATTTTGTTCAGAAAAATACTCTTTGCTGTCAGATTTATTTTGGAAGTACATTGTTTAGAAAAAATGTATTTTTTTTTTCGATTTGTGAAAACTTGGTATATGCAGCATTATGTACTACATTTGTCACTGTAAATAAGCACAGTAAAATCTTAAGGTACACAAAATCGTCTCATTGGACGAGATTTAAAATCATCTCATTGGACGAGATTTGCATTAGAGAGGATTTGCCGCTCCTCTTGTGTAACCGCTTCCTTTTTCAAAAAAAAAAATCTTGGTGATTTTTCGCATGTGTTTCTGAAGGTATTATTTTGTACTTGAAACTTGTTTGCCGATTCTGTAACGATAATAAAGATTTTATGCCAAAGGTTTTCCCACAAACCGTGCATCTACGTACCTGCAGCCTAATGGAAACTTCTTACCAAACACTTTGCAGATATGTTCTTTTATCCCAGAATGTTTAGAAATGTGGTCCTTCAGTTTTGATTTATCTCACATTCAATACCACATATTTCACATTGAACTTTTTTTATCTTGTTTTGCTCTTAATGTGATGTTCTAAGCATCATCGGCTAGAACAATCCTCAGTACTGAAATCAGCTTAGTTCGTTTAATATGCGGACTTAGTGCAAGTCCCACAATATAAACAAATAATTTCAACAGCCTTTTGTCTAAACGTTAGTAGCCTACTGGAATCGCATAACTTGATATGTTTTTGTGGGGACAATCCTATGTTGCGTGCTCTGTGTGGGGATATCACTTTAAAAACTTGTAGACAGAGGAAGTATTTTCAGGAATAAAGACTTATCTCAGCATCCTCTGGAAGCAATGTCAAGAAACGAACTTCCTTGCGGTAAGCCCGTGTAACAACCCTCACCAATTATTTATAATTTTATCAATTTCAAAAGAGCTGTCTTGGGGCTGTCTCTGTTAAAATAGTTCCTGTACGGGAATGTTTGCACAAGCTAGAGAGCCATTGAAAAAAAAAGGAAAACATACAGATTTCTTGCAATTCGCCAGGTACTTTGAGCAACAGCCCCTTTCAAGATTTATGGAAAATAACAAAACCAGAAGCAAGAACATTTCCTGAGGTGAACAAGATGGCTGCTGAAATTAGGCCGCTGCTACCTCGTTATGACGCAGTGTACCAGCCGTGAACAAAGTCACGTACCTGCATAGTGAGTATAGATAATAAAGATGCATCGTAAGTGGCTGAAGTATGAAATTATTGCCCTCAGTGACCTTATCAATGAAGGTGTTTATGGCCAGCATGACAAATTATCAAGACACGATCATTACGATGCATCTAATTCAAACTTAGCACAAGAAGTATTTATGCATCAATTACATTGCTTGCTCTACATAAAAGAGTGAAATTATTTTTTAAATCAAAACCCTGGCAAATAATTAGCAGAATTTATAACAGATAAAATCGTTGAAGATCTCGAAGTTACACACACACACACACACACACACACGGGTCAACTATATTCAAGTACAGTGTCATTTTTCAATATCACTGCAAAAATATAGGAAGTATAAAAGTATCGTTTTGTTGATATTGCATAATACTGTTATATGATCCGAAACTTAATCTTTTGGAAGAGAAAACGTTCTTCTTTAGTCACTTATAGTTCACCGGAAAACTTGTCAATAATTATTAATTATTTAAGTTATATACAGGAGTTCCATATGCAAAGTGTTATGTTTTTTTTTTTAATCAGAGAGATCACGTGATGATATTACATTTATCATTCATTCCAGTGCTAACTTTAATTGGTTTCTATTACATATAATTATAAAATATTCCACTTTCAAATGCTTGGATTGAATTGAGGATGTAAGATAACAACGGTCCCATGTCAGATGGCTTTGTATAATCTAAAGAGACCTTTCCCAATCCAAGGTTTGAAAATGTCACCCTCTTGTTATGCCCACTATGTCAATAGTTTGCATCATTTATGGCTACATAAAACGTTGGCTGTTTTGTATCGGAATCCAAAATGGGCACCATGCAGGCTGTGTCTACACCTGTTCAGGTGCGTACCATATAGCAAAATCATACAATGTACAGGAGCCTACGAATGCAGGGGAACAGAACTGGCCTTAGCAAACACAGGGTCCGATTTGAATCAT
Source organism: Sinohyriopsis cumingii (assembly GCA_028554795.2). Taxonomy (NCBI): domain Eukaryota; kingdom Metazoa; phylum Mollusca; class Bivalvia; order Unionida; family Unionidae; genus Sinohyriopsis; species Sinohyriopsis cumingii. Next base: position 134,302,846 of record CM068828.1, read on the forward strand.
TTAGGAGGACCCCCTGGATTTAGGCTCGCGGCTCCCTGCGAGTACTGCATCCTCTTGCAGAGTAAACAATCTACACTTGCCAGGCGAAAGTTTTGAACTTTAAATTCATTGGTGGTTACCATCTATTATCGTTTCTGCTTCTCTTTCTTGCTGGTCAAATGGCGAATTTATGTCTATTGTTAGCAATGTTATTTCTTCTGGAATTTGAATTTCTTGCATTCATTCAACCGTAGGTTCTAAAAAATATTTGTAAATTACATTTATACATTAAAGATAACATGTCAGTATATACAGTATATATAGAAGAAAACGTATACACACCAAGTAAGGGAGTATATGTATACATTCATCGACATATTCATTCACAAAAACATGCAGATACACACACACACACACACACACACAAACGAACACACTAATATGGAGTCAAAAACCTCTTGTTTCACTGAATTAACAGGTTCTTAATTTCACAAATTTTAGAGGATAATTAATAGTTGTAATATTTTTACAGATAGTTGAAATCTTTATACATTAGACAGCTAACTTAGTACAGCCTCAGTTAAGTTTATATTCTGGACAGTATTTCTTCTTGCTATCTGTTCTTTTTCCTATCCAAAGTGCCTTCGTTTTTTATAAATATTATACTAAGACCAGAAAAGTTTGAATATTGATATAAACTATTTAAATGGTTTAGAGCTTTCTCTATTATGTTACATATGTTAATTCCTCTAACACTGTAATTTTTTTCATCATATGGGCTAAAATGTCTGCACACAGGATATAAATATATGGGGACAGTTGATCCCCCTGTCTACATCCTAATACTGTTATTTTTCTCATCATATGGGCTAAAATGTCTACACACAGGATATAAATATATGGGGACAGTTGATCCCCCTGTCTACATCCTAATATTGCAATTTTTTTCATCATATGGGCTAAAATGTCTACACACAGGATATAAATATATGGGGACAGTTGATCCCCCTGTCTACATCCTAATACTGTAATTTTTCTCATCATATGGGCTAAAATGTCTACACACAGGATAAAAATATATGGGGACAGTTGATCCCCTTGTCTAGATCATAATTTAATACTAAACCAATGGAGAAATGACCATTAATAATTACAAAGAATTTGAGGTTTCCATAAAAATGTATCTAATTTATCATCGGTTCATCAAAATGTAAAACATGCATAACTTTATCAATATAGGACCATGCATTTGAGGTAAAAACTTTCTCAAAATCAATCAAATGATGTCATCCACAAAAAATTCTGCTTTTGGTGTAAAACATTAAATCATACAAGTTTGTAATATTCTCTCCAATTTATCGTCATTTTAGAAACCCTGATTCATCCTTACGTACAACTGTGGAAAACAGTTTTAATCCTACATGCCAGACATCTAGAAACAACTTCGTATGATAATACCTCCTTCTATCAGAGTGTAAGATAAGATACCATGTTCATACCCTATGTTAAGGCACTCACTAGAAATCTTTTGAAAATTGTTCATAAAACTATACCATAAATCTATCAGATCTTTAGGGTTTTTTTCAAAATGCATTTTTGTAGAACATTTGCAACTTCTCTATATTCTAAACGGTATTGTAAAGATCTGATTGTAGGGTGACCATTTGGTAGTATGGATCATTTTATTCTTTTTCTCACCCTAAAGATTTGAAGATTTAATTTCAATATTTTGTGAAGTTATAGAATCTTGTGCTATTATTTTACATGGTCTACTCTTTTCATACATGTATATTGGTTGTTTGTCTATTTTAAGTTTTTATATTAATTTTCCCTCAATTTGTAAACTAGGTTTAATTAATTTAGACTATGTTTCAACTACGCTAAAATTGCTTCTTATCTATACTTTCTATTTATAAATAGACATGCAGATAGTTGGGGACTTACAAATCATACATCAAATTATATAATTATATGTGATAGGATCCTCAGCTATTGAATCCTCGATTGTCGTCTTGTTGTTCCTCATCTTCATCGTAATGGGATGATCAATATCCTTGCGATCATCATCTTCTCTTTCCATAGTATAAATGGATTTAGCTATAAAAATGACAAAAAGACAAATAAGGAATAAAAGACTTGCAAAAATGGGGTTTCACTGATGATAAAAAAACCACATGAACAGTATTGCCCTCAAAGATAAAGAACTGAAAATTACTATAGAAATGGAACATATAAGTGGAAAAGTGGAAAATACAACAACTTTATTTGACAAAAAATTGGACCGAATGGAGGAAAGAACAATCTAGAGAACATAATAGGCCTTTGTAAATAAGAGATTGGCAAAATTATCCATGCCATTTTCATATGTGTCATCTAATCAGTAACTAGCACTGATGAGCAAATTTGTTCCCATCGATGATTTTGAATGAATTACAGAGTTTAAAAGTGATTATTTGACACCAGATTCCATTAGATTCTTGACTGGTTTTTTAATTTAATTTATTATCTCTATAGATTGATAGCATTTATATACATCAATTTATAAACATTAACATGGGAATAACACAGTTCGAAAAGTGATGGCAGAATAATGTACACTTGATGGTTGCTGTTGGTGCATTTATTTCATCGCACCACAATTGTAGCAACTGATGTTTAAAGGAGTTTATATATATTATATAGTTTCAACATAAATTAAGAGATAAAAGTGACTATAGTCTGAAAATACAAACCCGTTTGTTTGTAAAAAAAACCCCACCGATTTAAATAATGGAAACCTTTAATGTGATAAAAAGTGCAAGGAACTTAGTCAATTCATTCATTAATTCATAGTTTCTAACCTGACTGTAAGTAGAGTGGCCCTAACACCGTGATCGTCTGCGCGTTTCATGCCTAACGGAAGTTTTCAATGTAATAGACGGACATGCTCAGATCCATTTCCAGTTCCTTGACAAGTCCATTTTCAGCAAATGGGTGTGTCACGCCTACAGATGTACATACATAATTCGTTTGCTTCCGATATTTACAGTGTCGTATCAAGCAAAGTAAAATAATGACAACAACAAATTTGCTTTTCACGTGTATTTAGCAAGCGGTTTAATTTCTATGTTCATGTGTGCAACGGGATATAATTCCAAACTCTCAACGTAATTGTTGCCGAACAGAATGAACTACGCCATTATGTTGTCTGATGGAAATAAACTTGCCTATAGTGTACGCAATATTGCGCCATGTTAGTATGGAAAGTACGTTAAGCATGAAAGAGTGCAAGGGATATCTGGTCACAGTCATGTTAGAAATTATAAATCAATGAATCAATTTACTTAATTCTGTACACTTTTTATCACAATAAACGTTTTCGTTATTGAAATCAGTAGGGGAGTACAAACAAACTGGAATGTATAGTCAGACTATAAACATGTGATCCGTATTTCAACTATCATAAAGTTAGCAGTTTTGAAATAAGCGACTTTTCTATTATGTTCTCGTATCCCTCTGTTGGGCAGCATTTTGCCGTTGTTAGACCTGTTATCACTAGCGTTCACGTATCTAGTTTTTAACCAAAGAAAACATTTTCTCTGTTGTTCTGAGTAGGAAAAGTTAAATAATGCACACAGATAATTAACATAGTTTATACTGAGATCTCTTTTATCCACATCTTTAGGCTTTGTAAGGACAGCTGCTTCTTATAAAAATCAATAGGTGGAACAGCATGTATTTTAACCCTGTATCTGCTTGAATAATTTGACTTAATGCTTTTAATATTTGAATTCTTTCCTTATGATTCAGCTTAAAACATTCGTCAAAGTGCTGTCTCCAATTCATGTACTGTTTCGTGAATTCATTTAGGTGATTTGTTTTCTTCATCGTATTACATTTAATAGGAATCATATATTGTTGCTGTTCACACATCGACAAGGTGCATAGTAATTACTGTAAACTGTTAGGTCTTCAAATGATTTGCTGTTCACACATCAACAAAATTTGCAGTAATTACTGTAAACTGTTAAGTCCTGTTGTTCACGCATCGATAAGGTTTGTAGCAATTACTGTAAACTGGTAGGTCTTCATATTATATTCACACATCGACAAGGTTAGTAGTAATTACTGTAAACTGTTAAGTATTGCTGTTCACACATCGACAAGGTTTGCAGTAAACTGTTAGGTCTTCATATTATATTCACACATCGACAAGGTTTGTAGTAATTACTGTAAACTGTTAGGTCTTCGTATTATATTCACACATCGACAAGGTTTGTAGTAATTACTGTACACTGTTAAATCTTGATGTTCATACATCGACAAGGTTTGTAGTAATTAATATAAACTGTTAGGTCTTCATATTATATTCACACATCGACAAGGTTTATAGCAATTACTGTAAACTGTTAGGTCTTCATGTTATATTCACACATCGACAAGGTTTGTAGTAATTATTGTAAACTGTTAGGTCTTCATGTTATATTCACACATCAACAAGGTTTGTAGTAATTACTGTACACTGTTACAGCTTGATGTTCATACATCGACAAAGTTTGTAGTAAACTGTTAGGTTTTCATATTATAGTCACACATCGATAAGGTTTGTGGTAATTACTGTACACTCTTAGGTCTTCATATTATATTCACACATCGACAAGGTTTGTGGTAATTACTGTACACTCTTAGGTCTTCATATTATATTCACACATCGACAAGGTTAGTGGTAATTACTGTAAACTGCTAGGTCTTCATATTATTTGCTGTTCTTCACATTTTGCGCACCTCTTGGTATCCATTATTTATTTTTTACTATTTTATTTGTATGAACTTTTAGTACTGAAAATATACTACAGTCATCTGACAACAATGCTAAGATTAAATTGAAGCAAATATTGGAATATAGTGTAGATTAAATTTACAAGTATTCTTGAAATCTTTTACATATTTGAGTAAAAATTTTGTTGCAAATAAATCGATGATGAAATCAAAATTCAAGAAATGCCTAAGGTTCACAAATCACGAGAAAATGCATCTTCACAAAAGAAGACTGCTTCAAAGTGAGAAAACTTGGAAAACATTCACAGGAATTTGAAAGAAGCCCAAGCAGAAAAATTAAATTAAAATATGAGTAAGAAAAAGCAAAATATTTACACAGATTGTTGGTGGTATTTCCATCTTATGTTTGTCATTTATACAAAGAGCACAGTTAGTTACATTGTCAAACCTGATAATATGCCTAAAGAACCAGACTTAAGGATAACAGTACAGTATGGACAAAGTCTAATTACATTCAAAAGTTGAAAAACAAATTGTGAATAGCATCTGAAGCAAACACATTCATAAGATCAGTACAGCGAAAACTTACGCAGATACAACCATAACAGCCCGATATATGTTACAGTCCTACATCTCAGTAGTCTACTTCGTACATATAATTGGGAAAGAAAATACCAACTGCAGCACATTTGTTTATTCTATGGCCAAAATACAGTCACGTTAATTGTCAGCAACAAATGAGCAACACAATTATTTCATTGACGAGATCGAAAATCAGAAGAAATTCATATCCGCATACAAGTTTTCCTACTGGGCAAAGGTTAACATGTCAAATGTTGAGGGTGGGATGGGTGTTGCAGATGCTGATTAAAGACTTTCCGGAACAGCAACTTTATTGATCATCCCTCGAGTTTTTAATGGGATTTTTGAATCTTCAATGGGACTTGTCAGTAATGTTTTAATTAAACGTTGATATAAAACAGATTTATTAACCACGATTAGGTAATAACCTCTACCATTAGTTCACTGATACTTGCCAAAAACAACTGGCATAAAGTGACACAAAAATGCAGTTAAGAAGAAAATAAGCAGAAAGCAACAAAACTGACAAGTCTAAAATAATGTTTAGAGGCAAAGGTAAAGAAATAAGCATGATGCATGATAGAAACTAGAAACTGAAAAGAAAAGCTTTTAAACCTTGGTTGAATAAATTAGTCCTATAGAAATGGGAACTTACCCATGACTGAAAAAGTTACTCCAATAGAAAAATGAACTTACCCTTTACTGAATAAGTTACTCCTATAGAAATGGGAACTTACCCTTGAATGAGTAAATTACACCTATAGAAAAATGAACTTACCCGTGACTGAGAAAATTACTCCAATAGAAAAATGAACTTATCCTTGACATAATAAGTTACTCCTATAGAAATGGGAACTTACCCTTGAATAAATAAATTACTCCTATAGAAAAATGAACTTACCCGTGACTGAATAAATTATTCCTATAGAAAAATGAACTTACCCTTGAATGAATAAATTACTCCTATAAAAAGAGAACTCATGAAAACAGAAGTCTATTTGACTACGGATACTAGATATTTTTGTTCATTATTAAAATATTTCTAGTCAGAAAAAATATTATTTTACATTAACAACAAGAATGAAACAAAGTCATCTAAAAAATTATTCATTGTTTCTTGAACTTTGAAAAGCATTAGCACAAAGCTAAACAAATGTTACTGCTCAAAATGACAATGTAGAAAGTTTTGACATTAAGTACATAAAACAAATTCTAATCACTTGAGCAATAATTGTGCGTGTGTTTTGGATTTTTAACATACCTTTAACAATTGCAGTCATATCGCTACAACATCTGCAGTGTGACAGTTTATAGTGATGTCTTGCACTGGGGCATCATGCCGCAGACACGTAGATTCATGTCCCACCCATTCACATTATTCTGACACCAGGCCGACCAGTCCTAACACTAACCTCTTAATACTGAGCACCAAGCAAGGCAGCAGCAAGTACCATTTTTATAAGCCTTTTTCATGACTTGTCCAGGGTTTGAACTCATGCAGTGGACACTATAACCACTTAGGTCACTGGACTCGTGAGCAATAATTGTGTATCAAAGTAAAAATCAAAATTTTACGATTAAATACCCAGAGATTCACACAACCATATACACAATCGGATACAGTTTGAGTTTTCTGAAACTTAAAATCTGTTAATTTTCCTTGATTAGATCAACAACACATAAAAAATATTTAATTGCTAATATTCACATTTTCTGGTGTCTTTGCCTGTTAAAAATGTTTTCCATGGTGACTTTATTTCATACCATGTTAATGGCCACTACAAGCAATTACAATGAAGTACGATAAACAGAATGAACATCAGCATTAAAGATGAAGACTGAAAGGTTCTTCAAGGCATGCTGGTATCATAACTTTCATATTATGCAGGAAATATCTTTAAGAGCTTATAGTTATTTTGATTTTAAATCCGTACATAAAGCAAAGGAAAAGATGCGACACTAGATCAATCAATAAATAATTATTTCAACTTGAATAACCACCATCATCACAAATGTAGGTGATCCTATTAAATCAGCTAACGAAAATAAACTACAACAGCCCAGACTAATGGTTTGCTTGGCATTGGTGTTTGCTTTGAAGACTCTTACATTCTTAAGCCCTTGCAATAAAGTAGCATTTAAGAAAATGGCTTAAGTTTATCATCTTCCTCCTCCTTATACATGTATCTGTCTCAGATGTTCTTGTTAGCAACATTGTATGTGTTGTATCGGTATATATTGCATTTTAATTTTACCATTTCTTAATATTTTTGTTAATTTTTTAAAATCTTTAAATATGCATCTATTACTGCATGTCTCTCGCTTTCATTGTGTGTATTCATCTTTATAATCATAATACTTCCATTTTTCTATATCTGATTTTTGTTGACAGCAGGAATAATAGCTCTTCATATATAATGCTATTTGTTGACTGCAGGAGTATTAACTTTTCAGATATAATGTCATTTGTTGACAGCAGGAGTAATAGCTCTTCAGATATGTTATTTGTTGATAGCAGGAGTAATAACTCTTCAGATGTAATGTTATTTGTTGACAGCATGAGTAATAGCTCTTCAGATATAATGTCATTTGTTGACAGCAGGAGTAATAGCTCTTCATATGCGTTATTTGTTGACTTCAGGAGTAACAGCTCATCAGATATAATGTTATTTGTTGACTTCAGGAGTAATAGCTCTTCAGATATAATGTTATTTGTTGATTGCAAGAGTAATAGCTCTTCAGATATAATGTTATTTGTTGTTAAATCCAATATTAAATCAAATTTCTTTATGGTTCATGCAGTCCCAGAGAGTTGTTTGTCAAGGACTTTTTACAATGTTTTCAAGTACTTTCAAAACATAAATTAATCCATCACTCAATCAATATGTAGAAGAGTAGAAGAAAAATCAACTAATTTCATCCCATGTTAGGTATTTATCTATTCAGTTTTTGGAAAATACAGAAACAAAAAAAAAATCTGAACTTAAGAGAGATATACTTTATTCAGTTTTTATATTTTATATTCCCTAAGATAAATACATGGATTTTGGGAAAAAATTGAAGGAGTTTAAAAATCAATTTTAAGGACATTTTAAGGATAAGACCAACTTTTTCAAAATTCAAGTTTTTAAGACAACACCATGAATTTCATTTTTCAAGGTCAAAGGACCCACTTTCTTGTATTGTCTTAAAGACATTTCTTCATCTGGTATCTGATTTTGAATCTGATCTTCCATGGGTGATCTTCATACACTTGCTGTTCAACCGTCGATTACTCTGACAAGGTCCTCAAATATGCTACAGAGTTGCAATGGGTAATTGTCATGTATTTACGCCATCTTAGCGCTTCAACTTGGGGTGAATATGGAGGGGGGGATTAACTGCCCCATCATGATGGGTGGGAAACCTCCAAATCAAGTAAGCAGTACCGTATGATCTGGCTCTATCTCATCTAATAAAAACCCGTCTTTATATGACCAATTTTGCTGGAGCCATCAGATAGAGTTCTTGTGAAAAAATGAAATGCTCTGATTTATCCCCCATTTACGAAGGGGTAATTTTTTTTGGCATAGATTCTCTACCTAACAAGAGAGTTTTAAATGAGTAAAAATAATCCTGCAAAAACATTGATTTTATTAATAAAACATAGAACAAATATTTTGAAACCAAATTAACTGCATTAGATATTGAGAAAATGCATGATAAATTTATACCATATAAATATATAATTAAATAATGCTATTAAATAAATTTTCCAAAAATAAATATATTTCTCAAACTAGTATAGTTGTAATGCAAATAATGTATGGATACTGATCAAATATGGATACAGAAGTAAATTTCACATTTACATGTCATAATTTATATAGTAAGCATGATGCACCTCTCCTGTCATTCACTGGAAAAGGTCTATTTTCAAACTCAGCTGCCACTATGGTCTCAGGTCATATGGACAGCGTTCTTTTGCATACCAGGGCCCAGCAACGTGGAATGAATTGCCCAATGAACTTCGACACAAAGACACAGTAATCACATTCAAGAGTGCTCTCAAAACTCACTTATTTTGACTGCAAGAACAAACTTAAAGACCTAATAATGTTTCCTACCTTAAATATTCTCAGCATGTTTTTTCTATGTTTTCTAAATTCATGGTGTTTGTGTTTGTAATCATATCATTATATATGTTTTTTTTTCTTATAGGTGTTGTCTGATGTTGTAAAGTGCTTAGAGCTTCTAAAGATTAGGCACTATACAAAGTCCTCATTATTATTATTATTATTATTATACTTAAGAACAAACATGGCCAAATGGAAAAGGCTATTTATGTACATTTTAGAGACTTTTAATGTCCAAGGCTGACAATATATGCATTTTTCCAACAGATTCCAAAAGACACTTAGACTATTTCAGACATCTTTTTTGACAAATTTGTTTATATTTCAAAGTATAGAACTGCTTAGCTTTAAAAATGGTTAAAGCATAAGAGATGTCTCAGACAATCCAAAAGTGGCTCCAAGTTATAATAAGCCTTACAATGAATGGAAGGTGTGTTTTTATTGTTTTTATCTTTATCAAAGCCTTATAAATGGTAAATATGTTGAAAACAAATCAGAAAATGTTCATTTTGGAATAAATTTAATAACATTAGAGATAATGACCCTATTTATCAAAAATATTTTCAGTGTGATCATATACTTGCTGAAGATTTTAAAAGACAAATTAAAAACCTGAAGACTAATTTCACCAATAAAATAATGCAAACCAAAGTCACCTCACTTTCCTCAATTAATGGAATTTATAAATTTTCAAATATATCTGACTTCAAACTTACCTGAAAGTTTGCTGACATTTAAAGTCAGTGTTAAAACTGAGAGAAATGTCTGGACATGCAGCTAACACATAAATTGTGTGATAGTTCCCAAGTGTAGTCATGTGACTCAAAATCGTATAACTTGAAATTCTGGATTTACTGCCTGTAATTTTCACTAAAAAATACAAAATTCAATTAATTTAAACACCAATCATTATAGCCATTTATGAATCATAATTTTTCCATTCTTACAAATAATTTCATTATTTTTTTAGTCTTCACAAAAAAATTAAATAAAAATAAATTCACATAAAACTGTATTAACGAATTATCTGTGTACATTGGCTGATACCTGCAATGGAAAATCTCAACAAACTTTTAACTGACTCTTAAATGTCCTAGGAAACAACATATTACAATAAAACTAGATCAAGAAATGTTCAAAACTTGTAAAAATGGATATATTGTTTTCAAAATGATAAAGATTATTTTGATGTTTTATGTATTGTTCCATAGTACCTAGCTTTGGAAAGTATTCTGTTTCATTTCTATGTCCTGGAATTGCTTGTTACAAAAAATTTAGAAAATTTCCTTACAGCTAGAACTGGATGCAACAATCACAGTAATCATTGAAGATATGGATCTAGACTATTTTTTACCAGTTAAAATCTATTGCTTTTAAAGTTATATTGTTTATATTATTCAGTGGCTAATAAATGTGCAATAATGCATGTCCAGTTTCAATCTTAACACTGAGCTCTTTAACTTAAAAAATATAACTCTAGCCATTCTTCTCATCTTAGTAAAGGTAAAACCCATTATAACGCAATGCTCAGGGTCCAAATAATAACATCCCAAATATAAGCTGGACTGTGTTAACAAATTTTTCCAAAAACTTCCTCACTGAAAATGTACATCGAAATTTCGATGTCATCAGTTTTAACTAACCTATCATATATCATTTGTCTTGTTTACTGGGTTTCATCAGACATCAAATATACTTCAGTTTTGAATTATATACAGGCCAATATGACGAAAACGGTGCATGGTGGCAACATTAAACGCAGTGCTCGGATAAAAAATATGCTAGGGATACAAATAATTGGCTTTTCTGAGAGCATGTATATAGGATGTTAAAAAGAGAGGTCGCCTTAAATAAAGAAATGTGTGCCATGCTGCCATTGTGTTATAAGTGGAATCGCATTATAACAAATCGCGTTATAACAGGTTTTGCCTATATAATAACTACTATTCTGCTGATCAAGCAGAAGCAGACCTGCCAACCCTGGCAAGTCCGTCTCAGTAAGGCAGTTGATTTTTTTCCATAAGATTGACCAGTTTTCAGTAAGGTGTAACAAAATATCAATAACTGTTTGTAAAGCTGCAAAACATAATTAAAAGTTTGAAGCACTGACAATAAACATTATGTTCAACTGAAAAGTTTGTAAAGTACATGTAGACTTTATTTAAAATTAGTACAGTAGCACAAACTGTAGTTCCAAACCTTATCCAGCTCGATGGATTGTTGCTATCTCTCAAATTTGACATAATTCTTTGAAATTCTTTACCATTTCACATGATGACGGCAATCATATCTCCCTCTACGAGACTTACTCAAATTGGCACATGATATCCAATAATGTAATTGTGTCCTTTCCAGCTTTTATTCACAAGAATCTGAATACTATATTTTTTCTTCTGTGTTGATTATTAACACTTTTCTAGAAGCTTATTTTCCCTTTCATCTTAAACATGCATCACTTTCTGTATGCCATTTTTAAAAACTCTATAAACAGTTTGATCATGCAGACGCTTCGCATGAACAAATAGGTGCAGTTCAAAGCGCCTGGGGTGCTGCTGTAAAGTTTGTCTGGTTCACTGACTAATTTCAATAATTCTAAGATGAAACTGGGATCCAAATAAAACATGGATGAACCAATTATCTGGATTCTTCAGTAACAATCATTTTTGTGTAGTTTTTGCTAGTATGCCATAAGTCAGTATTTTAAGGGTAATTTTCTTAACACTTGTGGCAAAATCGTAAGAGTTGGCAGGTCTGCAGAAGTGGTAATTGAAAATTGGGGAAGACCACTATAACCTAGAGAAGCAAATGACCTTGTAGCACTTTTGATGCTAAAACATAAAAAATTAATATGGTTAATATAATTTTTAGCACAGGCGGTCTGGAGTTGTGAGGTTGTGAATGGATGTCTAACATATTATGATCAGGTAACATGTTAGCAAATGGAAATATTTACCTTCAATATTTGCTTTCAAGTCTAGTCCAAGTATAAAAAACTGCACAGACCTAGATCTTCCATCATATAATGTGTCATCCAATCTGGATCTCTGTATTTTGTTAGGAGTAATCTTTATATGAACACCATATACCCTGATCTGCTAGCACATGATGCAATGGCAAATTGGGGTCTATGTTGCTTGCAGTTGGACTCGATTTATAGACAAGTAAAGATGGTAAGTACATGAACAAACAAATGTCATAAATATTCAAATATAATATCCACTCCAAACTTCACTGCTGAGTAGACAGCAAAAAGAGCTACAACTTCACTTCTGAGGAGATAACATGAATAATTACAACCTCACTTATAAGATAACAAAAGTAATTACTACTTCACTAGCGAGGAGATGGCAAAGTAATTACAACCTCATTTATGAGGAGGCAGCAAAAGTAAATACTACTTCACTGATGAGGAGATGGCAAAGTAATTACAACCACAGTTATGAGGTTGTAAACCAAAAGTAATTACTACTTCACTAGTGAGGAGATAGCAAAAGTAATTACTACTTCATTGGTGAGGAGATTGCAAGAGTACATGAGTAATTACAAATTTTAAAACATTAATTACTAATGATAGAACACTGAATAAATAAATTGCTGACAGGCTAAATTAGACTGAAGTAACTAGATTGTTAATACCATAACGCAAAATATATCACAGCTAGAAGAATAGTAGTTACTTTCAGGGGAAAAAGAAGGGTAACTGAAATGAATGACGAGGTAACACTGTTTTACCTGTAGATTTACCCGTAGAAAAGGAGCATTGATTGTTTTTATATAGTTTAGGAAAATCTTATTTTGGAATATCTAACAAGTAAATAATCATTCTTACTATTTAAGTCACAAAGAAATCATTCATACATATCATCTGTCAGCACACGAGTTCTCACTGCTTTTATTTGTCTGCATGCCTTTATTTGCCTTTACTTGTCTCTGTGTGCCTTTATTTGTATGCCTTTGTCTGTGTTCCTTTATTTGCCTATGTAAATTTATTTCCCTGTGTGCCTTTATTTGTCTGTGTGCCTTTATTTGTCTGTATGCCTTTGTCTGTGTGCCTTTATTTGCCTATGTAACTTTATTTGTCTGTGTGCCTTTATTTGTCTGTATGCCTTTATTTGTCTGTATCTACATGGTGAAATATTCATTATGTAAAAGAGAGGCACGTAAATTCTCTGTGTACAAGTGATTTTGTGACTTTCCATTCATGAATATTAGAAATGGTCCCTATAATTCAAATATAACACAGAAATAACATAAAGCCAACGTACAAAAACAGAGTGAAAATATACAGCATTTAGAAACAAAAATAAGAGCCATGTATGATGAAAGGCAACATTCAATTGTTTAAATGTCAGTTTTAGTGTAAAAAAATAAATATAAAAGAAGGGTCCCAAACAAAGCACTGTCTCACCTGCAATTGATGATGTACCACAATTAATACCAGTCTGACTAGCAATCTATGATGTACCACAACTTAATACCAGTCTGACAAGTAATCTATGATGTACCATAACTAAATACCAGTCTGACTTGCAATCTATGATGTACCACAACTAAATATGTCTGACTAGCAATCTATGATGTACCACAACTAAATACCAGTCTGACTTGCAAAAACTTGACCAGTCTCATAACAATGATCAGTCTAATGTTGATGTTGCCATCCAAATAGTAATACGTGTCTCACCATCTTCTAAATGCAAGCATAACAAAAAATACAAACACAATTCCGGTAAAAGCTCACAAATTGGTTTGACTCTGGAACTATTCCAAAGTCAGATCTCTACCTGAGAATTTAACTGTGAAATCATAGTCTTTCAAGATCACTGGTCTTGAACTGCTTTTATTATTAACACTTTTGCTTATTAATCCAATGCCTTTCTATTCACAGGGTAATGTGCAGTTCTTTTTGTCCATAAAATATTGAAATCACTTGGTTGTACTGAATTTGGACTCTTCTGATTGAAGTATATTTGGTACTGATGGCTTAAGCAATCCTGCTGTGCTCTGTAACCTGGAGAAGAAAAAAACAACACATACATAAATTGTATATACTTGTTTATAAGCTGTTCCAATTGCAAACTAGACCCAGATTTACCACTGTACAATGCATGACAGATCTGGGTTTATGAAGTTGGTTAGGAGTAATCAGTAAAAACAAACAAAACAGGCCTTTATCAACCGTTGCATAATGCACTGGCAGATCAGGGTCATATTATTTGCAGCTGATCCCACTTGTATATGAGGATCTACAGTAGTCTTTCATGGATTTGAGTGATGAATCTAAGTCCTTAATAATATCTATTTTATATCTCCAAAACATTATAGATACTGTAGTACCTGACCACATAGCAATGGTAAGGTCTCTTTCTAAGTTATCAATATCGTAGATACTGTAGTACATGACCACATAGCAATGGTAAGGTCTCTTTGTAAGTCATCAATATCATAGATACTGTAGTACCTGACCACATAGCAATGGTAAGGTCTCTCTGTAACTCCTTAACATTGTAGAGACTGAAGTATCTGGCCACATAGCAATGGTAAGGTCTCTTTGTAAGTCATCAATATCGTAGATACTGTAGTACCTGACCAAATAGCAATGATAAGGTCTCTTTGTAAGTCATCAATATCGTGGATACTGTAGTACCTGACCACATAGCAATGGTAAGGTCTCTTTGTAAGTCATCAATATCATAGATACTGTAGTACCTGACCACATAGCAATGGTAAGGTCTCTTTGTAAGTCATCAATATCGTAGATACTGTAGTACCTGACCACATAGCAATGGTAAGGTCTCTTTGTAAGTCATTAATATCGTATATAATGTAGTACCTGACCACACAGCAATGGTAAGGTCTCTTTGTAACTCCTAAACATTGTAGATACAGTAGCACCAACCACAAAGCAATGATAAAGTCAAAAAGAATCTCTTAAGCGGATGGATACTCTACTGTCCAAAAAAGAATTTCAAGGAATTCAAGATAACACAATTTCTTTTGAAACCATCTCAAGAATTCTTGATTGACCTAGTAGTGTCTAACTACAGACAACACTGATACTGATTGGTTTACACTTAATACATCAACAGAATTGAGTACATGTTGTTTCTCTACTGCTTAGACCCAGATCTACATAAACATTATGCACACAGCAGAACAAAATGATATAACAATGATCCTTGGGATGTTTTACCTAAACTGTCTGATATGTTAAACACCATCAGGTTTTAACAAACAGTCATGTCTAAGCAAACACAATCATGTCTAAAAACAGTCATGTCTGAACAAACACAATCATGTCTAAAAACAGTCATGTCTAAGCAAACACAATCATGTCTAAACAAACACAATCATCTCTAAACAGTCTTGCCTGAACAAAATGAATTCTGCCATAATACGTACAGCAAATTAAACAATTACAAGCTTCATGCAGACAATTAATGGCTTACAGATAAATTGCTGTTATCTGTAATCCTAATGGGCAGATCCGGGAAAAGGTTGGTTCTGAATCATTTCAATCAATGTATACCATGTATACATTTATAAAGTTTGGTAAGCGTTGCAACATTATTTAGCATGAATATATGTGGCTCTTTTGCCTATTTAGTATGAATATTTGTGGCTCTTTTGCATATTTAGTATGAATATATGTGGCTCTTTTGCCTATTTAGTATGAATATTTGTGGCTCTTTTGCCTATTTAGTATGAATATCTGTGGCTCTTTTCCTATTTAGTATGAATATCTGTGGCTCTTTTGCCTATTTAGTATGAATATCTGTGGCTCTTTTGCCATTTTAGTATGAATATTTGTGGCTCTTTTGCCGAATTGAGCATGAATATTTGTGGCTTTTTTGCCATATTGAGTATGAATATATGTGGCTCTTTTGCCTATTTAGTATGAATATCTGTGGCTCTTTTGCCTATTTAGTATGAATATTTGTGGCTCTTTTGCCTATTTAGTATGAATATTTGTGGCTCTTTTGCCATATTGAGTACGAATATTTGTGGCCTTTTATGTAGCATGCACACTAAAATCCAGCTGTTCTAAATATTGCTTTACTGAATGCTGAAAATTATTAAAGTACAAAATAATTCTTAATTAAAAGTGCTGAACTTGTTTAAGTAGTGGACATGGGTTTCCACTGTTAAACATAAGGCTAGGGTTCACATAACAAACACACAATGACCAAAACATCTTAGATCCAGTAAGGATTATAATTCTGGCAAATAAAAAACTAAAATACTGGTCATCGACCTCTAACAGAATACCACTAAATGCTGATTATATAAAAACTGGTAATGAACTCTTCTGGTTAAAAAGTGTTCCTAAGAAAACTTGTTCAATGTATGTTAACATTTACATACAAATAAAATTACCAGACAGAACACAGTCTACTTACAAATAACACAATAACCAGACAGAACACAGTCTACTTACAAATAAAACAATAACCAAACAGAACACAGTCTACTTACAAATAACACAATAACCAAACAGAACACATTCTCTGAATGAAATCATATTGCACATTAATCTGGATTATAGGATGTAACCAAACTTACCAGAAATTCATCCCACTAAAACAATGTGATTGAATTCATTTGTAAATCCCTAATTCTGGTTTTTCAGAATGGAACAACTTCTATTTAATTTCCCCAAAAGATGTATATCAGTCTCACGATGGCCACTGTTAGCTTTTTGTACCTTGTAATGAATCTAAAAAACTATACTCTGTAATCAACTACAACTGTGAATCCAGAAATCCTGATTCTTTAACATGTGAGAAATATAGAGTAATTTGAAATTTATGTAAAACCAATGCTAACTTCTCCCCTCCGAACAGGATAAAAATGTCAAAAGTGCTGGCACAATCTATCCCCACAGGATTACTGCTGACCAAAGTTTTATGCATCTAGCTTATTGGAGTATGAGTTCAAGGACATACATATGCACAGACAGACTGTATTACAATATTTATGTGCATCTTTAAAAGCATGGGGATAATTATTAAGGACATCTTCAAATGAAGAAAATCGCAAGAATATTTCTTTTTGTGTAGATAATACTAAGAAAGCTTGCCAATGTGACTACAGTTACTCTGTTATTGCCTTCTCCTAAAGGATCTCAACTTGTATACTCCACATGACAACTTAGACACACAGTTCCAAAGACAGAAGGCAAATAAATGTAGTACATCACATAACATCATATCATGTTCATGTGCAGCAACAGTATCTGGCAAGGCAGAGTCTCCCAAATTCGAGATGAAATGTGTACCATCCTAGAATAAATCCCTGTAGTTAGCCAATGGAAGCATGAAAACTCAACAATATAACATAGAATATTGGACAAGGAAGTAAAAATTTAATCCCACTGACAATTGCTTCACTTGCTTATTCATGGATTTGTTAGGAAATCAACTTACATTTGTTTGATCCTCAGTGCTTTCTCTTGTGTGTCGGCATCGGTGAAATGGAATGAAAAGGAATCAGGTACACTCCTGCATAAAGCCTGGCTTTCAGTGTTTGTGGGTGTGCTGGATCGCCTGGCATCCTCCTCTGTGTCCATCGCAAAGGTGTCATCATTGGCTGATTCCAGCTTACCATGATGCTGGGTGTACACTGTTCCCTCAGGACATCGAATAGGGGAGCAAAAACTGGATGAGATTGCATCTGACCTGAGGCCCTGTACTGACCTCATTAGTGTATCATCACCATCTGGAAAAGAACAGCTGACTGACATTGTCATCCACGAATCCAAAAAATGAACAAAAACTTTCAGTGAATATTTGTTCAAAATTTCATGAATATCAGTTATTGGAACCAAATAAAATGTTAAAAGGAAAAGAATGAAAAAAGGAATTATGCAAAAATTATTGTCATAGAATGGATGTTGGACTGGACAATTTAACCATGTCCGTCCACACTGTTGGACTAGATAATGTAACCATGTCTGTCCACACTGCTGGACTGGACAATGTAACCATGTCCATCCACACTGATGGACTGGACAATGTAACCATGTCTGTCCACATTGATGGACTGCACAATGTAACCATGTCCATCCACACTGTTGGACTGGACAATATAACCATGTCCATCCACACTGATGGACTGGACAATGTCACCATGGACAATGTAACCATGTCCGTCCACACTGATGGACTGGACAATGTAACCATGCCGGTCCACACTGTTGGACTGGACAATGTAACCATGTCCGTCCACACTGTTGGACTGGACAATGTAACCATGTCCGTCCACAATGATGGACTGGACAATGTAACCATGTCCGTCCACACTGTTGGCTATGGGCGGAACAAACTTACAGGCTATAATTTTGGAAACTGTATAAACAACGTTTAATACAGACACCATAATTTGCTGTTCTTGATTCCTCTTCCATCTGCTGACTTAGTGGCCCAACTCTTGCCAGTCTCCATTTCCATTCTCTAATTATTTTCTAATCCAATCTGCTAGTTTTAACATTGTAAAGTTTAAAATGGAGATGAAACAAACTCTTTCCAATTTGTATTATTTTACCACATAACCTTATGAACAATTAAATGGTTTGATTATGAAGAAGTCTGGGCTGAGGACAATCAGATTTGTGGAAAGTGCAGGCTAGGGCCACTCAGATTTGAAGAAAGTCTCAACTGAGGCCAACCCAATTTGTGGAAAGTCTTGCTGAGGCCATTTAGGAATGTCTGGACTTGTGATACTATGATTTGTGTAAAGTCTGGACACAAAAGCCAATTTGACTTGTGGAAAGTCTCACAAGGGACAAAGCAATTTGTTTTGACAGTTATACTGTTTAGAAATCCTGAGTCTGAAACAAATGTCTTTCAGACTTGCATTCAAACGCATCTGTGCATATTAAATACATTCAACCAATTATATGGAAGCTACCGAAAAAAATGCCTGACCTTTGTTTAATTTTTAAAATAATTTTCTTTGCAACATACATTTAGTGCCTTTAAGTTTCACGTTAAGATAATTTTAGCAACAAAATTCTGAAGTTCTCTATTGGATTTCGGAAATGTTTCTTTATGGTTTGGGGCCATTTCATGCATACCTTGTTTAAACACAGGGTTTGACACTTTATACACGACAAGCCTTTTTTTATTATCCTGGTTGAAAATACGATATTATAATATTAGCTATTCTAATATGGGAATTGCATGTTCTTTCAGAGTACAGTTTTTGTTTTCAAAACTCCATCCAACATGTCTAAATGATTTATGTACCTAGCAATACTGTATTTACCATACATTTTGGGACATGATAAAAAATCTTTTTTTCCTGTCCCTGAGCTTATAGTGAAACTGTTTTTCAAAATAGTTCATGTCACAAGACTTAAGAAACAAAATAAATCTGTGTTGAATTTGTGACACCCCACAGCATGCTACAATACAATAGATAAACAAAATGCTCATGTGATAATAAAATGAAAGAAACTAACCTTACATTGTTATCACCGATTCCTCTTTTCTTCATCCGTGAGCAATTTATTAACGAAAGAAATATTTCCACAAACTCTGTATATGTATCATATGCATCCATACTACATCGTGTATCACTTGTGTCAGACAGTGTATAACACATTGTTCACTGACATGAATATAGAAAAACTAATCGTGTTTGGTTGTACTCAAAGGTTTGAATATGTTATCAGATTGAACACTGGATCCAACAAAATCACAAGAGAAAGAGAGAAATATCACCCAACTGCTTAAAGGCATTGCCATTCATGCATGACATGGTGTAAGGTACAAAATAGCCAAGATTTTATTACATCCATATATGTTAAATATATGACAGTATCTCACAAATACAAATTATTATCTGAAAATATGTTCCCTGTCAGTGCAAATTACAATCTTTGCTCTAACATGGGTTACAAAATGTATTATTAAAGCAAGTTACTGATGTGTATAATATTTCCCGGCAAACATCAATGCCCATTTGTATCAATTACAATTGCAGATGGCAAACAAATAAAAGCCCTGGTAGTGAATAAACACAACTGGTAGTGAGCATTAAATGCTATGTTTGAACAAGCCAGCAGAATATCAAATATAAAGTTATTTTATTATAAAGCAACCTGACCCCAGAAGCCAACTTTGTATTTTTTAAGAGTGGTAATTATATATATATATATATATATATATATATATATATATATATATATATATATATATATATACATACACACACACACACACACATAAGCACACAAGCATAAAGTTGGCTAAAGTGGGGAAGCCAACTTTGGTTTCTTTTTACTGGTATTCACTGGAATTTTAAAAGTAAATTGAAACAATGGAACAAACTGTAAGGTGACACATTGTAGTGATTCCTGCAGGGACATCAATGACCCAGTGTCTTCCAGAAGATTTCGAGGAGAAAATAAAATCATATGATGAATTCATGAAGTCAGAAGAGAAGATGATTTCACCAACAATATGATCATTAACATGGATGAAACTCCAGTGTACTTGGATCTCATTCTTAGACGGACTGTTAATTAGAAGTGGGTTGTTATTGTTGTTGTTGTTTTTGTTGTTGTTGTGGGGTTTAACGCCATTTTTCAGCACATGATAGGCTATGCATGGCGGCCAGTATTAATGGTGGAGGCAGAACCCGGGAAAACCCTAGGAAGAACCACTGACCCATAAGAAGCTACTGGCAAGCTTTCTCACATACCCACATTGGCCGAATCCTAGACTCGAACCCACGCAGACAGAGGTGAGATAGCAGTGACCTGTAACATAGAGCGCTTTAGACCACTCGGCCACTCAGGACCCAGAGAAGTGGGTTAGAAGTGAGAATTTGCACAAATGGTGCAGCTAAAAAATCAAATATTAGTCCTGGCAGCTTCCACAAATGGAAATGTGTTGCCTCCAATGATACTTTTCATAGCATAAGGGAGGTAAAAAATATTCATGCACTGAAAGGATGGATTGTACATGTGCAGGAAAAGGCTTGGGTTGATGAGGTGATGCTGCAGTGGAATAAGTTTTATCTTATGAATACATTTTTGTATTTTTGTAAAATAAAATTTAAGTTTTACTGCATTTTCTGATATGTAATTTTTGAATGATTTAAAAGGTGTCCTTT
Source organism: Sinohyriopsis cumingii (assembly GCA_028554795.2). Classification (NCBI taxonomy): domain Eukaryota; kingdom Metazoa; phylum Mollusca; class Bivalvia; order Unionida; family Unionidae; genus Sinohyriopsis; species Sinohyriopsis cumingii. The sequence continues at coordinate 134,324,400 of CM068828.1, forward strand.
AACATACAATTTGACAAAAAAAGATTTGTCCCAAAACGTACAGTGAACAAAAAAATATTTACTTTGATAATTAATTTATGGTCTCCCAAGAAATATGGTGTCCCAAAATATACAGTAGATCATACAAGAACAATAATCATACACATTTTACTCATGCCCAAAATCTTCCCTTATGCTCTGGCACAAGTTTGTACAAAGAAAACTGTGGAAGATTTTTCTATATCCATGGTAAATTCCTTGTGAAAAGGAAAACACTCTATATATATATATATATATATATATATATATATATATAGTAAACATAGTCCAAAAAGTACTGATTCATGCTAGTAATCAAACTGAGATCAAAATCTTACATGGATTAGAAAATCCGGCTTACTTGTTTTCTCCTGGTTCTCTAAAAGACCATCATCATTGAGCTTTTCTGCTTTCTCAGCAAACTTAATCTGGGCAACGGGGAAATTTCTTCTTGTGTTGTAATCCACGAAGGTCAATTCTTGTACCTAAAATAATATCAAGTACAAAATAAGAAATGAAGTTGTCAGAAGAAGCAAAGATTGCATGCGCACCACACATTTCTTTGAGTGGTAATGCTGCACTTAATAGAATGAACATTCATTTCAAGTTTGATTGACTTATATGTATAAGCAAGAACTCATTAAAACATCCAAGGTGTACAGAATTATTGGATTGTAAAAAGTAGGTCACAGTGACCTGTTTTTATATACTATACAGTAGAGTTGTCCCTCACTATAAAGCCCCTCAGTATACCACTGCCAATCTTACAACAGGGGTAAGGTCATGAATCTCATAAATTTTGTTGTATTTTACTTTATTATTGCAGCCTAATTATTTCTATCAATTTTAGTTTGTGGCTAATAAACAATTACAATGTAATTCATCTCATTAAATATCCTAATTTTGTGTTTTAAAGAACTGCTATGACACTGCCTTGTTAGAATATTCCTCAAAATGATGTTCTCTCACCTATTAAACTTTCATTTCTTCCATGAACAGTGTCATAAAGAGGGAGTACTTACTCCTCTGCTTGCATATACCATATTTGCTGGCCAATAAAAGTCAATGTGAAGTGTAAGTTGAATTCGTTCCTTTTGTAAATTTTCCGTCCTTCACCCACATAGGTTGATGCGGAGTAAAAGGCAAGGAAAGATCAATACCCTGGCTTTGTCTTTTTCACTAGCAGCTTTCAGTTTCATGAATATTATATGCATCTCGGAATACTTTAGTCTTTGTCATGGTTATTCAGTTTCTAAAGTGTTCTATTCTAAGACACATATAGGTAAAATATTTAAACTACATATATTATTAGTGTATGATGCTTTAGCGTAATAACATCTGATGTATGTGATTGTAATAACATCTGATACATGTGATTGTAATAACATCTGATGCATGTGACTGTAATAACATCTGATGTATGTGATTGTAATAACATCTGATGTATGTGACTGTAATAACATCTGATGTATGTGATTGTAATAACATCTGATGTATGTGATTGTAATAACATCTGATGTATGTGATTGTAATGCTGATGATCATGTATATATTTTAAAATCTTTCTCAATGCCAGGTCCCAGATGTTTTCTGATACAATCTCTTTCCATAAATGATAATATTTTTTTACGCATCATTTTTTGTACTTTGCAAAAAATAAATTTTACATAAAAAAACATAACATACAATCAGTGATTTGAATGACATAATCCATACATAATCCGATTCAGAGCATATGATGAAGCCCAGACTTCCTGGTCAAGAAGTATTAATTTATAGGCCAACAAATGTGGTACATGTTTCGTGACTGTACAAGAAACAGTCACAGAACTGACCGTAACATAAAAGGTGCACATTATTACTGTAACTTAAAAGGTAGGTCACTGTGACCTATTTTGATATTTTGCTGTGGTAGTCCTTGGGATGCATGCACATATCTAATTTGATGATGGTATATCCACAAAAGTCCCAGAAACAAACCTAAATGTAAAAGGTGTGCCAAAATAAAAACAGGTCACAGAGGCAATAGTATCTGAGATACTGACTTAAATATAAAATGTGTACATTTCCTAATGTCAATGCTCATACAACTACAACATGTGGGTATAGCATAGAACAGGTGGGGAAATGCTGGTATCAACTATAACAACTATAACATGGGGTATTTCATAGTGATGGAGAGCCAATGCCGATATCAACTACAGCACTGGGGTATAGCCTAGTGTAGGCATGCTAAGAAAGTGACTTGCAACTTTTACAATATAGGATAAAGAAGAGCAGTCAGAAAAACAGTACAGCATTTTAACCATTTGGTATGCTTGTAGCTTGCACTGAACTGTAGGGAAATAGAACTCTAACCAATAAACAACTGAACTTAAAATATAACTTGCAAATGATTGGTTTTGCATCTTTTGCATTGTGAGTGTAACAGCTTGTGATTATTGAAGGTATTGTTTCAACTGCTAGCACTGAAGCATACCAGGCCTGAATTTCAACTACTAAACACAAGTCTGGACTTAAAAATTATCTACTCAAATATCTTAATTCTAGACCTTAATTAAAACTTGTGTTGGATAAAATACGGTCAGTTCATATAAAAATACTGTTTTTTTTTTTCCCTTTCTCATGCTGCTCTTTAAGGGAGTTTTGACTGTGCTATGTCAAATATGATTCCTTTAGAAAATTTGCACTGCTTATACAAAGTCATATAAATATAAAACGTTAATACTATTTTTGTGCAGGCAGCATGTGAAGAATTTTAGTTGCACAATCCAACAGTTTGTCTAAACTGAACACCTGGCCATAGCTCACACAAATTCAATTTTCCCAAAATATAAGAATTTTGCAAGATACATAATATCATTATGAAATCATGCCTCCATTGCAAAACTCAATGTGATGAATTTTTTCTTCCAATAAGTGTTTTAAAGAAAATCTAACATGCAGAACTATCCCAAAATACTCTGTTCTTACAAAAATCAGTATAAGATGAAATTACCTGAGATTCTAACATGGTGACTCGGTTGTTGAGGAGTGTCAGTTGGGCAGAGAGGTTATCAAACTTCTTGTGAATCTGTTCCTCCAACTGGCTGATATAAGGGTCTGGTATAGCATTTTTATTCTGACTCATGGTGGTATCAACTCTATGCACAAGGTCTTCCATTGTCTGAAAAGAGATAGAGGGCAATACTACTATAGTGACACTTTTTACTGTACCAAAAAAAGACCATCTTTGTTAGCATTTATTTAAATCCACAGATTTTGTAAAAAAGCTAAATTTGCCTTAAACATTAGACCATCTTCACACCGAATCTACTTTTCCTCATCTGTATTAGTGGTCTTCATTTGGAAGTTTTCCTGCATTTTGCTATTTTAATAGTAGACTTTGTCATTTCTTATTCACACAGACATGTTGGCTCCACACCCTGCTACATAAACATGTTGGTATTACACTCTACTGCAAACATGTTGGTATTACACCCTATTATATACATGTTGGTATTACACCCTACTACATACAAGCTGTTATTACACCCTATTATATACATGTTGGTATTACACCCTACTGCATACATGCTGGTATTACACCCTATTATATACATGTTGGTATTACACCCTACTGCATACATGCTGGTATTACACCCTATTATATACATGTTGGTGCCACACCCTACTACAAACATGTTGGTATTACACCCTACTGCATACATGTTGGTGCCACACCCTACCACATACATGTTGTTATTACACCCTACTACATACATGTTGGTATTACACCCTATTATATACATGTAGGTGCAACACCCTACTTCATACATGCAGGTGCCACAGCCTACTACAGACATGCAATTGCCACACTACTGCATACATGTAGGGTGTTAAGACAGTGATGACACTATCCCAATACAGATTGACCTTGAGCAGATTTTGACCTTGAATAGATTTCTGAGACCTTCTAAACCATCTGTGAGAGATAAACATGCTGGATCTTACTGGACACAGATGGTGCCTTAAAACCACATGATGCACATTGAAAATACATATGTGAAATAAAATTTACTTTCTCTGGTGGAGGGGGGATTTTTAATGATGCAATATTTAACTATTACTATTGTGCAGCTAACCTTTTTGGGATGGATACCCTTGTCTGTATGATGAAATTTTCATCCTCCCATAAGGTCGCTTTCTGGAAGGTTCCAGAAGCCTGTCCTATGACCCCGCAAATGACCAGTAGTTTTCATCATTTTTATGGACAATGACCATTAGAGGGACATCAGTATTGGCTGGGAGCAGGGTATCTGGTAATAGCAACAGAAAACTATTGCATCACTAAAACTGGTTTTACCCCCCCACCAACCAACCAACCAAACAGCCCTTAGGACAATACATTTTAAGATCAGCAATATGGTGACTATTGCGTAGGTGAATTTTCCAGTATGGTGGGTGGCTGATGACCCCATAAAAGCTAGAAAAGAATACAAGGAAATACCCACCTTTACAGTAAGAGTGTTGATTACAGTAAGCTGGTATTCATTTGAACCACTTTTTGTGCCACAACTACAGGCCCTAAAGAAAAAATGCATTTGCTTTTGGTGTGCCAAGGAGCAAAGATGAAAGGTGGAGAAGGTAGTGTGAAGAATTCATCACATCCTCCAACAATGAATGAGTTAGACCAGCCCAAAAGTTGACACAGTCATGAACCTCACGAGCTTTAAATTCCATGAGGGAAAGGTCCTGATAGTTAAAACAATCCACACTGCCCGACATATAAGTCGATTTTAATTATCCCCAGCACACATACAGCTGAGACTTGAGATAAGTACATGGGGCTGAATTTATTGATGGAAGCTGGGTGTTTACTAAAAGGCTTAGCAAAGAAGACAAACTGACCCTTAGCTGCCACGGAAATGCAGCCAGCCTAATTCTAGCAATAAGGTAAGAAGCCCACTCCTACATCTCATAGATACTAAAAACAGCAGGAAAACTGTCTTGTCTTAAAGGTAAAGTTCTCAAAAGAAGCTTCAGCCTAATGTTCAAAGGTAGTTTTGGTTTAGAACCATAAGATACACAAGAAATTTCATCTTGGCATTAGAGAGTTAGGCATTAATTTTTGTAGCTCACCAAACTGATGGCTAGACATTTAGAAAATTTGAGTGTGCTGGAAAGGGCTGCCCTATAGCCCTTGATGGTACAATACAAGCATTGTGTCTCTTCAAAAAGGAAGAGAGGAAAATCAGCCACTACATTCACAGATGGACCGCTAGGATCAATGCTTCCTACTGCACCAACAGCACAAAATTCTCCATCTGTCATGTTAGACCCTGGATGTCGAGTTGCTCTTGGCCAGAATGATATACTTTGCAGCTTTGTTCAGATGGAGAGATTGTCTGACACGAACCAAGCATGAAGGTACGTAATCTGTGGGCTGATGTCTTGAGAGAGTCCCTGTGCTGTGACAGGAGGTCCCTTCTCCTGGATCAGGCTGTCAGTGAGAAGATCATTGGACCAAAATTGGTGGGCCTACAGAGGAGCCATCAAAATCAAAATGAGCTGAGCGGTGAAAGGTGTAAGCAAGCTGACAATACCACTTCTGGCTAAAAGCATCCACTGCCCAGGCTCTCTGGTCAGGGACTGGGGAGCATAAAAGGGGAATTTTATGTTTAGCCTTGCATAAAGAAGTCTACCAATGGCATCCCCCAAAGTCTGAACAGGGAATCTGCTATAGACTGATGTTGAGACAATACAGTGATGACACTCTAGCCCTGAATTGACACCACTGGCCACCAAAATATTCTTTTCGCAAGGAACGTGGCAAACTCAGAGGGTAATCACTTCTGATGGTGCCTAGTGACGGATATTCCAAACATTCATACAGAGAGAAGGTACATGTGTGCAACACAGACTCCTAAGGTATGTGACCACTGATGTATTACAGGGATCTCTTATTTTGTTGAAAAACCTCTAACTGCGTCCAATTCAACTGGTAAAACCACATGGCATCTCCCAAAGTCTTCTTGTGTTGTAACATTGTAGGATTCAGGAAGCTTGATACATGTCCAGCTATAGCACCTTGGCATTGTTACACTGTAGTACTCATGGAGCCAGATGTACACCTTTTAGGAATCCCCTGGTTGTGTTCAGTTGCAACACCCAGAAAGGCAGATGTATGCCTAGTAGGAATTCCCAGGCCCCATTAAGCCAAAGCACTCAAGAATCCTGATGTTTACCTAGTAGAGGTCCCCAGGTCTTGTTAAGTCAAAGCAATCAAGAATCCTGATGTTTACCTAGTAGAAGTCCCCAGTTCTTGTTAAGTCACATCACTCAAGCATCCTGATGTTTACCTAGTAGACATGCCCTGGTCTTGTTAAGTCAAAGCAGTCAAGAATCCTGATGTTTACCTAGTAGAATCCCCAGCTCTTGTTAAGTCAAACCATTCAAGATTCCTGATTTGTACTTAGTAGAAGTCCACAGGTTTGTTAAGTTAAAGCAATCAAGAATCCTGATGTTTACCTAGTAGAGGTCCCCAGGTCTTGTTAAGTTAATGCAATCATTAATCCTGATGTTTACCTAGTAGAGGTCCCCAGGTCTTGTTAAGTTAATGCAATCATTAATCCTGATGTTTACCTAGTAGAGGTCCCCAGGTCTTGTTAAGTTAATGCAATCAAGAATCCTGATGTTTACCTAGTAGAAGTCCCCAGGTCTTGTTAAGTTGTAGCACTGTGATGAATGCCCAATATGGTCAATGTCAACAGTTTATAACCACTTAACTTGTAGCTATGTCACAATAATTTTCATTACTCCTATTTACCATGTGTGATTTATGATCGAAATTATGCCCAATTATGTCAGTTTGCCATGTGGTTCTTGATTGAAATTATACCTAATTTTGTGAGTTTTCCATGTGTGATTCAGCTGGATTGAAATTATACCTAATTATGTGAGTTTTCCATGTGTGATTCAGCTGGATTGAAATTATACCTAATTTTGTGAGTTTTCCATGTGTGATTCAGCTGGATTGAAATTATACCTAATTATGTGAGTTTTCCATGTGTGATTCAGCTGGATTGAAATTATACCTAATTATGTGAGTTTTCCATGTGTGATTCAGCTGGATTGAAAAAGAGCTGCAGAAGAGGGTCACTAACCCACTGGCCTCTCAAGAAATGACAGACTATCACAATCAGTCTCAAGGGATGATTCCAACATTCAAATTCTGTCACCCCCCAAATTTTTGTGAGAAATACACCAAATTGTCCTCACAAAATGAGTACTTTTGGGAATTTTACCACATAGACTTAGTTTTTAACCTCATAAATTTCATTTCTTGTAATTTCTGTTCCAATTTATTTTCAGATTTGCCTTTATAGCTGATGCAAAAAAAATGTATTTTAAACCAAAATGACTAACAGTTATATAATTTGTTCTTGTTTTGTAGAGATGTTGCCTTTTTTAAAAAGTATTGTAGTAGAAGTTTCTGCTGTTGTCACTTTCTTGGTATTAAAATAGCTTAATTTATATAAAAAGTCTTTAATATGAACATACACGTTTATTTATCTAACATAATATCAATTAAGGCTGCAGGATAATAACTCTTTTTGTTACTTGCAGGTGTTGTTACTGGCAAAAAAGTACCTTATAATCGTATGGCACCTTTAGCTATGTTCACAATGAATTCAAGTTCTGTGTTTTTAAAACAAGGAATCTTTGCAGGTTATTTAACAAGCAGACACAAATTTAAAAAAAAAGCAATATTAAACAGAATTTAAAACTATATTCCATTTTCAATTAAAAAAGCATGAAATAGAATGTGATAAAAACCATGAATTGGTTCATTCAAAGTAGTCAAAAAGTCATTTGCGTTTAACACCAGACCATGATAACCTTGGCAGATGAATTTCAATCCATGTGTTGAATATAAGTAACTAAAAAAAAAACAAAATGTATATACCATCCATTACCAATATGTTCTGTCAACTATCCAAATAGCTAGACAACAAAAAGAGTGTCAATTATGGAAGCAATACATGACAACATATGTTGGATAATACCAATACATACAGGGTCCAGGGGCCCAGAGTGGCCGATTGGTCTAAAGCGTTCTCCATTATAGATCACTGCCATCTTACCTCTGTCAGCGTGCGTTCAAGTCTAGGATTTGGCTAACATGGGTATGTGAGAAAGCTTGCCAGGTGGATCTTCCTGGGTCCTTCCTCCACCATTAATATTGGCCGCCATGCATAGCCTATCGTGTGCTGAAATATGGAGTTAAACCCCACAACAACAACAACATACAGGGTCCATGCTAGGAGGTGATTCAGACAAAAAAGTCAGCTCAGTATATCTCATTTCACCTAAACAGGCCCAACAGGCCAAGTTAACTTTGCCAATGCAATGATTTGTAGACATTACCGTCACCCAATTTTGCTTCAATACACTGCATTACTGATTAAAGAAGACATTGCTTTTTGTGTCAATTTTCCTTTCAAAGAGGAAGGTGGAAAGATACCAGAAATTTCATTGCTGGTTCTGGTAGGCAATATTTACTAACTTTTGATTGGGATATTTCAGAACAAAAAAAATCTGGGGCTGCTGAAGGAAAATGGGGTTGTCAGGTGGCTCCAATTAGTACAGCGTGTAATATTTTCCTGATGACCTCTTCTGTATAATCTAATCTGTTTTAACTGTTTTTTTAGGTCCTTGACTTATCATTGTAAAATCCTAATCTAACTGCAATGTTGACTTCAGGCCATTATGGGAAGATATGCTGAAGTATTTCACATGGATAGCAACTAAATTATCTGAAAGCATAATACAAACATGTGAAACAATAAACAATTTTTGAGGAAATTCAGTTTCAACACACAAAGTGGGAAAATTAATGCAAGCTATAATATAATAGAGTTCATGGTGTTTATAATGCCTTTAACATCTGAACATGGTTCAGGAACATGTTGAATATAAGCAACTAAAAGCACAAAATGTGTATACCTTCCATTACCAATATGCAACGTCAACTATCCAAATAACTTCTCCAATCACCTCACTCTTGACATCTGTGTTGATAAATAGACTTGACCAATTACCTCACTCTTGACATCTGTATTGATAAATAGCATGACCAATCACTTCACTCTTGACATCTGCATCGATAAATAGCTTGACCAATTACCTCACTCTTGACATCTGTATTGATAAACAGCTTGACCAATCACTTCACTCAACATCTGTATTGATAAATAGCTTGACCAATTACTTCACTCTTGACATCTGTATTGATAAACAGCTTGCCCAGTCACTTCACTTTTGAAATCTGTATTGATAAATAGCTTGACCAATTACCTCACTCTTGACATCTGTATTGATAAATTGCTTGACTGATTACCTCACTCTTGACATCTGTATTGATAAAGTTGACAACCAGCCAGTGAGTTGTATTTCCATGTACCTCACTCTTGACATCTGTATTGATAACTAGCTTGACCAATCACTTCACTCTTGACATCTGTATTAATAAATTGCTTGACTGATTGCCTCACTCTTGACATCTGTATTGATAAATAGCTTGAACAAGTACCTCACTCACCCTTGACAACTGTATTGATAAAGCTGACAACCAGCCAGTGAGCTGTATTTCCAAGTACCTCACTCTTGACATCTGTGCTGATAAAACTGGCAACAATCTGTGAGTAGTATAACTAAGTACCTCACTCCTGACATCTGCAATCATAAAACTGACAAATAGCTAGTGAGTTGTATGACCAAGTACGTCACTCTTGACACCTGCATTGATAAAACTGGCAACCAGCCTGTGAGTAGTATGACCAAATAACTCCATGTTGACATCTGCATTTCATCAGCTGGCAACCAGCCTGACTGCAGGATGACCAAGTACCTCACTCTTGATGTCTGCATTGACAAAACTGGCAACCAGTCTGTGAGTAGCACAACCAAGTACCTCACTTGGTAAAGCTGGCAACCAGCCTGCTGTTGGTGGTGGTATATGTCAATTTTGATCATGACAGAGCTAGACATTTAAATGAACAAAAACAACTCAATCAACCCATCAGCCAATCAATCAGATAGGGGACTGACAAAAATACTAAAACCATAAAGCACCAAATAGAAATCAGTACACAAAATTTAAGACCTGAGAAAACATGTGAGGCTGAAAACTAATTCGCAGAATATTTTCAACTGACCAAGGACAATGTCACTTAATAAGGAAATAATTAAATGCAATTTTCATTTACCTCTTTAATTTTATGTTAAAATGTTAACATTATTTTCTTTGTTTGTGAATTTAGCAAATATAACATACCAAATAAAAAATTTCATACACTGATACTCAACTATCAGTCAAGCATTCTGGCATAGTAATTCCCAGAAGAAATAGTAATTACCAAAAGAAACATCTTTTAAATTTGCAAAAAGAGTCATGCTCCTAAAAATCTGATAATTTGATAACCTTGTTGTTATGATCAATGTTAGCATAATATTAACACACTGTACCTTGTAAAGGTTTGAGATCTGATTTTGAATCATATATATGTCCTTTGGTTCACATGGAACTGTACTGTTCAGCATCGACTCACTGGCAAAGGCATGGATATCTACTGTGTCAATGAAAGAATCATTCCCTGGGATAGCTGAAAGAATTTGCATGTCATTTAATATGCATCAAAGTCTTGTACTGAAAACATTTGATGCATGAATAATGGTACTGTGCAGCATGTCAAATAGTAATAATGGTACTGTGCAACATGTCAATAGAAATAATGGTATTGTGCAAAATGTCAAATAGTAATAATGTTATTGTGCAAAATGTCAAATAGTAATAATAGTATTGAGCAAGGTGTCAAATAGTAATAATGGTACTGTGCAACATATCAAATAGTAATAATGGTACTGTGCAAGATGTCAAATAGTAATAATGGTACTGTGCAGCATATCAAATAGTAATAACAGTACTGTGCAAGATGTCAAATAGTAATTATAGTACTGTGCAAGATGTCAAATAGTAATAATGGTATTGTGCAAGATGTCAAATAGTAATGATGGTACTGTGCAAGATGTCAAATAGTAATAATGGTATTGTGCAAGATGTCAAATAGTAATAATGGTACTGTGCAACATATCAAATAGTAATAATGGTACAGTGCAACATGTCAAATAGTAATAATGGTATTGTGTAGCATGTCAAATAGTAATAATGGTACTGTGCAACATGTCAAATAGTAATAATGCAAGAGTTGGAATTGTGTATAATTCCCTGACTTCATGTGAAATTAAATATATTTATTTCATTATTTACACATACAAAACAAATACAAAGGAGCATAGTATTACCCTTGTCCAATCCATCAAAACTTTTGTCACTGCTAAATCACTTCCAATTGGATTAGTCAAACCCGGTTATCTCGATTATGTCGGGGTGTCAAAAAAATCATTGACATAACCGGGTCCTGAGATATCAGGGTTTAGTTGACAAATCTACTGCAGAACAATGATTATACATCTGAAGTACCAAAAGTGGGGAGTTTTGTTTCTAAAAACAAATGGCATTTTTAATGCACAATAAAAATAATAATTCAGTCATGCCGGGTTGCAGAAAAAAGAAGATTGGAGGTCTTTTAAATGAGATTAAGTAACAAGTCACACATTTTTACAACAATAAGTTACTGCAACAATGTCAGTGGTTTAAAGTTGTTTTTATTTCCCTGTGAATAACCTCATTCATTTGAGGGCCTCAGCATGACAAGATTTTCTCATGCTATCCAAAATCTAGGCCAATTTAAGTACATGTAGGACTATACCTTTAAAAAAAAGTCTTTTCTTTTGTTAGAGTTGACTTGTGACTAGCAGCAAAATGTAACTGACCAATATTATTTTTATTATTATCAGAGGTTACTTTACACCAGAATGTGCTGGTTTTTATTGATAGAATTTGCTTCTGTACCAGAACAGATGAGGCTGTTGGTATTCATGTACCGAAACACTGTAAAATGTGCTTCAAGTCTTTAAAGTTAACTGTCTCAACATAAACTTCTGTATGAAGCCAACTTATTCCATTCATACAGCTGTAGTCCCATATTCCTGCTGACTTTGTTCAGTGATCGTGGGCAAAAACACAGCACCAGAAGGAGAGGCGACTAAACTCTTTGATGGATTGCAAGACTTTGATACTCAAGATAAAAACAATACAAATGAAAGCACTCATCTTTTTGTTTCATAGAGGTTAATCACATCAGTCATTTTCTGCTTCATTCCGTTTGTGTTGAAGAATATATAATCATGGCACAGCAATCAACAATTTCATTAAAAAATACTGAGTGTTATGGATTTTTTTTTTGTTTACATTACCGTTGGTGCTTTTATTTACTCTTGCTCAAAACGAATTAATAACCATGCGAATGGGGGGGGGGGAGGACCAGCTTAGTTTGGAATTTTGCAGATTGCTATTTAAAGATTAACGTGAGTCACGTGATCTAGACATGCTGAAGTTGAAGGATTACACTCGCACCAAGCATGGAAACACTTCAACTATTACCGAATTCATTTTAAATATATTGTGTAAAACAAATTAGGTATTTTTAGCTACATGTAAACTTGATAATTTTCTGAGTTATAGATAAGATCAAATTCGAGATGCTGAATGTGATGAACAACATCATCATGGTGTTGACATGAAATAATGTCCATTTTGAACGCAGCTTATGTAAAGGTCAGAAACGCATTAATTCAATTTCCTTACTCTAAAGTATGCTTACGAGATAATACTGGTAATATCTGGTCTTGTACCGACTTTTTCCATCTTTACCAGTACGAGGTACTGGTAATAGCGGAAATGCCAGGTCATTTCTTGTAAAATTTCTCTGAGATGGACATTAAAAGATGCGTTTCATTGAATTAAGTGTGTCCACATGTTACTTCAGACCGAAACTTATGTCTGACATAACGGTGTTATCGACTTAACAGGGGTTGAGATAAGTGGACAAATATTAGCATAATAAAGAAGGATTTTTGGGGAAGCAAACCAAAATGCTCAACATAAATGGGTTCTCGAGATAACCGAGGTCGAGATAAGTGGGTCTGAGTGTACATAATATAAGCACATACTGTACCTCTATGCCACTCTCATGTATTGTGGCTGCAATTTCTTTATATGTTGTACTTGTGTAAACTTTATGTGTAAGCAAACAGCGAACCAAAATTTTTAAGTACACTATCACTAGCAGTTATTACAGTAAGAAAAATGAAATTTCCCAATTTCCCAGAGTATGCAATACCAGTTTCTTAAAGTGCAATGAACAATGGCTATGTGAAATCTGAGGTCTTGCTTGGAAAAGAAACTGCTGAAACAGCAGCATACAGATTCTGTCATGAGCGGTTGAATAGAAAACAGGAGTTGCTGTAACAAATTTGTATTTAAAACAGTGGTTATGTGGTCCTGCTCACTTTGTCGGGCAATAAGATGATTTTTATCATAATAAAGATTTTAAAAAACTTACCTCTGGGAATAGTCACCACTTCGACTGCTGTATGATGAACTCTGCCAATACTTGGGGTGGAAAATACTTTAGCTTGCATTGTGTGGTGTCTATCATTTGAGATAGGCTCCCCAGATAGGGATGTTTCTACTTCATCATCACCCCTAGGCTGAGTGGTTTTGACTGCCCTCAGGTCAGCAGTATTGGAGGTGCTGTGATAAGCCTTATGTCTGGTGGGCTGAAAAAGTGGGCCTGTGCACAGTTCATTCACCACCTGTGTCTCCTTCATACTTTCAGATCTTGATGCGAGAGAAACTCCAGAAGCAGAATTTGGTTTCTTTGTTTTGGTAGCTCCTGAAAGAATGAAATAATACTATTTATGACCACTAGACACACATGTATCTAGTTTCAATTTAAATTGCAATTTCTTTTGAAAATTATTGTATAGTAGTATTACTGTTTGTATTCCTCACCAAATCGTATCAATGTTTTCAAAAGGAAAGCAGCGGTATTCCTAGCCAAAAAATATGTACTGATGGAAATGGTTCCCACCAGTTCATATTAATATGTCCAGAAGAAAATTGGAAAGATTCATAACCTAATCATATTAATGTGTTCAAAAGAAAACTGGGGGAAAACTCAAATCTATGTGGAGAGAGGTGAGATGGCATTGATTGGTAAAGGCAGGTGCTTTTGACCACTTAGCCACAAAGGCCCCCTGATATACAAGGCCATAACTTCACCAATTGGTGATGTTGCATAACTTAACATGTACTTAAGCTAACACTTACAATCAAACTCAGCAGAGGTCTCAATGACATCAAGCTACATCCTAAATTTGTTTAAAATCCAATGAAATAGTCATTCATGTGCCAAATGTTAGTGGGCATATCTGACAATCAGGGGCTGTAACTCTGCATGACAGATTTCTGACAATAGAACTCAGTCACAGCCAAGATCTCATCAATATCAAGATGCATTAACCAAAATCTGGTTGGATGAGGCAACAAAAGCTTGTGCATTTCTTTAACTTTGTCAAATTGCGCTATCTTATTTTAAAGCACACTCTCGTTTTACTCATACATTATGATACACTGTTATCTTTTTTTATATTTCATTACATGCTATTGTAATGTAACTTTATTTATTGGATTTGACATTGTCCAGAAATTCAGTTCAGTTCTGTTTGTCCTATTTTTCATAAACAACTAATAATGGAAACTTTGAATCTAATACTGACTTAGTTCCTGACCTTGATTCAGAACCAGTAGGAGTTGAAGTAAACAACATTTTTTTAAAAATTCTTTTTCAGAGTAAGATTCATAAAGTGAAATCAAGGCCATACTTGGAGTATGTGACAAATAACATGTATCAATTAGGTTTCTCCAGTGGATAGGCCTGCATCCGGGCATCTGTTTTATGTCGTAGCTTTTGAGAAAGAATAGTCATTACTTGCCTTAACACTTAAAGTACTTTATGTTGTGACCAGTTTTTGGGCTAATTATTTTGTTTTCTTCAAATTATTTGGATTCCAAGAGATTGTTTTTTTCCTGAAAATACTTGCGCTCTTCTTCAACAAGGACATTTATTGAAATTTGCAAAGATGTAAAACACTGCAATATTATTTTCTGTGATTCAAACAAAAACTGTTGACACATCAATACGACGCTGACCACAGTATACATCACCTTCCATTTTGGATTTCATCTGGATTCAAACTCAAGTTTCATTACAACTTTTTATTACTAGTACTTCTATTTTTTAATTCTTGGATTATTCTTGGATTATTTTTGGATTTGATTTGTAAAACCGTAAGTTCTTCTTCTCATATTTACCTTGTTTTTCTAGGGAAATAAACTATTTGTTAAATTTTACAAAGCTTGTTGTCTTCGCTCTTTTCCTGCTACAGTTTGAAAGAGCCTAAACATGTAACAAATGTAACAGGAAAAAGAAATCACTAATAATCCTACCATACAGGAACAAGTTAATCAGAATCCTCTTCAGGATAACAACACATACCCTGTCCCTAGCCCGGTACTATGATGGATGGATCATAATCTATAGCTGTGACGCATAAATCTAGCCATATGCTGAAGTATGAATTCTTTACCTTATTTTGCAAAACCCATTTTCTTTCAGCCACAATGACCATGACCTTTGATCCTTTCCATCAACTTTGGCCAAGGTATATGGTTTAGAAAAAGAGGAATTAAGCACAAAACCAATCAATGTTAATGTGTAGAACAAATGCTACTGTTTGAAAACCATATCTCTTCTTTCAGTTACAGTGACCTTGACCTTTGACATATTGGCCAACAAACTGATACCCTTTTCCTGAACCTAAGCGCAAGCTATCCACAAAGTTTGGTAACTGAAGATAAGGGAGATCTTAAGATACTGTCCTGAAATAAAACTGGAAACAGACAGACAAAAGGACAGACATCATCTTAATCTCTATTATGGTGGGTGTATGAAATGAAGAATACAAAAACGCTGACTCCTAAACAGAACTGCTGGGAAATGGATTCAATACAATCTCAGGATGCCAAACCAGTTCATGTTATAGAGTGTTGCATTCATAATCCATGGATTGTGGGTTTAATATTCACCCAGGCCAGCCTGGGTCAGCAGGCTCAGTGTGTCCTTGGGAAAGGCACTTAACTCCTATTTCCTTCAGATGATACAACTAATAATGTGTTTAGAAACCAATAAACATATCATCAATAAAACCTCTGCATACCTGAAATCATGAGTCTGACATTGGAGACCTCAACAACAAAGTTAATATGCTTGTTTTGCACCTTTGCACATGCAAGACCAATATATATTTTAGGTATGTCCTATGGCTTGTGTTTGTATATCCTAATTCATAGATATTTTCTGGATTCTCAAGTTTCCCCAATTCTTAAAATTACCCAATCCTTACAAGTTAGCCACAGAGAATACAAGTTGGAAGGCACATGATTCTACCTGATATGAGAAAGTTTACTGCAAAACAGCTGTCTCTGTGTTGTTTTTATGAAACAATACCCATATATAATAACATTCATGTTGTTTTTATGAAACAATACCCATACATAATAACTGTCTCTGTTGCTGTTTTAATCAAACAATACCCATACATAACAACTGTCTCTTGTTACTTAACCAAACAATATCCATACATAATAACTGTCTGTGTTGTTTTAATCCAACAATACCCATACATAATAAACGTCTCTATTGTTGTTTTTATCAAACAATACCCATACATAATAACTGTTTCTGTGTTGCTCTTATCAAACTTTACCCATACAAAATAACCATCTCTGTGCTGTTTTTATCAACAAATTCCCATACATAATAACTGTGTTGCTTTATCAAACAATACTGATACATAATAACTGTCTCTGTGTTGTTTTTATGAAACAATACCCATACATAATAACCATCTCTGTGTTGTTTTAATCAAAAAATACCCATACAAAATAACCATCTGTGTTGTTTTTATCAAACAATACCTATACATAATAAATATTTGTGTTGTTTTTATCAAACAATGCCCATACATAATAACTGTCCGTTCTCTTTTTATCAACCAATATCCATACAAAATAACTCTCTGTGTTGTTTTATCAAACAATACCCATACAAAATAACTGCCTGTGTTTTTTTTCTTCAAACAATACCCATACATAATAACTGTCTCTGTATTGCTTTTATAAAACAATACCGATACATAATAACTGTCTCTGTGTTGTTTTTATCAGACAATACCCATACATAATAACTGTCTGTGTTGTTTTTATCAAACAATACCCAAACATAATAACCATCACTGTGTTGTTTTTAGCAAACAATACCTATAGTAGAGGAGTTCCCCACAGTCAAGGCTTCTGTTGATTTGCTAACCCCAAGATCAGCTGACTTTGGTTTTGAAACTCCAGTCTGAAGACAAAGAAAATAAATATATATTTTATACCATCCTAAACATCATTATGAACATAAGCTGACAGAGAATGCAAACACTGTATAATCTAATTCATTTTGATTTTGAAATGAAATTAAATAAAATCATTAGGAAACTGAAAGCGTTGCAATAGTCATCTGACAATGCATGATTATTATGATCCAGGTACAGCTAAGACAGACAACTCCTAGCAACCTTAACTATGTCTTAAAAAGGGAAGGATCAAATTTGGTATGATGAGCATTAGGACACAACTACAAAGGTCTCAGATCCAGGAGCTCCAAAATATGGGGGTGGGGGCTGGGTAGGTGGTGGAGTGAGGTAAGGTTAAAAATACAGTTTGGTACATAATAAAATGTCTAGGTATCTGGAACAACTTTCATCACAAATTTAAAATGTAAACACTGCCAGGAATCTTCCTGTATGAATATCAGCTGATGTCCACTGCATGTGCTTATACTGTAAATAAACAGCATCTGCCGTCATGAATAGCACTTTTATTATGACATGACCAATATTGCTAAACAGCCATTTAAAGACATTTCAATAAAAGCATCTGCTGCCATGAGCACCATTTGTGATACACAATTGAAACCAGTTGGCCACTACCACTCTTCTTTTCTACTTATAAGTTTGTTTTCTGACAAGTGAAATAACTGAAATCTACATTTAAGAATTTAGGAATGTACAAGAAAAACTGCAATTTCAATTTGAACAATTCTAATGTCCAATTACAATTTTCTAACTATTGACTAAATTTAGAAGTCATGCATCAAAGGTGTTTTGTACCATTTAGGCCCTGTAAAACCGTATGTCGATTTATATGAATTGGTGGGAAGTCATACCAGAACCCAGCATCTCATGTGATATTTATCCAACCTGAATGAGCTCATCGGAAAAATCATACCCATGATAAAATACATGTATTTATTATCTTATAATAACTGTATATTTTAAATTCAAAGATAAAAAGATACTGGCAATCATAATTCAAAGATAAAAAGGTACTGGCATAATTCAAAAAATAAAAAGGTACTGGCAATCATGATTCAAAGGTAAAAAGATACTGTCAATTATAATTCAAAGATAAAAAGGTACTGGCAATCATAATTCAAACATAAAAAAGGTACTGGCAATCATAATTCAAAGATAAAAAGGTACTAGCATAATTCAAAGATAAAAAGGTACTGACAATCATAATTAAAAGATAAAAAGGTACTGACAATCATAATTCAAAGATAAAAAGGTACTGACAATCGTAATTCAATGATAAAAAGGTACTGGCAATCATAATTCAAAGATAAAATGGTACTGGCAATCATAATTCAAAGATAAAATGGTACTGGCAATCATAGATATTCATAAAAATATATACTTTTTTCCAATGCATCATACCACTCTGCTGGGGAGTAGCTGCCTGTAAGAAAAGGAAAGTGAGTTACTTCCCTTTGTCCAACAATTGTTATTTGAAAATTGATATACATGTATAGACCTAACTCTTTTTAAAAAGTCAAAGACCTCATTGCGAACATCAAAACCTGGTTTCATCACAAGGCAAAATGATTGCCTCTATTACTCCCTTGATAACATGCAGAAGAGTGCATCAGGACTATTGTAGATCTCCAATCCAATGTGTGTATGTGTGTGAGGAACGGTTTCGAGAAATATGGTGAAATGGGACATGAATGCTGGTCCTGATTTAAAAAAGTTATGTCAGATAATGGCATTACAGATCTGTAAACTATGCTATAAGGTGAAAAAATAACTCTTATTGCTTCATGGCCACTTTCTTCAAATTTAAGCTGCTTGTAATGTTTTAACAGTACAGTATCTAACATTTCTCTCATGCTTTCTAGCTGGTGACATCAACAGAAGTATACAGCTATGATGTCAACATCAAGGCAAGAAAATTTACAATTTTTTTTTGTTGAAACCCAGGTTTAATCCATAACATCTTATTCTGCTGCTTTTAATGGCACTTATAACATTACTGGCTATATCAGGCCAAAGAATGGGAGCTCAGTGTCTTTCCAAGGACACATTGGACAGCAGACATGAGCTCATCTAGGCAGTTTTGAAGCTGCAACCTCTGAATTACAAGTCTGACCTGCTCAGTGAATGGGAAATGTGTGTCTAGTAATATCCTTACCATACTGTGTTACCTACAAAATGATCCATAACTTTTTAAGTAATGTGCAGAAAGCTCTATTTCCTTGAACACAGATATCCACCAACTTACATGAATTTCAAATTAACACAATTTCATATGATTTTTAATTTAATCTTATAGTGAAGACTAATAGATTATGAAATTATCTTTCTAAAACCCAAAAATTAGGGTTCACAAACAGCTAAAATGAATGGGATTTAAGTTAATTTAATTACATTTTTCAACTGAAAATTAAAGAAAGTGAAACCAAATATTTGGAATTATGCAATTTCCAGTTATGCAATCACTCTTGTGAATGCAAGTATTACATAAGTCTGTATTAGGAAATATCTGACCCTTGCCAATGTGAATCATATTTCCTTTGCATTATTGGGCATATGATGCCACTTGACTTTGGGTCCAGTATTTCAAAAATACTTGGTATACATATCTTTCATATTTATACAGGTTACTTACTTATCATTGAGAAACACTAAGATTTATGTGCTTTTTTTTTTTACTTCTCTCTGTTATTACTAAATTATAAATAACCAATGTTAAGACCCACTTTAGGTGTATTAGACTGGGAGATATGACTTGTGATAGCAGATGTACGTTTCTGGCTGGGTGGTTTTTGCGGCTGCAGACCCTGACTTTTGGCCTTGACCATCTCAATTATACTACTGCACATGATGATTTTTCTCTCAGCAAACCCATTATTGAAGAACTGCTCCTTTGTGATGGGAGGCTTGTAATGAAACTCATCTCGCAACACCTGAAGAAGAAGAAAATCTTCCATATTCTATAAGAATGAAAGGTATTTTATGTTACATTAGGACTTGCAGAAATATACAGAGAGAGAGGGTTTTCAACTGTGTCCAAATGAATCCCATGAAAGCACTCATGTTCTGCTGGTGTAAAAGATTTCGCAATAATTTACAGTAAGGTCCTTTTCTTCCCTCCTATTTATTGTAAATATTAAGTATTTAAACCATCCCAGATATTCATGAGAAACATCAACATACCAAGTTCGGTAATAAAATATTTCCTTATCTGTTTGAGTTAACATTTTTACAACATAAGTTCACAAAAAAATATTTGTGATAGCTTTTAACTTTGAACCTGACATCAAGAATAGGTTATTGAAGTTGTCTCTTATTCTGTCAAGACATACCCACATGCCATGTATGGTTCAATCCCTACTTGGCATTTATAATTTAAAAAACACAATAGTGGATCAAAAAGTTGTAGAACAAATGCTGTATCTTCAAGCAAAGCAACCCAGTGTCATGCAAATTCAATGTCTCTTAACCAATACAACTCAATGCCATACACATTCACACATCTATAACTGAAAATCAATTTTTCTAAGTAAAATATTTCTTTACTAATACTTACCCAATCAAAATACCTTAGGAGAACTACTAACTTCACAATTCCAAATTTCCCAGGTTAAAACTTTTAACTAACCAGCTGACAATATAGGTGGCAGTTAGAGTGATTTCCCCTTGATATCACAACTTTGTACCAAATCTTGTGAATTCATTAATTACTACAGGAGAGAAAGGCATGCTCTCTATATGGATGTAACTATGGGGAGGGTGGGAAGGTGAATGTGTATTATGATTGGGTAAGTATAACTGAAAAATTTGGTTTCTTCTTCAAATACATTACCCAATCATAATACCTTAGGTGAACAGGTAAGCGGTGGAGGGAGATACTTCCCTTACCCCGGAGACACCATCTCCTGTCCCCTAAGTTATTTGAGCTGGCTTCTAGATAATCTGACTTGAAAAAAGATTCCATATGTCAGGGAGTGGCTTCGAAAAGGAAAATTGTCCCTCCCTCAAATCCCAAGTTGTTCCATTTAAACAGTGTTGATATAGAGTCTTGCATTCTTAATTATTTGTGTTAACATGTTCATAAGCCATCAGAGATTTAAAAAAATAGTCAAGACCTTTAATTCTGAAAATGATTCTAAAGTGCTGACTATCAGCTTGTTACTGGATACCAACTAAATACCAAGTCTAGTCAAAATTCATCTGATATAGAAAAAAAAAAATGCTGTGTTTATGAACTCAGTGAAGTACTAAAAAGTATGCAGTACCCTTTCACAAGGCAACAATGTCAAGGTCTGGTTTTAAAGATAGTTCACAGCATATACATGTTAGTGGTCAGAACTACAACACTTTCATTCCGACCCAAAACCTGACTGCAAAAGCAATTTAGTGAAAATCCCACACCAATACCATCATTCCTTCAAAAGGCATTTTAGTGAAAATCCCACACCAATACCATCATTCCTTCAAGAGTAGCAGTAATAGCAAGATCTCTAAAACATAACTGAAATACATAAATTCATTGTAAACATCCTGCAAAAAGCAATTATGAATACATTTATCTATCATCTTTTTCTTTACTATGGTTAAATCTTTTGCTTATCTTGCCTGAATGATTTTGTACCTTATATATGCTGTCCATGAAACGTACATCTGTCTTTCCAAAAAGCTCAGTATCACAAGAGGAGGACAGATGTTGTGCCAGGGCAGGACTGTATGTGGTGAAGACATAATGGTAGATAGGTAGGTACACAGGTGCTGACCCCTGTGTTATGCTGAAATATGATATATATTCGTATTGATCTGATTTTATTATTCATGTGAAACAACTAGCAGTGCAGAGATCACTGAAATTAAATGACATTAAAATAACAAATCTGACCACCATGGTGAGGCAATCTTTTTATGTGAGACTTCTTTAATGGTTTAACTGAATGACAACATTATCATATAAGCATAGATGATGTAATACTCTTTAAATCAATCGATAATACTTGCTATGTTTCAAAACCTACACTGAGTGAACATCATGGTACAAATTTATTTTGATAAGACTGATAACATGAGACAAATACTGCAATTACAGACTCTGTCCTTTCCACAGGCTTTGCGATGCTGAAAGGGCCTGATGCACAAACATGCATGTCATAAGAGGCAAAAAATGGAGGCAGGAACCACGGTAGCTCAGTGTTGAGTATTTTGGATTTGCAATGAAAGGATGCAGGCTTGATACATGCCATTGGATGACTAATTTGGTTTGATTTTATGACACAGCAAGAAAAGCTGTTTATTTAGCACTGAGGCAATTTGAATAATAAGCCTTTTGAAAGTTTCTCAGCTGTTTTTCTTCTACAGTGATGTGTTGAGCAACGCATTTTACTCCTGCTGCCAAGACACTAAACAGCACATGTTCTTCTGCAGGAAAACAACAAAACAAAATCAAAGAGAATATTGGATATCAGATTGGGATTATTTTCATTTACAATCAAGTAAACATCATAAAAGTCTTGTTGTGAAAACCCCAAAGGAATATTAATTTTCAATTTCGACTAGAGATAAAACGATTTTCAAGATGGTCACTGGCATGGCCATATTGACTTTCTGTTCCTGCAAGACCATGGGATGAGTTTGTGTGCAAAGGTTCATGGCAAATTCTCCAAGTAGTTTTGGAGTAGCAATTACAAACTTGTGCTGATAGACAACAGACAACAGAAAATCCCGTAAGTTCTTCTGGTCTATCAAACTGGCTATGCTTAATGTGTAGGGAGAAGCAAATGATTTTTGTTATACTTAAACAGAAAACAAATAATAACCCCATTGTCATCTACAATAATCCCATCAATGAAGTGGATGAGTTCTTCAGCTGGGAAGCAATGTGACAACTGATGCAAACACCGAGAGAAGTCAATTATTGAAACTGCAAAGCCAACCTGTCCTTCATCATGCTGAAGAATATTTGGAAATCTAAGCAACAGAACCAAAGCTAAGGATCTTCAACAGCAAAGTCCTTGGCGTGTTGTTACATGATTCAGAGTACTGGAAGCTTACAACAGGACTATTCACAAAGTAAAGACCTTCGAAAATAGGTATCTACAAATGTTTCATACATTATTCTAGCCAAGAAATATATTAAACAATGAGGCATCAGAGAACAAACAGTGAAAGAGAGGATATGGAGATGGCTTGGGCATTTGTGTTGACCCAGAATAGTCTTATACTGGACACCTGACAGAAAGTGCAACAAGGGTCAGCTCCTTGAGATATGGCGAATGACAGCTGAGAAGGAGATGAAGGCATGTGACCTGACATAAGGAACCACTGAAAGACAGGCCACAGACCAGCAGCAGTGGCACTCTCTTGTGGAACCCTTATCATCAATTATGCCACCCAAGACACAATGAGGATTGGGTGAATTTACTGACTCTGGAAGAAAGATGTTTTGCAATCATTGCAAACTAAATCCCAAAGTGGAATGGGTTGAAAATATAACCAGTGTATTGGTAAATGGAACTGACACAAATTCAGGATTTAATCAAATAAGCCTCAAGACAGTTTTTGACTTCATAAAGACTGTGCATCACAGTATATATATGGTATAGGCAAACATATTGTTATGCACATTTAATTTATATTATTTGTTGACTTTTCTGAATGTTTATATGTTATGTATATTTGTAATTTATAACTGACCTTAGTTCAAAATCAAGTTTACTGTCTGACTGCATAAACAACATAACACATTGCTAACAATTATCTACAAGTGCGGACTAAAAATTCAGATCATTAATAATGTAAACATGTTTATCTAAACCCAAGTCTATGACATTGGAATTCCCCCATTAAAAACCTGGTTTACCTGATGTTTACCATGTTTTAGCAACAGAATTGAGCTTGCTGACAACTTAAAATTTTCTAGAAATGAACTTTTGACCCTCATTCTGGTTCTAGTAAATGTGTCTTAGTTTCTTATACATTGTTGTTGATTTGAGAAATTATTTTTCTTGCATTAACATCTTTAGCAGAAACTGGTTGTGTTCTTTATTCATTTGGGAGGACATATTTACTCAAATTATTATTCACTGGAAATGCAAAGTGCTCATCAATAGTATTCCTGGACAGAAACATTAATATGAAATTATAGTGAATTCAGACAAGGACATTTTTGGACTATATTACTGTGATATATCAAAAGACTGTTAGTACATCGTCACACTCCAGGCCGTTGGCACATCACCAAATTCGAGACTACAGGCACATTATTTAGAATACCACTGGAATTCAGTCAGATGGAACCTGATACATTTGGACTTGTTGTAAAACTTTCAGGACTATTTGAGATTTAATTCACAATACTGTGAATTCTTTTTAAATTTTCATTCTGTATTCTAGGAAAATAAATTATTTGTTGACTTTTACAAGACTTGTCAGTTTTCTCTCATTTGTGTAACTTTGTTTTACGACCAAAGAATCATAACAGTACGGAGAAAATCCATGAAATTAGATATGCTAACACTCCACTATAGGAAAGGTCATTTTAAAAAAAGTGAGAATGTAAGAAAAAAATAAACTAGGGCCCTCTTTAACACATCCTAGCTAAATATGGAAACCATTTTCAGATATGGAAACAATGTGTGTGCTCCAGTAGAGTGGTGTTCAACTTTGTGCTAATTATAATTATAAGAAAAGATTCAGGACAAGAGACTTTGTTGTGCCAGTAGTTCAAGTTTTTAAAGAAGAAATTGGAGAAAGTCTGAATTCCAGTAAATTCCTTTCTGTTTTAGCTGCTGAAAATAATGATGCTACCATATCACTGCAAGAACACTGTATATATGATACCTTGCCAATAAAAATTACTCAATATAAATTACGACTGGCAAATTAAATATGTTACACATGATTTCTTTTTCTATTGATTTAAATTCACATATCTCATCAAATTTTAGCATGAGACTGAAATATTGCAATAAGTGAAAACATGGGGGGAACATGAGAATTGTCTGAAACCAATTTCCCTGGACATTAGGCTGAGAATAAAACTGATCTGCCCTAATTTTGATACAATTCACCTCAACCTTTTGCCTATGTACATTAGTTAAAATTAATTATAAACCAAAACCAAACCAGTGTCTGTCCTCGTCTTCTGATATACCCTATTCAATAGCAATATATACAGTTTTTCAGCACAAAAAGTGCAAGACATTTATGCAACCAGCATTGGCCCCTGGGTCTCTCCCAGCTCCCTGGTGATTTGGCCCTGGTTCATAACTTTAAACTGTTCACAGTCAAACTGTAAAAGTATCTGAACAGACTAAGCAAGATAAGATAATTGAATTCTGAAGCATTTATTCCTGCAAGGAACTCACACCATCACTACACTCACTTATGACCTCTGTGACCTAAATCAATTATTAATTATTTAACAGAATTGATATGCAGACACGTATTATCCTCTAAATATTTAAGTATCAGCCTGGGATGACTAATGTGGTGTGGGAGAGGCACTCCAACCGCCTTGGCACTAAATAACCTACCATACAGGTGTTGCCATGTTCTGAATCACCAAACCAAACCATTCTATATAACCAAGCATATGAAGCCCAACAGAGTTCATTATTTCAACAGTAACTTTCCTTATAATATTTTAGATGAAGCAAAGATTAAATGGAGTGTATTTAACTGAAATATTACAAAAGTTTTAACATGTATTGTTATGAAAGGCCTGGATAAAATGTAGCATTAGATCAGGTACAACGGTAATTGTTGGTCTTGGTAAAGATTTTGTCAGCATAGAATAATCCAAATAAAATAATGCAAGGAAAAGGTGGAACACAAGTTAAACAAAGGCCTTTTAGATAAATTCACACTAAACAAGTGAGTTTAGCCAAGTCCAGGCTTTGCCAACTGGGGATGTTCAGCTACAATTTGACACACATTACCCTGTGATATCTAGCTGCTCTGTGTACTTGATGCTTTTCAAGTCCTTCTGAAGCCTTCGGATGTTGTTAGTCAGATCCCCTGTGGCCATTGTCTGAAAGTATGAATTATTCTGGATAAATGTCAGCTGAACATCCTCTAATGCGAAGATGTTAAGTTATTTGTCAAGGGAAATAAACTGATTCAAACTGGAAGTGACAAGAAAAAACATATCAAAGTTGAAAAAACCATGATAAAAAGAACATCTAAATGTATGATATGTCCTTGCATATTAAGTCTAGTCGAAATGCAGAATGAATCTGATATCACATATTTCAGAATATCTGAACCTATGTGGAGTAAACAATAGAACAAAGAACATAGACAATAGTAGATCAGGGTTTTATGCTGTTTGCAGCTGGACCTGATTAAAACACAAGTAAAAATGGTAATAGGGAATTCATCTACTAAAAGGCATCCAATTAACAGTAAGGGTTGCTGAGCTATGATGGTTACAAGATTCAAAATGGAGGTGACAAAACACGTACAAGGCACATATAGGATTATGAGACAATGTACACGCCACACTGTATCAGAATATATACAATGGTTCCTGAGCTATGCTGCTTGGGCATTTTGGATAACACATTTCATTTTCATTTTCATGGTGCAATTATCCATTTCAGGGTCGATACAAAATTTATTAGTGAAAACCCCATATCTATCTATATGACCATATGTTCAGGAGTAACTGTAACAAGGTTGTCATGATGATCACTATGGCAACCATATTGGATTCTGAGGGGCACCATTTTCATTTAGGACCAGCTAAACCTTTGTGCAAATTTCCATGACAATCATCCTGGTTGTTTATGATGAGTAACAATAACAAACTTGTGCTAACAGACAAATTACGGATGGATGGATATATGGCAGATGACAACACATCGCCTAAGTTCTTCTGGTATATGACCTGTATAGCTAAAAGTTTTATAATCCAAAATATTCAGTTTTAAATTAAAATTACATTAAATTAACCCCTTATACATGCCAGGGCTGAGCAAATGTTTTTTTAACCACTAGTCCAGGACAAGTGGTTTCAGAAAATTCACTAGTCCCACCTTTCTCTTCACTAGTCCCACCTTACTCTTCACTAGTCCTACCTTACTTTTCACTAGTCCCAAAATGGTAATCACTGGCAGAGATTTGATGAGATGTATGTACTTAATCCATAGAAAAAAACAAATGAAATAATGCTGATTAATAATATACAACATCATTATTTCTTAAAATAATTTATTTTTAAAAACATTGGTTGTAATAAATTTGGCTTCTTCAGGTTCATGTATATATGTTTTAGCTGATGGATTTGAAAAATATGTCCATGTATATGTCTGCCACCTTCCGAGTCATATATTCAAGCCAGGGATAACAAGCACACTCAGTATCTGTCTTACGTTTTATCCCTCCATTTTCAAACAAATTTACCTTCTCCGAATCGCCATTATTACCTTCCTTGCGAACATAATTTAGCAAACTCATTTTGTCCACTGAGTAACTATCAGCTTGCTTGACAACTACTTCTAAAGTGATCATAAGATCAATTTTCTCTTTTAAATACGAACTGAAATTAGCGCAATTGTTTCACTTCAAACACAATATCACACGTGGAAATTAATCATCTGCATAATCAATTATAAATTAAAGAATCATTACTGTCATTTAATCAGTTCATAAAGGAATCCAACACTGATGTCGGTAAAGTACCTTTCATTAATTTAATTACACTGACTCGCTGGATTAAAATCATAGTGAGCCGCTGGTTATGATCTAGATTGAGTAAACTCATTGCAACAAAACCGCTTACAACACTGCTAATTGATCATACTGGCTTTCTTTTGTTTGACGTGTTTTGATTTGCCGATAATTTGGTCGCTTAGCCCAATATGCAGTCAAGCAGTAACAGGTTGTAAATGTATATATGAAGAGCGGTAGAATCAAGTATTCAGTACGCCCGGAGGGCATGATTGGCCAAATAAAGGTAGATATAGTGATTAAAGCACGAAAATAAGGACTAGCCCGACTTTTTTAAAAAGCACTTGTCTGGACTAGCGACTTGGAAAATTTTACTTGCCCGACTTCAAAAATGACTAGTCCGGGACGTCGGGCTATGGGATTTGCTCAGCCCTGCACGCAGAAGTGAAGCTGAGGTTATTCACCTGTAGTGAAAATAACTAGTGACCACTATGAGGTGAAAACATTTCTGCATGTGTTCTCTTGAAGATTTTATGGGGTTGTTTCAAAACAATATTGAAATGTTCTAGACTTTGCCATATTTCAGTAAGGTTTTTGAAACCACCAAAAATATCCCATCAGCAATTACCATTAATAAATTACAATTACTATAGACATGTCCTATTAATATTTTGATGCCTATTGCCATGGCATTTAAACATTTTCAGTGATGAAGAATAACTTTTCAGGGTAAACAAAATCAAAGACTTCCTTCATATGTACAAATTTAAGTAAATGATAAAATCTCATATCCATTTCCAATCCCTTTAAAGGTGATTTCTAGGCATGGGGCATATACTTCAAGTTTACAGGATTTGAGGTTTATTTTAAATATGCCATGTAATATAACATAAGAAAATCATAATCATAGTCTTGATTAGGTTTCTGCATTTTTATGTAGAAATTTAGTTATTATATGTTTTGCCTTCACATATCTCCCAATTTAATTAAATAAATAATGGCCTAGTGTAGTGTGCTATGGTGTTAGCTGACATTGGAATTAGCATCCAAAATTTCAAGAATATCTCATACAAAAGACAGCACATATTGAAGTATTTCCACAAACTAAAATCAGTTTGATTTAGATGGACTTTACTGTCTTTTTTTTTTTTTAAATAAATTGTCACACAAGCAAATGGACATGTTTTCAAGTTCCGTTGACCTACATTTCAGTTGGATGGAATGAGATGGAAGCTGGGAATGCCAAAATTGATTAAAAGATGGTAATTATCTTGAATGAAATGAAACCATCTAAACACTTCAATATTAGTATATTTTTAGGTAATAAGGCATATCAGCGAAACAAAAATGTAAAGTCTTACATTGTGGGACTGCTTTTAAGTAATAATGCAGGAATAGGAGGAACTATTGTATTAGCAGTTACAAAGTATAGTTTCTGTTGTGCTCATTTCAAGTAATATGCCCACAATTCATGGTGTGAAAAAAAAAAAAATTAAAATCATAATCTCTACGAGGTGGTGCTGCATTATAGATAGATAGATTACGGGATGCCGCAGACAGACAGACAGCGAAAGGTCTAGCATAGTTTGAAAAGTGAAACATTTTGAACAGTGGAACGTTATTAATGGTATAGGGCTCGTATTCACCCATTAGTCATAAACGTACGATAAAAAACAAGTATTTTTATGGTATAACTGATAGGTAAATTGTAAGCAACGATACGAGCCCCTGTGGTTAGTGGTGAGAACTGGAACAGATGAATTGTGCCAGTAGCTATCAGTTACAGACACATTTTTCTAATTTCGGATGACAATATAAATTCTAGAACTGCCCTTTCATCAAGATTTTCCAGGGGAAAAAAGTGACTCAATATATACTACTTTGAAACGTACCGCACCGACAAACCGGTGTTCCTACTAATTATCGACCAAGCAAGCATATGCAAACTCAAGATTCAGAGACATTCCAAGTCGCCTCTGATGATCCCAGGTTAAGAGTGAAAAATATTTCCTAACATGAAAGGTAAGCTTTATAGTAAAATATTCCAGTGTTGAAACTTTCCAGAAAATCTTGTTAAAGTTTTAATATAAAAATTCTGGCTTACAGTTACATATTTGTTGATTTATTTTAAATTAATTTATTTTTAAAACTCATATCAAGGTAGAATCGGGAGAACAACCCATATCTATCTATGTGTCTGTCTGTCTTCAATATATACAATGTATGTCAGATAATAATCAAAAGAATAAACGCAAATAGAAACAAATCCTATTGCTAATACTTACCAGGCAGTTAAAGGTTTGGTATGTGTCAGCATATAGGGTTGCCTGTATTTTGACACATGTTGTTTTGCTTGTTATGTACTTGTAAGCGTCAATTTGTTTGTCTATATAAATGGAAAATATTTCTCCACCTCTTTATTAAAAAAAAATAAAAAAAATCTGCTAACAGAAACGGAACAAAAAAATTCAAGATAATTGTATGTGTACTTTACCTCTTACTTAATCGTAATTTATTTCAATCACCAGAACTATTTTAGGATAAAAGCTTCCATTACATGATTTCGAATTTTTTAAAATAAGTTTTACAATGTAAATTGATCATGGATTTAAGCCGCATTCTTAGATCATCCGTATATCTGCAACTATGGCGAAAAATTTGTGCGTATAGTCAGCTCACGTCTAAAGTAATTGTAAGCGTTCAGCCTCAAGAATTCAAAGAAACGGTTCCGTAACTTAAATATGTTGTCCTCTTTAGTCAATACTTTATCTTACCATACTAATTTGGACTTTTCATTCAGCATCATATTTATAATTGAAACAATGCTACAATACAAAGTGTCATGTTGAAGCCATTTTATTTATTTTACCTCATTTATCACTCGCTTCGTTATTCTGACTCAGAGTAGAATAGTAAAACTCGCAAAACTGTCTCCCCGCTTATAATATCAAATTCACAAGCATGCAGCAAAAAAAAATAGCCTTTATAACATTTGTCATATTGCATTCTTCATTGGTGACCCAAGGATCAATTTGTTTTGAATACCAGCTGGAATCAGAAAGCTCAGACTAACAAAATAAGGTCTTTTCAAGCATGATCTTATTCTTACACGTACAAAGTATCACCGATTATCAGTTAAATATTTCGGAATTGTCACAGTTAGCGAATTCTTTGGAATAATCGAATACCTTCGCATATTTTCGTAGTTAAATTCTTGAAGCTGAAAGTAAGTCGAGAACGACCGTTGACAAGTTAAGGAAAAATAGAATGGCTGAGCCTATTAAAATGGAATTCGCAGTCCAGATGACTTGTCAGAGTTGTGTTGAGGCTGTAAGAAAAAGTCTGAGCTCCGTGGAAGGTGTCCAGATTGTTGACATTAATCTAGAAAAGGAACAGGTGGTTGTCGAGAGCTCACTTTCCTCTGTCAAAGTAAAGCAGCTCATTGAGGAAACTGGAAGACCAGCGGTCTTGAAGGGAATGGGGTCACTATTTGAAGACACTACAGGTCAGATACAGGTTGTCTATTTATTTATTTGCTTATTTATTTATTTGCTTATTTATTTATTTATTTATTTATTTATTTATTATTATTTTTTTTCCCTTTTTTTTTCTTCTGTTTAACTGTATTTGAAGATACACGATTTAAGGTAGGTGCACAGGTAAATCGGATTCTTTCATTAAAAGAGTTTGGTAGGTGCATTCATAAGTTGACTATTTCATTACAAGAATCATATACAGGTATGCAGATTCTTTCATTAAAAGGTAGAGAAAAGAAAAAAATTGCCATGAACAAAATTGTAGTGCAGTGTGTGTTACACTGCAATAATGCATATATATATATATATATATATATATATATATATATATATATATATATATATATATATATATATATATATATATATATAATAAAGTTATCATTTATCTATGTGGACCAGGATCAAATAAAAGTCAACAACCCTTGTTTGAATTTAGCATTTTCTGTGGTTTACTGTGATGTATAGTTCCATATTCCGGTTGTGAGGTCAGTTAGGTAAATATCTTTGTGATACGTGTTTGTCCTCCTTGCTTGAGTATTTTTAGATCAAACATGGCATTTTGTTACTATTTTATTATTATTATAGAAGACAAGTTTTTATTTTTTTACAAGAGTCAATGTGGGTTGTCGATTTCATAAATCTCTCAGTTCCAATGTATGTATGTATGTATGTATGTATGTATGTATGTATTTATGTATGTGGCATTTTTCAGCATCACAGCACAATAGTAGCTAGATACTTAAGGATAATCATAAAAAATGTAAAAAGTAATTGCACAAAAATTTAGGATGCTAATTCCCATCCAAATAAATACAAACATGAAAATAACAGTATAAAAATGTTAAAATTCTATCAAATGTATCTTGAATAAATTATAAGGATAACACATCAAATCCTTAAAACATGTTGTCCAAATTTATTTTGATAGTATAATTTTCTGGTGAATCTGTTAGTTTGCTGTATTCTAATTTGTTAATTTTTCCTTATCAAAATTTCACTATTACAAAAAGTTGTGTCACAGTTTCTTACGTTTTAGTTTTGCCCCTAAATAGGTCAGGGCAAGTACAGTAAGGAATTTGTTAGGGCAAGTAGATTATATGATAACTTGCCCATCTGGGCAAGTGATGTAAAAAATGTCAGGCCCATGCACAACACTTAATATTATACCCTTTTGTTAACATATACAGTCAGTGAGAGCACTCACAGTTAAGAAATGCTACTATGATTATATTAATTATGATACTCTACCAGCTGATTAAATATACTTTTCCTTGAAGACTTAAGCATGTTGTTGTTGTTGTAGGGTTTAATGCCATTTTTCAGCACACAATAGGCTATACATGGCGGCCAGTATTAATGGTGGAGGAAGAACCCAGGAAATCCCCAGAAAGAACCACCGACCCATGAGAAGCTACTGGCAAGCTTTCTCACATATCCACATTGTCCGAATCCTTGACTTGAACCCACGCAAACAGGTGAGATGGCAGTGATCCACTTAGGGCCCCAACTTAAGTATGTAGATAATAGATAATTTAAAGAGTTCGTAATGAATCCCAAATCAAAATTACAAAGTTTTTATGTTTGATAATGTTTTTCATCCCACTGGTATTGGGCCAGCACCTGTTGATTAAACCAATCAATGACAATGGCCTTGTTTATTGGGAGTTCCAGTTACATTATTGTGTATTCAAAATAAACTTTATACGCACTTATTTTGACTAGTTGGATTCTCTGATACTAATAATGGTTTTTATTCCCATAGAGTCCTCTGGTGGCCAAACAACAGCAGCAGTGGCAATCCTGGAAGCAGGCAGCGACCTAATTAAGGGGGTGGCTCGCTTTGTTCAGAAAAATAATTCAACCTGTATAATTGAAGGGACAGTAGATGGACTAAACCCCGGAAAACATGCTCTCTGTATCCATGAGTGTGGGGATATTTCACAGGGATGTGAAAGCTGTGGAGATGTATTCCAAGGTCTTTCCCAAAAACCATCAGAAAAACTTGCAGGTGAGCTAGGGGACATAACTGCAACAGAGACTGGGAGGACTGAGTTTAGAATTGAGACCGGGCAGGTTAAGGTGTGGGACATAATTGGGCGGTCTATGTTGATCCATTCCCTGGAGACAAGTCAAGTTCACAGAAACACTCCAAATGACAACAGGCTTGTATGTGGCATTATTGCAAGATCAGCAGGAATATTTCAGAACATGAAGAAGATTTGTTCTTGTGATGGGGTCACAATATGGGATGAGAGAAATAAACCAGTAGCTGGAGCTGGTAGACAGTCTATAGTGTGATGGAAATTCATCGGTCAATAAACAAACTGCAGATAGCTGTGACATATGGAAACCTTTCTTTTGACAAATTACGAATATATACAGTTAATACACACATGTATCAGCTCATTTATTAAGATTAAGGTTTGCACCATGGTTGCATTGTTGGTTTAATTGCACAGATAATGGCTGCATAGTTCATTACCGTAATATTAATTCATCTGAGTATCATGTGGATACTTGTATTCATCATTTAGGCATTGAATTCATCGTTTAGGCATTGCATTTATCATTTAGGCATTTATTTCATCATTTAGGCATTGAATTCATCGTTTAGGCATTGTATTCATCATTTAGGCATTGTATTCATCATTTAGGCATTGAATTCATCATTTAGGCATTTAGTATATTGAACAGTCATATCATGTAGATAGTTGTATTCATCATTTAGGGTTATTTTTTTCAATATACCTGCTGTAATAGGTTTAAAACTTTGCAGATAAATATGGTCACTAACTGTAATTCATAAAAAAAAAATTTGTCTTTTTTCCTTTAAAATTATTCATAAACAATACACAGGCATTGTCATTAACAAAGTGACAGACACATGCTAAAATAACTTTAGTTCTACATCACAGTTTTAAATTAAACTCTGTGGATGACTTACATTTGGAGTAAGGTAGAAGGTCAAGTCACCTCATATGACAAAAGAGAAATTGCTTCAGCACAAAAATTTCACTTCTCAACCAGATACTGTCATCAACAGTATGGACATAGCTTTTGCATATGGAAACTTACAAATGTATTGAACTGTAGTGGGGAAAGAAAACCCTGGGGCACATAGTTGCTTCACTGTCTACTAATGTTGGTGCGATTTTTCTTCTTTCCTAGACCATACGTACATATACTTTTATGTAAGACAGAAGCCAGTTGAGCAGTTTGGGGGTCAAAAGGTCAGCTATCAAATTCACATTGACTGAAAGAAGAAAAATGGTGGGGATTTTTGTCCAATAACTTTTGTTCAAAATTATGTGCTTTGTCCAAATTTTGTAGAGGGCTTGCCCTTAAGGAAAAGGCCTATTGAATTTTGGTTAGACGGGTCAAAGGTCACAATATGACTAAAAACGTAAATGGATTTTTCACAATAACATTTGTTATAAGGTAGGTTTCTTGACCACACTTTGTATGAATGGCTAAGACAGTCGGATCACCTCATTATTATGTATGTATCTTGCTCATTACTGATTGCATTGTAGATTTTGATGACATATTAAGCATATATTTCAGGTTTCATCAAAATTGAATCAGATGTATGGTCTCCAGTAGCCATAAGCAAATGGATAATGGATGAAGGGCTATGCCATAGGCATACTTAAACTTCCAGCAAGGTTAGTTAATAGATTTAGCAAATGTCTCATTGCTCAAAAGCTTGCCACAATTGTTTTGCACTGAGCAAGATATTTTTCTCGTGTGTAGAAATACTAACATGTATATGGTGAGTAAATGAATAAATATTTATAGATACTTATTACTCCTAATATGCTTATGCAAATATCTTATCCATTTATCATTGGTATTAGCAAAGGCACACTGTAAGTAAATTTTACAGTACTTGTTAAGTTAAAAATAATGGGTATTGATTCAACGAGCTTTGCTGTCAATCCTAAAACAATCCACACACTCAGAAGAGATACATGTTTTAGAGATCATTAAAACATTACCACAAAAAAAAATTAAGAAGAAATAATGAGATGGAGACCAGTGTGTTGTGGTGGTGGACCCTCAAAGTAATTTGTGTAACTTTTATATTACTGCACTAAGGACAATGTTGTATATGCTACCAGTTTTTTGGACTGAATATATAGTTTTGTCTCATATACACAGTACATTCCAATAGCATAGGGTGTCACATTTGCTCAGCCCCAGCTATCAGGTCGTGTATAAACTAGAGTATTATTACAAGCCATGTGTCTGATGGCTAAACATTGCCACAGGCTATCATTAATCTCTTGTGCAAGGTTACTGTGACCTGCAGGATGACCGGAAAATTGGATTTGGCATAGGTGACCACTTGTGTCATTTGACAAAGGCTTGTAGCCATCACACCTGGGTATTAAAGATTAGTCCTAAGATCGGAGGAAACCTGCAGGTGAATGGGGCATGTTCTCATCCATCCACACATGGACAGACTGCAAGAGGACATTGTCCGCTAAGTTTGATTGAATCAGTTCACAGCGACATCCAATTGGAATTGAGATAGAGAGTGTGATTACAATTTAGATCTGAATTACAACTTCCTAACTCACAAGCAAAAGGTCAGTATTTCTCCTGGGAAGATTGCTGAGCAAATAGGATACTCTGAGAAAGCCACTAGTAATTTGGTGGTAAAACTTAGAAACAAATTCTAAGAAAGACAAAGCTTCAAAAAGGAAGCTGTTTGGTGGGCAGAACTTCCGGTTCAGTTGAGTCCCGAGTCTCTAAGAGAGGGAGACAGAAGTGAGAGTAGCAGAGCAGTTGGAGTCAACAAAGTCTGGTTGGTGGAGAGAAGGTAAATAGAAGGTGGAGGAGGAAAAGTAGTCTGGAGGAGAAAGTGGAGGAGGAGGAAAAGGAGTATAGAGAAGTTGAGGAGGAGGAAAAGGAGTATAGAGAAGTTGAGGAGAAGGAATTTGGAGAAAGTCTGGAGGAAGAGGAGAAGGAATTGGGAAGAATAGGAGAGAAGAATACACAGATGAGTAGAATACAAGGACAGATGGAAATCTATCTTACACTACTAATCAAGTGATGAAATAGGCTATAACAGGGTTGAGCGGAAGGAGAGTACTTGGGAAAGTTGAATCATTTGATTATTGAATTGTTTCTAAATTGTATTCATTGAATTTCACTTTTTTTTATATTCAGTCATTTAACTGTCGGCACTGCTGACTGGGGGCTTGGAGCTTTACATCTATCTTTCACTAATTTAACATCCAACCAAAATTGAGCCTGGGTGAGACTTCTATAATAATTTTAATAACATATTGGGAGCAGCCCATCCTAACCACAATCACCCCACCCCCCACATAGAGTTTTGTCTCATATACACAGTACATTCCAATAACAGCAACTGTGCTCATATAATAAAGTTTTTCCTGAATCATCTAGTAGCTACACAATGTCAGGGAGCATTTTAAGAGTCACTTTCTGTTGAGAGAATGGCCTATATACAGTTTCAACTCAGTTGGACTAAATGCACAGCAAAGAAACTAAAATCATGTAGTGCCCATTTGGCATTAACAGCCTACTGGGTATATAATTACATGTAGACTTGCTTGGCTTTAACAGCCTACTGGGTATATAATTACATGTAGACTTGCTTGGTTTTAACAGTCTACTGGGTGTATAATTACATGTAGACTCACTTGGATTTGGGGCCCCAAGTGGCCGAGTGGTCTAAAGCGCTCTCCGTTACGGATCACTGCCATCTCACCTCTGTCTGCGGCGGTTCGAGTCTCGGATTCAGCCAATGTGGGTATGTGAGAAAGCTTGCCAGTAGCTTCTCATAGGTCGGTGGTTCTTTCCGGGGTTTTCCCGGATTCTTCCTCCACCATTAATACTGGCCGCCATGTATAGCCTATTGTGTGCTGAAAAATGGCGTTAAACCCCACAACAACAACAACAACACTTGGCTGTAACAGCCTACTGGGTATATAATTGCATGTAGACTCACTTGGCATCAACATCCTAATGGGTATCTAATTACATGTAGACTTGCTTGGCTTTAACAGCCTACTGGGTATATAATTACATGTAGACTCACTTGGCATCAACAACCTACTGGGCATATAATCACATGTAGACTCGCTTGGCATTAACAGCCTACTGGGTATATAATTACATGTAGACTCGCTTGGCAGTAATAGTCTCCTGGGTATATAATTACATGTAGTGCCCACTTGGCACTAACAGCCTACTGGGTATATAATTACATGTAGACTCGCTTGGCAGTAACACTCTTCTGGGTATATGAAAACATGTAGACGTTACAGGGGTGGTTCCCAACCTTTTGTGGGCTTGATCCTAAAAAATAATTTTTCTGAGCCTCACAACCCTGTGTTCACATTTGGATAAGTTTTCACACTGAGTAAAACATCATGTGACCCTCTGCAACCCTCAAGGATGTACTCATGACCCAGATTTGAGTCATGACCTGGGAGTTGGCAACCACTGCTCTACAGTGATAGTAATTTATCATTGAAGGAGTTACGACCTACTGGGTATATAAAATACATATAGACTTTACTGGCCATCAAAGAATGCTACTTGTATTCAATAGAAAGCTGCATTAAAGCCTAAACATTAGATATTTTCAGTTCAGTCCCTTGGCATTTGTATAAGATGAGAAAGGAAACGGGTATGATTCTGTCAGTTTCAGAAAGCTTGCTTGCAGCTGTTTCCAGAAAAGGCAACATAACCTATACTGAATGTTTTATGTGCGTTTTTGCCTAACATAACATAGGATGTTTTTTCTTCATCTGAACTAGTGCAGTGGAATTCGTCAAACTTATAATAAAATGATGGAAATATACAAGGATATTAATTAATGTAGTGATGCCTTTAAAAAAAAACAGGTGTGGCTGTCAATCATGGGCTTTGAGAATCCTGCACTCTTTCTATATGAAGTCCGCCAACAGGTACATAGCAAGCATTGCATTGATCTGTCAATTTCAAGTTTGACAACCGCTCAGATTAATAAGAAGACGTAGTATTTGTATACGGTATTGATAGTCAGCTATAAAGAATTTAGGCAAACATTGCAGAGTAAAGGGGCTGTACTAGAAGAATCAGTCTGTAGGAGCAAAGTTATGTGGAAATTGGCAGAAGTCATTTTGAGGTTAGACTGTTTCATTGCAAAATAGATCAAATACTGTTATTTTCCTGGCTGTGCCAGTCAGTGTGTGTGATTTTGATTCTTAATGTAGCTTTAACAATTTTCCATTTATATCACTATGATGTCTGAAGTGTGGAAGTTTATAGTGATGTCAAGCACTGGGGCATCATGCCACAGACACATAGCATCATGTCCCACCCAGTCACATTATCCTGACACCAGGCCGACAAGTCCTAACACTAACCTCTTAATGCTGAGCACCAAGCAAGGCAGCTGCTAGTATCATTTTTATAAGTCTTTGGTTTGATTTGGCTGAAGATTGAACCTGCAACCTCCCAAATCCAAAGTGGATGCTCAAGCCTCATAGGCCAACCCGATTGGTTAATAACAAGTCTGATAGTACAGTGTATTAACATACATAAAACACTAACCATACTTGATGAAAATATCAGATTTTTTTTTAAAATCCTAAAATTAAAACATCACTATACAACTTCAAAATAATATTAAATGTGACTTCAAAATTTATTTAATGATAGAGCCTGTGGTTTTGAGGTTCCAAAAACTTGGGATTTCATTCAGTCACTTTTGTTTCAATATTGTTTATGGTAAAATTGTAACTTGGTACATGGACTTAAAGGCATCAGGGGCAAAATGAAATTAGCACAAAAGTTGATCTGACAGCATGTTTATACTTTTTTGTGTCTGTAACTAAAAACTCATGAACAACTTTTGGGCAGAATAACAAATAGAAAATTATGGAGGGGTTGTCTAAATGTCTATTTATTGCAAGGTGAAGTCAATTTCTTGTTCACTGTGTGTTCAAATGAAATTTCACAGACAAGGGTAGGGACTGCTGCCATAAAAAATAGTTCCCTAGACATCAATTATTTTCAATTTTGTGTAGATGATGCATCGTTTAATCAAATAAGGTCATTTCAAGGGCATGCAAATTAGTTGTTTTGCTCTTGTACACATCAATTACTATATACATGTATATTTGTTTAATTGGACTCAGACATCACATATCATGATCTACCACTGCCAGGAGATCATGGTTTTGTTCTACTGATTACTCCAAACTATCGACCCAGATCTGCAGGTTAATTTTGTGACAGCAAATCTGGTTCTGTGAATTTGGACTTGTAAGTGAGTGTGTATGGTACTAAAGTTGTCATTTTGATTATAGAAGAGGAAATATTTCAATCTGCATTTCACTAGTTTTCATCTTTATTTTAAAACTGGTCCTCACTTTCCTCCTAAATGTTCGCAGTGTAAACCTACCATACATCCTATTGATTTTGTCAAAAGGGGTACTTGAATCAAAATGGCAACACCTGCTACCCCCAAGGATAAGTCCACAGAAGGAAGTCACATTTTCTGTTGCAGATCTTGTCTAGGCCCTGGAATCCAACTTTATGCTCGGTGTACTGTGTGCACTAGAAACTTTGTCATGCTGTTAAATGTTTTCTGCACATTGAATTTTGTTTCAGTTGTTTGCATGTCTTTTCTCTATTACATGTGACTTCCGCTGAGTCATTTGCATATACAGCCATACATTGAAAGTTTGGCAATTTTTTTTAGCTTATTTTTAAAAAAAACCTATTCCTAATCACAGAGCTTATTTTGATTGTGGAGTATATTTTTGATATGCTTTTTTAGTGGCCAATCTTTTGATTTTGAGGTGATTCTCTCTTACATATAAAACAATGTCCACACGTGCAAAGAATCAAACTTCAGACATTTGGATTTGAAATGGAATGTTTTTTCATTTTTGTATTACCAACCTTGCTTACTAATTCTATGAAAATAGCCAGACAAATATTTGGTTTTTGCTGTACAGCACTTGCATTAGTGCATAAGAGCTTTTTAAAATGTTATATTAGTGTTGTAGTATCCCAGTACTTAAGCCATGTACATGTATAGCATGATTTCATTATCACAGTAGTAAAAGTATAGGTTGTGATACAGTGTGTTAGTGTATAATGATAGTGCTAGAAATAATTTTTCAGTGATCAGTTTGCTTTTCACTTGTTATTCATGAGTAGTGTTTATGCAAAAATAAGATACATGGTTGCAGTAAAAGGACACACACACACACACCATTTTGGGATACATTATTTATTATTTTGTTGTAACTCTGGTAGTTGTGTTTGCACTCCATTCAAGCAGCTCTGGTAGCAATGTTTATTTCAAGCAAGAAATCAGTAATGTAGTCCAACATTTTAAAAAGAGTTGTAAAATATTAATGTCAGACTGGTCCATGAACTTGTGGAAATTTTGTTTAAAACATGTGGTTCTGCACATCTGTTTGAAGACCGTATGAATATGTACTACAGTCTGGGAAGTTAAGGTTATTTTTGTTTTAAAACATTACTGGTTCTGAGATATTTTTATATATGGATACAAGATTTTAAATTCCAGCAAAATGACCGTCTGGTTAAATCTGGTTGACTGGTCCTGCACAGTATTGTATAGACAACATGGAACATGGAGGTATTCTTTGAAATTGGACTGGTTTAAATGTGTTCTTATATAGAGAATACAAGATGTAAGTTGCAAAACAAAGCAAAAAATGATGCCAGGTATGGCCAATCATGTGCTGAAATTAGTGACAAACCACAAAAATCACAAAACAAAAATGAGAAAACCTATACAGGGCTAGAGCCCAGCATAAATAAGAAAAGCAAATGAATATGCTGTTGTAGTTTATATGTGATTACTTATATATCAAATGTTATATTATTGTTACTATATGCAGTTACTCTTGATCGCTAATGGTAACTAAATGATAAATTTTGTGGGTATTTTTGAAACAATCCTGTCACATTTCATTTTTGTAATCTTGCAAGATTACAGTAGCATTCATCTAAGTTTATAAAATGCATGTCACCTGAATGGAAGCAAAATCTCTAGAAAAATTTGCATAAAATACTGTCAGTACATTTCATTGTTAAACCTCGGATTTAAATACTTAACACAAATAATTTTTCTTTGGAAACATGCATGTTTCCTCCATAATCCAGAAATTTACATACATTTTTGTGACAAGTCCATGAACATTATTACTGTAATATGCCAAGGGGGTTCTTTCTACAGAGCGAATCTAACACTCGCATGAATTTCGCTAAAACTCACCTTATTTCCAATGACTTCTTGACAACTACCATTGTCAATTGGAATTTCTAATAACTGGCCAAAACTGTAAATAGTTTTCCTCTAATCAATGAGTGATCACCACTTCACATTTGCATAAAAACTTCACAATTGCATGACTTCCTCAAAACTCCATGGTTTCTCCTCATTAGCTTGCCATAACATAATGCCGGTTTTTCTGTCCATGAAACTATAAATAAAACTAAAACTCCCAAATCGGGGAACTATTTTCTTACTCTATCCTTAGGTCAGTCAAACCACGATAATAAATCTAGTTTCACCTGTATCACTCCACCATATTTACTATCGTAGCAACAATAAAAGGCATCTACAGATAATGGAACAACTCCTCATTTATTCCATTGAAACACATATCAGTCCCTTTCACAA
Source organism: Sinohyriopsis cumingii (assembly GCA_028554795.2). Taxonomy (NCBI): domain Eukaryota; kingdom Metazoa; phylum Mollusca; class Bivalvia; order Unionida; family Unionidae; genus Sinohyriopsis; species Sinohyriopsis cumingii. The sequence goes on from CM068828.1 coordinate 134,366,739, forward strand.
ACTGTTCACATGGTGATGCACAATCAAGCAGCATTTGTAGATTTTAATAGGAACTACTTGGCTGGTGCCTATTTATGCGGTTCTTACCTGAACTCACTACGAAACTAAATTGTGCCAACAGGAAACCTCATCAATTAGCTAATTATTCGAGCTGAGGAATATTTCTCTTACACTGATTTCCAATAATCAAACAATTAATTACTAAAATCTAATAAATTTATAAAATGGAGACGTAATTGCAAATGGTATATACTCTAGACTTATTACATTACCCACGCCTTCGAAAGAGATCACTCGCCCTCGAGTGAACATGAACGTCATAATTGATTACTCTCCTAAACTCAGCCACCAAATCGATCCGTGACTCCCATACATGATTAAAATAAAACTCAAAATCAATAGACCTGTTTCCTAAGACCCGTCACTCTCTATTTAAATGTTTTTAAAGAAATAAACTAAACATCAACAATGAACACAAATTATCTAATTTGGATCAACCATGACACTGCTTTGAGCGTCCATCCAGTACTCAAACTCTCTCACAACAGTCTTCATATTACACTGTAGCAAACACTTCATAACACATAGTCTCTAACAAGTCAAACAAATGTAACACATGATCGTACCTGTTTACCACGAAGAACCCAGGTCGGAGATTGCATTTCCACAAGGATAACACGTATCCCCAAAGACCTTAGCGCACCTGCGCAAATAAATGATCATCATCAGTACTTGTCAGCTGACTCTCCTCTTATATCTAATTCGCCACTAAATTACTAATGCAACAGCGAACGAAATCGGCTCCAAGAGACTTTCTTCCCAAGAGCAGAGTTCCAACACTATCACATAAATTATTACAATTAATCAGGGACATGCAATATCACTATCCCATGCTGATAATTAGTTGACATGTGCTATAAACATTCCTTCAGAAATTCCCAATGGACACTGATCTTTCCAAGCAGACGATCCAATCTATGCATGATGAAAACCACTGTGGACTATTACCCGGATGGTGGCCAACAGCTTTCCAAGTACACTCTATGAAAAACTTCCCAGCTGGTACGTCTCTAGCAAGTCAAAGCAAATGTAACACAGGATCAACCCGTGTTTACCACGGCGTAAACTCAGGTCAGAGAATGCGTATTCAGTAGAATAACAAGTCTCTAAAGGACCGCAAAAGTATATAATGACTTAAAACGCCCAAACTGGCGCGCCACATCGTCGTCTACAGACCAGTTCTAGACTCGACACTGCCTTCATGCATCTACACCATTAGTACTAATTCTACAGAGAGAGTTGTTGTTGTTGTTGTGGGGTTTAACGCCATTTTTCAGCACACGATATGCTATGTATGGCGGCCAGTATTAATGGTGGAGGAAGGACCCGGGAAAACCCCGGGAAGAACCACCGACCCACGAGAAACTACTGGCAAACTTTCTCACATTCCCACATTGGCCGAATCCTAGACTCGAACCCACGCAGACAGAGGTGAGATGGCAGTGATCCGTAACGGAGAACGCTTTAGACAACTCGGCCACTCGGGGCCCCCTACAGAGAGAGAGAGAGAGAGAGAGAGAGAGAGAGAGAGAGAACAATCTACTTACATACAAACAATCATAATCAAAACCACCACCTTCCATTCTAACAGATAACTTTAAAGGCAGGACCTTCCATTCGCCTGTTTCCAAATTGTATTGCTATTATTCAGGTCTGCGTCGCTCAAAGCACAAATAAAACCAAATTCTATGTTACCGAAATCTTATTCCAAGCAGCAAACGATGACTTCTGACGAAAAAATTCCTAACTTAACACTGTACAGGATTAATCCCGAAAAAGTATCGATATGAAAAGGCTGTGATTACATACGGAACTCGGAATGAAATTCGAATCACACTATGTACGCGGCCGATGTGCACAGATAAATCAGATTTTATCTGCGTGACTTCTGTATTACCACCCTTTGACAATTTGGCTTAACTCAACCAATTAACTGGCAAGGGAACACTACTGCTATCCACCATGTTTTTCTGTCAACAGCCAGTGAAAAAATAAAAATCAAACAACTGAAATAAGTTTAAGATTATGTAAGAAATTTAAGAAAAGACCATGTCGTATCTTCATCCCCACCCCCCAGGATTCACGCAGGATTCAGTTGCTTTAAAGTAATCAACCGTCTTGTCATACTGAAACAAAAATTACTCTTTGTCATAGCTAGAACTATCTTTCAAATGTTTTCGACATGTATACAGATTTAATGAGTTTATGAATACTCGTTTCCATTTTATGGACATTTAGTAAAGGTAAATTTTCCCGTATTTTCTGTGTAATGTATTTTACATGTTTGCACGGGATGGGTTTTCAACCAAAAGTAGTGCAGGAAATACACACCAATCTAAAAATATATTTTAGTTAGTTTGGGTTGTTTGGATCCATAGTTCTTTAAAAACAATGTATACATATATCAGGAATGGTTATAGTTTCCAACAACCAATGCTGATTCGCGTGAATTTCACCGTACATATAATATTGAATTACATTTGCACAACCAATTGAAAATATAGTCAGTCATCGATTAGTTTAATTTCCAACTAATCCATTTTCTTCTATCCATTCGCCTGTGTATGCTTATCATTTCATTGATTTCTTACGTTCGAGTTTTGAAGAACAATAAAACTGAGAATTTGAATGCTTTCAAATGAAGACTGTATATAACTATGTCCTGTAAGTCGATTATCTAATGTCCTGTAAGTCGATTATATAATGTCCTGTAAGTCGATTATATAATGTCCTGTAAGTCGATTATATAATGAGTCATGTAAGTCGATTATATAATGTCCTGTAAGTCGATTATATAATGTCCTGTAAGTCGATTATTTAATGTCCTGTAAGTCGATTATTTAATGTCCTGTAAGTCGATTATATAATGTCCTGTAAGTCGATTATACAATGAGTCCTGTAAGTCGATTATACAATGAGTCATGTAAGTCGATTATCTAATGTCCTGTAAGTCGATTATGTAATGTCCTCTAAGTTGATTATTTTATATCATATAAGTCTATTATCAAATGTCCTGTAAGTCGATTATGTAATCTAACCTCTATTGATAAAGATGAACATTAATAATAGCGCTTCAAACTTTCTAATTTCACAATCCTCCAAAGGTTTGGAATGTACAAGCGATTGCATTAGTGCATTGACATCTATTAAAATTTAATGACAATGCATTTGTTATGAGGGAGTAAACTGAGTGGAAGAATTTATTGTGCAAGAGTATTCCGAATAATGGAATTTCACAACAAGGAAGAAAATTGATAGACCGGCAGTGACATAGGGAAGTGTAGTGCAACTTCGCATTTATCGGTAAGTTAGATGTAGATACGAATTTAAGCATTAATGAAACTTACCTTTAGGGAGGAAATTAAATCGCTTAGTCTGCACTCAGGATTTCAATACAGGAAAAATTATAGGGTTATTGAAACTGTTGCATGGATAATGAACAACAAGAACTGGGAAAATCCTGTCCCCTCTCCCACCCCATAAGGAAGAACTACAAGAGCAAAAATGCTAGCATTGATTTGAAAGGGTTTTAGGTGTATCAGCTTATTTTGACGACAAGTGGTCTCGTTTAAATTAGGCTGCCACAAACTGACCTTAATGTGTGAATTTTGGTGTTGTCTGGAGCTCGCGGTTTCAACTTTCGTTTTCCTCAGCCTCGTTTGGGAAGCTGATAAACGATATACCTCAGTAAAAACGTCTGAGTTACATTCAACATAATTAAAGTGTCACCCCAAATTTTGTTCAATTTAAAAAGATATTTTCTTTCCATGGATGCTTGCATTTTATGATGTAAAGAGTTCGTAAGGTGGCGATACTTAGATTACACATACCTTTAAATGGCAATTATTTACTTTATTTAGATCCTCATATATCCATATTACTTGGTGGATCATGATATACACGCCCTGAGAAATAGCATACATACGGTAAATCCGATGTTAAACTATGCGGACACTTTTGTAAGAGGTCAGCCTAAAGATATGATCCAGAAAAACAAGATTAAATGATGCTAAAATGAAAGCTACGCGTATAAAAAAATCGTACTACCCTGGAATTTGTTATGAATAGACCATACGTCTCTTTTCTTGACCCAAGATAGTACCTGTCCACCAATGTAAAAATCCATAGCAATCAAAACTTTTCGTCTGGAAATTTCTGGATGACAGTTAAGGTACAGAGCATTTAACGATCGGAATTGAGTAGACTTTGGTTAAACTGCGTTAGTATTAAATTTTAAAACACCAATACTTATTTAATTTAAGACGAGTAAATGCGATTACATGACCACGTTGATATGAGGTAATCTGGAGTAATGACAATCTTCCATTCTATGCCTCAGTATCGTCACAAGCCAGTAGCAACGATCAGTTACATTCCTTTATGCTAAAATAAAGGAGCGTAGTGAAATGTCGCCAGTGGCTTACGACGATGTAGTCCGAGTTTCCTCTGACTCTCACCACCCCAGGAATGGATTAAGGTTATTTAGCCCTAGACACTTCTTTATTATGACTGTCATGGATATGAATCTCCCTCTGTATGTAAACACATTTCAACAACACGGTTTCGTGGGCCCATGGCTCAGTGCCTACGATGCCTATTAGATACTACTGACCTGCGCCACCCAATATTAGTTATTTTGACATGGGGTGTGGGTCAGAGCGCCTTGCCTATAGAAACCTTTATATTCGCAGACATCCGCGGTATCAATATTTCATAGTCGCTTTCTACCCATTTTCGCAAGCCGAGGTTCCGGTGTGTTAACCCTATCAACACCTTGGCGGGTAGAACAGATAGCTTAGTGCTTTGTCCTAGCGACATCTATTGGATTTGTTGAGTTGCCTCCCTTAACATGTAATTCCACCTAACCAGTAGCGTGAACAGCGGTGCATTGCACATCGACCGAAAATGGTGGAGGCAATTGACTTCAAAAGGATACTTTATACGACTAACATCGAAAGTATGACTACGTACCAGAGGGAAGCCATTACTGGTGTATTTGAGTGAAAGGTGTATGTACACACACGGACCGACAGTGGAAGACTGTACTCCATTTGTCTCAATCATCTAGGAACATCGTTCAAATTTGAACTTCAATTTGAATGGATGATGTAACTTGTCGCCGCATCCAATGAAATTGACAGACCCGAGACACGGACATATTTGCTCGATCCGCCAAAGTGTAGACAGGGTTAACGCATCGGAACCTTGACTAGCAAAGATGCTTTCTACCGGGACTATACAGCAAACTTAAAGGACCTTACATCTATGCCAAACGATCGGAATATGATTCAATTGATCAGAAATTGCGATTATAATATTCGTTAGGTCTTGAATCCGCTGCCAGGTGAGACGAAAATACAATGTTGATGTAATTTGATCTGGTAACCCACAATTTGCATTATTGGTCATATACCCAAATCTCGCAAACAGCACGTGTATTACACCAGCAGTCCAGTAATTACGTGATATCAACAAAGTAAAAACTCCTTCCCTACAGACCCGGCCCAAGGTAGCATGCAGGACCTAAGGCAGCAAAAGCGATGAGCGGGGCCTCAAGTAAAAAACTATTTGTGCAAGCGCAAGGATATTTGTGATGAGGGGTGAATGGGTCTTGTTGAGAACTGTAAACAAAGCAATATAGACCCTCTGGGGCCAATCAAACCCAGGAATGGGGTCACGTGACTAGTTCAGCCAATGGAGTATAGGTTTAAGGTGTACGAATATTTGGGTCGGCATTCTTAGCGACACTTGGAAAAGAATTCTTGGAGATACGGGTTGTATATTTAGCGATCATAATTTTTACATTTCCCACCACCACCCCACCAACCGCCTTGGTGTATAGCTTCTTATCTTGTAGTTATTTTGTAAATAACTGTAGGCATGTTATATCTTATGAACATAACTTGTTGCAGCTTAATATGAATTTCTCAGCAGTAACATTGTATGATGAAGGTGTTCACACCTGTACTACACAAATTATTCAAGCGTCACATTTCTTTCATGTATTTGTATCCTTTGTTATTTGTATATATTTGAAAATAATCTTTGTAAAGAAATGTCATGGTTCTTTCTGTTACATGTACATTATGGTGGTCTCGGCTCCCAAAAGGATTGTTTTTAGTTTGATGGTTTACAAATTTACATTCAGATAAGTAGTTTATCACATAATATGTAAAAGTAATTTTGTAAATAACTTTATGAATGTTAGATCATATGAACACAATATTATTTTTAATGCAGTTGTCACTTATGTGGACTGCATCACCAGCAGTCCAATAATTACGTGATATCAGCAAAATAAAAAACTCCTTCCCTACAGGCCTGGTCCAAGGCAGCATGCGGGGCCCAAGGCAGTAAAAGCGATGAGCAGGGCCCAAGCAAAATAGTGAGTGCGCAGTCACAACTTAAAATATAGAAAATTTGAGGTTAATCATTTAATTATCAGCTAAAAGCTAACTGCAAATACCATTTTAGCGAATCCTCTCATTCGAGAGAGAGAGAGAGAGAGAGAGAGAGAGAGAGAGAGATGTACGTCTCATGTAGAATTGCCGATTACAGTCAAAAGACGACAATAAAAAGATGAACACAAGGCAGCGTCTAAGTGAATAGTGCCTCTCTCTCCAGTATTAGCTATATTCCAGCATTATTATTCATTTTGAAATAAATTTAATTCCGTATTAACAGACACTTATCATTTAGTTTTTAAACGTCCGCTGTTAATTGCTGGGCTACGATTGGGGATGTTAAATACTACGCTCCAGGTCAGATGGTTTCATGTAAAATAAATAGTACCTTTCCCAAACAGAATATGAAATTATCAATTATCATTTGTCCAATTATCAAACATTCGCTCCTGATTTAATTCTTGGGCTAAAAATGCGGCTGTTACATATTGCGTTCCATGTTAGATGGTCCCGTGTAATACAAATAACACATAAACACTTGTATTAAATATGCAAGACTCTTTTGAAATATGTTTTTCTTCAGCTTAATAATCGAAATAAAGGCGGTTGATTCTCTATTTAATATTCGGCCATTACCATTATACTTTACGCCTGAACGTCGTTCTAGCGAAGAAAATGTATAACGTATATAAAAACTTTAATATGGCGATTCTGATAACATCTTGTTATTAAAGTCAATGCTAGAAACATAAGATTTGGAATGAAAATGAAAATAGGAGTCATAGGTGGTCAAACGTGCTTAATGGGAAATATACAGATCATTTCGACAATATGGCAAAACAAAAACAAGTTTTATTGGAGCACGTTCACATGGTAAATTCTTGTCCGCCATTGGCCTTTTGTAGCAAGAAAGAAACAATAAAAGGTATAAGATAAATACCTTTTTGTCTCAAACAAGCTTCATATGATGAAGCCTTGAAACATTTCCAAACTTAGGTTTGTCTCACACTGTTATGCTCTGGGAAATTTTATCCCGTTGTTTCTTTCTCCTCTTTGCAGTTTTCATCTATTCAGCACTCTTTGACCTTTCGCTTTCCAACATTTAATAATATAAAGCTTTTGGTATATGTGATCGCAAAGACAAATGTTGAAATGGAAAATCTTGGGACTTCTTAATTTCAAGCAGGTTTTATAATTTGATTAATTAATCTTTTAGCGAAAAGGAACACAGTGAAGTATCTTCTAAAAGTTGTATACTGATAAATAAATCAGAAAGTATCACAAGAAAAATTTCAAAGTTTGTAAATTCCTCCAGTATTTATATTATGTGATTGAATACAATATAATTGACCTTTGACAATGACTACAAGTTTCAAACAAGTACGACAGCGCGTAAAACGAGAACGTTTTTGCCGATTTATTGCATTTAGAAAATTTTAAAACAAATTCCTTATCCTTAGGTTTGGGGTTTTAGGGCACAGAAACACAATGGTAGCCGACAGGTGGCGACTCTGGTGAGCTAAAGCCTTCGCGGTTCTTGCTTCCACTAATAACCTTTTACAACATGTAGGAGGGCGCATCGGACTATTTCTACATCACTGAACCCGCACGAGGTGAATTCCTTGCGTACTAAAAGTGTGAATTTAGTACTAAACATGACATGATTATTCCTGAATATAAAAAGAATTATATTCTTAAAGCGTCCATCTTGAAGATTTACTGGCGACTGTCCTTGCCATTTTTCAAACTTGTTTAACTGCACATACAGGTGTTTACTTTTTGTGTTTCATGTAGACCACGATGTCCTTTCCAATTACTGTCGCCATTGACTTTGGGACCACTTTTTCCGGGTACGCGTTTTCTCTGTTATCTGACTTCAAAGCTGACCCGCTGAAAATTTGTACCCCTAGCGGATGGAACGCTGGCAATTTACTGTCCCTAAAAACACCGACATGCGTTTTGCTTCAACCTGACAAGACCTTCAGCCATTTTGGTTATGAGGCGGAAGACAAATACAAAGAGCTTGCAGAGCAAAAAGAGCATAAGGACTGGTACTATTTCCGTCGTTTCAAGATGATCCTACATAACAAGCAGGTAAGAAAGCCAGCACAATACTATAATGTATATTAGTATACCAGTTTATTGTGACTTAAAAAGCATACTTATAAATGGGCCCATTCATGTTATTTATATATTCATTAAACATTGTTTAACCGGCTGATATGTACATATTCACGGTCTTCAAGCAGAATACTTTGATATCATTATAGATGCCACGCTTTCAGTTGGTGGTAGCTAATAGAAGCTTAAAATTAGATGTGTGAAAGTACAGAACGTGCAACCTGAATTACATCATACATAGGTTACGTCATTATCTGGAAGAGGGAAGCAATACTAATGATTTTCTAGGCAGAATGCTTCATGATTGAGAATCTTCTGATTTACACAGGGACTTCGTCGGGAAACCACCATAGAAGATGAATTCGGCAAGCCACTTCAGGCAAAGGAAGTATTCGCTCACGGGATACGCTATCTAAAGAACCACGCCTTAAACCTCATGGATCTCCAGGGGAAACACATAGATGAGTCAGAAATCAGCTGGGTCCTGACTGTACCCGCTATCTGGTCAGACGGCGCCAAACAGTTCATGAGGGAAGCTGCACAGAGTGTTAGTATATCGAAAATGATATACCCAAGTCTTTTTTTCTTAAAAAAGAAATGTTATATAGTCAGCCACTCCATAGTTTATTATTCATTGAATGTCCTGCAAAAACACCTCCATACCATGTGCATGTCTAGGCATTACGTCATTTTCGTTTCGATTTTTTTCTAGATCTGCATATATGTAACAGTGGAAACAATATCACAGCGATCCCTGGATGTTTTAATGAAATTATTTTTATTTTTATTTTTATCAAACTATCCTGCCAGAACAAGAGAAAAAGACATTTCGCAAATGAAACAGTTGTAAGTTTAGTGGAGTAGACATTATTACAGCTGCCAGCTTTTCAGTAATCATAACAATAGATAAATTTCCAATCGTTTGATTAAACAGCTTCGTTTTGGTTATTGTAAAGCGTGCACACGTTTATAAAGTTTGGTAAACGTTGCAGCCTTAATAGTAGATCGAGGAAAACGTCATCTCTGCATGTTCTTGTTCTTTATCTAGCAGTGTCGGTTATCTGATCAGACAATGCCAGTCATTTTATGAGAGTAGATGTTATCTGATCCGACAACGCCAGTCAGTTTGTGCGAATAATTATTATCGGATCAGGCAACGCCAGTTAGTTTTTGAGAGAAGCTCTTATCGGATCACACAACGCCAGTAAGTTTATGAGACTGTGTTATCTGATCAAACAATGCCAGTCAGTTTCTAAGAGTAGCTATTATCGGATCACACAATTCCAGTTAGTTTATGAGAGTAGCAGTTATCTGATCAGACAACGCCAGTCAGTTTCTAAGAATAGCTGTTATCGGATCACACAAACCCAATTAGTTTATGAGAGTGGCAGTTATCTGATCAGACAACGTCAGTCAGTTTCTGAGAGTAGCTGTTATCTCATCAGACAACGCCAGTCAGTTTGTGAGAGTAACTGTTATCTGATCAGATAACGCCAGTCAGTTTAAGAGAGTATCTGTTATCTGATCAGACAACGCAAGTCAGTTTCTGAGAGTAACTGTTATCTGATCAGACAACGCCAGTCAGTTTGTGAGAGTAATTGTTATCTGATCAGACAACGCCAGTCAGTTTGTGAGAATATCTGTTATCTGATCAGACAACGCCAGTCAGTTTGTGAGAGTAATTGTTATCTGATCAGACAACGCCAGTCAGTTTGTGAGACTATCTGTCATATTAGTAGCTTGATAATCATATCGTTTACTTCTTTTCTTCTAACCATCATCGTTTTCGTCGTTGTACTGCACCCCATTATCGTCGTGATTGTCGTCATAGACATCCCCTCCTTCATCTCATCATCATTTCTACTACCCAGAATTAATTTTGCCATTTATTCTTCTGCATGTCAACACGAAGAGAATTTTAAACGCTGTTACATGAATCGTAATTTTTTTTTATTCGCCCTAGGGTTTCGTAACTTTTTTAGAAAGTAATACTCCTGTTTTTTTTAACCCTCAAACAATATGTAAGAGTCACTCTCATCCCCTACAGTGTTGTATAGAGAACCACCAGCTGAGCATTGCCCTGGAACCAGAGGCGGCCGCCCTCTACTGCAAGCATCTACCCATGGGCACGTTAACGGGCTCCGATGATTCTGGTTTCACCGTTTTCTCCCAGGGCACCAAGTACATGATCATCGATCTGGGCGGTAAGTTTGAATTCAAAACTATGAAGAATAGCCAGCCTGGTTGAAAATTATCAGCATCCAAACAACGTAGTACATGTTTTCTAATCAATATATGGAACAGGAGCAAAACTTAAAATGAAGTTGGCAGACTCGAAACAATGATAAAGTAATCATATAAAAACGTTTTAATTCATTGGAGAGTTGCCATCATATGACCAGAAAATGAGAGATGAAGTCTGCTGCTTGCTGACTTTTCATGAGGATATAGCTGTATGAAAGATTGTGTGGAAAGATGTACCCTAAATTTTGAAGAATAAGAATATGAACAAGATGTAAGGGTTGATAAAACACTGAACACAATCATAATTTTATTTAGTTAGAATCTGACAGGCAACACATAAAGGGGATAATTACGACTTTCCTGACAATGGCTGGATACAGTATAATGGCGAACAACATTTTTTGTGAAATATGTTTTCACTTTGTTCAATTATAAAACAAGATGGTTATTTAATTTTTTAGGAACGAACTGTATTGTTATACACGAACTATATATTTATAGGTGTTTATCAATACGCATGTGTTTGTAAGACGCTTTGCAAAAATTGTTTTTCTTTTTCCACTTTGATAAACAAAGATTTTATTACGCTACCAATTTAAAAAAAGAAAAGAAGCTTGCTGCTTCTTGCCTAAATAGATAGCTTAATGCAAATATCATAAAACGTCGTACAATTTTGTAAATGTTCACCGAGTTTCTATATAATAACTCTATGAATGCAAACATTAAACTCTACAACTCCGATCTATATGTGATCAATTTGCTTCCCTTCAGGTGGGACGGCTGATATCACAGTACATGAAGTGGAATCTAAGGAGGCAGTAAGAGAGCTTCATAAACCAAGCGGTGGGGCATGGGGCGGTGTGAAGGTTGATGAGGCATTTTTGGATCTCTTGAAAGATTTGGCTGGGGAAGATGTGGTACGTCAATTTACAGAAGAGTGTACCGAGGACTTTCTGGATCTGTTCAGAGAGTTTGAGCTTGTAAAACGGCAGATCAAGCTGGACATGACAGATAAGCCGAAAGTCAGAGTGAAGATTCCTGTATCTTTCTATGAAATTTTCAAGAGTAAAAGAAATAAGTCCCTGAAAGAGTCTCTTCCCCAAACTGGGAAATATGCAGGCAAAATGGAGTGCTTAGCGGACAAGATGGTAATAGATGCAGAGGTCATGAAATCGCTGTTCAAGAAGAACATCGAAAACATCGTGGAACACATACAGGATGTTCTTGGAGAACATCCTGTTCGCGGTACAAAAATCCTTCTGCTAGTTGGAGGCTTTTCGGAGTCACTTATCGTCCAAGAGTCTATCAGAAGAAGGTTTTCAAACATGAAGGTCCTGGTTCCTTTCGACGCCGGCCTCGCTGTGCTGAAAGGCGCGGTTATCTATGGTCACAAGCCAATGTCAATCGCTTCCCGAATGTGTCGTCTGACATACGGCATTGCTGTGAGCAAGCTGTATCAAGAAGGACAACCTGAAGAGAAGAAATATACCGACAGTCTGGGAAGGGTTCTTGTTAAAGATGTCTTCCACAAATACGTTGAAATGGATACCCCTGTTAAGGTAGGTGATTTCCAAACGAGCGTAGCACTGAGTGCATCTAAAGACCAAGGAGTAGGGCGCATTCGTGTTTACTCCTCGAATAAGAAAAGTCCCAACTTTGTCACCGACAAAGGTTGCACACTGCTGGGTGAGATATTGATAGAACTGGAGGAGGAGGATGAAGGTGGAAGGTATGACGTTAAGATGGCTTTCGGAGGGACAGAAATAATTGTAGAGGCGACTGAACAGACCACAAAGAAGACGCAGCGGGCTACTTTTGACTTTTTGACAGACTGAGTCAGATGCGAACTGAAACTAGGTGTAAACAAATCTCAGGTCATCTACGAGTTGTGAGCTACTTTTGACTTTCTGAGATATCGAATAATGAGAAATCAGTATGAACCATCATTTCAAATCATGTGTGAAATGCAGTTTTAAAAGTCTCATCATCGCATCTGCACGAAAATCATAAACATACCATTGGTATGGGGGAAAGAAAAAATATTTCATAGATTTAAATTGTTTAGTATCGTGTGATTTGCGTACAAAATACTGAGAATTGTTCATCACTAGTCCATGTTTAAGGTATTTGGATGTTCATTTGTTGGGACGATTATTGATTCTACCATGTGAAATCCATAAAATCAGAGGACTTTTGATATTCATTTGCTAATTAATCAATTTGATAATTAATGGCTATTTCCAGAATATATATTTGTTTTGCTGACCATTGATATCAGCCGGCCATGAACGCATAGGTTTAAACCGCACGTCAGCTCAATCCTGGTTATACAGTGCCGAGTAAATTTGGGTACTCCAAAATGGCACAACAAAGATTAAGGTGAGATAGGGCAAAACCTATATCTTTCACAGTCTTTCTCTGCCTGTCTCGAGAGAGATATTTGTGTGTGTACATGCATGTGGTGTGTGCGTGTGTGTGAATCTACGTGAATTCTTAACGATATATACAATCTGATCAGTGTATTTGGGGCACGAAATATTTAAGTAATTATGTTCCATTTTAAGTACGATGCGCATTTTCATTATTAATTTGTTTGCACTTGTATCTGACAGTTAATTTTGTGATTTACTAATAAATGTATTCTGCTGTCCTTAAAGCACATGAATGGGTCAGAAAACGTTGGTAATGGATTATCATTTACGTAAAGAAATTAATGGATGGCTTGCAGTTTATTTTAAATATACTGTTTTATTAGTCTTTAATATAATGTCATTATTATTATTATTATTATTATTAGTAGTAGTAGTAGTAGTAGTAGTAATAAAATAGTAGTAGTAGTAGTAGTAGTAGATGTGGTAGTAGTAGCAGCTGTTGCAGCAGCAGTAGTAGTAGATCACTGATCACAATTGGATCATTCAGATGGATAACTGTTTCAGTAATGCAAATTCTGCTCTGGAAAGTGACATGAACCTACACCCGAAGTCACTGGACATAATTTCTATGTCACGTGATCATTCATACTGGACAATAGACCATGCATAATACATACTATTTATAAAGTATTATGAACATTACAATGTACATGCCACACAGAAAATACACTGCTAATGGAGTGTAAGAAATACGCTTTATGAACACACCACACAGAAAATACACTGCTAATGGAGTGTAAAGAATACGCTGTATGAACACACCACACAGAAAATACTTCTAATGGAGTGTAAGGAATACGCTGTTTGAACACACCACACAGAAAATACACTGCTAATGGAGTGTAAGGAATACGCTGTATTAACACACCACGCAGAAAATAAACTGCTAATGGAGTGCAGCGAATACGCTGCATGAACACGCCACACAAAAAATACCCCCACTTCTAATGAAGTGTAAGTAATGCGCTGTATGAACACACCACACAGAAAATACACTTCTAATGGAGTGTAAGGAATACGGTGTATGAAAACACCACATAGAAAATACACTGCTCATGGAGTGTAGTGAATACGCTGTATGAACACACCACACAGAAGATACACTGCTCATGAAGTTTATAGAATACGCTGTATGAACACACCACGCAGAAAATAAACTGCTAATGGAGTGTAGCGAATATGCTGTATGAACACACCACACAAAAAATACCCCCACTTCTAATGAAGTGTAAGTAATAAGCTGTATGAACACACCAGACAGAAAATACACTTTTAATGGAGTGTAAGGAATACTCTGTATGAAAACACCACATAGAAAATACACTGCTCATGGAGTGTAGTGAATACGCTGTATGAACACACTACACAGAAGATACACTGCTCATGAAGTGTAGCGAATACGCTGTATGAACACACCAAACAGAAAATGCAGTGTTAAATACTGATTGCAAAGTTGCCTGTAATTTGGGTGTGAGTATGGGTGGGGCAGCTGTAAATCTAGTCATTTCACCATCTCCCCTGATTTACATTTACATCTTTATATAAACTGACGTGTTTTACTGAATAGGTTACAGGGTATTATCTAATAATGATCCTAGATGTGCACAAATAATTTAAATCGGGAAACGATGCGATAAGAATATATATATATATATATATATATATATATATATATATACATATATACATATATATATATATATATATATATATATATATATATATATATATATATATATATATATATAGTCACCTACAAACACGTTGCTCCATGAATAGAATGACACTTTTTCATAATATGAAACAACATTTATTTACTTTATCTATCCGAGCTGATAATTGGTGTCGCATGTTAGCCGTTCATCGATGAACAGGGCGAAGACGTGAGATAGTGACTGCTCAACCAATGCAAGTACGAACCATTTATTGTAAAATGATGAAGAGACAAATCCTGACACAAATGGGCGGGATGGGGTGAGGGCTTTGATATGAATACATATGCCTTATCTTTATTTTAGAGTAATTTTATAATAAGAAAAAGTATGTTCACTAACATGGAATTGTTTTTGGAATGAATCACTATAAACTATAGATGACAACGATCAAGACATCATACTATACAGAGATAAAATTCTTTTTATGGGGCACGAGTCATCTTCGCTAGCCAAGGTTCCAATAACCCTATCTACTATCTATCTGTAGACAGGGTTATCGGAACCTTAGCTAGCGAAGATGGCCACGAGTCGGTTTGTTTTAGTGATGCTGACCCTGAAAAGTGGATTACATTGACCACTACTGACGTCCAAGTTGCACCCAGCATGTAATTTTGACTCGCGAGATCAAATTGACTGGATATGCAGGCAATGCTGTATAAGTTAATCGTGTCCGTGTATGTTTACATTATTTTTCGAGTACGATTCTAGGATTCTCATATCAAAGGGACTGATATATGAATAGCCGTTCATGTCGTTAACATGGCGATCCTTCACGAAGAAAAATCTTCACTGACCTTTGCAAAAATATCTTTCTTTTTTTCTTACAAAAAGTAGTTATTTTCTTGAAAAGAAACCCGTCTTTTTTCTAAAAAAAGTTTGTCTAGCCAATACTGGCAAAAATCCTTATGAAAAAGTTATCACCTTTTTTTTACATTCTGGGCGAACAAAAAACTTGATTAGATTTTTTAAAATGAAAAATAGTGTTGTGATATCTTTCTTTCAAACAAAATAAAAAAAAAAAAACACTCTTCATGAAAAAAATGTTACTTTCTTTGTGGAATATAAGGCACATGCTTTTTAGGGATATTTACATTTTGAATGATGTTTTCGAATATTTGTCTTGAAAACTCAGTTGTTTTGTGAACAATCACCATACGAAATTAAAGGCAAGGCATTTTCTTCATAAGAAAGTGGCATTCTTGATGAAGTTGACACTTGTTTTTCGTAATAGAGTGACTTCCCCTTTGTGAAGAATGTAATTTTTTCACGAAACAAAAGACTGTCCATGGAAAGGGGAAATTTTCATGCAAAAGACTCAATCTTTATGAAAACTGTGCAACGTTAGAAAATGTGTTTTCTTAATGAAGAAAATTAGTATAGAGAATCAACATGGTTGGCCACTATACCATACCAATGTCAACAAAAACCCCACAAAACAAAACAAAAAAATTAAAAAATCTTAACAAAATCCAATACCCTACAAATTTTTAAAATATTTTCCCAATAACTCAGCCTGCGCTATTACAGTCACAAAAATGAAATTAAACAATTATAACATAGAACAATCCATCTCTGAAAAATGCAGCAGCAGACGACTTTTAAGCTGCGAAATATCGAGGAGTTGAGCCATTCTCATTCCCACAAAGAACTAAATGATTCCAAAAGAGATATATTACTTATCAAGTATAAATTAATAACTGTAACTAACTTGTCGCCAGTACAATTAAATTATAAGTTTATATAAGAATTGTAACATTTATATTTTACAAGTGACCTATTTTTTATATTTTGCCCTAAGTCAAGTTAGCGCAAGATAAACTACTTAATCACTCATGCAGCACTAACAATAAACATTAAGCAATATAATTTAAACTACAAACGTTTATGATTTAGCTAAGGAATGAAAATTTATGAGAACAAAGTTAGTACTGAATTAAACATTTAAAAGAGGAAAAATCAAACAGTTCACTCAATCCATATCCTGCAACTCACTTTAATGCTACAATTAATAATGACATGAAACCAATATTTAAATGTATACTGATTTGCACAGAAAATTACTAATTCAGAAACAAACCGTCATACTTATTTTTTAAGTACACTTTAAGACCTGACATTGGTATTTCATTGAATTTATAGCACGGTGTCATATTGACGTTTAGCAAAATTAACTTAATTGGGTAGTATGTGGAATATCTTCCTGGTATTTATCATATTAAACTAAACCGAATTAGTAACATCGATATACATATTTCACGTTTATCTTCATATATAAATGCTTGTGAGGGAATGCTCAGCGTTATACTATACTGTTTAAGCTTTAAATCAAATAAAAAGGATGATTCATATCTAAAAGAATGTAACATAATATGTAATAACGTTAACATTCCACCAAATCATGACTGAAGATATATCAATGGAAAAATAAATATCTCATCGATAATGGAGATGAAGAATATAAAGCTACACAACGGATTATGAGAGCTGACGCTAGCTGATGTGATACTTGCATACAAACGACATTATGATGGTGATGTTAAAACAAGTGAACAAAGGAGAAACAATGCATACTGGAGAAAAAAATGCATACTGGAGGAGAAAATTCAACGATGACAAGAGATGAAAATATGTGATGGGCTTATTTTTCCTAAAACACATAATGGAGCCAAAAGAAGGAGGAATATCTAGATCAAATCAAAGCATTACGTGTTATGTAATATTTATATCAGGTATTCAAGTGCAGAATAGAAGATATATTGCGCAGTCTGTTTCCACTGTTGAAGATACTGTAAAACAGTTGTTTGAATTATAAATTAATTTGTGGCAATAAAGCCATGAACCAGAGGAAAACACAACAATGAAAGTTTTACCATATATTTCAGATTTAAAAGCAAGACTAAACGTTGATGTCGGAGGTGAATGCAAAATGTCATTATATACTGATAAGATGGTGACAACTGGTAACGTTATTGGATCAAATAACAATTTTAAAACGTCATCAGACATGATTAATCTACAAATAAACACTGCTATAAACACTAACACCGAAATAATATACTACCCCCAGCTGATCAGCAGTTTGTAATATTTTGTCAGAAGATAGAGCAACATAAAAGAAGAGAACGTGGGCAAGAATGATGTAATCAAAAGTCATGAAAATGGTGGGAGTCTTTTAATCACAACCGCATGACCCACACTCAAAATGGCACATATCACGAAACAAAAAAGTCTCCAACCATTTGTAATCATGTCTGTGATTGAAGGAGCTGGTGTAATTTACTTTTGAAACAGATTCTTTTCCCTCATTACTCTTTTCATTTCTGTATCTTGCCAAATATAAACCTTTTAATAGAGCTGCAACCAACGAGCAAATTATGCAGTGCTAATGATGTTTCTAGCTGTGACATTTCAGCGTCTGATTTCATATTATTTGATTGAACTACTTCAGGGGTATTCACGTCCTCTCATAATTGTCTTTCTTCTTACAACGTATTTAACTTAGGATTCTTTCGTGGTAATCACCTGATATAGAATGTTTCCCTTACATGCTGTTCAAATGGTTTATGTATGTTAAAAATTGCATTTATAATTTTCTCTGGCTGCTTTTTTGATCTGTTGGTTCTAAAGATTTTTGTAAACCTATAGATTTATTATTTTGTGGTTTCCATATATTTCCATCTCGTGTCAAAAATAAAGAATTGAGGAAAGCCATTTTCACCTATTCGTGCAGGTATAGAGTTACGTGTTAACATTTTGGTTGTGATACCCTTTATAGAAATTTACACTTGTGTTTGTCTACCTCTTGGTAATAGAATATTGTTCCCTGACTTTTTAAATGAGGCTTAATTGTTCTTCATATCGTCTTAAACCATGTCTAACAAATTGCATACATTAGTCAATTACAGTTTCGAAGTTTTTGAGGCGATTCAGATCCAACATTTGCAAGATCAACAAATATATCCAAGTCATTGTCATATATCGAGTTACTAAGAATAACATCTCTAACAAATAAATAAATTTTTAGCAATTGATAGATTAAAGGAATTATATAATTTGAAGAAGATATACATGACATCAAATATAATAATATACTTGACTGAGTTTTTATCACTTAGACTGAGATTACTTTGAGTGATAGTTTGATAACACTTAAACAAATACATTTTGAAAACTCAACTGAGGAAGTAGAAACACAACGAAGAAACTGTTCAAAGCACAACATCAATATTAATCTAAATAAAACTGTACTGGACGCTTTGAAATCTATACATTTTTTGTCTAAATACATTTATATGCTTAAAAACAAACCAAAGAAACTTTTTTAAAAATGTGAGAGAAGCGGCGAGAAATGTAATGAGTAAACCTAAACAAACAAATCCTAAGCAGTCTATTTCTTGCATCTAAATGAGAGAGAAAATAAAACTTGTGTCTAACAATGCCATCTACCAGCAATATGATTAATTTTAGGTCTACGAAAATAAATAAAGTTAAAAGTAAATTAGTATAAACAATCGAACACTGCACAGTAGCCAGAGAAAGTACAACAGAGCAAACAATTTTGTTTTCTTTGATGGATAGAGGTGACCAATGAACTGGAGTTTTAGCTGCTGGCTTTAGGAGTTACCTAAAGAGTCATAGGATTTATTATACCTTTGACTTGTATGGGCTGGGTGCAATGTTACTACGGCTTCAAAGCAACGTTATTATAATATAATAATTTTAAAAACCAATGAGATCGTCACCGGTATTGATGATACTGTGAGTAAAGCAATAAGCTATAATGAAATGAGAATCATACATGACCATTTTTCCTATAAATCTTTTTCTCACTTGCTTATGCAGTTTATAGGTAGATTGTTCCATTAGTCATTCTTACAATTCAAAGTTTTTATTTCTTTTTGTGCCATTTAACGTGTTGCCCCCAATTGACTGATATGCTTGTTTGTGTAAGCAACTTTACTTTCAAGATGTAGTAATATGTATTTGATACTTCAGTTTCACATTTTGCATAGGGTTATATTTTTTTTAAAGAAAAAAGCATTTCACAGGTTTTCCGCACTCCTTTTACTGGCTATTTAAAAGAATCAGGCATATCTTAAGTATTCTTAAAAGAACCCGTAATTTCCTTTATTTTGACGTATGCTTGATATTTGTTATTTGAATTATAGAATATACAGCTAGACATTACTTCAGAATAACTATAAAATAACATGTTAGCTCTGTTGGTCATTTTCACCTCCTGGAATTTAGAGATAAATTGTGTTAAAAAAAGAACCGATAACTTTTTTTTACATTTTATATATTTGGTAATTCTTTATTTGCACTTTCAGAAGCTAGTATTGTCTAATCTGGCCAAAAATCAATTCCCTATTTTAATGGCTGCTAAAATAGTTCACTTCAGACTACTTCAAACTGATATTCAGAGCATATACGTGCAGTCATTTTGGTTAGCTGTCTGCTTATGTCATGTACAATTTCCACAAGTCCAATATCCAACGCAATTTCGGCCACAGTACATGAAAATATCAGATCTTTGTGAACATTCTCACCACTGTGCATGTTGCAAATGCAAACAACTTCACCTTACATATGCCACTATGTCAGAAGTTCATATTCTCTGCAGAACACCACGAAAACGGTAAACAGAACTTCACTTTTAGAACTTTCTTTAGCAAATTAAATGATTATAAAGGGGAAATTATAAATATGTATATGCTATTTTATTGGGCTACAAGGACAAACAAGAGGAAAAAGTTTTAATGTTGCAGTAATATCTTCATCTCATGTAGATATCCCATTTGATTCACGCGTAGAAAACCTCTAACGTCTTTTTAAAATCCCGTAGAAACCTCTAACGTCTTTTTAAAATCCCGAAAAAATCTCTTATAGGAATTTATCTGTAATAAACTCTTCATTGACCTTATACTTAATCAGGTTCACCTTGATGCACAAACAATAGTTTTGGAATCGATACATACCCACAGTTGCTGCCTGTTTGAAAACCATTCTATAAAGTTAACAACTTTTAACAACTTCCTTCGCAATGCCATTCAGATGTAGAGAGATAAAATATTTGGACATTGGACTTTTTGGGTGTCAGAACACAAGGAAAAATTATGTGTTATGGATGATATTTCAAACGATAGTAGCAGTGTCACCTATTTACAAAGATAAAAGTATTCATTTTTATTTCCGTTGATTAATGTTGGAAATTATTGAATATTGAAACTCTGAAAATATACATGAATTCATGCATTGGACAAATTTTAAGTACGCTAAACGTATATTCTGTTTTGAAGTACCTTCTTGTCTTACATATATTTTAAAGCTGTTACTGAGACATGTCCAGTAATAACTCGGAAATGGAAATCACAGTGACAATTGTTACTGAGACATGTAAAGTAATAAATCTCCAATGAAAATCACGGTGATATTAAATATTTTGTGTACACTAAATTTCTAGCAATATATATTTATAACACGATTTGTTGCATAATATTTTCAGGTGTCATGTTCAGTGAGCGGCGTCCAGAAAAGTTAGGAGTGTGAATAGATAACATTTAATCATGATCGACTAACTGCACAGAAAATGACGTCAAAATAATTCATAATTTATCCACTACTTTGATAGTGTTTAATCATGGTTGCAGTGGCATACTAAAGGGGGTGGGGTGGGGGCTGTCCACCCCGGGTGACAGCCAGTAGGAGGTGTGTGTGTGTGGGGGATGCCATCGGAAAATTGAAATACCAGTTAAGTTTTCAAACCAAATGAAAAATTCGCCAAGGTAAAAGTTATTTCCAGTTTGCTTATGACAGCACCGTACTGTTTAAAAATCTACTTGCATCCATAATATATTTTTCTGTGTGTTTACATTTTAAAATTATTTGTTGGAGTGCCAAAGGAAGGAAGCAGCAGGGAGGGCGAACCCTAGAAACTTTAGAACATTTTAACATTTGGAACCTTCTAAAGTTTGTAGGGTTCGCCCTCCCTGCTGCTAAGGATCCGCCCCGGGTGAAAGATATTTTAGGTATGCCCTTGCATGGTTGGATTACTATACTGAAGGTGGAGTGAACATAACTTGTGATTATATAATACTGAATCACGGTTAGATTACTAAAACAGGCTGCATTATAATTTACAGTTTCAGTTTACAATGAGTATAATGAAATGGGATATTTATTACCGTTGTTTTTTGTTTGTTTGTTTTTGTTTATGCGATATTCATGAAGATGTGTTTTTCACAAAGTAACATTTTCCATGAAGGTTGTTACTGTCTTCGAGAAGAAAGCTCACAGGTCAAATCCTAAAAAGATCAATCTTTTTGCGTGATAAACCTTGTCATTAATATTTGGCAGTACTGGCTAGACAAATATTCTTCAAGAAAGACAGTTTTCTCATGAAGAAAGTTACTTTCATGAAAATGGTAAAACATTAATAAAATGAAAGTTAGCTTTTTGTGAAGAACTACATAATTAATGCCATTAACTGCCATTGATAAAGGCCTTACGTAAGTCCACTACATGATGTCAACTTCAATTTCAATTTGAAACAATATTCGGTGCAAATTCGTTTGAAGGACATCAACTACCGAGGAAGAATATTGCGCCTGTGTACACAGTATTTCCCAACCTATTTTGGCCGCTACTCTAAAACATATATATATATATATATATATATATATATATATATATATATATATATATATATATATATATATTTCTGATAATCAGACCCCGTTTCCCCAATGTGATAAGTATTGCCACCCTCCAACAAATCCTGGAGAACTTCCGAGAACCTCAAAAACGTCGTCACGACCAGGGGTTCCCGTAGAATTGTTTTCGGGGAGGTGGAGACAAATATGTGGTTGTCAGCTACTAAGTTTTACGGATATAGATCAAAGCATATTTATAAGAGAAATTTGTTTTTTTAAAAATAATAATCATGTATGCGCTTTTGTTTTTATGTACTTGTGTAACCTCAGTTGAAATGTTTGCTTTTATCTGCTTGTATATTGCATAACAGTGTATTTTTATGCGTTTGCATAACTTCTCTGTTTTATGTGCTTGTACAACTTGAGTGTGCTCGTGTACATGTATAATCTCAGTATATTTTAATGTGCTTGTATAAACTCGGTGTATTTTTATGTGTTTGTATAGCTTTAGTATTTTTATGTGCTGGTAAAAACTCAGTATATTTGCACGTACTTCACTGATTGTGGTACCAATATAAGGTGTAATGGGAATTTAACATTACATCTTTAGTCTATAGGTTGATGGTAGACGTCTTTCTCTTTCAAGAATAATACTGGCATTTTATCTGAAGCAACTGTCTTTGGGGATATAATCTTCTGTTGACCATTTGACACCCCTAACTTAGCGTTATCATGAATTGATCTAAATCAATGCTGATTTTCGTACTTTGTGTTAAACTTGTCAAGATGTCATCAATGTTACACGAGAATGTGTAGAAACAAAGCTTAAACTTTTTAGACGAATATAAGTGAAGGGCAAATTAGTCTTTGATGCTCATTTAGTCATGTGTTTGGAAATTGATTATTGTATCAGCATCACCTGCATTGTTATTATTGATGTTTACGACTGTTGTGTATATTGTAAGATAATAACGTTACTAGTGGAGGAAGAA
The DNA here is from genome assembly GCA_028554795.2 of Sinohyriopsis cumingii. Lineage (NCBI taxonomy): Eukaryota > Metazoa > Mollusca > Bivalvia > Unionida > Unionidae > Sinohyriopsis > Sinohyriopsis cumingii. Next base: position 134,390,359 of record CM068828.1, read on the forward strand.
ATGACAATCTATAAGAGTAATCTCCCCATAGGGAGCAATCGTTTAGCTATCTTTAAAATTTAAAAAGAGGATTATTTTACTTATTAATTTACCTAAGGAATTTACTATTATGTTTACAAATAAAACCTTTGTCTCAATGAGTTTGGCTGGTGGTGGTTGATTTTTCTATATTCAGTAAAATATATATAACATCCTCCCTTTATAAAATGATAGGTCCCAAAGAGTTGTACTAGCAACGCTGTAACGAAATGGATGACCCATTTATTAATTGTAAAAGATGCGGAACTCAGATGAAGGTCATGAAACGATGCACGAGATGTAAACATGCTTATTACTGGTGAGGCAACAAATAGATGCTTTGCCAGGAATTGAAAAATGCATTCTCAAAGTGTACGCTTAATTTGACCGGTGCTAAGGTACATTAACGAAGGTTTAGTTGATTACATCCGTTTATTTTGCATGCTTAGTGGTTCGTAAAGCTGTTTTGACCCGGATTCATCTATTTCTTTATATAGTATTGTTTCCACGCGCATGAGCACGTTGAGAGATTATTACATTACAACTTTTATCTGAGATTGAGATCCAAGAAAAAGCAGTTAGACCGTATGACAATGACAAGTATGGGGCCGCTCACCAGTTATTATTAGTCCTACATGTAAGACATAGCACATTTTGATTTTGTTAAGGTGCTATGTCTTACGATCCAAATAACGGCCTTGTATAGTGTGTTCCGATGTCATTGACATTGGAATGAGTAATCAAAGTTTCAGGAACATCTCACACATTTGGCAGCCTATATCGACATTTTTATACTAATTTATGTGTAATTAATAAACTTACTGTGCTGTCTTTATCCTGGTGGAATGAAATTATGACACTAGCAAATTGATGCATTTTCATGTTACGTTGACATACATTTGAATTTGTTGCAATGCGACGGTAGTCGAAGTATGCTGAAGTAAGTTCAAGTAGGTTGATGTTTGGGATATGTTTCTTGAACGAAACGAACCGTTGCATACAGTTCCAATAGGCATAATATATTTTTATTCGTTTCGTTAAAAATTAATGTTTCCACTTTATCCGATTTTGGCATTCTCGGCTTTCATCGCTTTCCAGCCAACTGAAAAGTAGGCCAAAGAAACTTGAAAACGGGTCCATTTCTTTTGTGAGAATTTGAATTTATTAGAGAAAAGGCATCATAGTAAGTAAAGTCTGACTAAAACATTATAACTTTACTTTGTAGAAAAGCGTCATTATTTTAGTTGTCAGTTGTGTGAAATATTCCTGAAAATTTTAATTTCGTAACGATGTTAGTCGACATCAAAACACACTACACAGCGCCTTTAGTTAGGCTGTAAGACCCTGACGCCAACAACATAAATATCAGCATCGGGTCTTAGAGGTAGGACTACAGTTATTATGTACTTTTGAGAGAGTGACTTATGGCACAGGGGATTGTTACAAAAAAAATTAGGAGTCTTCGTTAGTGAATACAGGGCTGAGGGGTCTAACAATATAACATACTTAGACCCCTCAACCCTCGAGGTACCAAAAATGGCATGAGAGGTTGCCATCACCAAACTTTGAAGACGTGTTGTCCAACAGATGACAAAGAACCTGCCGGATTTGGGGGCAAAGGGCTAGCGGTCAAGATCACTGAGAAAATAGTTTCTAATCAGTAATGTGAGTTCTGTTGCACATACTTTCATCAAACTTTATTAGTGGGTTGTTTTATTTCAATTGATTTGGTGTCAAAAGACTAACCAGAGCAAAATGGTTTACGTGGAATAACACGAGTTCTGCTTGATATATATTTTTAACGTTAAATTTTATTGAGTGAAGTGAAAATGCTTATTTTTGGTAAGTAAAGTGACAATGCTAAATTTTGTTGAGTGAAGTGACAATGCTAAATTTTGTTGAGTGAAGTAAAAATGCTAAAAAAAATTTGAGTGATGTGACACTGCTAAATTTTGTTGAGTGAGGTGACAATGCTAAATTTGGTTGAGTGAAGTGACTGCTTAATTTTTTGAGTGAAGTGAAAATGCTCGATTTTAAACCTTAAATATAGTGTTGATAATTTTGCAGGACGAATGTTAAAATTAATTGTTGGCGTCATATAGCTTTAAACAATTTACAAAGCTTTCACATTGTTTTGTGTTTGTTATATCTAAACACACATTCTTCTTTAATTAAAAGGAAGTTTTTCACTGGAGGTAAAATTGGTTCAAAGTGTTATGACTCAAGGTTTTAAACTTTGTTACTGTAGCAGAAAAAATTGAAGCCAACATGTTTATTAAAATCAGCAGAAATTTATTTCTTAGGGAGAAAGTTTAATAGTCAATTCAGTAATGTGAGTTAAATCCCAAATAATCCTAAAGGTCCTATCACAGGTCTAAAAGTATAAAATGTTCTGAATGCCAGTAGTCATGAATGCCATGATTTACCACAGTGATGCAGTCTAGAATGTTTTTGAATGAGTTCTCGATAATTACAAAAATATTTTATTAATCCAAAGTCAATGAGCACTTACAAATTCGAATGAATAATTTAAATAAATAATTCCCCTTGAACTATATATGAACACAACTGTAAATTCTGATAAAAAATGTAATCCTCAGACTGATCTTGAAAACAGGAATGAATTATTTATCAACTCCATATTTATACACATACCCACTTGATCTATGATACAGTAGAATTTTCTGGAAAATTAATCATTCCAATGGAAAATTTCACTAACTTGTAAACAAGGTTAGGTTTTAACTCAAATTCTAGTAAACATCTTGTTTACAACTTTCAATCATTAAAAACAGGCATGCTAAACTTCATGAACCTCAGTCGCAGACAAAAGTCAAGCACACAATGTAAATTAAATATATACATAACACTAAGAGAGATAAATTTCTCTCAATTCTCATTTTATTATTGTCTGTTTTGAAGAATTTATTTCAGTTTTCCAGATTTAAATTGATACGCTATCAAGAAATAATGCTGATGCTCTATTTGACTTAATGCATCATTTGTTTTCAGATATTTTTGTCTGCAATTCAGTTAAAGAATTTGATCAATATAGAACAAAATTGATTACATCAAGACAAAAGTCCAAGACAGTAAAGGGTGTTATAAGATTTTATGGCACCTCAGATTTCGACATAGTCTCTTATATCTAGCGATTGAATTGACAGTAAAGGATTTCTTGACTTTAGTTGCAGAGACTGTCAGATCCAAGACTGGCCTTCACATAGAACAGAATGTAGACAGAGTGTTGATGGATCTAATAGTCAACCAGAAAAACATCTACAACACAGAAAGGTTCAGGACTTTGGAAAAGATGACCACAGCATTTTCACTGATGGTAATTGGATTAACATTTTCTAGGCAAGATATGCATAATTGCTAGTATGAATTAAAACAAACATCAAATGTAAGGTAGTTATTACATGGTACATGTCCAATTGTGATGAAATTCAAACAAATATCAAAGTTAATGTAGGTGTTACATGATTTCTTTACAATCTCAAGTCCAAAACAACTAACAGACCTTCATTGTGGATTCATATGCTAGAGAAGTACAACTACCACCATTTATTCAGTCTAAAAGCATTTATTACAGAAGTAGAATAGATCATCTTGTCAGACTAGTAGCATGTATTAGAGTAGTACAATAGACCGTCTTGTCAGACTTGAAGCATATATTAGAGTAGTACAATAGACAGTCTTGTCAGACTAGAAGCATTTATTAGATTAGTACAATAGACCATCTTGTCAAACTAGAAGCATGTATTATATTAGTACAATAGGCTGTCTTGTCAGACTAGAAGCATGTGTTAGAGTAGTACAATAGATTCTTGTCAGACTAGAAGCATGTATTAGAGTAGTACGGTAAACAGCCTTGTCAGACAGAAAGCATTTGTTAGAGTAGTACAATAGACCATCTTGTCAGACTGAAAGCATTTGTTACAGTAGTACAATAGACCATCTTGTCAGACTAAAAGCATTAATTAAAGAAGCACAATAGACCATTTATTCAGACTTGAAGCATTTTATTGGAGAAGCTTTCAAAAGAAAAGAAAAACGTGGTAACCATAAGTTTTTGCCTGGAAAAAGATTATGATATGACATGGAATTAAAGCTTATACAGTGTCCTATTCAGTGTAGGTTTAAGGGGCAGCCTGCCTAACGTTATTGCCTTTTTTTTTAAAGATAACATTTTTCGAGTTATGATTGGTACCACCTAGTATTCAAAATAGAAAAGCTTCAGAGGTGGCAACTCAGCTGAAAATTTTAAAAACATCTTCACATTTGATCTTAGCTCAAATATTCCCATCCATTAATAGCCAAGCACTTAGGTTTTGTTGGGGTGGGGGCGAGGTCTTGTATTTTTTTTAAAATACATGGCTCTTACTTTAAACCCCACCCCTCCAATTATATCCATTACATTATTTGAAAAAATTAAATGTTCGTAAGTGTAAAAGAAGACAGAAATATTCCAACCCAAAAGAAAATCCCAGGCCCCTTTTCATCCAAAGTAAATGGTAGGTCCCTTTGCATAGCCAGGGACTTTTAGATCTGTGGTAACATCTATATTTCCATATGTAATGATATTATGTTTGCCAGTTGTAATCATTTGTAGTGTAAAGGGACTGCCCAAGAATCTTTGTGTACATTTTCATAGACAATACTCTCTTAGAGATTCGTACTGTGATTTGGTTGCCATGAACTGTCATATTGATAATATCATATAATGGCAGCATCCATGAAGGTATCTCTGCCTTTCTATATTCATTTTTGTTAATATCTGTGTTTTGTTTTGTATGGGATACATGAAATTCATTACATGCTGTTGTTGTTTTGGGGTTTGACGCCATTTTTCAGCACAAGCTAGGCTATACATGGTGGACAGTATTAATGGTGGAGGAAGAACCCGGGAAAACCCCAGAAAGAACCACCAACCCACAAGAAGCTACTGGGAAGCTTTCGAACATACCCACATAGGCTGAACCCGAGAGTCGAACGCACACAGAGAGGTGAGATGACATTGATCCGTAATGGTGAACACTTTAGACCACTTGGCCACTCGTTACATGCATATTCTTATCTGTCTAAGGAATATTATATTTATCCCTAGTGTTCTGAATGAAGGTTTGACTTTGTTCTAACAACCAAACAATTTTTTTACTTTGTATAGATCAAGCAGAAGAGGAGCAGAATTACTCAGTTGTTGATGAAGATTATAGACACACACCACTGGTTAATTTTAATCTGGCGTTCAAACCAGGCACTGAAAGTCGAGAAAAGGACATAAGTGCCATAAGAACTTGTGAAGAAGTGACTGTTCGGACATACCTTTTCCGTGATGAAGAGTGTACGGATGTCCCTGAACTTGACCCTAACCAACCACACTGCCAAATATTTGTAAAATATAACAAAGTTAAACATAAAATTTATATCCAGAAGTCATGGACAGGAAGTGAAATTTATAAAGTTTTATCACATGAATTGAAGATTCCGCTAGAAAAATTAAAGGTTATTCACAAGGGCAAACTGCTGAGTGTGGAGTGTATAGGTGAGGCAGTAGAGGAGCGGGCAGTGTTACAGGCAGTTGGGGAAATGGCAGCAAGTGACGAGGGTCTAGACAAACGTGATGTTGGTGTTATGATGCAGCAACTTGGACTTGAGAGAAATGAGGCAATTAAAGCACTTAGGAAGACAAAGGGGGATCTGATAGATGCAATTATTGAAGCTGGAAAGAAATAAAAATGTTATGGACTAAACTGTTTTGTCTAGGTTTTGATTAAATTCCAATTTTTTAATTTTAATATACCTATTAGACTGTCTGTATGTCTGTTTTATCTCTATCAGACACATGTTTTAATAAAGGCAAAACACAGATATCAACATGAGGTTTGGAAATTGGAAAACTATTGAATACATGTTTATTTTCATAGGGTATTTGCCAGATGAATTTTTTTTTTTAAATAACTGCTGATTTTCAAAGATACATTGATGCTATGATGCAATTAAACACACAAATTAATGACATAATTTAAGAATTAGATTAATGAATAAATTAAGAAATACAATTCTGATTAGTAAACTCCGATCATGTCAAATTTTCAAATGAACTGAATACCTAATAGATAGTAGCTCCTTTTGCTTTGCTATCAGATATGTTTAAAGGTTTTAAATTTTTTAAATAGTTTTTAAGATGTTCAGTCTAAACAATGCCATTTACTACATGTTAAAATGTTCATTACAATTAATTTAATCAGCTGGGGAAATGAAGAACCACAGATGATGAAAACATTTGTCACCCCAACATACACCTTGTCATAGTCTGTCAACTATGTAATTTCTGTACATAATATCTTCAATGATATGCTATAATGTCCTAATCAAGCAAGACTTTGATAATTAGCAGGGTCAAGTTTGCATATTTTCATTCATATATTCATAAATTCCTCAAAAATGCAACATGGCATCAATGTATCTTTTTCATCAAGTGTTTTCAAGTTAAAATGTTGTATGACATTATGTACATACTAATAAATCATCACTGCATATGTTCAGGTCATTTAGACTCTTAAAAAGTTTGTTTGACTTTTTTATTAAACATGTAAAAACTTTCTGTGTACATGTATTTATTTGAGTAAACATCTTTTTGCAGATACTTAAATGTCATATTCATAAACTGTTTCAGGGTTTTTATAAATTTGTCATTATTATGGTTCTTTGCAATTTGTTCTGTTGATTACCTCATAAATCAATGCTGTCTAAAAGCCTTATTTTCTTTTCAGCTTTTTTTCTTTCTCCTTTACAAATTTGCCAACTGTAAAATCTTAATGAATAAAATATATTTCTTGTCATTTGCTGACAATTTTTACCATTTAATCTTTATAATTTTTAAGCATATGTCTGATAGACAAGTTCCTACTGTTTCCAAAAAGTTATGAAGGGACATTGCATTGTATTTTGGATATATGTATTTCAGATTGCATTCTTTATGTGCTGGACCTCTATGCTTGTCAGTGAAGTGATCATAGACACAACCTTCGTCTTTAATCATTATATGGACCGTTCCAGTGGCCTAAGTGGTTAGAGCATCTGCCTTGGATGTGGGAGGTCATGGGTTCGAAACCCGAGACATACCAAAGACTTACAAAAATAGTACTAGCAGCTGTCTCGCTTGGCACTCAGCATTTAGAGGTTAGTGTTAGGACTGGTCTGCCTGGTGTCAGGATAATGTGACTGGGTGGGACATGATGCTGCGTGTCTGCGGCATTATGCCCCAGTGCTAGACATAACTATAAACTGCCACACTGCAGACATTGTGGTGATATGACTGAAAATTGTTATGTTAAAAATCCAAATCACTGGCAAACAATCATCATATGTACATACAGATTTGGGTAAGTTCTATTAGCCAATATGATATATATTTATTCAATCAGAGTGCTTTTCATCTTTATATGTGAAAACCATAGGTTTTTTGGTTTTTGGTCCTAATTCTTCATACACTAATTTTGCAATTTCCCATTCTTCATACACTGATTTTATAGTTTTATACATTGTAAAATACCTCATAACAGTCGGGGCCCCAAGTGGCAGAGTGGTCTAAAGCACTCACCTTTCAGGATCACTGCCATCTCACCTCTGTACTGTGGGTTCAAGTCTCTGGCTTGGCTAATGTGGGTACGTAAGAAAGCTTGCTAGTAGCTTCTCATGGGTTTGTGATTCTTCCCGGGGTTTTCCAAGGTTCTTCCTCCACCAGTTACACTGGCCACCATGTATGTTCAATTTTGTGCTGAAAAACAACAGCAACAACCTTAGTACAGTCTGTATCCTTGTAAATTGCTGGTTTATATCTCTTTTGGACTGGTTTGAGGTGCAAGCAAAACCATGATGGAATGTTTTGGGTGTGTTTTATTTTGTATTATTCATGATTAGCTGTATTGCGTATCAATTTCACTTGTTGGTACAAGGGTAATTTTAGTATTACAATAAGCAACATGATACAGCAGAGTCCTCTGAAGGCTATATATATATATATATATATATATATATATATATAAAGCTATATATGTTACTAATTGCATATTCAGTTTTGTTTGATAATTTTTGTGGTTTATTGCAAACTTTCAAGCTTTTCTACAAAAGTATTTTCTCATGCCATGTCTGTTTATCTGTGATGACAAATCTTCCAGTTTTGTTTTTCCAGCACAATAGTACCTTTCATCTTTGTGGTCACGAGAACTACCATGTTGAAATATTAACATGGCAACATCTTTTTGTTATTTTAGGTTCTTGATGTAGTTTCTCTCATGTATAATTCATTTGGATAAATATCTAATATAATCATGATTATGTTAAAGGTTTGTTTATTCATCCTTAATTTTTATCTAGTTTGAAGAGGTATTGTGATTTTTTATCTTAAGCTTTTGGTATTTACATATCAAGTAGTGATTTATTCGTTTGATTTATATAACTTAAAATACTTAAATATTTTTAAGTAGTTTTTTTAGATGCCAAAATGCTGAATACATATTAAACAATTGACATCTGCTTCACGTCTCATTTTATGTGTGCAACTGGTTGATTCTAACTTCATCATCATCATCATCATCAGTCTCATGATCTAGTGTGGTTGAGGCACTGTGCTGCTGAACATCTGACCAGTTCCCTCCACTTGTCTCGATCATGTGCCAATGCCTGTGTCTCCGCAAAACGTTTCCTGGTCCATTCTGTGATGTTGTCAGTCCACTTTTTTCTCTGTCTACCTCTCCTTCTGCCACCCTGGATGCTGCCCTGCAGGACTGTTGTGGATAGACTGTTGGCTCTAGTGACATGGCCATACCATTTCAGCTTTCTCTTTTTGACAGTGGTGAGGAGGTCCTCATATTGGCCTACTTCGCGCCTGATGGTGTTACGCACTTCTTCATTTGTGATGTGGTCCATGTAAGAGATGCCAAGGATGGTTCTGTAGCATCTCATTTCAAGTGACTGGATTCTTTGTTGTAATTCTGCTGTCAGGGTCCATGCCTCACATGAGTACAAAAAAACTGAGATGACTAGAGCTTGCAATAGTCTAATTTTAGTTTTCAGGCAGATATTCTTGTCTCTCCAGATGGGTCTTAGCTTTGACATAGCTGCCATTGTTTGTGCTGCTCTTGACAAAATTTCTGCTCTTGATTCTTCAGTGATTATGGAACCAAGATAATTGAACTGGCTCACTGTTTCCAGTTCATGTCCTCTGACTTTAATCTTGGCTGAGATTTATTTGCCACTATTTGTAATCAGTTTTGTCTTCTCAGCACTTATCTCCATGTCAAATCTGGAAGATGTTTCATCCAGGTTCTTCACTAGGGTGGCTAGCTCGTCTTCACTGCCTGCCAGCCCATCAATGTCGTCTGCAAAGCGGAGGTTGGTGATGTTACGCCCTCCAATGCTGACTGTCCCACAGTGGTTTTCCAGGGCTTCGCTCATGATGCGCTCTAAGTAGATGTTGAAAAGCGTGGGTGACAGGAGACAGCCTTGACGCACTCCCACTGTTGTCTGGAACCAGTCCCCCACAGCACCTTGGGCAATTACTGCACTGGTAGCCATGGCGTACAGCTGCTTGATGGTATTGGTTAACTTTTGACCCATGTTATACTTCTTCATTGTGGCCCACAATGTCTCATGCCACACTCTGTCAAAGGCCTTTTTGAAATCTATGAACACATGATAGATGTCTTGTTGATGTTACGAGTACTTTTCGCACAGAACCCTGAGATTGAATATTTGTTCTTTTGTGCTTCTTCCACTCTGGAACCCGGCCTGTTCTTCAGCGATTATTTCTTCTGTTTGTGGTTTCAGTCTGTTCAAGATGATCTTCAGCATTACCTTACTAGCATGGCTGATCAAACTGATAGTTCTGTAATTTTGGCACAGCTGGAGATTGCCTCTTATGGGAAGTGTTATAATCAGGGACTGGGTCCATTGTGTTGGCCATTCACCTGTCTGCCAGATCTTGTTGCAGATTTTTGTTAGTAGCACTTTCACTGATTCTCCCCTATTCTTGATAAGTTCAGCTGGGATGTTGTCTACTCCAGCTGCCTTCCCATTCTTCAGTGCTTTTATTGCTGACTCCACCTCTTCTTTGAGAATGGGGAAGTCATCATCATTTGAGGAGTTTGGAACTTCAAGCACCTCTGGGTCTCCTGTGGACTGATGGTTGTAGAGTTCTTTGCAATACTCAGTCCATCTTTCTACAATGTCACTCGCTTCTGTGAGGCATTTTCCATTTTTGTCTTGAATGGTACTGACTCTTGGTTGTTTCTGTCTGGTGAGGTCTTTCACAATTTGGAATGCCTTTTTGCTGTTATTCTTTATCAGACTGTTCTCCATTTCTGTGCACTTTTGTCCAATCCAATTTTCTTTTGCTTTGCTCAAGTTTTTTTCTGATATTCTTGTTTATTTCTCGGTACTTCAATGCCCCTGTTGTGTGTCTGGTGTTTTTTAGTTCTCTTCGGGCATCACACAACTTCAGAATCTCTTCTGTAACCCAGGGTTTTTTCTTCGGTCGATGGAGGCCAATGATGTCCTTGGCAGTTGCTGTCATGACTGTGTTGAAGGTGTCTGTCATCTCATTGACATCACCATCCATCACATGGAGTGGAGCAAATTTTCCTCCAATTGTGGCTTGGAATGACTTGCAGATGTTAGGGTCCTTCAGTTGTTCAAGGTTGAAATTGAGCCTGATGTTCTTTGGCTTGTTAATTTTCTTCAGCCTCACTCGGAAGTTCATAATCACGAGGTCGTGATCACTCCCAACATCAGCACCTGGGAATGTCCTTGTTTTTGCTCTATTGATGCCAGATCGGTAACGGTTTTGAACCAGTATGTAGTCGATCTGGTTGTGATGGGTTCATTTTGGTGAGTGCCATGTCCAGCATCGTGAAGCTTTATGTTGTTCCAGGGTGTTGGCTAGTACCAAGTTGTTGTAGCTTGCGAACTCGAGCAACCGTCACCCTCTTTCATTGGTAAGCTCTTTGCAAGAAGGTCCAGTCTTTTAGAGCATCTTTGCCAACTTTGGCATTCCAGTCTCCTTGGACAATGAGGATATCTTTCTTACTGACCATGTTTAGAATACCCTGTAGTTTGTTGTAAAACTCCTCTATTTCTTCATCATTATGATCGGTAGTTGGAGCATAGACTTGGATAATTGTGATGTTAAAGGGAGATGCTTTCAGACGAATGGAAATGATTCTGCTAGATATGGGGCAGCATTCAAGTACAGATCCCTTGATGGCTTTGTTTACAAGGAAGCCTACTCCATTTATGGACTTGTCACACTCTCCACTACAGTATAATATATGCCCATCTTCGGTTTGGTGTTCTCCTAGGGATTTCCATCTAACTTCACAGAGTCCCAGAATGTGCCATGTGTAGTGTTCCAGCTCATGTGTCAACTCTTGGAGTCTTCCTATTTGCGCCAGAGTTTTAATCTTCCAGGTGGCGATGGCAATGTTGTCTCTCGCTCTGACTGTATGCATCTTAATCTAACTTGCATAATTATAATTAGTCGTGTATTCCACACTTTGAAAGTTTTTTTCTCTGTCTGCTAACCCCAAGTTATGATATATATATATATATATATATATATATATATATATATATCTATATATCTATATATAAATATTTTCCTGCATTATATATAATACATATCCATAGTGTATTTTCATGGTTTTTGTGAATTTGCATATGATTCACTGAGGCTATAAATAACTTTCGTCAAGGCATGGATGAACTTTTGTAGCTCCCTCACAAGAATTAATGTTGGTCTATATCAAGATATATACATATCAGTGATCTTATTTCTTGTGTATGGTGACATTACATTCTAAGCACAGCATAAATTGATGTTTGAAAAAATCTTTGCTTCCTCTGGAAAATCATCAAGTTCATCGTCATTCTTCTGCTGTACAGTGAAGCCACATCGCTAGCTTTACACTCGGGATAGCTTGCAGCTTATTACACTCTGTTTCTGGATAGTTTCAAGAAAATATTATCCCCCCCCACTTTCCACCATACCTCGATTTTTTTAATTATATTTTTCCTCCCATTTTTAGGTCTAGTACTTTGGTTACAAGATGCCCCTAGTGGGCAGAAAACTTGAGTTGTTCCTGAAGAACGGATATTTTTTTTAAAGTGTTATAAAACTCAGCAATGAGATCATGTCTGAGGCACTTTTGTTTGGACTCGCGTGTAACATTTTTAATTGTAGGCTTGTCCTCGTGCTAAATAATGGTGTTCATTGTAAAGCTGTTTTCCACTGTATTATCACCTAGTTGTTGTTGTTGTAGGGTTTAACGCCATTTATTCCAGCACACGATAGGCTATATATACATGGCGGCCAGTATTAATGGTGGAGGAAAAACCCCGGAAAGAACCACCCACCCACGAGAAGCTACTTTCTCACATACCCACATTGGCCGAACCCACGCAGACAGAGATGGCATTGATCCGTAACGGAGAGCGCTTTAGACCACTCGGCCACTCGGGTCCCCTATTAACAAAACTATTACCATTTTTATACATACAATATAAGGCAAGACATCTCTGACGTCATTTCGAGGAACAAATATATGACGTACAACTGACGACGTCATAGTAGCTAAGCTACTTTCTTGACTTCCTGACAAAAGCGGTGTGTTCATCAGTAGGATAATAAGCGTTCAATTTATTCAGGATCTCACAAATGCGGGAAAAAGTTGAAAAGCGCCGCAATTTGAGGAAACTGAACATATCTGATGCAAAAGCGGCATGGAAGATCGTCAGGAAGGACGTTGTCTCTTTGTTGTTAAGTATGTATCTCATGTACAACGACCGTCCGTACATCTGACTGTCGTTTCCATAGTCTGTCTGTCTGTCTGTCTGTCTGTCTCTCTCTCCGAACTTATTCCATTATTCATGAGGCATTTTTCATCCGACTGTACTTTTCATTTCTAAAATTAACCGGGTTTGAACTAATGAAAAAGCACAAGTGACTGTACAATAATGTTAAAAATAAATTTATTTAAAATTGGTGCATTTACAACTGAAAACATTAGCTCCAAGGAGGGATTCCACTGACCACTGGAAATACATAGCTTGCAAAGATTTCACCGACCAGGGTAAATACATAGTTTACAAATAAAATTCCACCTACCAGGGGAAATACATAGTTTACAACTAAGATTCCAACGACCAGGGTAAATACATAGTTCACAAATAAGATTCCACCCACCAGGGGAAATACATAGTTCACAAATAAGATTCCACCCACCAGGGGAAATACATAGTTCACAAATAAGATTCCACCCACCAGGGGAAATACATAGTTCACAAATAAGATTCCACCCACCAGGGGAAATACATAGTTTACAAATAAAATTCCACCCACCAGGGGAAATACATAGTTTACAACTAAGATTCCAACGACCAGGGGAAATACATAGTTCACAAATAAAATTCCACCCACCAGGGGAAATACATAGTTTACAACTAAGATTCCAACGACCAGGGGAAATACATAGTTCACAAATAAAATTCCACCCACCAGGGGAAATACATAGTTTACAACTAAGATTCCACCCACCAGGGGAAATACATAGTTCACAAATAAAATTCCACCCACCAGGGGAAATACATAGTTTACAACTAAGATTCCAACGACCAGGGGAAATACATAGTTTACAACTAAGATTCCAACGACCAGGGGAAATACATAGTTCACAAATAAGATTCCACCCACCAGGGGAAATACATAGTTCACAAATAAGATTTAACTGACCAGGGGAATTGTATAGTTTACAAGTACGATTCCAATAACATTGGCAAATATATAGTTGTTACGAGTATATGCTCTTAAAATAAGTAACAGAAAAGAGTGAAGGCATCAAGCTTTGTATAATTTAACAAATAATTTATTTCCCTAGAATACAAAGCGAAAAAATGAGAGAAAGGAACTACGTTATTGCGAATTAAACCCCAAAATAATCCAAGAATTAAAGACACAAGTCCTAGTAATAAAAAGTCCTGATTAAAATTCAGTTCAAGTTTTCCGAAGAGATCCAAAATTGAAGGCGATGACGTGTCTGTTATGGCATGCGAAGTGCTGATGTGTCAACAGTCTCTTGTTGAATCAATTCATATTATTCCAAGATTGAATTCAGTATAAATTCACAATGAATGTTTTTATCCAAGAATTTTGTCAGAGCACTTTTGTATTTCCAGACAAATTAATCAGTTGAATTCAATAATATAAGGAAAATAAATTTCAGCCCAAACTGGTCACAACATAATACAACTTAAAGTGCTAGATGTTAAAGCACGACTGGCAAAATCCTCACAGTAACAGGATAATATAGTTCTCTGCTTGACCGCAGGTCTCAGCATTTTCTAAAAACAACCATTACCTAATGGAAAATAACCTTCTAGAATGATCTAATGAGCCTTTTTTATTTATAACACAATAGCCTATAAAATTCACTTAGGAATCGCCAAAACCCTGATCAACATATTTAGTCCTTCTTGTGTACCTGAATAATAAGCTCATACACGTAGAGAATAATGAAGATATTATTAGTTGTTTACATAAATGAAATAAAAAATAAATCAGATCAAGCAGAAATGAATTCAGTTTTGGACAAGATCAAGTCCAGAATACAATGTTACATTACAATAACATGTAATGGAATAATTATTTTCTTTTAAACTAACAAACAAACAATTAAATTAACTATGCAAAACAATAGTTTACAAGATTCCATTGACCAGGGGAAATACATGGTTTACAAGATTCCATGATCAGGGGAAACACGTAGATTACATGCAAGAAAGCATACAGAGTCCTAATTCAAATACTGTTGTTTTGAAATGGTGAGTCGACTTTCTGCTTGATTCGTGAAACAGAGAGGACTTTTTCTGTTGTCACTTTCCAAGTGCAAACATGTATGTCAAACATGCTTAACATAACACAACCTGGAACATTACAACACAACAAAACATTATATCATAATATAGAATAACATATAATGACATAAAACATCACATCACATCTCATCACATCATATCACCTAACCTTACCCTAACTTACCTTACTTTACCTTACTTTCCCTTACGTAACCTAACCTAACATAACCTAAACTAACCCAACCCAACCTGACCTAACATAATAATTGGTTATTCTATAATTCTATAATATAGCATAAGTGAGCGAAACGTAATAATCTGACCCGTATTGTAGACTACAATCTCTGCAAAATATTAATACCTTATGACTAATATGCAAAAATTCCCCGACGTCTTTTTCAAGGAAGAAATATACAAATTTAGTATTTACAATGTGACTGACGTCCTCTAAATTAGTTTTATTGAGTACATGCCTATACTGGTATTAAGTCAAACTTTAGTATCGTAAATTAAGAACAGGAAATTGTAGGACACACGGTACTAATGATGTGGAAAAATATGAACCAGCCTGGAAATAGGTGAACCTAAAATAGAGTATATATGGGTTTGGCTGACCAGGCTTGGTTAATAATGCAAGTTATATTATTGGAAAAGGAACCCTTATCCTAGTTGTAAGTGAAAGGGAACACTTATCCTAGTTGTAAGTGAAAAAAAATTATAAAGACATTCTTTTATTGATGGAATTTCAGTCCATTAACAGCCTTGAGTTTGGAACACTCATTACTAAAATTAGCACCTGACTTTTTTTTTGCGGAATTGAAAGCACATGTTTCAAACACAAGCAGGTCCAGAAAATGCCGCGGTTCATATCCTTTCCTCATCTACACAGAAGCTGACATCCAGGTTTCACATATACTGATAAATAAAGGTTTGATCATGAGCAATCAAAAAGTTTAAGTTATTGAATTTTTAATATCATGGGGTTGGCATATGTTTACTATGGGAACTGAATTAGTACCGTGAGTCCTGTAGACTACCGAGTGTGTGCTGTAGATTTTATTGTTTTGATAGAAAGATTCGGTTGTGTAATTTATTCTCTTAGTAGATCAATAATCGTCGATTTTCCTTTGTATTTCGGGAATATCAGCGTTGTCACCTCTCCATCTGGATCACGAAACCGTCGGGCACTTTACTTAGACTCTTATTACCAAATATCTAACGAGTATAATGATGTCGGGCATTTCTGCGCACCTAAGGTTTCCATCTCCAATATTGAAGCAAAACGCATACCGAATTCGACCGATTGACGAAAATAAAACACTGCAATGCTTACCATTTGAAAAGAGGCAATTGTCACCAGAATATTCTGTTTAATATAATATTAATTTTGGACACATGTGATACCACCCCCGTGATTTCACGACTCGCGATATGTCGGCCTATTTTGCGCACAGCTTTGAAAAGATGTAATGTTTATCCATCCAGCTATAGAAATGAAATACATTACTTTGGGCTGTTTCTGTCAGCAGTTTAGTGTAGTAATTAGGTCAGGTTTATAGCTAGTTTCACAAAATTCAATGTAACAATGCCAATAAATGGCAAGAGATATTAAGCAAACTAAACCGATCTTGTAAAAAAATTTAGTAAAGTTCAACATTTTATAAAAAAATAAGCTATTATGTGGAAGAGAAACGATAATGAATAGTATGTAATGTGTTTGCAGTGTATTGTTTATCGGAAAAAAATTACTAAAGAATTTAGAAACAGACTATACGCCCGGGAATTTCTTAAGAATCTCGTTCTAGCGTCAAGTTGACATGTTGGGTAGCAGACCATTTTGTACGTATGGGACAACTTCGTGCAAAATTGGAACTTGGATTAAGGTGCAGAATTGTTTTAAGGTATACATTTCCATCTTTTAAATAATGTTGTTGTTGTTGTTCTCCGGTTTAACGCCATTTTTCAGCACAAGATAGGCTATACATGGCGGCCAGCATAACTGGCGGTGGAAGAACCCTGGAAAACCCAGGGAAGAACCACCGACCCACGAGAAGCTACTGGCAGGCTTTCCCACGTACCCACGCTAGCCGAGCCTTGGACTCGAACCCACGCAGGCAGAGGTGAGATGGCAGTGATCCGGAACGGTGAGCGCGTTAGACCACTCGGCCACTCGGGGCCCCCTTTAAATAATGTATTTATTTGTATGATTCTAAAAGATACATAGTAAATATGATTTTCTGGGTTACAGGTTAAAGAAGGTCGCGGAGTGGGTCTTCATGTTGACATTTAGAAATCATTTTCATATGCATTTCGAGTCGAAAGGTGGGATATTTTTGTACACTTTATGAATATCTCTTTTCTCAATTACAGTACGATCGTTTTTATGATATAATTTTTTCGTATTCAGAAATTATATTTATGTTGCCAAGCATTCTCCTGTAGGGCACAACGATATGACTGTCCTCTCTGTTTGGTGTATATTTGTAATTCTCTTCCTTCAGGCCCCCCTCTCTCTTCTCCCCCTAAATATATATATATATATATATATATATATATATATATATATATATATATATATATATATATATATATATATATATATATATATATATATATATATATATATATATATGTATGTATGTATGTATGTGAGCGCGTATCGTAGCCCCTGGTGGCCGAGTGCTCTAAGACTCTCGCCTTTACAGATCATTGACATCTCTCTTTTGTTCACGTGGGTTCAAGTCTCGGATCAGCCGACATGGGTATGTGAGAAAGCTTGCCAGTAGCTTCGCATGGGTCAGTGGTTCTTCTGGGGTTCTCCATCTAATATGCTGGTTTCCATGTATACCCTACCATGTACTGAAAAATGAAGCGAAACCAATACAAACAACCAAAATGTGAAGTGTCCGACTTTGTAGAGTTATATTTTTCAGCATATGTTGCATTGATAGTTTAATATTCTATTATTGGGGACTGCATAAGATCGGTTGATTGATTCCGAGCCAAATGTTTTATCCTCAGAAAATAAAGTTGTTGCTGTTGTTTTTATTATTATTATTATTATTATAATTATTATTGATATCACGAAATGTGGAACAAGGATAAAAAAAGCGCCAAAAGTTAGGCGAAAGTGTGGCAGATCGTAAAGAAAGATATACTTCATATTTGGCTGCCTGCCCACAATTGTGTATGTTTCTTTCTGGCCATTTTCTCCCTCAGTCTCTCATCCGTACCTATTTTACGACTCAATGATTGGCCTCGGTGTCTATATACAAATACTGCGTTGAATATTTGGTGCCACCATCGATGGCGATGTAACTGGAACTGTTTTTGAAAGTAATTTTCGTCTGATTCGATCTCGAAGCATCTTAGCCGCCTGCGAGCCCAGTTGATTCAATCAATTCACAGCGGCACTTTTAACACTATTTAGGCCTCACTGGACAGTTTATCTGGTGAATTTTCATCCGACGATGACCAATTACAGAAAAATGAGAATAATTTTACACTGAAGATACAAATAAAAACAAACTAATGATTTTTGTAGAAAGCATACATGTGAGATTTTGACTGCAGTAATCAGGTTAATTCCTGATGCAACTGGTGGTTTTTATACTGAACCAACACTGCCACCAACCCCTAAATTTTACATTCATTTTTGACAAGAAATAGCTATTTTGAATATTTTTCTGTGACAAGGCAGCTAAAAGAATCAGTATGTGCCTTATGCATGAATAAAGTTCACTAGTACTATAACAAATTAACATACGTTTCATCACCCCTCAACCATCTAGATTTTTAGATATTTACCTCTGTAGCAGACACACATAAATACGTAAGCCAAGTCGACAGCTCATTTGCAGCCCAAGTTACGCATTTGATCTCCAATGCAAATCTAACTGTGACAGGCAGTCACCAACAAGCCAACCTATTTCCAAGCCTAACTCAAAGTAAATCTGAACCACATTATAGATTTAGCTTATGTGTGAATTTATAAATGCTAGGCTTGTGATAATTAGGTTCATGCCTTCTACCATAAAAATGAGGGGGTTGTCAAAATACGAAACTATCCAGTGAGACCTTAAGAATTCAAATAGCAGTCTGATTAAGGGAAAATCTTCTTATTTTCAAAACTTTGACCAATTCTAAATAAAACGCAACCTTCAAAAGTTTGAAATTCAAAATTGTTTGTTTCCTATGATTTACTGAATTTATCGATGACCAAAAGCTATCAAACAGAGCAACAGCTATGAGACAGCTTCATACTTCATGTGTTACTTTTCCCTCTGAAACATACAATTTCTTTATAATATGTCAGTTTCATCATTTTTCATAGCTAATACACCCTGTCTTGTTAGTGCCTGGTGATATCAGAGATATCTGAGAGCACAAATAATACAACTCTTCATGCAATCTGAAATAGTAGTGAATAAAAGATGTAAAAGAAGCCAAGCTGAATTTCTTGTACAATGGCTGCAGAATGTACATGCCAAGTACTTGAAAGAATAATAACGATGCACGGCATATATAAACTGACCAGAACTCTCTCACTGATTTCATGAAGAAGGTCAAATCTATTCTAGAATAGAGAAGTCCAAGGTGGACTTAAGGGAGGCAACTCATCAGGTAACATCAAATGTATGGACCAATCTTTGTAAACTGAACCACATCAGTTGGGAAACTTAAACAATGAAATTTTATACCCATATTTATCCCATCTGTTGATAAAACAATATGCATGGATAATGTATTTTAAGAACACTGAGAAGGACACCTCTAAATCATTTTCATACTGGCCGGCACATAATGTTGTTGAAGTTGCTGCTATTTAGAAGTGTGTTTTGCTAGTGATTGTCACCTGCATAGAACTGAATCTAAAGCAAATAGAAAATCATGCAAAGTAAAAAAAGGGGAGGAGAAAAAACACAATGTAAAAAAGGGACATCCATTTAATATAACTCACCAAAAACTTCAATGAAACTGGTGCAGATATATTTGTTCCTGTGAAAGCTCCACAACAATTGGCATGTCTGACTCCCAATAAATTGTTGATGTTGTCCTGCTGTTAGCAATATCACTTCGGCAGGTGTGCTCCCATACACCTTGAGGCCGACAAGAAAATAAAACCCTGAACTTCTTATATACAGGTCATTATAACTTAAATTTCTGTAAATAAGATGAAATATATGTATTGAAACATTACATCATGAGTAGATATGGATGTAAGAGCATTAAATTAAGGCAATCATCATAAAATTAGGAAAATATACTAAGTTTATACTGAAAATGTTGATAAACTGAATAAGTATGTGAAATACTTCAATTAAACCACCTTGATTGAAACTTATAAGGTTTTTGTTGTTCATTAGGAGAATGGATCAGGAGCAATACCTGGTAGCACTAAAACTGTTGAGTTAAGTCCCTTCTTCTACTATGATTAAGTGCAATCAAATCTATAGGAAGTGTATGTTTGGAATACCTAACTATGTCAGATTCAAGATATGGAGGTAATAAGGATATGATTTATGGCACAGTGAATCACATTTGACAAGACTGAAAAAATGACAAAGGTTCTTAAGGTCTCACTGGACAGTTTATCTGGTGAATTTTCATCCGACGATGACCAATTACAGAAAAATGAGAATAATTTTACACTGAAGATACAAATAAAAACAAACTAATGATTTTTGTAGAAAGCATACATGTGAGATTTTGACTGCAGTAATCAGGTTAATTCCTGATGCAACTGATGGTTTTTATACTGAACCAACACTGCCACCAACCCCTAAATTTTACATTCATTTTTGACAAGAAATAGCTATTTTGAATATTTTTCTGTGACAAGGCAGCTAAAAGAATCAGTATGTGCCTTATGCATGAATAAAGTTCACTAGTACTATAACAGATTAGCATACTTTTCATCACCCCTCAACCATCTAGATTTTTAGATATTTACCTCTGTAGCAGACACACATAAATACGTAAGCCAAGCCAACAGCTCATTTGCAGCCCAAGTTACGCATTTGATCTCCAATGCAAATCTAACTGTGACAGGCAGTCACCAACAAGACAACCTATTTCCAAGCCTAACTCAAAGTAAATCTGAACCACATTATAGATTTAGCTTATGTGTGAATTTATAAATGCTAGGCTTGTGATAATTAGGTTCATGCCTTCTACCTTAAAAATGAGGGGGTTGTCAAAATACGAAACTATCCAGTGAGACCTTACAACTAGCATCAAAAAATGTTAGCGATGGGTGCAGCGCGTGATGATAAGGTGTTGACTGATTTTGGTGCACTATCGAATAATCATGAACAAGCCCAGTTCCATAAAAGGCCGTGTACACAGGGTTTCTCGGATTAACTACGCGAACTGGTTTTACACGTCCATGCACGACTGTCATTGTTGTTGTTGTTAATATTATTATTATTATTATTATTAACAGAAGACTTCGATGAGCGAAACTGGATTGCGCTCCCGTACGTGGGTCCCAGTCACGGGCAATGCGGAGCTGGATATGTAATATTACAGGAAGAGCTGAGTTGGAAAAAGATCTTAACTTTCCGTCGGCCTAAAGGGATCTTGGCAGGAAACTTTTGGGACTTCATCCCATCGTTCACTGAGCCCAGGATTCTGTCTACCAAGATCAAAAATAGCGATCCTGACTATGAAGTGGAGATTCTTTACCAGGACCCAAGACATTGCAAATACATCAAAGTGTCAATTAATGGTCATGAAATCTTGGCATTATCTGAGATGCCAGATAAAAACTCTTGTGTAGACTTGGGAAACTATGGTAAGCCATATGTGTAATCCTCTTTTTGGTAAATAAATATTTTGAATTTAAACAATGAATTGAATACTAATAAAATTCTTGCGTCTAGTGACCTTAGCTGTTTCAAAACGAAACCTTGCGATTTATTCTTTTAACATTTTACCAACATCAAATGTTCTCATAACATCAGGCTATTTTACGAAAGCTTAACGTAATTGAATGTTGGAGTATACGATGTAAGAATTCAGTTATTTGAAATTGTGATTGTCGAAAAAGTACTACTAAGTTAACGAAATTGAAACTTAGTACCATCTAGAGTTCTACGAACTAAATAAAACGACAACCCATTAATTAATTAATTAATTAGTAAAAACTTCCATTGCAGAGGATACACGTATTAGCAACAGAATCATGTACCTGATAGATGAAGTCTTACAGGTGGATAGAATCAAGGTGGAAGCAAAGGTAGGCAGTTTGATGGATACAATGGAATATACTGCCAAGACTCCTGTTGCCTTTAAAGCGTGCCAGCTAGACCTGAACAAAGACCACATGAATATCAAGAAAATTCACCGACTCAAGAATCGATACAGTGATTTTGAAATAGGTGTGTTCGATCACTTCAACATCATCGTGAATACCCTCTTGCCGAATCAAGCGAAATATGGTAAGTACATTTTAATTTTAGTATCGAAATGGCATTTCTAGTAGAGGAAAAGAAAAGAAATAGAAAAAGGTACTGAATTAAAAAACAAAGACAAGGATTATAAGAGTCAAGAAAGATGTAAGGCTAGACGAAATAATAACGTCTTTCTGACGACAATCAGCTCATTTGTCCACACTTAGATTTCTGCTAGTTGAAATTTTTGGAGCGATTGTATTTCGGTCAGATTTTGTAGACAATTTTATCAATCCTTTGCATTGTATGTCCTCACATGACAAGATAATGACCACATTTGATCAGGAATCTCCCAACGTCATTTCAGCAGATGTATTCGTTTAATTTGTATTTATTAGACTTTACTAAGATTTCACGTAGTTTAACAATGATGAGGTCTAGGTAGATTTTGATTGTAAGAATCGCATGTACGTATGGTATGTATGTATGTATGTATGTATGTATGTATGTATGTATGTATGTATGTATGTATAGTCATTGATTGTTGTATGCGCCCGTTTGAAGACAAGAATCCAAAACCTGTCAGACGAGACGGTGTTACGTGTTTAGGCTCTTACAAAACGTACAAGAAAAGAGCGAAAAACAACAAGCTTTGTAAAATTTAACAAATAATTTATTTCCATAGAAAAATAAGGTAAAAATGAGAAAAATAACTTACTGTTTTACGAATCAAATCCAAAATTAATTCAGGAGATAAAAAGTAGAAGTTCTATTATCAAAAACTTCCTAAATTAAACTGAGTTCGAATCCCGATGAAATCCAAAATGGAAGACGATGACGTGGATTGTAACCTGTGAAGTTCTGCAGTGTCAACAGTATTTTGTTGAATCACAGAAAATATTCCAGTTTTTTAATTCTGTATAAATTTGGATAAATGTCCTTGTCCAAGAATTAATTTAGAACACTAGTATTTCCAGGGAAAACAATTACTTGAAATCCAAATAATTTGTAGAAAATAAAATAGTTAGCCCGAAGTGAACACAACATAAAATACCTGCACGTCTCAAGTGTTAAGGTACGAATGACTATTCTTTCTCAAAACATCAGAAAAAGTCTAACTACAACGCAAAACAGATGCCCGGATGAGGGTCACATGGTCATCTTTCGAGAAAAAACAATAATAAAAAAAATAAAATAAAAAAGCTTTTAGCATGCCTAACATCACGTACTCCCAGTATGGCCTTAACTAAAATCAATGGTTCTTTCTCGGGGAAAGAATAATTGTTTTTAAAAAAAGGTTTGTTTACCAGAACTGCCACTGTTTCTGAATCAAGGTCAGGAATTAGGTCAGCATTAGATTCAATGTCTCTATAAAGTTGTTTACGTCAAAAATGAAAAAAAGATCAGTTAGAACTGAATTCTATTCTGGACAATATCGAATCCAGTAAGCAAAGTTACATTACAATAGCATCTAATAGAATTAATTTAAAAAAAATAACAAACAAGCAATTAAATTAAATTAAATATAAATAAATTCAAATATACATAAAAACGGTCTTACCCTCAGGACTTATGGGGGCTTATATTATCTTACTGATTAGGACATTTTTGAAAACTACCCAGTGTCTTACCCCCCCCCCCCCCCCCGACAGCCCCATTTTTGATAAGCCACACAAGCATACGATGTTTCCTTACAGGTCTTCTACCGCAACTCAAGTACTGCATATGTTGTCAACTGAAAGAAAATATACTTCAGCTTTCGTTTACTAAGTTCTTGTTTAATCTCGTAAGTCAAGAAAATCAAACGAAACTAAGCTGGAGTGATCTTTTTCGCTGTAATTTAAATTAATTAACGATTATAATGACGCAAACTGGTTAACAACCCTCCTCCTGCCCCAGTGAAAACACACTTTTGCAATTTTACACGAACGATCCATTCAGTTCGATTTGCAAGTATTTTCCGGAATAGAAATGAAGATCTTGATTAAAGCAACAATCCTATATGTGAATCCTATATCTAAAAGAAAGGAGAATTAAACTCTCTGGTTGAAAGCCATATATGTTTAGTTGTGCAGAAGTCGATACGATCGCATTCAAGTATACGTCTTTCTTTACGACAATTGCTAGCTGTTGTCCATATGATCGCATTCAAGTATACGTCTTCCTTTACGACAATTGCTAGCTGTTGTCCATATGATCGCATTCAAGTATACCCCATTCGTCTTTCCTTTACGACAATTGCTAGCTGTTGTCCGTATGATCGCAGTTTAGTATAACCCATACGTATTTTCTTTATGACAATTATTAAATTGAACTTCATTACAGCATCCACATTTGTTTAATTTTATTTTGATTTGTGAAACTTGTAATGTGAATTCGATCCGATTCCGACATCACTGCTGGTTGAGTGTTTAGGTTCAGTATTGCCTTCACTAACCGATGTTATCAATACTTCTCTCTCATCCGGGGAATTCCCATCATTTCTCAAAACTGCTATTGCAAAGTTTCTGTTGAGGACACCGACGCTTGGCTGTTACGAGTTTAAGAATACCGCCTTGGATCTAACCTCCCATTCATGTAAAAAATTAATGTACAAGAAAGTTCTTCTATCCCACCTTGTATCTCATCTGAATTCAATGTGCAGATTATGTTGATCTCCGTTCCTTGTACTCTAATAATATTCCGAACAGCTGTGTTTTTAACTTTTGTCCAGTCTTGAAAGGACTAACGAACACACAAGTGTTGAGTGGCAGCAACAGAAAGGAAATTAAATGAGTATCATACGTACGTACGTACGTACGTACGCATGCATGCATGCGTGCGTGCGTGCGTGCGTGCATGTATGTATCTATGTATGTATGTATGTATGTATGTATGCATCTTTCTTCCAGGTAGCGCAGCTGGCGACAGTCCACGCTGTGATGATTCTCCATATACTAATGCCTACAGGGAAAGAAGAAGAAACGAGGAAGGTCTACAGAATCACCCAGAACCTGTTATTCCATACGCCCGGCGCCGACATGGAAATAATATGCCTGTCCAGATTATTAACTATTAAGTGTTGTTGAAAATTCTTTTGGATCGGAAACAAACAAGGCATCGGAAATTATTAAATGTTTTCAACTTCACACTTGGTATACAATTTTGAAAAAGATTACAAAGGCAAGATATTGAAAATTGATCTGATCTGGAAATGCACGTGGCCAAGTTTCACGGGATTAGTATTCAACTTTTAATCGAGTTTTTAGACACTCTTTTCAACATAGATGTCAATAATAAAATAGATTTTAAAGGTTTTGTATTCAGGTAAAGACTGTATTCGTTTTTAAGGGATACAATTAAAGTTGTTCTCGGACGTAAATCGAAATTATGCAGCACGCATACAGTAGAGGTAAAATTTAGACCCACATTATTTTACTTTTCGATGTATTGAAAAAAACCTGTAACACATTTTTCATGATATCTGCTAATTAAAGTTCTATGAAATTCAATTTGCAAGGTTACTTTTATTCTGTGAAAAACAAAAGACAAACAAACAATACCACCAATGCTTGAGCGGAATACGTCTGTTTCAGAAAATAAAACTGGTTGGCCATGAAAAAGGGCTGTCGATTGCTGTCCTGAATCGTTGATGTTATTAAAATTCAGAATAACAGCAACTCCCCGACCTGACTCTGCAGAAAGGTCACATTTTAATGCAGTTGCTCAACCTTCTGACGGTGGCGGAGAGTCTAAAATTAGAAGTCTGCTTTCATCTTCCAATCTTCGGTTTGCTGGATCATCGGCTATTCTAGCTGTTGATATTTTCGTTCGGTTTATTGCTGCTAAAGAGCTCTTTGACTTCATCTTCATATTTGTTGCATCCTTCTAAACATTCATTGAGCCGTGGAAATTCGAAATTACGTTTATCTTGCTCCAACTGCTGTTTCTCCTCTCTTTCTTTTCCACGATCACTTCTCTTATTATTTGTTTTGCTGATCTATAGGTGATCAACTCCCTCTTCGTGTGCTTCCATATGGATGGCTTTCCTTCTCTTTCACCGGGCCCAAGAGATATTCCACTCTCTTTATTAAGCACACAAACTCGCTCAGTTTTCCATTCTGGCAGTCCTGACTTGTCATTCTTCTTTCTTCATGATTCTGTTCTTTATCGACGATGTATGGAAAGACAGTGAACGTAACGCTTCAGATGCTCAAAGCGAAGCATGAACGAAAACATCCCTCAAAGTTCAGATACGGAAGTGAAGGAAAATGTCTCTGAGAGTAGCACACAGTGAGGATCGAATAATGGTCAGCTAGAATCGATCAAAGTATGCCAAAATATATTTTTCTGTAAACCAATGAACCAAAACCACTTTTTCTAAATCAACAATTTGATGAATACACCCAGCTCACTTAAAATCAAAGAATAGTGAAGAAAGAAGATTAGGGCTGGTCATTTCCTTTTCATGTACAACTTATAAATGTCATACACAGACTATTAACAGTGGAACATATTTACAAAGTTGACAATGTTGAGAAGTAAGACGAGACTTCGAATGATATAGTATAGTGTCATTTTGCCATTGATGGACACACTGTTCTGTGTTTGAGCTAAAGAAATCCGGTACTCATACTGATTAAAAGCACGTTTATAATTTGCATCGTATCAAGAAATTTCAATTTCAAAACAAGTCAGCAAATGCTCTAATGTTAATATAAGAATGTACAGATGAAGAACGTGTACACAATACTGACCACACACCTTCAAATCCGATCCTTGTAATCTTGCATTATTCAAGCCAATACTGACCACACACCCTTCAAATCCAATCCTTGTAATCTAGCATTATTCAACACTCAATCAATAGGACCGCGGGCAAGGCGCATATAATAGTTAGCTTTATGAACAATAATCATATCGACGTCTTTATCATAGCAGAAACATGGCTAAATAATCAAAATCAGGTAACGAGCCAATGTGCGCGGATCTAACACCATCCGATTACTCAATAATCAAGTCGTTCCCACGTCACTCCCGCGGAGATGGAGTTGCTGTTATCTCAAAGAACTTTATAATCCAAAACCGGTCCAAACTTCACTCACCATTGAAAAAAGATCAGTCCATTTTTCATGCTTCTCTCGCCATCATCCTTGTCGAAAAACAAACTGAATGAATCTCTTTTTGGAACATTTCCTAACCTCCTGGAGTATGAAAATTGGATAGGTGGCAAACTGATTCTTCTTGGAGATTTCAACTTCGCTTTGACTGTCCTGGAAACCCACACACATCAATGCTCCTATATTATGTACATATTTTCATCCTCAAACAGTCAGTTAGCCAATACACCCATAAGCATGGACACATTTTAGACTGGATTCTACATAGATCTGATAATAATATTCTACAGTCTTCATTTGCATTCCACGAACTTGTATCAGATCACATCTGTGTCATATACCATTTCAACGTGTAAGTCCCTAACTCGCCATCTCTGTTTGCTACCAAGAGAAACCTCCGTATGATAAATAGAACTCAACTAATGCATAACATCCGAGCAAACCTAATAACTTCGTTACCTTCTGCAGCAGTACAACTTAATAAGTGCTTGCGTTTATTGCTTGATAAACATACCCAAGCAATCAAGTGCAGATAATAAATTCAAAAGTGTTCTCTATGTTATAGTAGCGTTAAGGACCAGCATCTCACTTATAAAAGAAAATGCCGTCAGACTGAGAGGATTTGGCTTTCCATTAGCCTCACTATTCATATGCAGATATATGAAGCGCTATAAAGAACGTCACAAATATACTTCATCGAGCAAAATCAGCTTACCACAAAACTAAGATCTCTGAAAGTTCCAGCTGCGAAGACAGAGGCGTAGCTGGGGGGGGGGGGGGGGGGGCAGTGGGGTACATATGTCCTCGGGCGCCAAGGTACAGGGGCGCCAAAATGAGGCTTACAACGTTACATTATAATAAGTAAACAAGGGTAATATTCAAAAATGTGATTAAACGGGGAGGGGGCTGGGGCGCCAATTTTATAGTTCGTCCCCGGGCGCAAAATATCATAGCTACGCCTCTGTGCGAAGAGTTTTCTGAGATTACAAACCATCTAATGTCTACGAATAAACATACATCACTTCCCAAGGCTTTCTTTCCGGGTGACATTCGGGACCTGTTTGAAAATTTCTTCCGTGATAAAGTACAAACATATAAGGATCAGCTTGACAGCACAATTTCAACTGTCTCACCATACAGTTTTGATATAGAATATCAACGGCAATCCGTAATAGAATTTGGTAGATACACTTGTGAAAAAGAGCACCCCAAAGTCACGTGAACTCGATCCGATTCCAACATCACTGCTGCTTGAGTGCTTAGATTCAACACTGCCTTCACTAACCGATATTATTCATACTTTTCTCTCATCAGGGGAATTTCAATAACATTTAAAATCTGCCTTTTTGAAACCTCCGTTGAAAAAATTTCCCCGAAGCATGATCATAACAATTTAAAGAACTACCTTCCTGTTTCTAACCTGCCTTTCGTTCAAAAAATATTAGAAAAAGTTGTTCTATTCCACTTTGTATGACACCTGAGTTCAAATAGTTTTTTGTAGCAATGTACGGTCCGCATATCACGGTCACCATAGCATTGAAATTGTCCTTCTGAGAGTAGTTAACGACCTTCTATTTGCTTTGGATGGAGGAAAGATTAGAGTCCTCACCGTCCTTGACTTGTATAAGGCATTTAACACAATAAAGCATGATATATTACTTCAAGGTCTCCATCATGTATTTGGTATTGTTATGTACATTTAATTTGCACTGTTTGTTCTTTTTTGTTTTTCATTATATGCTATGGATAATTGTATTTTGGACTCCACTTTGTCCAAAATCAAATTCATTTTCTCCCTGACCCGGTTAATATCTCAATCTGAGTCCAGAAGATTGGAAATTCCCAATGAAATGCCGGGTCTACCTGTTGTACGTCTCCGTCTGGCTCTACTTAACAGTTATGGAATTGAAATTAAAATACAATAATGAAATAGGTTAGGACAATTGAGCTTCAGAAAGAAGAGAAACAAATGCAATTCAGAAAAAAGAAAGAAAAATTCAATTAAATAAATGGAAAAGAGAAACAAAACAGTTGAAAAAAGAGGAAAGAGGAAGAGAGAGAAATAAAATTGCAGACTCTGAGGGAAAGAGAAATGGAAGAAAGTGAATTCAATTTAGATTAAAGGAATTTACGCTTGCAAGTGAATTGCACGTCGCCACTTCACAAACAATTTCAATTTTTGATGTTGCAAAAATATTAGTTTATTATTCCATTTTAAACAAAGAGAAATAGATAGGTAGTTTCCTCATTTTGAGAAGATTGCTGAAACTTTGAAATGGCTAAGACAACAA
Organism: Sinohyriopsis cumingii; assembly: GCA_028554795.2. NCBI lineage: Eukaryota > Metazoa > Mollusca > Bivalvia > Unionida > Unionidae > Sinohyriopsis > Sinohyriopsis cumingii. Next base: position 134,420,077 of record CM068828.1, read on the forward strand.
TGAACTCGGTTTTTTTTTTTTTTTTTACATATACACTTCCCTGTCAGCACAACAAAGTCTTGATTATGATCTGGTTATGGAATTTATCTTGACGGGTTATAAGTTGGTACCTGAGGTCAAAAACTTAGAAAATGCTGTTGATAAAGGTAATTTCGACAGTAAGTTTTCTACTCAGCAGTCTTCTGGTGAAAATCTATTTCAGTCTAATAAGAGCAATCCTAAATCTCAATCTGGCAGAACATTTAGGAATCAAAATTATAATAAGATTGATTAGAAAATGTTATCTCTTTCTACGCGGGCCTTTTGCAAGAGGAAAGGGCACACTATTTCTGTTTACTATGAATTGAAAAATAAAGAACAGAATCAAGATAGGCCTATTCCAAATGCTTTTATTTCTAAGAGGCGAAGATCACGGTCATATATTGAAAGCAATGCATTTACATGTGTTAGGTAAGAGAAACCTCAGTCTGGGTGTATTTGGAGAATTATGAACCAATCATGTGGAAGTGTTAAACATCACACATTAATTTTTCTGCCAATCCTATCCTTATTACAATTTTAAGGACACAGGAGTTTCTATGAGTCTTTTATTATCAGGTACTTTGCTTTTTTCTGAGAAGTCGACTTCTAATGAGAGTGTTCATATGCAGGGAGTAGAGTGCCGATTTCTTAATGTTCCTTCCCAGTGTGTAAGTTTGTCAGCAGACTTAGTTTCAGGACTCGTGAAAGTCGGGACAGTGTAGTCTTTACCTATCTAAGGTATTTGTTTATTACTAGGCATTGACATAACTGGCGATATTGTTGTGATAAATCAACTTGTAACTGACAAGCCTTGTTTAGATCAGAAAGTCTATCCTATTGACAATGAAATCCCTGTTTTATACCCAGAGTGAGTATTAATTAGATCTATGGCAAAAGAAACGCTTGAGAATGATGTTGATAGGAAACGTTTCTTTAATTGACATGTATTGGTCAGACTTTTGATGAGGTCACTTTCACTGCTTGTTTGGATGAATCAGAGGGTATTAATTGCAGTGTTATCAAATGTTATTAATCCTGTTGCTACTCATTATCTTTAATCTAATCAGGGTGACAAACGAACAGGAAAAAGATTCTGAGATCTCCTATTTGTTTCAGAAAGCTACTAGCGAAACTGAAGCCACTGAAGCACCTGTTTGTTAGTTTGTTAAAAATGGTGTCCTTTTGAGAAAATGGAGACCACGTGAGATACCTCTGGGGGTGAGTGATCAGTAAACTATCAAATTATAGTTCCAAAATCGCAAATATAGAAAAGTTTTTGTCTGGCCCATGAAACTGCTTTGGCTGGTCATTTAGAGATTCATAAGACTTCTCACAAGATCTGGAATCATTTCTATTAGCAAAATGTTAAAAGTAATGTTTGTAAATAATGTCTAAAACCCAACCAGAAGTTACCTAAGGCATTTGCAAACTATTCATGCATTTGACGAACTATTTAGAAGAATAATGGTAGACTGTGTCTGTTAGGTAATTAATACTTGTTGACCATGATATGTGCGTCCACCAGATTAACAGCGGCAATTCCTCTGAGGAACATTGAAACTGAAATAATAGTAAAAGCTTCGATAATGTTTATTTTACACAGTCTGCCCAAATCTGTCCAGTGAGGTCAGGGGTAGAATGTTATGTCTGGAAATTTCTAGCAAGATATGTATGAATTATGCATCGAGCAATTTAAGTCTTTTGTCTATCACGGTGAAACATTTAAAAATTTGATTCGACCATATTCTTTTGATCCTGGAAAAGATTAGGATGAAGGTGTTCATTTGCTTTCGTTTGCTGTCAGGAATCAGTTCTTGCATTTTAGTATTTGGTCCCTTCGAACTATTGTTTGGACACTGTCCGCTGACTATGGAAGTTATTTCATGAAAAACCTATTTCAAAGTAAGACACAGAAATGAACCTTCTCAACTATGTTTCTAGTTTTAAATATAATTTGTGAAGACCTCTGTGTTCTCGTAACAGGATGCACAAATCTGACAGCCATATAGACAGGTTCATAGTTTATTTGTCTTAGCTTTATTTATCTTCATTAATTAATAGTTTAACATCATTATTCAGTGTACTTTTTAGACAGTTCCAATATGAACTTTCTGGATGCTGCCGACTGCAATCGGCTAGTTTATTGACAAAAGACCTGTAGCAAATTTGTGCTGTCACAACTATGGCAACTTTCGATGCGAATATTTCAAATAAATCCGTTATATTCTTAAAATGGTCAGAGGATTTGAAGATAATTGTGATGTATGTTCTATTCATTTATTATGCTCTTTCAAGGAACAGATGAAAATAATAGGTTGTTTTCCCTTAATGACATTTATTCCAGGTGTAATCATAGACTCATAATTGTCTTTAACTGAATATTTTAAACATTATCTCATTAAACATTTTTTTAAAGCGTAATGTTTATAAACATTAATTGAAGTACCATTAATTTACTGTATATTTTATGTTAACATTATACCAGAATGTCCACTCCATCAAGTAAAACTTAGGTTTGCAAAAAACCGCTCATCGAGAATGAGTCTGTAATTCTACTTTCATCTATGGCAACAGAAAAAAAGATTATGCAAAAACAACAATTGGATATTTTTTCTGCGGATGCGTGTTTATTTTTGATACAGTGATCGTACACTTCCTTTAAAACTTTCAAGTAGTTTGGGTTTGTTTTAAGTTCCAGACTCCGAGATTAATGGAAATTAATATTTCCCTCATAAACTATAATAAAATGTACTTGTCATATAAAGTTACATAAAATGAAATCTTATGAATGACACAAAATACATACGAAACTATATTATATTTCCATACGCGTGAAAGTACATCTGCTGTTAGATTGGATTTTCTCTTAACATGCCTGATTTCAACATTGTATTCCTACAACATCAAACGTCACCGTAATAATCTCTGATTTTTGTTTTCATCTTGCCGATGAAAGTAAGGGGGTTGTAATCACTAAATACAATAATCAAAGATAGAGCTGAGCTAATACTTCAGAATGTCGCAAACCCAGTTCAAAGCCAAGCATTCTTTCTAGATTGTTTAATACTTTGTCCGGTGCTTTTTGATTACTTAGAAAAACAGCACACTGGATGATCTATACCATGTTTGCCCTCTTGAATCAATATTGCGCCAACGCCAATATCACTTGCATCAAGCGACATTTTAAATGATAGACTGAAATTTGGAGATAAAAGAACTGATGCACTCTTAAGTATGGCCTTTAACTTCTCAAAAGCCTCTTGACATTTTTCAGACCAATGAGACTTTGTTTTCTAGTTTGACAAATTTGTCATGGGTTCAGCAATTATAGAAATATTGGACGAAAATTTCCGTATTATACAGCCATACCAAAAAAATCTCATCAGTTACTTTTATACTGATAGCCTTGGCCTTTGCATATATTGGTTTAATTTGTTCATGTCCCACAATATGTCGGATAAATGTAACATAAGCACGACAAAACTTACTTTTGGATAAATTAATTGTCAAATTTGCATCAGTGAATCTGTCAAAAATTTCTAAATTGTCTGTAAGTAATCTTTACAGGTGTCGTTGTAGATGATGGCCTCATCGATGTAAGCTTCACAATTATTTAGACCAGATGTAATCATGTTCATTAAACGTTGAAAAGTATTTGGTGATCCATTCATTCCAAACGGCATCATTTTACATTGAAAAATTCCGTCTCGAATACCGAAATTTCCATTGCCCTTTCCGTCAGTGGAGTTTACCAAAATCCTTTCAAAAGGTCAAACATGGTACATATTTTGCATTTTCAATTTCATCAACGCAGTAATCGATTCTTGGCAATGAAAAATTAGTCTGTTTAGGTCACACTGTTCACCTTTCTATAGTCTGTGCACATGCGAAAAGTATTATCTGGTTTCGATACAAGAATACATGGGGAACATGAACACGCTTACTCTGTTTAATGAGATCATTCTCCATCAAATACTGAATTTCATTTTTAAAATATTCCTGTTTGAGAAGGTTCATCCTGTCCGGATACTGTTGCACAGGTGTTGAATCTATGATTTCGATGCATGGTAGATTTTATTTGTTCGTTAAGTTACATATGGAAAAAATGCCCATGTCCAAGTTATAGCTGTTTTAGTCAATTCTTTTCTTGTTGCTGCCGATGTGAAAGTTTTGGTCCAGTCTGTTCATTATGTCTGAATTCCGACGACTGGTTACACCAAAGTCGCTACAGTCCGATTGCATTCAATCGCTTAAATCCTCACAGCGCGGGACAGGTACAACTAAATTGTCGCATGATCAACAAGGCTAAAAAAATTCATTAACATATTTATATGGTAAAGTTGTTTTTGTTTTTGCCTTCCAGGGGTATTAATAAAATAATTTAAACCAGTTACTTTCTTTTCAACTGTGTAAGTACCATGTTATTTAGCCTGAAGTAGATTTTGTGGTATGGGCAACGGAGCTAGAACTCTATCACCAAGCTGAAAACTCCTTTAGTTTGTATTTTTATCATACCTTAATTTCATTTTTGACTGAGTAGGGTGCAGATTAGTTCTTGCCTAAAAACCTCACAGGTACTAACAATTATTTCTTTGAAATATAAAGAGTTTACAAATATGACGTGATCCCATGTGCTGGAAAAATCATCTATTTAGGGAAAAAAGATTGAACAATTATCTCTGATAAAAGTTCTAAACAGCAGAACGTCGGTAAATACTAAATTTTCTACACATTTTATATTTAATAAAATCCGTCTGCGACAAGAAGTTAAAGGATAAAGCCTTAATTGTTACTACAGACATTTGTTTTCAAAGATAAGAAATACGTTGAAAGTTCTCACATAACCCATCAAATGTCATCCTCTTCTCGTAAATTCCTTTCTACGTTGTGTTACTTGTCTATGCTCTTAACATCAGTAAGAAAAAAGTTTGAAACTTTAACAAATAATTTATTTCCCTAGAATACAAAGTGAAAATGTGAAAAAAGAACTTACGGTATTGCGCATTAAGTCACAAAATAATTCAAGAATTACATACAAAAGTCATATTTATTTAAAGTCCTGAGAAAATTCAGTAAAAGTCCGAAATCAATCCAAAAACTGAAGGCGATGACGTGTCGGTTATAGCTCCTTGTGTGTTGATGTATGAGGTTCGAATTGACTACAAATTCAAACGAATGTCTCTATCCAAGAATTTTATCAAAGCGCTCTTTCCAGAGAAAATAATTACTTGAATTGAATAATTAGAAGAAATAAAATTTCCAGGCCAAATACAATTTCAACTGATAAAATCCTCTGTTACACTATATATAGTTCTCTATTTGACCTCAGGTCACAATTAGCATTTTCCCAAAAAATCCCATTACCAAATGGAAAATAACCTTCTAGAATGATTATAATGTTTGCAAAATACTGATTTTAAACCCATACATATACAGAATAATTTAGATGTGTATTAGGTCTTTACAATGAATAAAAAGAATCAATTTGGGTCAAGGAGAAGGTCCAATGCAACATATGATGTTACATTACAATAATTTATTTACACGGCAATTGAAAGCTTCGGATAATCTGCAATCTGGTATTATGTTTTATATAATTAGATTCCTTACATTAGTCAAGCACATGCAATTTCTTTAATGAATCCATTTTAGATTTTGCAATAATTTTAAATGACAACCTGGTTTATCGTCTGTCAATTTGCAGACTCATCCTATAATTGAAATAATAGTTCTTCCAGTAAAAGGAAATTCGTAAACGTAGGGTTTAGTTGAAAATTAAGAACTTACTTTTTCATAGAATGCAACTGTAATTTGATCGAGCAAGTTTGTTGATCAGAATCTAGCCAATTGTAGATAACTATTTTAATCTGTCTCAGTGCTTAAAGTTTTACTGTTTGGGCCACGGATTACCAAAAGCGATTTAGGGCAAGGTTGTTTACTTATCTAAAAGAAAAATAAAAGAACTCAAATTCCACAACAATGATAACCATCTCACACCTGACAATAAGACTGACTGTGAACTCTTTGATTCCTTGTCTTTAAGATATTTATATGTTAAAATTGTTTTTGATTTTTCTTTCGGGGAGTATTATTAAAATAATTTAAACCATTTACTTTCTTTTCAACTGTGTAAATACCATGGTATTTAGTCTGAAGTAGATTTTAGAGTTTGGGCAAGAGAGTCAGAACTCTATCACTAGGCTGAAAACTCCTTTACTTTGTATTTTTATCATACCTTAATTTCATTTTTGACTGTGTAGAGTGCATATTAGTTCTTGCCTAAAAACCTCACAGGTACTGACAATTATTGCTTTCAAATATAAAAGGCTTACAAATATGACGTGATTCCATGCGAATTGCGAATTAAGTCCAAAATTAATACAATTATTATAAACACAAATCTTGCCAATGAAAAGAACAAAGTAAATCTTAGTTCGAATCCTGATGAAATTCAAGAGGGAAGGCGAAGACGTCTGTAATAACCTAAGTAGTTTTGTCGTGTCCACAGTCTCTTGTTGATTCACACAAATATTATTCCAGATTTGAATTCAGTATAAATTGCAACAAATGTCTTTGTCGAAGAATTATAACAGAGCACTTTTGTATTTTTAGGGAAAATTATCAGTTGAATTAAATAATTGAAGAAAATAAAATTCAGCCCAAACTTGTGACAATACTACTCAAAATATACAACTTAACGTGTCAAAAGTTAGAGCCCAACTGACAAACCATTATCACAGCATCAGTTATAATAATAATAATAATAATAATAATAATGAGGACTTTGTATAGCGCCTAATCTTTAGAAGCTCTAAGGGCTTTACATTATTACGCAACACCTATAAGATAAAAAAAACATATAATAATATTATTACAAAAACATTAAAAAAAATAAAAAAATGCTGAGAATATTTCAGGTAGGAAACATTATTAGGTCTTTAATTTTATTCTTGCAGTCGAAATAAGTGACTTTTGAGAGCCCTCTTGAATGTGATTACTGTGTCTTTGTGTCTAACTTCAGTTGGCAATTCATTCCACGTTGGTGGGCCCTGGTATGCAAAAAAAAACGCTGTCCATATGACTTTGTTTTCATAGTGGGAATAATGAGTATACGATTGTCAGAAGAGGATCGTAAGTATCTTGCTGGTGTGTACACATGAGTGAGATCGGATAGGTATGTTGGACTAGAGTCCGACAGTGAAACGTAGCACAGAGAACAAATTTTGTGTTTGATTCTGGATAGAATGGATAGCCACTGTAGGGTACAGAACAGCGGTGAGGTGTGCTCTGATCGTGGTACTCTAAGCATGATCCGAGCAGCTGTGTTTTGAACATTTTGAAGTTTCTGGAGCAGATATTGAGATGAACCAGACATAACTGAGTTACAGTAGTCCAGTCTTGAAAGTACTAATGCACACACAAGTGTTTTAGTGGCATCAACTGGAAGATATTTGCGAATGTAGCTGATGCGTCTCAGCTCATGATATGCAGCCTTGCATATGTTCATGACATGTTGGTGCAATGTGAGAGTACTGTCCAGAGTAACACCTACGTTTCGTACTGATTGTGTGAATTTAATGTTGGTGTTGCTGTTATTTATTGTTTGAGGTAAAGGATGTGAATGAGAAAGTCTTTGTGTTGTGATCAGAATGGCCTCAGTTTTATCATCATTCATCTGCAGCTTGTTACAAGTCATCCATGATTTCACATCGGAAATGCACCTGTCTATACCCTGGATGGCAGCATCAACTTCAGTTGGGTGGCTAGATTTGTATATTTGGGTGTCATCAGCGTACAATTGGTGAGACACTGGATGATGATCTATGACACTTGAGAGCGACTGAGTGTACAGAATGAAGAGAACAGGTCCAATAACAGACCCCAGTTGAACACCACAACATAGATCAACTGGGTTGGAGTGTATTCCATTTGCAGATACAATTTGTGTCCTGTTGACCAAATAGGACTTGAACCACAGTAAGGCTGTATCATGAATGCCAAATACATGCTGGAGACGTTAAAGTAATATATCAATGTATATTGTGTCAAATGCTGCAGACAAATCAAGGAGGGTGAGGACTGTAATCTTTCCGCTATCCAACGCAGAGAGAATGTTATTAACTACTTTTAGAAGAGTAGTTTCAGTACTGTGGCAAGGGCGATATGCGGATTGTACATTGCTAAAAAGACTGTTTGAATTTAGATGCGATACAAGCTTGGATAGAACAACCTTTTCTAAGATTTTTGATATGAATAGGAGATTAAAAACTGGGCGGCAGTTCTTTAAATCATTATAGTCGTTATATTGAGACATTCAAGACTATGGAAATTCATTCGGAACATTCTATATTTTTGGACCTGTGATAGGACATTTAACATTATTTGGGTTTAGTCACAATGCTGTAGGAGTTTTAACTTTGCATTGTAGAGAAATAAATTACTTGTTGTTTTTTCTTATATTGTTCGTTTAGCTTAAGACAAGAACTGGTGACGGAAATTGGGAGACTATCTGGATCTGAATGTATTTAAAGCAGATATTAAAACTTCTTTTACAGATTTAAATTGACTTTATTTTGGAATTTTCGTTGTCCATGGTAACAACTTTAATTTCACTCATTTCTTTATAGAAACCAGCAAGCACTGATACTATCATATGATGTCGAAACCGACGTTTCTAATCCTACATACGAATGGGTTAGAGTCTATGAAAAGGAACGGATTGCTTGATCTTGTGTCATAGTATGATCTTTCTGAAGGGAAATAATCTTACACAAAGCACGAGACACAAAATAGTGTGATTTACTATTTGGTAGGTAAGGGAATTTGAATATCAGGGCATTGGATTTAATTGCTTCGTCTATATCTGGTTTCGAAAGGAGGTTTAAAGAATAAATTTCAACATACTCAGATACAAATGGAATTAAGAAAACTTCACCTTCAGGAACAAATAAATGTCGTTAATGAAATGCAAAATAATTACAAAACTACAAACTGTGAAGTCACTAAAGGTCAGTTATTTTGAGCAGATAAATAGACACTAATTTTAGATTGTAATATAATTCGTTGCAGAGGACTAATGACTAGAAATTCTTCTATAAATAGACCATTTGTGCAAGTTATTATGGGTAATGTTTTGCAAGGAATTATGGCTAAAATAGTTCGGTCCTATAATTTGAATGATTCATCCCTTATAGTAAAGAAATGTGTCTGCAAAGAAGAAATCTAACACTAGTCATACCCATAATACCTTGCAGAAACTTGTACAAGCACACTTAATCGTGCATATGTGCTGATGCCTTCTTCACGAGTTGAAATTTGGGTGTTACTTTCAAAACGCCTGATAGATTGGGTATAGAACCAATATGGTATGAACATCAAGAACACAATGCAAGAAATGAATAGCACCAGACTATCACAACCCCATCTCCCTTCAATGCTTACACTGTATCTAGGACGAACTATATATCTTAGTACCATAATTTACAACAATTGACAGGAAGAAATTACTTCATTGACATTGGCAGAGCCATGGGTGACTGAGTGGTCTTTAACGCTTGCCTTTATGAAGCGCTGCTATTTTACCTCTGCATGGGTTCGAGTCTTAGGCTAACGTCAATGCAGGCATGCGAGAAAGCTTGCCAGTCGCTTCCCTAAGGTTGTAGTTCTTACCGGGGTTTTCCGGGTTCTTCTCTCCACCAGTTATACCGACCAGCATATTTTTTCATTCGTGTAATGAATGATGACGTTAAACAATTATTCGACATAGTAGAGTTATCTTCGTTTTTTTTCTCGTATCGGTGTATCGTAAACCACCACCCTTACTCCCCATCTTTATCCAATGTTTGCAGTTCGTATAGGACTGTGCAAATTGGTACCGTAATTTATGGTCTTTCCAAATGAATAAGGAAATTACTTTCAACAATATACTGGCTACTCAAACCATTCTGAGCTTCCGTCTTTTTTCGTTTCTACGTCGTTGTATCGTATAAAAACCCCAACAAAATGCAAAGGAAAACAAATCAAAGCGTAAAACAAAATGAACGAAAGATTTATTTTATTAATTTTAAATTCCCAAAGCGGACTATGTGGATACATACAAATAAGGAGTTATAGTGCATTAACAATATCAATGTAGATAGAATACTTGTAAACAGTATGTCCATGTTTGACCTAAGGGTTGTCTGAGTGCAGAGTATTATTAATGGCCCCTCTCTTTTATGCGTTACAGTTGAACGATTGGCTTATCTGAGCTAAGACATGAATGTGTTGAATTATATAGATAGAATAGCTGACTTATTGATATGCACCGGTGTTGAATAGGAAAGTCCAAGCCGAAGGTCAGAGTTTTACCTATTATTAAGCGCAAAATTTGGATCCCGATTATCGAAGTTTTCCATCATACATTAAAGGATAATGAAGGATTCCTTTCCTAACGTTTCTCGACAAAAAACGAGGGCCGAGGTCATTGCAATGTATTTCTGAATACTGTGTCAAAGAATAAAATACAAATTGAAAGTCCAATTACTTTAAGACGGAGCTTAAAAGTTCGGTTTACACTGAAACATTCAATTACAACAACGGCTTTTTTCATCTTGAATTGGCCTACACAGATGTTGGTCGATCAGTTCTAAACGCCATTTAATCGGGACGCTTCAACCATTGCTCATTTTAGTATCTAAATATGAAACAGTTAATAATTTTATTGATTTTTGTTAAGGAATGTTCAAGTGATGATATAAATCGGGAAATGTTTGCTACTTTGTGTTGACTATGACCGCAGCAGAATATCAAAACAGTCCACGAGTCAGGATAAAGATCATTTATGAGAAAGGATATAGCTATCCTGCACCGGTATTCAACACAGGACAACACGATGATACACATATTTGAATATAAGAAAAGACCTGATAAAATCCAAAGCAGCAACAGTATCCATGGACATCGTGAATACACCATAACACTAACACTCTACAGTCTGCACGGATATCTTGAATACCCAGTAACACAAACACTCTGCATGGATATCGTGAATACACTAATACAAAAGCAGTCATCTAATTGTCATGCGCAGAATATACAATTTGCTGGCAAATGATTTGAAGCTCTAATTGATATCAATCATGCGATGAAGTATAAATTAAATTCAGATTTATTTACGGAAAGAAAGTAATCACATGGACATAGTCAAAGTTAGGAAAATAAAAACAAATTTCCAGAATATATATATATATATATATATATATATATATATATATATATATATATATATATATATATATATATATATATATATGTGTGTGTGTGTGTGTGTGTGTGTGTGTGTGTGTGTGTCTTCGCGAAAAGCATAACAATCTATGTGAATCCCTCGGCTGTTTATAGAACTGTATTGACTGTTTGATTCACCAAGAATCAAGAAAAGCAATTTAAAAACAAAACAAAATAAACGCAAAAAAAACCAGTTCGATGCTTTGATGCATTCGATACGTATCGGTTAAATTCTGCATTTAAATAAGCAAGGTGGACCTGATGACAGCTAATGGTAGTTATCTGCATAATTTCGAAATATAGTCCGCAGGACTAACCCCGGAGCTGCGAATGTTGCTACGTCACAGCTATTAAAGCAACCAGCTACTGTACTGATCTAAATTTTCCTGGACAGGTTTAGTATCGGCCTGAGAAATAACCGTCTTCGAATAACATGAAATATTTCTATTGGCTAGCGCCAACACATAAATATTGCCTTTATCTATGAAAAACGATGCACTATATATTTACACAAAATGTAAATTTTTTGTTGTTTTTTCAGTTATGGACAAAGTTTAATTTGCGTCTTTGTGGTGCTAATCCTGTCTTATTGGTATTGCAAAGAAACACATTTACACGGTGTATATATCAAAATGAGCGATTCAATATTCAGATATCATATATTTCATTGAAAAAATTAACATTCTGCACTAAGCCAACTCCCGTTTTCACGAGTCAAGAATTTCTCAACATCTTAAAACCGTTTGCATGATTATGTATATCAACTGCTTTTTTATATCTCAGACAAAACTAATTACAATGAAAATAATTTGACAAACTTGTTTCTCGCATTGTTATATCTCGTTAATATGAGAGATGTTGCCAGGAGTTTCACTAAAGGAGAGCTCCAACATTGTCTACAAAACATGAGGAAGTAGAAGAAAAGGAGGAGGGGGAAGGAGGAAGTGTTTATTGTTTGGCCGGTTCTGTATCTACACAAGAATGGTCCAATTATGGTTAAAGGTCGCACAAGGAACCGGTGATTAAAGACCAAAAGCAACAAGCAAAGCCAAATAAAACAAATAGCAAAACACTGAGAGAGAGAGATTTATAAAACAATTAAAAGATTATAAAAGATTATAGCAACTGGTAAATTGTTACAAGAAATGACAGTTAGCAATTTTGAACCCAAAAATAATGATGAATATGAATCCAATGTACACACTGGATTGCCGAAAAAAGAAAGCATTCCGGTCAACCACTTACCGAAAAGGTTTCAAAATTAAATGCAGAAAAGGCAGAATACTAAGCCTAATTACAATACGGACAATTTAAACGTACATCGCAATTTTCATATATTTTCTCCAACAATTCAGCCCTTACAATACTGTGTTACAAAACTATATAACCCTGTAAGGGTTAAGATACGTTGAAGAATTAAGAATCTAAACGCAAATTAAAAAGTAAGAATACGTATTTGATCAAAATGTTTCTAACAGAACAAGCAGACTATGACAGTGATGGACTTACAACATACTACATAATTAAGGAACAGATAAGAAATCTAGAATGGTAGTCAGCAAGGCACTGATTCAAGAAAGTGAAACTTTGGCAAAACTGGTGTTGGTGAAAAATCTTATTTTCGAGCAGATATATTCAAGAGATAATACATATGAGCTATGGAAAATTGTACCTGACAAGCATAAAGAACCGTATCTCAACTTGTACAAGCTGAAGCTAGCTATGTATATGACGCTTCAGACAGCAGATTGTGAAAGCGGTTCTCAGCACAGAAGAAGATTCATACAGAGATAAGGAAGAGATCAAGCTCAAAAACAATCAACAGATTAATGCTTATACAACAGTAAGAGACATCGGTTGAGAATTTTGATTTGAATATAACGGTAACAATATAGCAGGAAGCAAGAGCGACTGCTTTTTAAGTATTATTTAAATAACGAACATTCTGTAGAGTGCTCATATTACACGCAAATTAAAATATTGATCACTGTTTGCTATTGAGTTATTTTTCTCTATTTGTTTAATCTAGAAATGAACACAAAGTTTACAAATTTCATAAAATGTTAAAGCTAAATTTTGTTCCATATGTGAAACCTATTGAATGTACGAAACAATTAGCTGTTTGAAAATTCGTATATCCTACTCGAGGCATGAATACATTTAAAGAGGATACTCTGATGGGTCTAGTATATACTATATGTATTAACTTAACTGTAGGAAGTAACAAACAGAGGATTTGCTAATTTAAGTTTCCACAATGATTAAAATATTATGTACTGATTATACAACTAAATCACCGAATTACGAAAGACGTCTATATGTCTGTCAATATATGAAAACGTAATGGGCAGGCATTTATTCATTTGTTCTTGTAAATAGAATGACTATCTTTGCCGTTTAAACGTACAACCATGGGTTCGTGGAGGTAATGAAAACAAAATCCATTTAGTTTATATGAGAAGTAGTCGCAATCTCTGCTATGACTTGCATGTAGAGGTATATACCTTGCCGGTGTTCACAATAAAAAGTAGGATTTTGCCGACATCTCTGTCACGTCTTCATCTAAACAGAAAATAAATAAAAAAGTAAGAAAGGCCAACACATATATGAATGTGGCTAAACAGGGAAAATGGCTCTTTTCTCTTCATAGAGCAGAACTGATCAAGTCCCTTAGCCCTACATATCGGACCATACATCTTCGAAGTCGGACGGGTAAAATGTCTCAATGTGCTAGTCTAGGACAAATGTTTTTCCTACTTTAAAACAAGTCGGGAAAGCTCTTATTTCATACTTGAAACACTGTATCTACCTTGATCAGGACAGACTTGCCTTTTATACCGATTGCTTGATTATAACATACTTGAAACACTGTATCTACCTTGATCAGGACAGACTTGCCTTTTATACCGATTGCTTGATTATAACATACTTGAAACACTGTATCTACCTTGATCAGGACAGACTTGCCTTTTATACCGATTGCTTGATTATAACATACTTGAAACACTGTATCTACCTTGATCAGGACAGACTTGCCTTTTATACGGATTGCTTGATTATACCTCCATTTATTAATTCACATCCTGTGATATTACAGAAAGTGGACATCATAACTGTTGTATATGCGCAAGTTGTATTACTGCATACTGGGTTAAGCGAAGAGATGATTAGTCAAAGTGCTTCAAACAAGCACCCCCTGCATGGTTAATTAAGAGTGCTTTAAAAGACCCTATTATTTGACTAATGAGCTAATCACCCTTTTGTTTCATTCCACCAAATCAATGCAACTTAATTAATGAAAGGCGTTGTATCAACATAAGTGTCCATTTCCTTTATGAAATGTTTAAATGAAACTAACGAGTCTTTAATGTTTTCATTGATTATACAGAGGCTCGATTTCAAAAAGCGATATTGCGTATGAAAATAATAGATTAAAGGAGACCAGAAGCCAATGGAAATATAGAATAATAATAAAAGTACTATAGCAGAAAACCTTATTCTGAAGTATCATCTGCGACCGTAATGCCAATATTTAAATATTGGCCTATCTTCTAGGAGCTGAATTTCCGTGACCTCGTATGCAATATTTCCGCGCCTATTCGGTCACTTTTGGGATGTGACGTCATAGTAGCGACTCCAGCAGCCCAAGTGGGAGTTGCCATAGTAAAAGACAATGCCGTTTTGCGTTGCTTACGGGTGTAATAGAACATTAAGAAAAGCCTGTGGACATTTTTTTTCTTTTCTTTTCCGAAAGATAAAGGCATAATGAAAGAATGGATACATTATTACAAATGAGTCGATTTCAAAGCAACACCATACAGCACTCTGTGTTTGTGACATTTCTCAAAGGAATGTTACGAGAGGGATCATGAAAAAATGGCAGCTCAAGGATACGCAAATGCTAGGCCTAGACTAAAAGTTGGCGCTGTTCCAGACATACCTTTGGACATTTTAAATCCTGGGAAAAGTGTTAAACGTGTGAGTTACGAAAATAGGCAGAAGGCCGAGTAAGTGATCACAAAATGCGACGATCAATTCACAGATCTTTTATCTACACCAGCAGTGCTAAAAACAAATCTGATAGCCCGACACCCTGGGCTCCTCTGGTTTTAGTCCAGGCCCATCCTATATTCAAAGTGAGGTGCCCTTCGGGCTTGTCGAAACAAAAATTGTTTGCCTGAGGAAACTTTGATCGCGCTGGTGAAACGAATAAATGTATTTTCAAGATGTTGACATACATGCCTTAACACGGCACAATCTAAATCAAATCACCACTGTCCTATGTGAAATTTAGATCTGATTTTAATCAAATGGAAGCTTTGCTAAAACTAAGATTCTAAACCTGTCGTGTTTCGAGAAAACACAATTTTCAGTAATCTTAAAAAAATTAAAAATTAAAAAGAAAATTAGTGTATGCCTGTTACATGTAGTATGTATAAACGGTAACCTGTAATGATTGGAACTGATATAAAACTATCCCTTGGGCAGTTTAAATAGCAGCGATTAAAAGAAAAGAGGTCAAAGTTTCACATTAACTGGCTGAAACGGGGGGGGGGGGGAGACTATTGACCCAACCCCTTGCCCCAGTGTGCGAGCGCCAATGGGACATGCCTTTTCTACCTATGATACGCCTTATTATTCCTACAGCACAAACCCGGTTTGCATATTCTGGTCAGCTCTGGCTAAATTGCAAAATAGCTAAAGTTTTGATTTAAGTACGCAAACAATAAAGCCGGTGTGACTAATGAACAGTTTATCCTTATCCTTGCATTGATCTTGTGAAAACGACTGCCCTTCGGACATACTTCAAAGAAACCATGTTCGACAGTGTGTGTATGTAAGCACCAGCAATTGATTGCCAAATAAACGTTTTATGCCCCACCTTATTTCCTTAGGTTTAAGTCTTAATCCGTGTAACGCTGTTTGCTGAATAAAATATTTATTCTGAATTAGTTCTTTAGGGACACATATACTGCGTGGTATATTTTGTTTTATTCCTTGTTTTAATTTAATCATAGTAATTAAACTTTACATGTTCGGTAGAGGAATGTCAGGTGTTAACTGGCCGAGTTTCTTTGGCGGAAATGGAGATGCGATTTTGTTTGCAGAGAAAATTTCACAGTATTCACAGTGATCATTCATTTAAGCTAATTGGTAACAATTTTATTCTTTTAATTTTTTTTATACTATATTACTGTTGTAGTTGTTTAAAAACATCTTAAATTTACTCGAATAATGTTTAATCTTCACGTTCTATTTACTGAAGAAAAAAAAAACAAACTGTTGTGTGATGTTAATTATTTCGTCCAGTGCCGGATTTAGACGTGTGTGCGTGTGATTTGAATTTTTAACGTAGCTTTAACAATTTTTCATTCATATCGCTACGATGTCTGCAGTGTGGATGTTTAGACTGTGGATTGCATACGTTATATCTATTTATAAATGGTTTGGGTTGTTTGTTTTTTTTTTCTTCTGACAAATGAAAAATTGACAGACATAATGTAATAATCGGGGCTTAGCTGAGAAAATTAATGAGATAATACGAGATCGGGAGGTAGATGAGGAAATACCCGAAAAATCGGGAGGTATTTCTCTCGGTTTGAGAGTTGACAGGTATGAACTGTCCGGGCTTGTGGAATTTAAGTTAGGGCTTGAGTTTATTTAAGTCACCAGCCCGGTGCATGTGCCTAAAAAATTTCTTTTAGCACTGATCAGTACAGTACATGAACTATTATATCAGACAGCAGATTCAACTTTTGAATGTGCAACCCAAATGTGGTCTCCTCCTGTCTGCCTCGCTCACCATGTTTGTATTCAAGGACGGGCTAGTATTGCGTCACGGGACCACGTGATCTGTCGTCTCATCAAAACTCGGATAAACTCGGCAATTTACGGAATCGTGGTATCTTCCACGCAATATAATCACTACCCACTTACGATATTTAATTTATAAACATGACAGTCGAATTAAAATCTCTAGAGAATTACATACGTAAAGGGAAAAGTTTGATTTCTGGTCTCCTTTAAGCTAATGGGGCGGCCTGTGTACAATGTATGTTACGCTCACTTCAGTAATATTGACTAAAATGCATACATATTCTTCAACGGTTAAATAAGTATGTATGTATGTATGTATGTGTTTCTGTCTGTCTATTTGTTTGTGTCTGTGGTTGTGCCTCTCAGCTACGTTTGATAAAGCAGCGATTCGTTCGTGAGGTGTAACGGCTTTACATAGGAGTTTTAACATTCATTACTGATTAACGCTGGTATAAACATAAAACTGAAACTATAGATACTTAATAATCATTTGTGGTATGGTCTATGTCAAACTACGCCAACCATTTCTAAATTATCTAAGAAATAACTTTTTGTGAAAGATTTATTAGGGAGGACATATTGCGAGAGACATAAATGTCACAAACCTGCATATAAACGTTTCCAAAAATGGAAATGACCGATGAATATCTTAATGCGTGTAACTTTCAGCCTTTGTTGATTTAATAAATATTTTAAGAAAAATATTTACTGTAAAATATTTTAACAATTCAAAGTTTTTAAAATCAAGTGTTTTTTTAAAAGTTCAGTCTATCTAAGCTAATCACACGTGATGTAGCAGCCTAAGACCTAACAGAACTTGTCTTGCAGGAAAATCACATTTTTCTGCAAATTTCTGACACAAATCTTCGCATGAACTGTTCCAAGCAAAATCATTCAATAAATGGACACATTAACAGTATCAACAAGCCATCGTGCTGTTCTTAATGACTATTTTTTTAGTATGCATCGAAGAAAACAATACAACTGAAATTCTAGTATCAAAATTGTTTATAATCCCAATGTTCCTGAACCAAATGAGACGGAGTGTGTTGTATGTGGCTAATTGCTTCATAGTTTGATTTTACTTTAACAATTGTTCTATCTTTTTATATCTCTATTACGAATTTTGAAGATGCACACTTCAGTAGCAGTGCAATATATATATATATATATATATACATTAAATGGAAGGAACTTTACTCACAAGAAGAAATATAACAATGACAAAGAACAAAAAAAATTATCAGAAAAAACTAGATTCCTTATACTAGTGGTTATGTGATAATACAAGAATCAGTCTAAATATAGATGAACTCAACAGTGATTTTTTTTTTCTCACGAGGAATTGCAACTATCTTAAGCACTTAAAGCGTATTAATCTTGAAACTGTAACGGAAAGTAAAAATATTAAAGAAATGCATGATCAATCTATCTATTGCTTTGAATCGTACTCATTGAATGGTGAAGATGGGAAATTCTCTTCGGTATGAGTAAGAACTGATTAGGGCAAGATGTCGTAATGTACCTTTGAAGAGCATCTTCTTTCTCAAACCTCTCTTTGGTAATCAGTGCCTCTAGCTCATATATTCTTTGCTGTAAGTATCTGGCGTCACTTCTAGTTCTTTATTCGTTATGAGGAAACATGACAAGCATGAGGATAAGAAATGTATACCAGGAATCGTATTAATAAATAATTGTATAATTGCTACTGACTACTTATTTTAAGTGAGACATGTCCCATAGAATTGGTCGATCTATAAGACCACACTGAAACAACTACCATGTGCCATGGAATTTTAATTTTTCTAATAACATTAGATCTCATGACTTTCTGAGATCGTAATAGTGCATTAAAATATTTTCCTCCAGCCGTTAAGATACAAGTGTACTCTGGTACAGTAACATTAACAAAAATTCTTGTATAAAGAAGATAAATTTGGAGGGAGTTTGGAACGTGTTTATGTTTATGCGAAGGTACTCGTTACCTATTGTCCTGTTTATCACGTCTCTCGCGGTCGATTTCTGCACTTTATCACGTCTCTCGCGGTCGATTTCTGCACTTTATCAGGTCTCTCGCGGTCGATTTCTGCACTAGGGTTTGTAATGTCTTTCTGGAGGCGTTCAATTTCTTTCTTGTATCTCAAAATAATAATAATAATAATAATAATAATAATAATAATAATAATGCATTTAATAATAATACCTATACTACTACTACTCTTGCTGCTGTTGATATGATTTATTTGATATGAAGAATGTTTTCCTCAATCAATCATTTCAGAGATATTATATACATAGCAATGTCACATAAATGTGTGCATACATGTCAAAGGTTTTATGGGAAATATAAATTACAAGAATCGCGTGATCAGACAGTTGAACTGATTTGATGTTGAATACCTGTTTATATTTGCTTCTAGCTGCCGTATATTCGTAGTTTTCTCTCGACATTTCTCACATTCTTCTTTGTCTAATTGTGGGAGTGGTAGTCGTGATTTGGGTCTATTTCTCTCAGACGCAGTTTGCCTGCGATTTGGGTTGTCTTCGTTGTCATCTGGAGGGCGTCTGGGCGTGTCGAATAGCTAGAGAGATAATACACTTTCTTAAATTACAACTTCTTTATTTTTTCTAAACCTTTTATTTTATCTTAAGCTAATAACAATGTTCAGTATTTCCTTGTTCTTTTAGTTATATAGATGAATCATACAATATTACTAAATGGCCTTTTCCTAGGATGTCATTTTCATCCTGAATTTAGTGACTTCGCAATTACAGTTAATAGTCATCCATCTAATTGGAAGGTTTATACAGAAGACGTAAAACAATCATACAAGATTACAAAATGTCAATTTCTAAAGTAACCATTTTCATCCTGAAATTAGAGAGCTAAGAGTCATCGCTTAGTTAGAGGTTTTATAGAAATATAGCAAATCCCTAAAAGCCAATATATGCAAATAATGTATTCGAATTCTAACCTTTCATACATATCAAATTGAACAGGTAGTGGAAAAATAAAAAAATGTTAAAATGAGGCAAGCTGAATGACTTGACGGCACTGAGAACTAAACCATGAAGCTTTTTCCTCGACCTCACACCTTATGAAACAGTGATTGACCTAGATACATGGGGAACAATGTACTGAGCCATATGATCGATTTAAGTGGACAATTAGCTAGGAAATTGTAAATTCAAATTTTTGCAAAATATTGTCAAAAGTCGAGAAAACGATCTTTTATTTTGAGAATGAGATTTCATAAGACAAGAATCGATTAAGCTCTGAAAATCATGGGTTTATATCAAACAGGATTTTGTGAATGCAAGTGACGATATAAACGTTACCAGTCTGCAAGTTCATAGTACTACTCGTTGAACACCCATAATGCACTTTGAGTTGTTATTGTTTTATGGAGTTCCAGATGTAGTGCACTAAGATACTCATCCAGTTTCTTTTTAACTTCGAGACTGAAGCCCATGTCCAGATTCAGTTAAATTTCTTGCAATATCTAACATATAGACTAAAATACAGTGGATACTGGCTGCAAAAATTAAAGTAAGATCAGATTTAACAGCCGCTTGATTACGTAGTGTCTAACGTGTGTAAAGATGTATAATAAAGGTAAAGAGTGTCGTTTTGCAGTCGCACTGAGCAGGGATCTGAAACACTCATCAGACGGATTCAACATGATTCACTGTACATTCTCTGTTGTTATTTTGCTTCATCTGCGAATGTACTGGCAAAATGGTTACTATCTCAAGATTAATTTCCATTTCAAAATCTAAAAAAACATGAAGTAAAGAATTATTATATAAAATTTACTGGCAAAGGATGACCATGGTTTCCTTCCTTTAGTATACTAATTATCATTCTCGCAACAGTTGAGACCTTATTCATTGTCATGATGGTTTCAAACACTTACGCTATCAACTTTAACCTTCTGAACGAGAATTTCATTGTAGAGTTCTCCATATATCTTTTTATTCTCTTTGATACTTTCGCTATACTCCAGGTAAGACTTTTTCTTCTTTTCTTTTTCGGCTTTCTTTTTCGTTTCTCTTTCAATTTCGTTTTTTAAGTAGTCAAGCCTTTTGCAACTGCGCTTTAGAATAGTTACGCTAAGGTAAAGATGAGCGGTGTTAATATCACGTGGGTCAGTTATTCTATTACGTGAGTAGTCATCTGATGGGGAAGTTATGTTCTGTCTCTTGTTATATCCACCTTCATATTTTGAATTGCTGAAAAAGAAATTGAGAACGGCAACTTTGTTCAATTTATTCATGGAACAATAATCGGACTGATCAGAATAAATGCTAGTAAGATTTCGGATTAAAGGTTTATGATTTCGGGTCTACATTAATTGCCATCAGCGTATTATGAAAGTGAACAAATGGATGATGTAGGGTCTAGATGTATTGCCATCAGCCAAATATGAATGTAACCAACTGGGTCTATACGTATCCACTTCATTGAAGTATTAACGTAACCAACTGGGTCTAGATGTATTGCCTTCGTTGAAGTATTAGTGTAACCAAGCCCGGAATGTAACCAACTGGGTCTAGATGTACTACCTTCAGTGAAGTATGAATGCAACAAACTGGGCCTAGATGTACTATTTTTAGTGAAGCATGAATGGAACAATCTAAGTCTAGATGTACTGCCTTCAGTGAAGTATGAATGCAACAAACTGGGTCTAGATGTACTATTTTTAGTGAAGCATGAATGGAACAATCTAAGTCTAGATGTACTGCCTTCAGTGAAGTATGCATGCAACAAACTGGATCTAGATGTACTACCTTTAGTGAAGTATGAATGCAACAAATTGGGCCTAGATATACAACCTTCATTGAAGTATGAATGTTAACAATTGGAGGAAGGCACTAAGTATTGAAACTTATGCTCTATCGTAAATGCATGCCACATATCGCATTCGCAACAAACGTTAGTACAGTATACTCATTTAGAATTAAGTCCTACAGTTAATATTGATTATTTTTTTAATTCAAAATAATTATTTTACTCATCTGTGCGAGAGTTTTGAAGTTCATTGTCTTAATCCATATAAACGAAGATTCAGAAAATGATTATTTCGATGAAAACGATATTATAAATGTTGGATGTCGTCTCTCCACATAGTTTCCTAAGGTTTCAAGAGAACGTATAAATAATATTTGGCTGTATTATATTTTCGCCCCCATGGGAATTTCATTAGCTAGGAAATATATATATATATATATATATATATATATATATATATATATATATATATATATATATATATATATATACTGCATTGCTATTGAAGTGTGCATCTTCAGAATTCGTAATAGAGAAATAAAAAGAAAGAACAATTTTAAAAGTAAAGTCAAACTATGAAGCAATTATCTACATACAACACATTCCGTCTCATTTGATTCAGGAATATTGGGATTATAAACAATTTTGATACTAGAATTTCAGTTGTATTTTTGTCCTTCGATGCATACTAAAAATTAGCCATTAAGAACAGCACGAAGGTTTGTTGGTACTGTCAATGTGTACATTTTGTGAATCATTTTTTTTGGAACAGTTCATGCGACGATTTGTGTCAGAAATTTGTTTGCAGGAAAATGTGATAAGACAAGTTCTGTTAGGTGTTAGGCTGCTATGTCATATGTGATTTTCTTAGATGGACAATTAAAAAACCCGCTTGATTTTAAAAACTTTGAATTGTTAAAATATTTTACAGTAAATATTTTTCTTAGAATATTTATTAAATCAACAAAGGCTGAAAGTTACATGCATTAAGATATTTCATCGGTCATTTCCATTTTTGGAAACGTTTATATGTAGGTTAATAACATATTTATGTCTCTCGTAATATGTTCTCCCTAATAAATCTTTCACAAAAAGTAATTTCTTAGATAATTTAGAAATGGTTGGCGTAGTTTGACATAGACCATAGCATAAATGATTATTAAATATCTATAATTTCAGTTTTATGTTTATACCAGTGTTAATCAGTAATGAATGTTAAAACTTCTATGTAAAGCCGTTACACCTCACGAACGAATCGCTGCTTTATCAAACGTAGCTGAGAGGCACAACCACAGACACAAACAATTAGACAGACAAGAACACACAAACACACACACATACATACATATTTATTTAACCGTTGAAGAATATGCATTCATTTTAGTCAATATTACTAAAGTGAGCGTAACATACATTGTACACAGGCCGCCCCAGTAGCTTAATCTATTAGCTTCATACGCAATATCGCTTTTTAAATCGAGCCTCTATATAATCAATGAAAACATTAAAGACTCGTTAGTTTCATTTAAACATTTCATAAAGGAAATGGACACTTATGTTGATACAACGCCTTTCATTAATTTAGTTGCATTGATTTGGTGGAATGAAATAAAAGTGTGATTAGCTCATTAGTCATTAGATAAACCCTTGCATATATGTAAATAGGAAGCTCCATGACACTGAAACGCAAAAGCTTAGTGGTATTGGGACTAACAAATGCAAAGCAACCTGCTTTCGAAAATACGAATCCTGTTTCAGATCATGTCATTACGTGTACTGTAGAACACATACGCAAATATTACGTGAACGTCCGGGGCTACGACCTTGCTTGTAATGTAACGTCAGAGTCAAATCACGTAACCAACTTTGCCAACTTTTTGGATCTGTTAGACAGACATAAAGCAAAATCAACGCATGTGGCTGTCCAATCAGACACAGAAACAGAAACAACAACAACAAAAGAAATAAATTAAATAATTTACAGGAATGAGGCGTTCGCACTTTCTGATCTTCAACAAATACGAAAAATAAAACAAGCCATCGACAAAATTTCCCAATTAGAGAGGCACTTCACCCCATAAGATATGCATGCCCACAGTGCAAAAGCTAAGACAACTCTCACGGCAGCATGGTGTGCAAACACCAAGTCGTATGAGGAAAGCGGAAATACTAGAATTACCGAGACTCACTTATGCGCTGAATCCACAACGATTTCCGCCACCACCACAAATACAATTTGTGTGTCAACACAATATTCGAAAACCCAAAGGTGCAATAAAAGCTGACATCCTTGCGATAGTAGACCTATGAACAAAACCCTCTTCGTGTTGAGAAAGAGCTGGAATGTCTGCTTGCCTTTGTTATCGCCATTGAAGCGGCTTAGTATGCTCGTGCAAATACATAGCAATCACAAGTGCACAAATTCAAATTCCAGAAAAGTCGTGGTGAGCTGAAAAATCACGTAGCCATTATCGCGTCCATCTACCCACCATGCAAAGACGTTCGGTAACAGCTGACAAATCTGATTCCTGGAATCGCAGAGGTGTTGCGAACCTTTGGTCACGTTATGGTCAAAGCAGATTGTCGTCAGCTCTCGTCTGGTTATGCCGCTTAGTCGTGACAAGGATTAATTAAAAACTACTACTCAGTGGTTTCACAGCGGTGCCCGCGTGATTTTGAACCCCCAAAACAGCAGTGTCATCAGCTATGAAATTAGCAGGGGCATTGAAAAGATTATCGAAACGCCGGAGAAATACACCGATGAAGAATCGGGATAGACACTCGAAAGACGTAGCCAGGTCGAGGTCCATCTCTCCCCGTTTCGTAGATCCAGTTATTTAGCAACAAAATAATGGATGCCACCAAGAATAATCGTGGGCAATCGTGTAGGCGTTATATCTGGTTGATGGTGACAAAGTTACGCCTCGAAAATATCGGCAACACCTGGTTGAACTCAGCTTTGGTGATATCGAATTTCCTATGCAACAGACCAAAACCACACTGATAAACTTCGAAACACTGAACCGATGTATAGATGTTAATGTGTTCACGTACGACAAAGGCTTTTGTACTATCTTCCAATCGACAAGAATGCCGAATCCAGATTGATTTGTCTTTGCTGAGTGAAAGAAAAGATTCAGAATCGGTAGGGCAGTACATATGGATAAAATACTTGATAGTCTACTAAACCGGCACAGCAAGCACGCGCATATAAAATCCGTGCAGACGATGCATCCAAGACTTTAACGCTCAAGAACGACTTTTACTGCGGCGTTATCAGTGACAAATGAAAGTCCCGTATATCATCTACGCGGGTTTTGAATGCTTGAATGTTGCAGTGGAAAGCGGCTCTGCTGAGAAAAACACAGTTGGTTTGATATCGACCAGACGGTGCAAAACGCATAACAAATTACATGCGGATATTGTTATGTTGTGGTACGATGTCATGGTACATTAGAGTCGCCAGTCATTTATTGTCCTCAGTGTATGAACGCTCCAGACACTGTGGCTATTCTTCAGATCGATCGAACTCACAGCTAAATGGATTTGACGGCATATGTTTATCGAGCGATCACTTCAGAGCGGAATATTCATGTCAAGTCACATATACACTAGTGCCAACAAACCCACGTGTCTGGGCATACTCAATCTGACATCAACAGTTACGTTATGTATCTCGATGCCAATAATTTGCATGATGACTCATGATGCATCCACGTCCGGTTTGGGGATTTCATTGGATAGATCATGCGCGCATTTACCTCTAAAGATGTTCACAGCCACAATCACCATTCTTCGAGGGGGACCTGGAATATCTCGAGTTTCTACATGAGACACACAACGATTAACCGCTGGTTCCAAATGCTCTGCCGGTGACTGATATTGGCGCGAGGTTGTCTACGTATCATTGCTCGATCCTGGATGCGTCCGGTTGCAATTATACCGATTGCACCAAGTTTGTCCCGAGTCTGTGGGCTAAACACAACTATATACTGCACGTATTAAATCTGAAGTTGTACTTGCGACTGGGTATGCTCAAATTCCGCCAGTACGCTCTGTACATTCAGATGAACATAGACCTGCGCACCAAGGCCATACCGTATATGATAAGGACTTCTTTAAGCTCATGAACAAGTTTTTGTTTGGGAAGAATATAGGAAATCTACACATTCGAACTCGCGCCGATCTTGTCCGTGAAAATAGCGAGCAGGACTAACTTCGAAGGCTATTTGGGGATCCAGTCTTTGAATCCAGAAAAATATTTGAATGTGGGTTTGTTGACGTTCACAGTTTTAAAAAAATCAAAACTCAAACGGACGTCAAAAATTTATGTGGGATCGTCCGTGCTGGAGTTGTCAAAGCTGATTGTGTACGAGTTTTACTGCGACAAGATGAAACCGCTATACCAGGACCGGGTAAAGATGCTATACACCGACACTGACTCGCTGCTGATGCACATCACCACTGATGACGTTTACGCAGACATGTCACAAACAAGGTTGGCCAACGAGTTTGATACCAGCAAGAATGAAACATGTGGTGGTAGAGTTCAAAGACGAATGCTGG
Organism: Sinohyriopsis cumingii; assembly: GCA_028554795.2. Classification (NCBI taxonomy): domain Eukaryota; kingdom Metazoa; phylum Mollusca; class Bivalvia; order Unionida; family Unionidae; genus Sinohyriopsis; species Sinohyriopsis cumingii. The sequence goes on from CM068828.1 coordinate 134,446,538, forward strand.
GGTCAACCAACCGATAGAAAAGTATATAGGATTGCTGCCGGAAATGTACACGAATGTGATGGGCTCCAAGAACATCAAAATGGCCAACGGTGTTCCACGCGCTGTACCTAGAACGCTTTCGAAACCATCGTGAGTTTGAGCACACCGCAGTGTGATCCGATCAAAGAGTCGTCGCATAGGTGTATAACGATGCACCAAAGCGGGTTTGTCCGCGCTAGACATCAAAAGATGGATACTAACCGATGGCATCATCACTTACGGGTTTGGTCATCGTGTTATTATGGCTGATACTGATGAATGACATACCAATAAAAATCCTGGCGTCATGTCCATATTTGCTGAAACGACTTGCAATTCCTATCTCTCAAAAACGACTTGGAGGTTTTGCTGTACCAGGTGACAATGGCCTGAATCGGTAACGTTGTGGCTATTTTGGAGTAGCAATCTATTCCTCAAATTTTAACACTTCTATGGGCCATACCGAGTCAGTTGCTCGACGTTGTGGGCCACCTTGCAATTATCCAGTCTCATACAAATAGCAAACAAATATATCTCCGAGAGGTGGTAACATTGACAGCCTGTTCACGATGCACACGGTATTTGGTTTGTGAAATCCCATGAGTGACCTTGGTTGCACTGGCTAACTGTTACACGGCACCTTCACCTATCCATTACTGACGAGGACTGTAGTATATTATTTTATAAGGTACGGATCTTTGCGCCCAGTGTTTATACTGGTTTGTCTTTGTTTGATTCTGAGATGCTGTCCACCACGAGAAGCAGAGCCTACAAGTACAATTTAGATTTCATGGCTCCTTTGACGACCCATCGTGCGATTCATTGCCCCAATGTTAGATTAATCGAATTCAGGTCATGGATGAGATAAACTTCGGCACGTTGACGACGACGGATATCATTGGATGATTGGTATGCAAAGTCATGTCAGTAACAAATCATATCCACGCAGCTGATAGGCGTTAGATCAGGTTGGTTGTGAAAATCGAGTCGTAGATCAAGCCGTGTACCAGACACGCAGAAAATGTAGCCAGAAAGATGCTTCTAAACCCGATATTTACAAAACGGTGTCTCTTGTAATTTTGTTAATGTAGCTGCAATATCACCGCCGCTAATGATTTTTTAAACTTAGTCCTACAAATGTTAACCTCTTACAACCTCTACAAACGTTAACGTTAACCATAGCGATTGTTAACATGGGATCGGTTGCACCTGATTGCACAATCGGCTGATGATGAGCTATGTTATATTGTGCACAGAGATGTTCAAAACCGTTTAGTATTGGTAACAATTCTTCCATCGATTTCTTTACCAGCATCAACGACATCACTACCATTGACGATTTAGTCGCCAACAAAAAACAATCTGGTTCTGTACTGCGATGTGATGCCGAAGAACCAAGTGAATCCCGCACAACTATTTTCACGAGGAAGTCACAAAACACCGACGTGATTTATATGACTAACTGATACGTATATGTGCCAAAAGTGTTTCGTGACAACTGTAACATGCTGATGATATTTCTTGGCATTGACATGCATGGTCTTCGAAACATCCATTGGACCTGGCGCGCCTCCGACCACATGAGGAATACAATTTTGTGACATGGTTGCTTGGAATAGTTCTAACCTGTAGTTTGTCCATGATCGATTTGACCGGTTGGCCACTCAAGTATCGTGCGGATTTAATCAATGACGAGTCAGTTTTAAATTATATAAAATAATGTCCGGCAGCTATACCATAGAATTGTTCGAAAGTAATCTAAGGCGCAGAAAAGTCAAAGATATTATACATTCCCGATATAGACTGCAGTAGATTTCACAGCCTGGTTTGAACAAACATTTGCAACGCTGATTAAACCCACCAAAGAAATTATGGAACGTGTCGATGATATCCAAATGGCTACAAAGCCACAGCAGAACAAGTGGCAGCGTTTACTGGAACATAAAAAACACCGGGTCCAATTCATAAAATAGCCAAATGCATATATAATATACAAAAAGCCACGAGAGCAACTGCAGAGATTATTACACGCTTGCCAGAGATGGCAGCTGAAGTCAAAGAAAAACATAACATTACATAACCTGAATAGCGACCATCCATATGTATCAGTCAATGCCGGAAATACATAAAATGTTAATGCAAAATGTTGCCAGTGGATCTTTGAAGACCCCGTCCGTGCAGGTTTGACTCTACCCCCACAACCAAGTGGAAGACAAAGTGATCTTAGGGCCAACTGAAAAGAAAAAATGTATGGAGACCATGTGAATATGTAGGGAAGTTACCGGGTCTGAACATGCCTCTGGTGCACCATTTGAGTGTTATAGAATGAGCATCATGTTGATTCTTTTAAATCTTGAGTCCAAGTTTGTTTAGAAAGGGCATGTGTACAAATCTTACAGAGTAAGATGGTCTTGATATTTTGGTTTAAAAACTTACATAAATGAAGGAAATATATAAAGAAAAACTATTGTGTAGATCAGTAACGCAGTTAGTCTATACTTGAAAAATATAATAAAGACAAATTCGTCCACTGAAGGTTCAGATCCATCAGCCTTGAGAAGAATTTGTTTCTTACGTATATACCTTTTATGCATATAAGTTTGTCATATGTAGGCAAAGCTTTAGAACTGAAACTTCATTACGATCAAACAAAACATAGTTGTAAAGTAGTTGCTTTGATGAGCGTATTCACATTTGGGATACTGTTACGCTGTAAATACGATATATGCGGGTTATTGGCTTGCTCTAACTTAGTTGAAGGGAAGTAAATGTTTCAGGCCATAGCACCATAACCGGTTTAACGCTTATTGTATCTTCATACTAATTATTAACTCAGACCCCTAATGACCATATGGTTCTTTTTTCAAGAAAACGTAGAGTAAATAAATAGTACAGAACTTAATTAGTACGTGATACCAATATGTTTCGGAATTTCTTTTTATTTAGTTCAAAGCATCACGGACATGTATGTAAAATTACATGCTTTTATGTAAAAAGGATATCAGTACCACGCAGTCTGCATTGTTTACTGCGATCAGTGAAGTGATACCTTTCCTTGAGTGCCTTTATCTCTTCATTAAGTTTCTCAATTTCTTCTTGATGGTTCCTCTTTAGAGCGATCGTCTCATTCCGGTATTGTTCAAATTTTGTTTTTAAACTGAAAGGGAATAAAGATGCTATATTCTCTGTATAAACGTCTGAGTAAACATATTAATAATTTTGAACCTCGAATAATGCACATATAAAACAAGATACCTTCCCACCCCCAAAAGCCCCCACAACAAAACCTTTGGTGTAATATTCGCATATTGATGTTGATTAGTTCTTTCAGTTTACTAACATGTATTCTACTCCGGTTTTGAAAACTGTCAAAACATGTAACTGTTATCTATAGTCGTTGCATGGGATAAATGGACATGTTGCAAACAGTATCTATCCTTCTGATGCCAGATGTCACTGGATCCCTGCATTGATGATAATTTGTCGGAATCATTCTCCACTAATTATTTGCAAACTATCGGTTACATATTATGTCAAACGTTTGTCTTTAAGTCCATGAAATTGGCTGGTATATTTCAATATGTGAATGACTTAATACACCAATTTATTCGTTAAAGGCTCACTATCATATAAAGATGTTTTCTTGGGCCTTGAATAAGTCTGAACATAAGACGAAATAAAAAAAAGTTATGTACATTTTTGGAATTCAACAAAAGAGAATAAACGTTAATAGCGAAAGAAAAAACAATTTGATTAGAATTTCTTTCAAAAGAATAGAAAATGTTTCAAGAGTTTACATGTGTATGATTACAGTACACCATATGCATTAAAAGAACACGGTCTTGAAAGTTGCTATAAAGCAGTTTGATATACAAGTACTATTGGTAGATTAAATTGAGAAACGTTCATTGCACATAAATACGCATATAATTATGGAGTCAGCAGAAGACTATTGCATTTATATTTTCTAGAGATGAAGTTTCACTTACTAATCAACAATACAGTAATAACATAACGATAAAAATATCCCTTTTGTAATGAGATGTACACGTTAAGCATTTTAATTAAAAATCAAAATCCACTCTGCTTTAAATATTGTCTCTCCTCTTATGGCATAACGGACAACAATACGTGGGAATCTGTGGATTGAGAGAGATTTTTCTTAACAGGATGAAAACACCGAATTTGAAATTGCATCATGTACCATAGAGGAACCCAGTTCCTTATCATAACATAAATACTTTCTATGGGATTTGTCTACAGCGTAACACGATATCAAAGATACAAAACTGCAACAATGTGAAGAGATGAATATGCTGAACGGACGGGACATTCCTTGGCATATACATACTCTATTTTTGTTTGCTTATTGCTTCTTGACCAATAATAACGTTCAAAACAGATAAATTTTAAATTTAAAACTTGTTAATTTTTCTCCCCCTTCTCTCGTTTTCCCTCGATCTGTGTTGGCTGCTTATTCAGCATGCCAGTTTTAGCTCAATTCACCAAGTCAAGATCTCTCTCTCTCTCTCTCTCTCTCTCTCTCTCTCTCTCTGTAATGATAGAACTGATAGATGGACCATATTAAACTACTTGCACCCAAACCCTCTCACCTATTTGGTCAGTCAGGGGGTCAGTTTTACTCTAGTGTGGCAAAACTGACACTCAAACCGACTGAGGGTTAGAAAGGATGAGCATAATGGTATTGTTATTATCAATGGTAAGAAACGCATGAAAAAGGCATAGATCAACTGCAAAGAAATTTAAATACTTGAATTATATTTTGCTGGTTTGCCAATTTATTTAGACTATTTCCGCTTTCGTTTTGTTTTAATCGTAGGTGGTCGAACGGTCGTGCGTTTGTTACAGAAGACGCTAGCCATGCAGTGATTGTAGAGCTCCAGGTTCAGGGTTTAAACCGATTTTCACGCTTAATTCCCAGGTGTTTCCTTTATTTATTTAATCAATATGAATGAAAATGGAAGTTAAAACATAGCAAATGAACAATTTCGAAAAGATTGTGAATATGTACAATCCCTGCTGACCTACATACTGTAGGGGATGTGATTGGAAGGGATGTGAAGAGTTAACTCCCTCCTGAATAGATTTTAAAGGAGTATTATGTATAACGTATACTTTATCAAGTACAATAAACATTATTGTCATGCTCCATAGTGAGTCCAAATGAAACAACGTGTCATATTTGTGGATAAATACATACATGTTAGGTTTGATTAACTTTTAAATATATTTTGTCTACCTATGGATACTTGATTTTATTCTGCGATGCATACTAAATATTTTCACCTGACAGTGTGTGTACCTTTTGTATTTTCACTTGATAGTTTGTGTACCTTTATATTTTCACCCGACAGTGTGTGTACCTTTATATTTTCACCTGAGAGTGTGTGCACCTTTATATTTTCACCTGACAGTGTGTGTACCTTTATACTTTGACCTGACAGTGTGTGTACCTTTATATTTTCACCTGACAGTGTGTGTGCCTTTATATTTTCAAAAGGGTTTAGTAGTGGTAAGAATTCTTTTATCGATTTCTTTACCCAATATGACATCAGCAGTTATGTCATGTATCTCGATGCCAGTAATTTGCATGATGGCTCTCATGCATCCACGTCCGGTTTGGGGATTTCATTGGATAGATCATGCGCGCATTTACTTCTAGAAAGATGTTCACAGCCACAACCACCATACTTCGAGGGGGACCTGGAATATCTCGAGTTTCTTCATGAGGCACACAACGATTAACTGCTGGTTCCAAATGCTCTGCCGGTGACTGAGACTGGCTCGAAGTGTCTACGTATCATTGCTCGATCCTGGATGCGTCTGGTGCAATTATACCGATTGCCCAAGTCTGTGGACTAAACACAGCTGTATACTGCTCGTACGAAATCTGAAGTTGTACTTGCGACTGGGTATGCTCAAATTCCGCCAGTACGCTTAGATGGCTCCGTACATTCAGATGAACATAGACCTGCGCACCAAGGCCATACCGTATATGATAAGGACTTCTTTAAGCTCATGAACAAGTTTTTGTTTGGGAAGAATATAGGAAATCTACACATTCGAACTCGCGCCGATCTTGTCCGTGAAAATAGCGAGCAGGACTAACTTCGAAGGCTATTTGGGGATCCAGTCTTTGAATCCAGAAAAATATTTGAATGTGGGTTTGTTGACGTTCACAGTTTTAAAAAAATCAAAACTCAAACGGACGTCAAAAATTTATGTGGGATCGTCCGTGCTGGAGTTGTCAAAGCTGATTGTGTACGAGTTTTACTGCGACAAGATGAAACCGCTATACCAGGACCGGGCAAAGATGCTATACACCGACACTGACTCGCTGCTGATGCACATCACCACTGATGACGTTTACGCAGACATGTCACAAACAAGGTTGGCCAACGAGTTTGATACCAGCAAGAATGAAACATGTGGTGGTAGAGTTCAAAGACGAATGCTGGGGTCAACCAACCGATAGAAAAGTATATGGGATTGCTGCCGGAAATGTACACGAATGTGATGGGCTCCAAGAACATCAAAATGGCCAACGGTGCTCCACGCGCTGTACCTAGAACGCTTTCGAAAACATCGTGAGTTTGAGCACACCGCAGTGTGATCCGATCAAAGAGTCGTCGCATAGGTGTATAACGATGCACCAAAGCGGGTTTGTCCGCGCTAGACATCAAAAGATGGATACTAACCGATGGCATCATCACTTACGGGTTTGGTCATCGTGTTATTATGGCTGATACTGATGAATGACATGCCAATACAAATCCTGGCGACATGTCCATATTTGCTGAAACGACTTGCAATTCCTATCTCTCAAAAACGACTTGGAGGTTTTGCTGTACCAGGTGACGATGGCCTGAATCGGTAACGTTGTGGCTGTTTTGGAGTAGCAATCTATTCCTCAAAGTTAAACACTTCTATGGACCATACCGAGTCAGTTGCTCGACGTTGTGGGCCACCTTGCAATTATCCAGTCTCATACAAATAGCAAACAAATATATCTCCGAGAGGTGGTAACAATGACAGCCTGTTTACGATGCACACGGAAATGTCCAACACGCAATCGCACACGGTGTTTGGTTTGTGAAATCCCATGAGTGACCTTGGTTGCACTGGCTAACTGTTACACGGCACCTTCACCTATCCATTACTGACGAGGACTGTAGTATATTATTTTATAAGGTACGGATCTTTGCGCCCAGTGTTTATACTGGTTTATCTTTGTTTGATTCTAAGATGCTGTCCACCACGAGAAGCAGAGCCTACAAGTACAATTTAGATTTCATGGCTCCTTTGACGACCCATCGTGCGATTGATTGCCCCAATGTTAGATTAATCGCATTCAGGTCATGGATGAGATAAACTTCGGCACGTTGACGCCGACTGATATCATTGGATGATTGGTATGCAAGGTCATGTCAGGAACAAATCATATCCACGCTGCTGATAGGTGTTAGATCAGGTTGGTTGTGAAAATCGAGTCGTAGATCAAGCCGTGTACCAGACACGCAGAAAATGTAGCCAGAAAGATGCTTCTAAACCCGATATTTACAACACGGTGTCTCTTGTAATTTTGTTAATGTAGCTGCAATATCACCGCCGCCAATGATTTTTTAAAACTTAGTGCTGCAAACGTTAACCTTTTACAACCTCTACAAACGTTAACGTTAACCATAGCGATTGTTAACATGGGATCGGTTGCACCTGATTGCACAATCGGCTGATGATGAGCTATGTTATATTGTGCACAGAGATGTTCAAAACCGTTTAGTACTGGTAACAATTCTTCCATCGATTTCTTTACCAGCACCAACGGCATCACTACCATTGACGATTTAGTCGCCAACAAAAGACAATCTGGTTCTGTACGGCGATGTGATGCCGAAGAACCAAGTGAATCCCGCACAACTATTTTCACGAGGAAGTCACAAAACACCGACGTGATTTATATGACTAACTGATAAGCATATGTGCCAAAAAGTGTTTCGTGACAACTGTAACATGCTGATGATATTTCTTGGCATTGACATGCATGGTCTTCGAAACAGCCATTGGACCTGACGCGCTCCGACCACATGAGGAATACAATTTTGTGACATGGTTGCTTGGAATAGTTCTAACCTGTAGTTTATCCATGATCGATTTGACCGGTTGGCCACCCAAGTATTGTGCGGATTTAATCAATGACGCGTCAGTTTTAAATTATATAAAATAATGTCCGGCAGCTATACCATAGAATTGTTCGAGAGTAATCTAAGGCGCAGAAAAGTCAAAGATATGATACATTCCCGATATAGACTGCAGTAGATTTCACAGCCTGGTTTGAACAAACATTTGCGACGCTGATTAAACCCACCAAAGAAATTATGGAACGTGTAGATGATATCGAAAAGGCTACAAAGCCACAGCGGGACAAGTGGCAGCGTTTACTGGAACATAAAAAAACACCGGGTCCAATTCATAAAATCGCCAAATGCATATATAATATACAAAAAGCCACGAGAGCAACTGCAGAGATTATTACACGCTTGCCAGAGATGGCAGCTGAAGTCAAAGAAAAACATAACATTACATAACCTGAATAGCGACCATCCATATGTATCAGTCAATGCCGGAAATACATAAAATGTTAATGCAAAATGTTGCCAGTGGATCTTTGAAGATCCCGTCCGTGCAGGTTTGACTCTACCCCCACAACCAAGTGGAAAGATAAAGTGATCTAAGGGCCAACTCAAAAGAAAAAATGTATGGAGACCATGTGAATATGTAGGGAAGTTACTGGGTCTGAACATGCCTCTGGTGCAAGTGTTATAGAATGAGCATCATGCTGATTCTTTTAAATCTTGAGTCCAAGTTTGTTTAGAAAGGGTATGTGTACAAATCTTACAGTGTAAGATGGTCTTGATATTTGGTTTAAAAACTTACATAAATGAAGGAAATATATAAAGAAAAACTATTGTGTAGATCAGTAACGCAGTTAGTCTATACTTGAAAAATATAATAAAGACAAATTCGTCCATTGAAGGTTCAGATCCATCAGCCTTGAGAAGAATTTGTTTCTTACGTATATACCTTTTATGCATATAAGTTTGTCATATGTAGGCAAAGCTTTAGAACTGAAACTTCATTACGATCAAACAAAACATAGTTGTAAAGTAGTTGCTTGATAAGCGTATTCACATTTGGGATACTGTTACGCTGTAAATACGATATATGCGGGTTATTGGCTTGCTCTAACTTAGTTGAAGGGAAGTAAATGTTTCAGGCCATAGCACCAACCGGTTTAACGCTTATTGTATCTTCGTACTAATTATTAACTCAGACCCCTAATGACCATATGGTTCTTTTTTCAAGAAAACGTAGAGTATATGTAAAATTACATGCTTTTATGTAAAAGGAATATCAGTACCACGTATTCCTGCATTGTTTACTGCGATCAGTGAAGTGATACCTTTCCTTGAGTGCCTTTATCTCTTCATTAAGTTTCTCAATTTCTTCTTGATGGTTCCTCTTTAGAGCGATCGTCTCATTCCGGTATTGTTCAAATTTTGTTTTTAAACTGAAAGGGAATAAAGATGCTGTATTCTCTGTATAAACGTCTGAGTAAACATATTAATAATTTTGAACCTCGAATAATGCACATATAAAACAAGATACCTTCCCACCCCCAAAAGCCCCCACAACAAAACCTTTGGTGTAATATTCGCATATTGATGTTGATTAGTTCTTTCAGTTTACTAACATGTATTCTACTCCGGTTTTGAAAACTATCAAAATATGTAACTGTTATCTATAGTCGTTGTATGGGATAAATGGACATGTTGCAAACAGTATCTATCCTTCTGATGCCAGATGTCACTGGATCCCTGCATTGATGATATTTGTCGGAAACATTCTCCACTAATTATTTGCAAACTATCGGTTACATATTGTGTCAAACGTTTGTCTATTAAGTCCATGAAATTGGCTGGTATATTTCAATATGTGAATGACTTAATACACCAATTTATTCGTTAAAGGCTCACTATCATATAAAAATGTTTTCTTGGGCCTTGAACAAGTCTGAACATAAGACGAAATAAAAAAAAGTTATGTACATTTTTGGAATTCAACAAAAGAGAATAAACGTTAATAGCGAAAGAAAAAAACATTTTGATTAGAATTTCTTTCAAAAGAATAGAAAATGTTTCAAGAGTTTACATGTGTATGATTATAGTACACCATATGCATTAAAAGAACACGGTCTTGAAAGTTGCTATAAAGCAGTTTGATATACAAGTAATATTGGTAGATTAAATTGAGAAACGTTCATTGCACATAAATACGCATATAATTATGGCGTCAGCAGTCGACTGTTGCATTTATATTTTCTAGAGATGAAGTTTCACTTACTAATCAACAATACAGTAATAACATAACGATAAAAATATCCCTTTTGTAATGAGATGTACACGTTAAGCATTTTATTTTAAAATCAAAATCAACTCTGCTTTAAATATTCTCTCCTCTTATGGCATAACGGACAACAATACGTGGGAATCTGTGGATTGAGAGAGATTTTTTTTTAACAGGATGAAAAGATCGAATTTGAAATTGCATCATGTACCATAGAGGAACCCAGTTCCTTATAATAACATAAATACTTTCTATGGGATTTGTCTACAGCGTAACACGATATCAAAGATACAAAACTGCAACAATGTGTAGAGATGAGTATGCTGAACGGACGGGAAATTCCTTGGCATATACATACTCTATTTTTTGTTTGTTTATTGCTTCTTAACCAATAATAAGGTTCAAAGCAGATAAATTTTAAATTTAAAACTTGTTAATTTTCTCCCCCTTCTCTCGTTTTCTCTCAATCTGTGTTGGCTGCATATTCAGCATGCCAGTTTTAGCTCAATTCACCAAGTCAAGATCTCTCTGGTATGGTATTGTTAGTATCAATGGTAAGAAACGCATGAAAAAGGCATAGATCAACTGCAAAGAAATTTAAATACTTGAATTATATCTTGCTGGTTTGCCAATTTATTTAGACTATTTCCGCTTTCGTTTTGTTGTAATCACAGGTGGTCGAACGTTCGTGCGTTTGTTACAGAAGACGCTAGCCATGCAGTGATTGTAGAGCTCCAGGTTCGGGGTTTAAACCGATTTTCACGCTTAATTCCCAAGTGTTTCCTTTATTTATTTAATCAATAGGAATGAAAATGGAAGTTTAAACATAGCAAATGAACAATTTGAAAAGATTGTGAATATGTACAATCCCTGCTGATCTACATACTGTAGGGGATGAGATTGGAAGGGATGTGAAGAGTTAACTCCCTCCTGAATAGATTTTAAAGGAGTAGTATGTATAACGTCTACTTTATTAAGTACCATAAACATTATTGTCATGCTCCATAGTGAGTCCAAATGAAACAACGTGTCATATTTGTGGATAAATACATACATGTTAGGTTTGATTAACTTTTAAATATATTTTGTCTACATGTGGATACTTGATTTTATTCTGCGACGCATACTAAATATTTTCACCTGACAGTGTGTGTACCTTTATATTTTCACCTGATAGTTTGTGTACCTTTATATTTTCACCCGACAGTGTGTGTACCTTTATATTTTCACCTGAGAGTGTGTGCACCTTTATATTTTCACCTGACAGTGTGTGTATCTTTATGCTTTCACCTGACAGTGTGTGTACCTTTATATTTTCACCTGACAGTGTGTGTGCCTTTATATTTTCAAAAGGGTTTAGTAGTGGTAAGAATTCTTTCTTCGATTTCTTTACCCAATATGACAACAACAGTTATGTCATGTATCTCGATGCCAATAATTTGCATGATGGCTCATGATGCATCCACGTCCGGTTTGGGGATTTCATTGGATAGATCATGCGCGCATTTACTTCTAGAAAGATGTTCACAGCCACAACCACCATTCTTCGAGGGGGACCTGGAATATCTCGAGTTTCTACATGAGACACACAACGATTAACCGCTGGTTCCAAATGCTCTGCCGGTGACTGAGACTGGCTCGAAGTGTCTACGTATCATTGCTCGATCTTGGATGCGTCTGGTGCAATTATACCGATTGCCCAAGTCTGTGGACTAAACACAGCTGTATACTGCTCGTACGAAATCTGAAGTTGTACTTGCGACTGGGTATGCTCAAATTCCGCCAGTACGCTTAGATGGCTCCGTACATTCAGATGAACATAGACCTGCGCACCAAGGCCATACCGTATATGATAAGGACTTCTTTAAGCTCATGAACAAGTTTTTGTTTGGGAAGAATATAGGAAATCTACACATTCGAACTCGCGCCGATCTTGTCCGTGAAAATAGCGAGCAGGACTAACTTCGAAGGCTATTTGGGGATCCAGTCTTTGAATCCAGAAAAATATTTGAATGTGGGTTTGTTGACGTTCACAGTTTTAAAAAAATCAAAACTCAAACGGACGTCAAAAATTTATGTGGGATCGTCCGTGCTGGAGTTGTCAAAGCTGATTGTGTACGAGTTTTACTGCGACAAGATGAAACCGCTATACCAGGACCGGGCAAAGATGCTATACACCGACACTGACTCGCTGCTGATGCACATCACCACTGATGACGTTTACGCAGACATGTCACAAACAAGGTTGGCCAACGAGTTTGATACCAGCAAGAATGAAACATGTGGTGGTAGAGTTCAAAGACGAATGCTGGGGTCAACCAACCGATAGAAAAGTATATGGGATTGCTGCCGGAAATGTACACGAATGTGATGGGCTCCAAGAACATCAAAATGGCCAACGGTGCTCCACGCGCTGTACCTAGAACGCTTTCGAAACCATCGTGAGTTTGAACACACCGCAGTGTGATCCGATCAAAGAGTCGTCGCATAGGTGTATAACGATGCACCAAAGCGGGTTTGTCCGCGCTAGACATCAAAAGATGGATATTAACCGATGGCATCATCACTTACGGGTTTGGTCATCGTGTTATTATGGCTGATACTGATGAATGACATGCCAATACAAATCCTGGCGACATGTCCATATTTGCTGAAACGACTTGCAATTCCTATCTCTCAAAAACGACTTGGAGGTTTTGCTGTACCAGGTGACAATGGCCTGAATCGGTAACGTTGTGGCTATTTTGGAGTAGCAATCTATTCCTCAAAGTTAAACACTTCCATGGGCCATACCGAGTCAGTTGCTCGACGTTGTGGGCCACCTTGCAATTATCCAGTCTCATACAAATAGCAAACAAATATATCTCCGAGAGGTGGTAACAATGACAGCCTGTTCACGATGCACACGGAAATGTCCAACACGCAATCGCACACGGTGTTTGGTTTGTGAAATCCCATGAGTGACCTTGGTTGCACTGGCTAACTGTTACACGGCACCTTCACCTATCCATTACTGACGAGGACTGTAGTATATTATTTTATAAGGTACGGATCTTTGCGCCCAGTGTTTATACTGGTTTATCTTTGTTTGATTCTAAGATGCTGTCCACCACGAGAAGCAGAGCCTACAAGTGCAATTTAGATTTCATGGCTCCTTTGACGACCCATCGTGCGATTGATTGCCCCAATGTTAGATTAATTGCATTCAGGTCATGGATGAGATAAACTTCGGCACGTTGACGACGACGGATATCATTGGATGATTGGTATGCAAGGTCATGTCAGTAACAAATCATATCCACGCTGCTGATAGGTGTTAGATCAGGTTGGTTGTGAAAATCGAGTCGTAGATCAAGCCGTGTACCAGACACAGAAAATGTAGCCATAAAGATGCTTCTAAACCCGATATTTACAATACGGTGTCTCTTGTAATTTTGTTAATGTAGCTGCAATATCACCGCCGCCAATGATTTTTTAAACCTTGGTCCTACAAACGTTAACCTCTTACAACCTCTACAAACGTTAACGTTAACCATAGTGACTGTTAACATGGGATCGGTTGCACCTGATTGCACAATCGGCTGATGATGAGCTATGTTATATTGTGCACAGAGATGTTCAAAACCGTTTAGTATTGGCAACAATTCTTCCATCGATTTCTTTACCAGCATCAACGACGTCACTACCACTGACGATTTAGTCGCCAACAAAAAACAATCTGGTTCTGTACGGCGATGTGATGCCGAAGAACCAAGTGAATCCCGCACAACTATTTTCACGAGGAAGTCACAAAACACCGACGTGATTTATATGACTAACTGATACGTATATGTGCCAAAAGTGTTTCGTGACAACTGTAACATGCTGATGATATTTCTTGGCATTGACATGCATGGTCTTCGAAACATCCATTGGACCTGGCGCGCCTCGGACTACATGAGGAATACAATATTCTGACATGGTTGCTTGGAATAGTTCTAACCTGTCGTTTGTCCATGATCAATTTGACCGGTTGGCCACCCAAGTATTGTGCGGATTTAATCAATGACGCGTCAGTTTTAAATTATATAAAATAATGTCCGGCAGCTATACCATAGAATTGTTCGAGAGTAATCTAAGGCGCAGAAAAGTCAAAGATATGATACATTCCCGATATAGACTGCAGTAGATTTCACAGCCTGGTTTGAACAAACATTTGCGACGCTGATTAAACCCACCAAAGAAATTATGGAACGTGTAGATGATATCGAAAAGGCTACAAAGCCACAGCGGGACAAGTGGCAGCGTTTACTGGAACATAAAAAAAAAATACCGGGTCCAATTCATAAAATCGCCAAATGCATATATAATATACAAAAAGCCACGAGAGCAACTGCAGAGATTATTACACGCTTGCCAGAGATGGCAGCTGAAGTCAAAGAAAAACATAACATTACATAACCTGTATAGCGACCATCCATATGTATCAGTCAATGCGGGAAATACATAAAATGTTAATGCAAAATGTCGCCAGTGGATCTTTGAAGACCCCGTCCGTGCAGGTTTGACTCTACCCCCACAACCAAGTGGAAGACAAAGTGATCTTAGGGCCAACTGAAAAGAAAAAATGTATGGAGACCATGTGAATATGTAGGGAAGTTACCGGGTCTGAACATGCCTCTGGTGCACCATTTGAGTGTTATAGAATGAGCATCATGTTGATTCTTTTAAATCTTGAGTCCAAGTTTGTTTAGAAAGGGTATGTGTACAAATTTTACAGAGTAAGATGGTCTTGATATTTGGTTTAAAAACTTTCATAAATGAAGGAAATATATAAAGAAAAACTATTGTGTAGATCAGTAACGCAGTTAGTCTATACTTGAAAAATATAATAAAGACAAATTCGTCCATTGAAGGTTCAGATCCATCAGCCTTGAGAAGAATTTGTTTCTTACGTATATACCTTTTATGCATATAAGTTTGTCGTATGTAGGCAAAGCTTTAGAACTGAAACTTCATTACGATCAAACAAAACATAGTTGTAAAGTAGTTGCTTGATGAGCGTATTCACATTTGGGATACTGTTACGCTGTAAATACGATATATGCGGGTTATTGGCTTCCTCTAACTTAGTTGAAGGGATGTAAATGTTTCAGGCCATAGCACCATAACCGGTTTAACGCTTATTGTATTTTCATACTAATTATTAACTCAGACCCCTACCGACCATTTGGTTCTTTTTTCAAGAAAAAGTAGAGTATATGTAAAATTACATGCTTTTATGTAAAAGAAATATCAGTACCACGCATTCCGGCATTGTTTACTGCGATCAGTGAAGTGATACCTTTCCTTGAGTGCCTTTATCTCTTCATTAAGTTTCTCAATTTCTTCTTGATGGTTCCTCTTTAGAGCGATCGTCTCATTCCGGTATTGTTCAAATTTTGTTTTTAAACTGAAAGGGAATAAAGATGCTATATTCTCTGTATAAACGTCTGAGTAAACATATTAATAATTTTGAACCTCGAATAATGCACATATAAAACAAGATACCTTCCCACCCCCAAAAGCCCCCACAACAAAACCTTTGGTGTAATATTCGCATATTGATGTTGATTAGTTCTTTCAGTTTACTAACATGTATTCTACTCCGGTTTTGAAAACTATCAAAACATGTAACTGTTATCTATAGTCGTTGCATGGGATAAATGGACATGTTGCAAACAGTATCTATCCTTCTGATGCCAGATGTCACTGGATCCCTGCATTGATGATAATTTGTCGGAATCATTCTCCACTAATTATTTGCAAACTATCGGTTACACATTATGTCAAACGTTTGTCTTTAAGTCCATGAAATTGGCTGGTATATTTCAATATGTGAATGACTTAATACACCAATTTATTCGTTAAAGGCTCACTATCATATAAAGATGTTTTCTTGGGCCTTGAATAAGTCTGAACATAAGACGAAATAAAAAAAAGTTATGTACATTTTTGGAATTCAACAAAAGAGAATAAACGTTAATAGAGAAAGAAAAAACAGTTTGATTAGAATTTCTTTTAAAAGAATAGAAAATGTTTCAAGAGTTTACATGTGTATGATTATAGTACACCATATGCATTAAAAGAACACGGTCTTGAAAGTTGCTATAAAGCAGTTTGATATACAAGTAATATTGGTAGATTAAATTGAGAAACGTTCATTGCACATAAATACGCATATAATTATGGCGTCAGCAGTCGACTGTTGCATTTATATTTTCTAGAGATGAAGTTTCACTTACTAATCAACAATACAGTAATAACATAACGATAAAAAATATCCCTTTTGTAATGAGTTGTACACGTTTAAGCATTTTATTTTAAAATCAAAATCCACTCTGCTTTAAATAGTCTCTTCTCTTATGGCATAACGGACAACAATACGTTGGAATCTGTGGATTGAGAGAGATTTTTTAAACAGGATGAAAAGATCGAATTTGAAATTGCATCATGTACCATAGAGGAACCCAATTCCTTATAATAACATAAATACTTTCTATGGGATTTGTTTACAGCGTAACACGATATCAACGATACAAAATTGCAACAATGTGAAGAGATGAGTATGCTGAACGGACGGGACATTCCTTGGCATATACATACTCTATTTTTTGTTTGTTTATTGCTTCTTAACCAATAATAAGGTTCAAAACAGATAAATTTTAAATTTAAAACTTGTTAATTTTTCTCCCCCTTCTCTCGTTTTCTCTCAATCTGTGTTGGCTGCTTATTCAGCATGCCAGTTTTAGCTCAATTCACCAAGTCAAGATCTCTCTCTCTCTCTCTCGATCTATAATGATAGAACTGATAGATGGACCATATTAAACTACTTGCACCCAAACCCTCTCACCTATTTGGTCAGTCAGGGGGTCAGTTTTACTCTAGTGTGGCAAAACTGACACTCAAACCGACTGAGGGTTAGAAAGGATGAGCATAATGGTATTGTTATTATCAATGGTAAGAAACGCATGAAAAAGGCATAGATCAACTGCAAGGAAATTTAAATACTTGAATTATATTTTGCTGGTTTGCAAATTTATTTAGACTATTTCCGCTTTCGTTTTGTTGTAATCACAGGTGGTCGAACGGTCGTGCGTTTGTTACAGAAGACGCTAGCCATGCAGTGATTGTAGAGCTCCAGGTTCAGGGTTTAAACCGATTTTCACGCTTAATTCCCAAGTGTCTCCTTTATTTATTTAATCAATATGAATGAAAATGGAAGTTAAAACATAGCAAATGAACAATTTCGAAAAGATTGTGAATATGTACAATCCCTGCTGACCTACATACTGTAGGGGATGTGATTGGAAGAGATGTGAAGAGTTAACTCCCTCTGTGAATAGATTTTAAAGGAGTATTATGTATAACGTATACTTTATCAAGTACCATAAACATTATTGTCATGCTCCATAGTGAGTCCAAATGAAACAACGTGTCATATTTGTGGATAAATACATACATGTTAGGTTTGATTAACTTTTAAATATATTTTGTCTACCTATGGATACTTGATTTTATTCTGCGATGTATACTAAATATTTTCACCTGACAGTGAGTGTACCTTTATATTTTCACTTGAAAGTGTGTGTACCTTTATATTTTCACCTGATAGTGTGTGTATCGTTATGTTTTCACCTGAGAGTGTGTGCACCTTTATATTTTCACCTGACAGTGTGTGTACCTTTATATTTTCACCTGACAGTGTGTGTACCTTTATATTTTCACCTGGCATTGTGTACCTTATCACATTAAGCATAACGCGAGCTTCTTCGTCAGAAAAAATGAATAAAAGAAAATGAATATGTCCCTGTGATGCCTATGAGTTCATTTGGTCCTTGAATCCAAACGTATAGTATCATAAATAATAGATGATAATATAAAAGTTGTGTTCCATATCACATGAATTAAGGTAGCGTATACTATATACGTGATGGCAAACTGGCATCGATTGAATTTTGTTATTCCAAATTAAACCTTGCATGTTTTTCAGATTTCCATTCTGGCCGTTGCCCCGTGAGATAGATCACCAAACTGAACCAAAATTGAGAGAAATTCTGCTGTTCTAATATATCGTAATACAAAATGTTTGCTTAACATGATGATAAGGTTGGATGAAACGGTTTCGTTGAGGGAATCTTGCTCTATTAGATTTGGCAGTATAGAAAAGACGATATGTTTTCTTTCAATATTATCTAACGCACCTTATAATCAGAGCAAAATGTTTGTCGAATTGAAATTAATAGCTGTTTAATTATAAGCATAAAATGGGTGATAGGGATTAGATGAGATGATATAGCATATACTTGTCATCTGTACCAATATGTAAAGATCCCAACTTTTAAGTTTGGCCTGTGTATGTGAGAGTCTATTACTCAGGAACTCTAACTTAATGTCTTACAGACTGATGAAACATCTAAACTTGTCATCTGGAACGAATATTGGAATCTGACGGGAGAAATTCAGGAAAATTCAGAGAATCAATTTTGTGTTTGCAACTTAGAAATTAAACTTTAGGAGGCGGACTTGACGCGTCCACTATACGCTGATATATAAGCGTAACCTTTATTACTTTGTATCCATGGTAAGAAAATCAATATTGCATGAAGGTCCAATTGTTGGCCATGTCACCGCAATTTCGTGATTGGCGGACTTCATGAGCAATTTTGAATAAATACCATTATGATGCCAAACCTCTGTAATGTTATGCTACACATTTTCATGCACCCATATAAATATTCAGTCAATCTAAGCCTTGCAGATTCGTAACACCGTTTCATTCTAAGAATAATATTACTTGCAAACGCACACTTTAAACAGCAGATCTTCAAACGTTTATGTATTGCAAATCCTTTCTAAGTGTAACAGAGGTAATAAACACACAGACACACAGACACATACCTACCTACCTGCCTGCCTGCCTGCATACCTACCTACCTACCTACCTACCTACCTACCTACATACATACATATCATGAAGAAGAATAAACATAAAACTTCTAACGTTTGGAGTTGACTTTATATCTAGCTAAACATCCATATAATCGTTTATAGCTCAAAACATTCTGCCTCGTTCTTTTCTCTAGAAATATAAAAAGCCAACATATATTTTTGTTTCGTAATATACAAATAGGTACTTTTAATTATTTTCACGCCATACCATGCAAACGAAATCGTTGTAGATGCCATCAATATAATGTATGCTTAACCTGATGTAGCCCACAATAACATTAGTGTAAAACTGGCAAATCGAGAAAGTTAAATCTTAAGATAGTACAACGGTCCAACAAATGGGCCGTATTTTGTATCTTGCACCTTTATTTATTTTTATTTAATGTTACCGTCGTCTTCCCCGTTCTTTGACTGTTAAGCAGAATTGTATACATGGTGTACAAGTTCGGGTACAAATGAAATTATAACTGTTTTACACGCCAATGGCAAATATGGAAATGATTTCTATCTAGAGTTTATATAAGATAGTACAGGGCAAGACAATTCATTTGAGGAGGTTATAGGAAATATTTCAGTATACAGAATTTTGCTTTCTGGGTTTGTTTTCGGAGACATCGATGTACGCATGGAAAGGTAAAATGTAAATTATATAATTTCTTTTTAAGTCTAATTGTGATGAAAACCTTTTCAGAGAACTGTTTTCTTCTATGATATCAGACACCTTCTGCGTCCCGGAACTTGCCTGTAGAGATAAATTGCATAATCATGATATATAAGAAAAATCACATTATATTTAAATATTAATTTAAATAATAATATTTCTAGAAGTTTGCTAGCTTTTATTAAGAAACGATACTTATTTGTCACTTTTCTGTATGCTTAAACGTTACATGCAATTCCAGAATATATTTATATATTTATATCTGACTTAAGTTTCAGTATGTTAAAAAGTGTTATTTTTAACCTCTGTAGTCACTGTATCAATGGGTTTTATGTTCACAATTGCCTCGTCCATCCAGGGTGCCTCAATAACAGTCTTCAAACCTTTGGGTGGCTTACAACAATTTTCGACATCTTGAAGTATTCTGTTCTCAATGTCATCATGTCTTAAATATAGAACAATTAAACCATTCTAAATAAAAAAAATGTATGATTCAAACATGTCTTATATTATAAAAATATATATAGATATTTTGGGACTAGAATGTGTTTGGGTGCTGCTACATGCCTTTCAAGGACATAACATAAATATGTTCATTCTAAAGGAAACGTTAAGAATCATACAATTTGACGACGTGCTAATTTTCACGTGCTTTATTAATCTAAACATCTACACAGAAATTTAATTATCTATCCATCTCTCTCTCCCTCCCTCTGTCTGTCTGTCTGTCTATCCATCTCTCTCTCTCTCTCTCTCTCTCTCTCTCTCTCTCTCTCTCTCTCTCTCTATATATATATATATATATATATATATATATATATATATATATATATATATATATATATATATATTAAAACTAATGGAAATGTCATCATAGCCTTTTTAACATTGTGCGTTTATGCATTAGGCATTATGTTTCAACTTAAGTCTTCAACTCTAAAAATGAAGTTCCTTACCTAGCCTTAACCGAACCGTATACCTGAAATAGAAATGTAAACTGATGCCGTATATAAATAAAATAATGAAAAGATGGGGATTCAGTATGACGAATGAGTGAACCTTTTCAACACACACACACACACACACACACACATATATATATATATATATATATATATATATATATATATATATATATATATATATATATATATATATATATATTTACGGGTGCTCCTGTCGCCCATGATTGCATAGATATATCGGTTGCATTTGAACATTTCTGAAGGGCACAACGCAATTTGGACCCGCCTACTTCACGGAATGGTTTTAAAGTAACCTATAGTACTGCGAAGGTGTTAGCGTGGTTACTCTTGGACAGTTTAACACCGTTTAAATCCTATAAAAGACAGACGAATAAATATATTGTTAAAGTAAGGTCATTATTAAGTCTCTCGCTCTGTTAATGCTTTTAGAACATTTTTATATTAGTAAAAGTGAATAGGTCACACGCAGATCTTCAAGACTATGGTAGATGTGTGTCATGCCGAATTATCAAAAATCAAACAATGAACTGATTGCAACTGGGAATGAATAGAAACAAAACTAATTTATTGCATTTGATGATTAATAATGATTATAATTGATAAATATTGCAAACAAGAATCATGAAAATGCTGTATAGTATATCGAGGCACATAGACCTTCTCTTTTCAAATGAATGTTTAGAATTTCTGTTTGCATATAAATTTACGAACAACAGTTCAATCGTATGTCACAGATTAAATCGAGGTACTGCGTTTACTAAAAGAACACCTAATATAAATATGTCCAAATGAAGCCGCAAAACAATATAACATTATTACATAAAATCAATGAAAGACCTAGACAAACCGTATAATCACCCACTAATATAGCAATGACGACAAGTATAATGACTGACCGTGGGTAACTGATATTTTATTCAACATTATATAGATACTTGGCGTTGCTACGACTCTATTATTGCTTGCTAACATTTAGAGCAGATGAACTGACTGGAAATGTTTAACGATTATGAACTGCGTTCCAATTGTTGACCCTTTTGACGTATTAAACATTTCGCTGATTTCCGGTGAAGGGACACTGGAATGATGCGCAATGATTCTGCACTATCGCCTTTGATTACTTCTTATGTTAGCCGCACTTTGATTGCACAGAAGAATTCATCATATACAAGTGACAAATATCTGCTTGAATGTTACGCGCTGTTTAAGGTTGTTCATGACTTCTGATCAGCGGAGCTTAAATTTACAGGAATCAAATAAGCTCACAAAGCGTTCATTAGAAACACAATGAATAAAAACCGAGAGATGACTGAAATTACAAACACGAACAACGATGTATTTTTTATGTAGCAAATTAAAACTTATGTACATCCGATAAACGTAGGCAGTCAAACGAGCGTAGTCCTTTCAGGAACACCAGACAATAGAAAGTTGTTCAATAACAATTTGTAAATTGCAAGTAAACATATATCATTTGGGAGATTCAGTAGAGACTATGAGAGCATTGTCTCATAAATCGGGATGCGAGTAGAAGGGGTTACAACGAAATTACACATACATGCACATAAGAAAACAAAGCACAATAACTAAATAAAGATTCAAAATGTTTTGATTTTATCAATTACTTAATCATCTAGTCAAGCTATTGAAAGTTTGGGAAGACTGTTTTACCAAATATTAAAGTTTCAATTGCGAAATCAATACTTCAACAGCAAATCATTCAATTTATATATTATGTTTTCATTTTGGAGCGTATACCTGTACAATGTTTATTTTCTCATTACGTAAGATCATATTTATCTCTGTTTCAATATCAACCAAACATGTCAAGGATTTCTGGAGTACATTCTCAGCTTCGTCACAGATTTTCATCCTCTTCCCAGTTTCTTGTGCAACGTAACTTATCATGGCTGTTTCTTGAGTATGTAGAGCATCATACCATTTCTTGAAAAGAGCAGCAACTGTTTCATGAGCGGAATCAGCATCCTCCTGGAAAGTAATTGAAAAAATGTTTCGAGGACATTAGCCCACGTTTAGAAATATAACGGAAATAAACTCTGTCGAAGACGCCCGCATGAAATGGGTCTTAAAGCTAGTTTTTAACAAAATGGAAATATTGTATTACCATATGTAAAAGAATTTCAGGATCGATACATAAATCAAAACAAAGTCAGTTATTCGGACAACCAAAATAAAAGAAGAAACAACGTTTAATATATGAAAAGGCTCCAACACTCTACAAGTGATAGAAGCCATCAAAATTGATAAAATTGAGTAATATATTTACCTGAATTGACAATCTTGACACTTTAATAGAATCTTCATTCTGTTTGACATTCGAAAACCAGAGCTTTGTCTTGGCTAGAAATTGTGAGAGATTTTCCTGACAAAATTTAAGAATAATTCAGTAGAATCTGAACGTTCGTTTGCCAATTGAAAGCAAAGAAAAAATTCTTAGAGTTTTAATGAAACATCTTCAATGTAACATATGTTAAAATCAGTACAAATGATTTGTTATCATCCATTATATTTTTATATTTTACGATTATCTAATAATAATACCAATAATAATTTTTAATTATTATTATATAATATGATTGTGGCACTAAATACTAGTAATGATGATGATGATGATGAACTTTCAATAATAATGCATTATTATTATTATTAACAACTTTACCTTTACTTACTATTAATGCAGCTAGATATACTCCTTATGATGTTATTACTAAATCCTGTAATTACTGATACTATTACTAAATTCTGTAATTACTGATACTATTACTAAATCCTGTAATTACTGATACTATTACTAAATCCTGTAATTACTGATACTATTACTAGATCCGGTAATTACTGATACTATTACTAAATCCTGTAATTACTGATACTATTATTAAATTCTGTTATTACTGATACTATTACTAAATCCTGTAATTACTGATACTATTACTAAATCCTGTAATTACTGATGCTATTACTAAATCCTGTAATTACTGATACTATTATTAAATTCTGTTATTACTGATACTATTACTAAATCCTGTAATTACTGATACTATTACTAAATCCTGTAATTACTGATTCTATTACTAAATCCTGTAATTAATGATACTATTACTAAATCCTGTAATTACTGATACTATTATTAAATTCTGTACTTACTGATACTATCACTAAATCCTGTAATTACTGATACTATTACTAAATTCTGTACTTACTGATATTATTACTAAATCCTGTAATTATTGATACTATTGCTAAATTCTGTACTTACTGATACAAAAGCATGATGGCATTGACTATCAATAAATATAACTCTTTAAAAATAACATTTCCTGTGAAATGGCACAGTTGTTAAACACATTCCTTTCTTTTTACTAATCGGTCAATATCAAATTGATGTTTTCAAGTTTTATTTTTCTAAAAAAAATCATGACATGACTCACCTTTCTTTCTATATAAATTGTATCTATATCTTTTGTGACGTGACCTGCATACAGACTTGATAAGCATTTTGAGCATATTACCATATCACACTGGCCACAAAATATATCTAGCAGTTTGTTATGCTCCGAACAAACGGATGACGATGCTTTCTCTTTTGCTTCCATAACGTAATGGAGGCCAAAATTTCTTGGAAGTGCATTTACTACTCTGTCCTTCAGAGCCTTCAGGTCAACAGTTTGTCGGCAGACTGGGCAGGGAAAGTATTGCTTATTTTCTGCTATTTTTGATAAGCATCTCAAACAGAATGAATGACCACAAGGAAGGATTCTTGGGTCGTTGTAGGCGGTCAGGCATACACGGCAATTGAAAGCATCGTCTCCAGGATCCATCGGTAATCTAATTAGTGAAACATCAATTTAATTCAATTTAATTGAGTTATCTAATGAAAACAATTAATAAGTAAAGTCTACATACAAACGCAAAGAGGAAATCGTGCTTTATTCTATAGTAAAATATGACTAAAAAGATGTCATTTATCATAATAAATGTGAATCCAAACGATAAGTAAGGCTGTAAGACTGACGACTATTCAGAGACAGTTCATTTAATATTTAAATGAGTCTATTCTTGCGCTAACTTCATTTCATTCTTCGGGAGATTAGAAAACCAATACTTGGAATACTGAGTCACTGTGTGCAATTTTATTGTTATTCTGCGCAATCGTGTATCTGCTCTTGGCAGACAGGTTTTGTTAAGTTTACAAAATCTTAAAGTTGTACTGTAAATACAATCTTCTGATTTACCAATACCGTATAATTAAAGTTTTAATCTTTAATAGTACCCTTTGTTTTAAAACCATATTACCGTTAAGGTTGATGCTACTTTTATCATTATGATCACTATTGTAAAGATATATATATATATAATTCGATGTAATGTAGAAATGTTCCGTTATTGGTCATGAGTAGAATATGTTGAATAATAATAATAATAATAATAATAATAATATAGCGCCTAATCTTTAGAAACTGTATGCGCTTTACAACATTAGACAACACCTATAAGATAAAAAACATATAATGCTATGATTACAATAATAAACATCATGGAGTTAGAAAACATTAAAAAACATGCTGAGAATATTTAAGGTAGGAAACATTATTCAGTTTCTAAGTTTGTTCTTAAAGTCGAAATAAGTGAGTTTTGAGAGCCCTCTTGGATGTGATTACTGTGTCTTTGTGTCCAAGTTCAGTGGGCAATTCATTTCACGTTACTGGACCCTGGTTTGCAAAAGAACGCTGTCCATATGGTTTTGTTTTCATAGTGGGAATAATGATTATACGATTGTCAGAAGAGGAGCGTAAGTATCTTGTTAGTATGTACACTTGGGTGAGGTCGGATAGGTATTTTGGACTAGAATCAAGTATTTTAGTGGCATCAACTAAAATATATTTGCGAATTGAGCTGATGCGTCTCAGCTCAAGATATGCAACTCATAACATGTTGGTGCAATGTGAGAGTATTGTCCAGAGCAACACCTAGGTTTCGTACTGATTGTGTGAATTTAATGTTGATGTTGCTGATATGTATTGTTTGAGGTAAAGGATGTGAATGAGAAAGTCTTAATGTTGTGATCAGAATGGCCTCAGTTGTATCATCATTCATCTGCAGATTGTTACATGTCATCCATACATTCACATCAGAAATGCACCACTCTACACCTTGGATGGTAGCATCAACTTCAGTTGGGTGGCTAGATTTGTATATTTGGGTGTCATCAGCATACAATTGGTGAGACACTGGATGATGATCTATGACACTTGAGAACGATTGATTGTACAGAATGAAGAGAACATGTCCAAGAACAGACCCCTGTGGAACACCACAACATATATCAGCTGGGCAGGTAATATTTTAAATGGTATAGTAATTTAGTTGTCAGAATTAGTCAAGACTATTTCGAACAGAAACTTTAGAGAAGCAAGTAAATTGTGAGTACTGTCATTTAAATTTCTATAAATATCTTAGATTAATTACATTTAACGCGTGGGCGATATAGATCTTCTTGTTGTAATCCCATTAATAAGATGTCTATGGAAAGCAATGTTTCTTGATGTTATATTAACGCAAACTGATGTTAGATTACATCTTTAACGTTTTTGTTGTTGTCTCCACCTTGCAATTGGTGTATTAGTTTTCATCTTCTCCCAAAATACTTATAAGTATAACTAAAGCATATTTCATCAGTTGTTTAAATATTTTCAAGCACTCATATTTACAATCATTTTAAATTTTGTTCTTGACAATATATTTCAAGACATGTTTCACTTAAATTTGTTATAGTATCGTGTACGCTGGTACTAAATGATGATGCAAAGAAGTGGTTTTGTAGAAGTATACTATTTACAGAACAATTTTATTTCTTATTCTATGCTTCGTAGAAATTGGAACATAAAGTATGGAATACTTTGATTATAATTGGGAAGTGCAAGCATTCGTAAATACAAACATTTTTACTCTTCTTCTTAATTGGATCAGTTGTATTACATAGATAATTTCATGGATAGAATTCTTTTTTTACAGATAGATCAAAGCGTTTATAATGAACTACTGAAGTGAAACGAGATGAACAGCAGAGACAAGGTAAACGACCTATTCTTTGCTGCAAATGAAACGTATTTATTAGTATCAAAATAGCCTACTAATATAACACGTTTTATACCGCAATGGCCCTTAAAACGATGTTTTAGAAGACCCAGACATACTCTTCACTAATAACTTAAATTCATAGACAGACAAGATCCTTGCCAACTAAGACAGCATAGAAACGTTCCCATTTGTCGTCGTTCAAATACGGTGTGAAATATAATGTTTACTTTGGCCGAAATGTAATATAAGGATAACGAAACATAGACAATAATCATTTTTAGAGATGTCAATCAAGTGTTAAACGTTGACGACTTTCATATCGCTGTATGTTCTTTTTAGCCCTAACATATACTTGCAACTGCTGAGCAATACTCGGATGGCAATTTCTAATAGGTATGAAAAATGTAATAAAGTGCCACTGAACGTTTTCATTAGTTACTAACAATATAGAAAGCACGTTTTGAAAAAATCATACAAATGTCATATCCACAAAGCCATATTATACAGGAGATACAACTCGATTCACACTTATTATGTATTCTGAAATGATCTTCATCTTGAGGTTGACATTCTGGTTTGAATTTCTCTAAAACAGACTCAAATCAATCCGTAATGAAGACAGCTTCTTTCTTTCCAAGGACTAGATACCTGAACTATTTAAGTTTTAAGGCGTTAGTATTTAAGCGGCGTTCCAAATTTTCTGAAAGATACTTTCTCTGTATGTCAAATGTAAAAATAATCGTAAGGAGCTACTGAACGACTTTATTTCTTGACTGAACTTGACTCTCTTAGTCTTGTAGTGCGGTAGCAGACGAAGAAATCCAGGGAAGAAATGCATAAGAAAAATAAAGTACCAATATGGACATTTGTGATGCATTTTAAAACTTAATCGTGATTCTGATTCAATAGAATATAAGAAAACAAACATAAATTAATGTTTGTCTTGAATTGTTTCTTTAGCATTGATACGTTCTTCACAAGCTTACATATCTTCTTTCTGACGCTGCCAAATAACTCGACAAGTCTTCCTTCTGTTTCTTTCTGACTCTGCCAAATAACTCGACAAGTCGCCCTTCTGTTTCTTTCTGACGCTGCCAAATAACTCTACAAGTCTTCCTCCTGTTTCTTTCTGACGCTACCTAATAACTCTACAAATCTTCCTTCTGTTTCTTTCTGAAATCATCATGCACTAATATAGTTTTGAATTCTCAACATTGTTTCCGTCTTGATCCTTACTCCAGACTGTCCCAAGTGTGTCGATGCTTCGTAGGCCATTATCATGATAACATATATATATATATATATATATATATATATATATATATATATATATATATATATATATATATATATATATATATATATATATATTGGGAGTGAGGAATCTTTATGGAGAGTAAAGGCTGCCTTAAGCCTGTCTTATTCTACGGATTAGCAGCGAGAAGACGCTTACAACGGGAAACAGTGAGGATGTGCGACTTACGTTAACCCTTTTTTGTTGACTAAAACAATCATCCCAGTGTATGTCCACCCAATTATCTTAGCAAAGAGATACTACTCAAAAGCATTGCCAATCTATGTGTTTGTGTTTGTATATTTGCGTATGTTTATGTCTTCTTCTGTTACGAGATCTAGGTCTTAAACAATGCCACAGTAAGAAGTGAAACCAACAGGTTAGCAAAATCAACAAATAATTTATTTGTCCAAATTACAAAGTGAAAATGTTAGAGACATTTGCAATATTGTGAATTAATTTCCAAATAATCCTTAATGTCAAATCGAAATTCCGAAAGTATAGAATTTTCCGAAGAAATCGAATAGTGCGCAAAGTCCTGATGCATCAATATTCTTGAATGTCATGATGTATCACAATTATATAATCAGAAAGTCTTTTAATGAGTTTTCAACAATCCCTAAGTAATGTTTTCGTCCAAAAGCAAACTAACACTGTGTAATTCCAACGTATTATTGGAATAAATAATTCTTCTAAAATTATAACTGAATACAATTGCAAACTCTGATCATAGATTCCTAAAGACTGATATGAAACAGGAATGAATAATTGTTTACCAAGTCCCCTTTATGTACATCCAGACTTGACGTAAATCGCAATATAACGTTCTGTAAATCAGATCATCTCCATGGAAAGTTAGACAAACCCTTAACCTTAATCGTTAATAAACATTTTGTTACTATTTAAAATCATGAAAACTATCAGGTTTTATCGGGAGTTCCTCTTCAACCAAATATTCTGGACCCGATTTACTATCGATCATGCAGCAATATATGGTGATAAACCGCACAAAAGCAAGCAATATAGTTAACAATCTGCATATAAATAGCAGTGCCATTTGCTTTGGCGTGGTTTGAGAGTATATGATTTTCTTCTTCTTCTTTTATATCCCACTCATTTTGTTGGTATGTGAGGGGGTAAGGTCACTTTGTACGACATGATGTATAGTATGGCGTGGGATAATGGATAGTAGATAAGTAAGTGATACATAGTAATAAAAACAGTTGGGTGTTGGATAGTAATGAAAACTTCGTGTGTTCGATGGTACTGAACACGTGGAATATTGGATAATGTTTTAAGAAGATTGTGCTGGACAGAGATAAAAAAGTTATTGGACATTAATCAAAAATTGACGTGTTGAATAGTACTCAAAAAGTGGGTGTTAGTGCTCAGAAATGGGTCATGGACGGTACTCAAAACGTGACTGCTGGATTGTAGATTACTAAATATTGGATGGTAGGTAACGTAATGGCAAATTACCATTGTATGCATAAATTACCATTGTATGTACATACAATGGTATACATACAATGTACATACAATATATATATATTGTATATACATTGTATACCACTATATATATATATATATATATATATATATATATATATATATATATATATATATATATATATATATATATATATATATATATATATAATGGTATACATACTAAATATATATATATGTGCGTGTGTGTGTCTATATATATATATGTGTGCGCATATATATATATATATATATATATATATATATATATATATATATATATAGACACACACACACACACACACACACACATATATATATATATATATATATATATATATATATATATGTGCGTGTGTGTGTGTGTTTGTGTGTGTGTGTGTGCGTGCGTGTGTGTCTGTGTCTGTGGTGCAATCAAATCTTCAAACTGAGACTTTGAACGATGCCTAGTTTTACGTCACGTTATTCAAATTTTCTAGCATTAAGGTCTCGCTGTACAGTAAACTGTTTTAACCCACTCCATTTTTTAAATTATATAACATGAGCCTATAAATGAACCTTGTGTTTATTTATTCACGCAGAAACGTGCCCCTTAATTTGGTTTACAATTACTTTAATTTGGGCTTCATAATAGAATAATAATTCGGGAACTGCCTTTCAGAGTTAGACTAACAATGGAAATAAAATGCGTAATTTTGGTATCACGGTCAACTTGGTGTACGGGTTTATGTATTGCTGCAACCGATGTAAATATCTCAGAATGGTTGTTATGTAATGAGAAGCATGTAGATCTGTTATAATGATAATGAACTTCAATCATGCACATGACCTATATTGTTTGTTGCAGCCGCCTTGGCAGTGCAGATATTGAAAATATTTCGTGACCGTCGGAAATGAACATGATAAAAAGGTTAATGTGTAGAGTTGGTTCATTATAAAAGTTACCAGTTAAACAGTTGAGAGATATTTGCCCTTTTATAACAATAAACAATATATGATCTTAGTCTTCATCTAGTAGAAAGAACAAACGTTGCGACAGCATTTTGAAACAATGACATTGTAGCTGTGTATGTAGCATGACTGGCTAGTGCGTGTGTTTGTATGTGTGTGTGTGTGTTGTGTGTTTGTGTTTGTATGTGTGTGTGTGTTACAGCAAAATCGTCATTATGGCAAAAGTAGCATTAGGGTGACAAATTCTGTGTCACCCTAATTTGTCCTATCCTTATGTAGCTTAGCTTCCTGACTGATTCACTTACAGAATTGTATACATGTATCACATTATCATCGGTAACTAGTATTTACAAATTTTGATGCAAGATATACACGATTTTATTAAATATTGTTATGCAAAAATTTAAACGTGTGTTAAGGTTGTGTTTTCTCCCACCGTCAGTGAATAACTATTAAGGCGACATTTCTAAAATTGCTTCCTATTTTTAAGTTAATGAAAATTTTTAAGCAGATATTGAATTGATTTAAGATAAAAAGATATTCTTTTCATTTCTTTTATCTCGAATCAAATTCCTTGTTAATACAAAACACACTCAACTTTTCGAAACAGGTTCGAAACAAAATCGAGCTGCAGTTAAAAATAGCGTTATCTTAAATTTGTGTTTGGTAAAGAATACATAAACGGAACAAAATAAATAAACATAAAAATAATATACAAAAAGTATTATATATAGATCAATAGATTTATACAAAATGCATCAATGTTTTACACGTTCAAATATTTTATTTTGTTCTTAATTTACATAATAACCAATGTTTTTCTTTCCGTAAAATGTAAATCCGTTGACAACTAGGACCTCGAAAGTACGGAGGCATATTAGGAAAGCCATAACCAACGACCCGACGATCTGCGTTGCTGCCATCTTTTGTCCGCAGTGCCATAGAACATTCAAGGCGCACATAGACCTCTTAAGCTACGTGCGCACATACATACCTATCGATCCCCCTCAAACATTGGATGACAAAAGTGATTGACGAAGACCGTACTTGTCTAGTCCTATGTAATAGTCTGTAATTATTGCTATGTCATTGTATTATACACGGATGCAAATATAAACATGTGTCTCCATCATTATGCTAATCAGAGACATACACATCTGAGGACAGAAAGACTATGCATGTTAAAAATTTCAGATATAAAATAATAAGAGAAAGAATACAATTATAAAGTTTCCACTGGTAGAATTACATTTGATGTATTAAGAGTGTATAATAAATTATTAATAGAACCACAGGGAGTAAAAGTTTGAAGAACAAATATCTAAGTTGTGATAAAATCTTTCAAAGAGGTGTGATATTGTTATCTGCATTGCTTGTAAAGAATATAAGTAAGGTAGAGAGAAACAAGAGAGATTGAATGAATTAAGGCAAATGTACAGAAAGTAATACTTACCGACTAAACTCAACTCCGACGAAAGAGAAATGAAAAGAAAGAAACAAAGCGAAATATTCGAGAATTTAACTTAGCAAGAGTAATAAACTTTTTATTTTACATTACAAATAATGCGACATGCTTGATCAGTGAACAATGAGAAACACTGACAAGATTTACGAAAATTATGTTATGTTTTATTTTGTGAGTGTTGCCATGTATAAGATTTAACAGAAATATGGTATTTTTCAATTAGATCTAGATCCCCTTGTAAAATGTACCTACTAAATCTATGTGTATGTGTGTGTGTGTGTGTGTGTGTGTGTAAAACGTACCTACTAAAGCTGTGTGTGTGTAATATGTACCTACTAAAGCTCTGTGTATGTAATATGTACCTACCGAAGTTGCGTGTGTGTAAAATGTACCCACTAAAGCTGTGTGTGTGTGTGTGTGTAAAATGTACCTACTAAAGCTCTGTGTGTGTGTAAAATGTACCTATTAAAGCTCTATGTGTGTGTATAATGTACCTTCTAAAGCTCTGTGTGTGTGTGTAACATATACATGCTAAAGATGTGTGTGTGTTTGTGTAAAATGTACCTACTAAAGCTCTGTGTGTGTGTAAAATATACCTACTAAAGCTGTGTGTATGTGTAAAATGTACCTACTAAAGCTGTGTGTGTGTAAAATGTACCTACTAAATGTGTATAGTTGAGGACGAAAGGACCAGTTATCGATATTATTTACTTGATTTGTATATAAAGGCTGCATTGTTATGCTACTTTGTAAAGTTGAATATATATATATTCAATATATATATAGAATAGATAGATAGATAGATAGATAGATAGATAGATAGATAGATAGATAGATAGATAAGGACTTTGGCATATTTATAACAGGAATTTTATATCCATGATTCTCCGGGGACATATTTGAGTTGAAAAATTTAAGGACTCTCAAGTCTGTGCAAACTTTGTCCGATATTTGATTCCGTCGTATGAGATTATACTAATGTAAAGAGTTTTATATACAAATAAATTACATGGACCATTAGACTAAATACACATTAAATAAAGTTGAAGGCAATATCCTACTCTGTTAGAGGTCCAAATGATTTTGAACACGACCCAGCTGTATAACAGTTAATTATTATTTCATGCCGACTCAACCACACATAAATCTTAAAGTAAGAGCCTATTAAACATTTTAAAATGCTATGTATAGCTGACAGACGTCTACAAATCATGACACTTTGCAATTCAAATAAAGACGGTAATTTTTCAAAACGATCCTGCGTACTCGTAATGTTTACTCATCCCATAACAGCCCCGTTTTAAGTGGTTTATTACTCTGTGCAAGATTAATTGAAACTACTCTTATATTAAGAAAAAGGAAATGTATTTATGTAGTAGTTGTATAACTTCTCAAAAAGCAGTTGCTATTCAAAGAAGTAAAAGATCAGCATTTGATACTAAAATGTCAATCGGATATTTGAACAAAAAAATAAATGTTAATTTTTTCCGCAATACAACTATTTTGCATTGAATGTTTATAATGCCTACGCATCTGCTTGCCTGCTAAATCTATGTCGATTTGATCAACATATGTTTTTGTTTTGTTTTTATTTTACTATTCTCTTTACTCATTTAATAATTATTGTAGGATTTGCAAAAATTTCTTGAAGCCATTGCACTACAATTATATATATATCATTATTATTACTACTAATCATGAAAAAAATCTTAACAACAATGTTTCACGAAAAAGCGCCACGAATTTTCTTTACATAAATAGCTTCACATGTATATATTCTCATATTTATCCGAACCTCTATCTCTGAACTGTTGTTTGACAAGTCAAAACTTGCTGCTGCGCGACACTTTATGCAGCTTGATTGACATGTGAAACAATGCCCTCACGTGGAACCTAATGCAGCCTGTATGAAAATATCAATGATTGCTGCTTTCCGATACCTAATAAAGTCTATATGGACATTGCAAACCTACGTAATATAGAAAACCTAGGCCCTGGGCCATTTAATCTGTCTTATTCCGTTTAAATCAGACAATATATTCTGATCTGCTCTAAACAGTTTCCGATAATCAAGCACTTTGTTATCCTCAAATTTTTTTAATTGAAAACTCATAGCCACTGGTCCTCAAAATAGTTGTTATGATATCAAAATAGACGATTACCTGCGACACCGATCATCAAAATAGCAGCTATTACTCAAATTACAGTATATCTTGGTGACGGATACAACGGAGAAAACAAATATGGAGACTGACGAATCAAATTAAACATCTCAACAAGATGTTAACAACGGTCATTTGAATGAATAAAATAAGAAATGCATTTTAAAAAGTAAGCAAGATATAACCGGCAGACAAAATAAATTGGAGTAAAAATGGAAAGACAAACTTCCGGATTGCGACCATTAATATAAATGGGGTTAACGAAGAAAAATTAGGGAAATTATTATAGGAAACTAAGGACTTTGAAATAATAATGATGCAAGAAACGCAAAATAATATAACAAAGGAAATAAAAGCGAAATTTGAGTAAAGAAATGGATGCAATTTTAATCACTAGTGATAATCAAGACGATACTAGGGGTGGGGTAGCAACAATATTTCGAAACAATAAAGGTGTATCATGTGAGCAACTACATGTAGCGTTTTTTAAGAACGTTTAATCCGTATAAAAATTAAAGACAGGCATTTTGTCAACGTTTACTTTCCCGCACAAAGAATTAAGAAAAGATATATATATTTTTTTTGTGAAAACCTAATCACATATTTACATGGCATTACAATGGAGAATTTTATAATAGGAGGGAAATTTAACTGGGTGGAAGACGATCTAGATAGGAAAACATATTTAGCAGCAAACGATAAATTACTTAGGGAGGATATGAAAGATTTAAAAACCACACAAACTATTTGATGCATATAGAAGATTAAACATTTTAAGGAAAGAATTTACGTATGAATATGGTGTAGACCAAGCCAGTAGGCTTGAGTTGCATAAAATAGTTTAGAATAACTGAATGTAAAATAGAAGACCATACAATGGTTAATGAAGAAATAATAATGGAGAAAAGGAAAACGTCGGGAGAGGCGGGGCAATGGAAATTAAATAAAAAATATTAGGGGAAAAGGAATATGAAAAAATTGTAACAGAAGGTTTGAGGGGTTTTATACAGGCAACCAAGATATTGAAAATGAATAGGATATCTAAAAATGGAAAATTAAAAAGAAAACTCTAAATTATTGTAAAAAAGAGAGAAAATAAAAAAATGAGCAACAAGAACTTAAAAGATTTTTAGACTTGACAGATAGATGAGGAAAACCAAAATAGCACAGAAACTTCTAAATGAGATTTTAGATGAAGCAGAATGATGGAGCATAATAAGAGAGGGAAACTTTACAATACTTTGCTAAAAGGCAAAAGGGTTATGTAAGAGGGAAGAATTGAGAAAGGGAGGGGGAGAGTAGGATCTGGAAAGTATAAGGGATTTAAATAATATTTATTCACCAAAAGATGATATATCGAAATGCATACAAATACTATCAAGCTGTACATAAGGTGATGTCATCAGAGCACAAAGACATGTATAATGATTTCATCTCAAATGAGGAAATAAAGAAATCAATTTCATCCCTGGCGAAAGGAATGGATAGGCTCGCCGCAGGATTCTATCAGATATTCCAAAAAGAAATAACGCCGATTTTAGAATCACTATATAATAACATATTTTTAGGAAAGGGAACATATTCTAAATCCATGATGGAGGGAATGATCACGATATTATACATGGGAAAGGGAGATAGGGTTAATCTGGTCAAAAGGGTGATTTGATACTATTTGAACAAGAAAAAGCTTTCGACAGATTAGAACACAACTACATACAACAGGTACTAAAAACTATGGCTTCGGAAAAGAAAACCAGGAATGGGCCGAAATCTTGTACACTGGAATAAAAGCGAGAGTACAGCTAAACAGCAATCACGGAAGAATGTGAAATTCAAAGGTCAGTGAGGCAGGGATACCCACTGTCCATGCTATTATACGTAATAGCAATTGAGATCTTGGGTCAAAAAATAAGAAACAACTCGAAAATAGAGGGTATAAGCATTGCAAATTTGAAACATGAGTATAAGATGCTCCAGATGATTTCATGAAATTTCTCAAGGATGCAAAATCTTTAAGCACCTGCAAAACGAATTTGAATCTTTTAGAATAGCCTCAGACTCCAAGATCAACCACGACAAACATAAATTTTAAAGATGGAAACTGAAGGGGAAATCACCAGGGACTCCCACTTCACCTAATAAAAGATAAAGTTAAAGCTTTAGGAGTGACCCTTGGCCATAAAGCAAAAAATAGACAACTACAAATACATAGTAGCAAAGATAAAAGATAATATAGATATATGGATGCTTACGCCACTGTGAATAAGGCGACCAAGACATACATATAGGCCAATAGCAATACGAATTATATCATAAAATCCGCTGACCTGGAAATAAAAAACTGAATGAATTGGACAAAAAAATTGAAAATTATATATTGAACAGCAAAACGCAAAATCTACCCAAGGAAATATTAGATAGGACGAATACCAGGGGGTGATTAAGTCTTACCAATTCAATTATAGTTAATTAGCTAATATTTTAAATAGATTTGTAACATTTTTAAAAAAACTCCGGCATCAGCATTGGAAGCTTTGTAGACATACTGGCTGGGTTTTTACTTTAAAACACCGCCCTGATATATATATATATATATATATATATATATATATATATATATATATATATATATATATATATATATATATATATAAATTTAAAGTAAAAAACCAGCCAGTATGTCTATATATATACATATACATATATATATATATATATATATATATATATATATATATATATATACATATATATATATAAACAACCTTTTAACTAAAATACTTGAAGTTCGACGGAAATATAGGTATATTAAAGGAATAGTTTTAAGTTTTAAAGTATATAGATAAAAAGGAACTATGAGGGACACAGAGAGAGACAGACAGACAGACATTCAGAGACAGAGAAAAACATTCGAATGGATTGGGCGAAAACACCAAAAACTGAAGATATATAGTATAACAAACACTAGGGGATTAACTGGGAAAATGTGTGGAAGTCATGGGCGGGAATTAAAGTCCTTACAAGTTCAAAGCATGATATTTAAATTTTTACAGGATGTGTGGCTTACGGACGAAATGACTTTCAAACGCCACATGGTAAAAGAAATACTCAAATGCCCAACATAATACCATGCAATAGCTCAATGTGCTAATAATAAAGTAGATATGCAAACAAGGGAGATACCGAAGAAATAATTTATTATATCTAGACAGAATATCTGATAAAGTATACAAAATATAACTATGTTGTTAAAACAGTGTTGAAGTATGGTCATGTAGTTAGGATTAAACAATAAGTGCTTGACTAAAATAACATTTTACCTGCACCCTTGTGGAAGACCACTATGGAAGAACGGCCCCAGTTCATCGGCCCGCTTAGCAGGCGGTTCCAGCCCCTGCGCCGGCTGGGGATCCTCTCTCACGTGTCACAAGTACACAGGGATGCGGTATTTCCCTAAGTTTTTCTTTTTATTTTGGCTCATAAGCATAATATAAGCTCTAAACTGCACATTACAAAAAAAAAAGGGAAACCCACCAATCTAACACAACATTACCAATCTCTTTAGAGAGGTTCACCAGGCCTTTCAGACGGGGAACATGGAACCTGCGTACCGTAGGAAGTAATGAGTTTACATAGTACGAAGTGAACAGGGCTTTGTGGTAATTCATGAAAACCTCGTATGCAGCACATAGATAAATACATAAAAACATAAGCGATACACGAACACAACACTCACAAATAACAAACACACATACACACACAAATAAACATACAGACGCAAAGGGAAAAATTTCTCCCCTTTTATTTTTTTAATTTCATTTAATTTTCGGCCTTTTTTCTTTAGACCTCTTTTCCAGCTTTAGGAAAACTCGAGACACCACAAGACCATGTCCTAAAATAAGGAGCAGCACAATTATCAAATAAAGGTAGTGTAGCCCCTTATACCAGGCTAGGCAAAGTGTCCTCGAATAATATTAAAAGAATGAGAGAGAAACTTAACATGCAAACAGAAAAATACAGTTTTCGGGTTTTCTTTGTATTTTGTACCTTTTGATAGAATACATAAAAGTTTCTTATTCTTAAAGTCATTTAAAAACCAATACAGAACCAAAAAGAACTCCAGAAAATAAAATGTTCCTATTTTAAAAAAAAAAACAAAACAAGTATACAACCAGGGCAATAATATCACATAATGCCGTCCTTACAATAACATCTATATCATACAAACACTATAGCAACTATACATATGGCAAACACAGGACATAGGCAATCACATAAACAACAGGAGGAAGGGGATCTGCCATAGGCAATGATCTTTGGTCGGATGAACATCCCCATTAGCTAGAGGAACCAGCCTGGGTAACTCACACATACTTTTTCTTATATTTCGGCAAGGGGGGGGGGGGGGGCGGTTGATTTAAAAAAAAAGTTAAAGCTAAAAACGTTTACAAATGGATAAACAGACGTTGAAATACAGTTTTAAAATGCATATATTTACGATTTTGATCACCTTAAAAATATAATTGTATTTCTTTGTTTTGTTTGGCATGGCAATAGGGCCCTTAGAAACACTGTCGCCTTAATGTTGGGTTAGACACAATATGTGTGTGAAGATTTTGTCGGCATATGGATGTGGATGCACATACGTAATACAGTTTCAAAATGCATATATTTAAGGTTCTGATGATCTTAACATATAATTTTAGTTTTCTGACGTGTTGGATGTTTGCAGTGTGACAGTTTATAGTGATGTCTAGCACTGGGGCATAATGCCGCAGACACGTAGCACGATGTCCCACACAGTCACATTATCTTGACACCAGGCCGACCAGTCCTAACACTAACCTCTAAATGCTGAGCGCCAAGCAAGGTAGCTGTTAGCACCATTTTTATAAGTCTTTGGTGTGACTCGGCCGGGGTTCGACCTCCCGCATCTAAGGCGGACGTTCTAAACACTTGGCCACCGGAGCGGTCCGTGTGTATGTATGTATGTGTGTGTGTGAGAGAGATAGAGAGAGAGAGATGCAATTGTACTTTCACTTGCTGTTTTCTTTGAAAGAAGGTCATATGGTAGATTGTAAATTGTAGTAGAACAAAATATAACACGAAATGAATATTCCAGAAGACTATGCTAAGCAATTGTTTGTTTTCTCAGAAATATAATCGCATAAATCACCTAGTAGTAGGAGCGTATTGTTTTTTATTTCTAGTAAAATTAATGAACTAACCATCTGAGCATCACGATAAGACAGCTTTCGTAAATGTATGAAGTCCATTGCTCTTGCAGTGGGTGGTGATTTGTGCTGTGGGGTTGGGAGGTGTTATCGATTGTGAAAGGTTTGAAGATTGTACAAAGATATATGATGTGTGGTTAGGACGGCATACTAATCTTCCGATCATTTTCATCGATTGAACTCAAAACAAGACGTCATACAGTAACTATATATGATAGCAAACTCATGATATGTGACCTATTTCATTTGCTACTGAGACTCTTGATAAAGCGAAATAAAAAAATTCTGTCCTTTAGAGAAACAAAAATATACTTACCTGTGTGGTATGATGGCTGTCTTGAATGGGTGCTGTATTCTCTACATTTGAAACAAATGTCCCCTTCACTTTTTTGTTTCTCTTTAGTTATTGTATTTGCAGTTTACTACCGGATTCCTTTCCAAACACGGACTGTAACTTATCATGCACGTGGCTCTAGGTGGGTCAAGGTGGTATTAATGCCATCATACTGGCGAGCCAATCAACACAGTTTTTTTGTCGTTATCCGTTGTGCTGATATCGCTCGTTAGGTGGGTAGCGAAGTTTGTAACGTAATTAAATGGATAAACGACATGATAAATTGGCCATATGTAATGTATGGCGATATTTACAATTAGTTTATTCCGTCAAAAGCGGTAAATGGAGGCGAAATACAAATAATTCTAAGGTTAACAAAGCTATAGTTACTTTCAAA
Organism: Sinohyriopsis cumingii; assembly: GCA_028554795.2. Lineage (NCBI taxonomy): Eukaryota > Metazoa > Mollusca > Bivalvia > Unionida > Unionidae > Sinohyriopsis > Sinohyriopsis cumingii. Next base: position 134,487,022 of record CM068828.1, read on the forward strand.
GTGGCAGCAATTTACATAGCGTATGCGGGGAAAACAAAGTCACCCTGAAAGCAAATATGCATTCTTCACAGACTGTAGACAAGGAAAATGTAGCATGTGTTACTTGCATCATGAATTGAACTATTGGCCTGTCATGCAGTCATCTACTCTGGAAACAATGAGCATGCTATCAGGAACAATTTAATTGCCGAACGTAGCACTGATGAGACAGCAAAGTGGAACAGGAGCTCGAAGAGAAATGTTTATCCAAAGCCTTCGGTCAATATTTTGTTAAACAACTAAGTTTGGTGCAGATGTGATAAAAGATGATCACGAATTTGCTCTAGGAGTACGAGACACTCGAAAGTATTTGTCAGAGTCTGAATTTAATAACGCAATTCAAAATTCATTATTACCATTGTTAGAGATTAAGAGTACAACACTGAATCAGAGTTTTACAAACACATCAACTGCAACCTCACATTAATCATGATTTTTCTTTCGGAAGTCTGCAATTTTGCAATTCTGCAATTCTGAACAATATTCCGAATGAAAAGTTGCAAAATGATAGATACGCAAAGCAAAAGTACCATATAGAAAGGTGTATGAAAGATAAGGATTACTGCAAGCAGCGTGCACTAAGTTCCGATACACGATTCCAAATATTTTACAAAGTTTGTAAGAGAACATTTCAAATTTATAGAAAATTCAATGTGGCATTATTGATATTAGAATTATATTATTGTTATTGAATAAGGAATGCACGTTTCAGTCAGAAAAAACACTGGAAGTAGAAATCGTGCTTTAGAAAAAATTATCAAGGTTCCTTATTAATAACAAACAACTTCCAAAGAGAAAGAAAGAAACAAAGGCATCATTCACCTTGGTTGTTAAAAAAACAAACAAAGGCATAATTCACCCTGGTTGCTAAAAAAATAAAGGCATCATTCACCTTGGTTGTTAAACAAATAAAGGCGTCATTCACCCTGGATATTATGCCTCATAACTCGACAGAATTTTTAAGGCAGTACTAGTCGTGCTACAAGGAAGGCGGATTTTCACCACAGATGTACAAATGATAAAACCCTTGGAAAGGAATAGATGTCTCCATGACTGCTAATCCTTTAGAGACTGAATGGCTGTTGATTAAAATGATTTTGATGACCATGGCACTTCAAATACGATCTGACAAGTACATAAGCCTGGTTAACAGTCTTTAATTTTACTAGCTTCAGACCAGCGGACTAATGCTAATTTCGAATCCTGTTCCTGCTGACGATGATTGGGTCTATCGGGGTACTCAGGATAAAATGGTGGCCATGATGCAGCTGATGATAATTATCAAAAGCGGCATAAACACCTAACAAACAAAAACCATAAAAATGCCACCACAATAAAATTAAAAACTTCCTGATGGCTACAACAAGAACACAGATCCAGAAGGTCCAATCGCACTAATTTAGTAAATATAAAGCATCAATCAATTTCATCTTATCACGTATCAGGATAGCTGTTAAATTCACAAATGATGCACACACAAGTCATCCGAGAGGAAGCTAATAGGACTGTGCTGCTTTATATTTTGTAAACGTTCATTATTCTGATAGCTCTTTCTATATGAATGCAAACCCGTATAATTCGACTTATTGATATAACATCATTTCCTCTAACTTGTGACTTGCATTTAGTCAATGTAAGAATATTGCAATTTACTCTCCTTGAGAAAAGCAAAAGTTTCAGTCTTCTGTAGCAATGTTGAATTGAACTCTCCTCGGTATGCTATCATTTCATATTCAGGGATACTATAATTGAAACCTCCCTTTCTTCTATTATGAATTTATCACTTGTCCGTCAACCATATGTCACTGAAATAAACATAAGATGCCCATGTGGAGATATTCCTATCATATATTTTGCAGTACTGTGCAATTTAAAATTGCTGTAAGTTTTATTTCTACATTTTAGTTTAATAAATAATAAATGTTTATACGCAATCAATGATACATATAGTGGGGATATAGTTATGTCTGAATGATTCCAACCCTCAACCCCTCCGGTCTTTAATTATTTCTTTTCCAAGCCATATTATCAGTGATTTAAACTTATCTGCTAAGAGTGGAACCCAAGGATTGTAACTCTTGCACGTTAAGCTTCTAGAAACTACAAACCTACGACCGAGATCATCATATGTAATCTCATTACTCTAAGCATCACGTGACCCAAAATAAAGAAGACTTGTTTTATCACACCTGCATATGTAAAGCATATCTGTCAGAAACCAAATGCTGGGCCGAAGACATTGTTACCACATATAGTGTCCTGTGAACCGCCCTTTCCATATGTCAAAATATTTATTTGTCTGAGAAGACCATATATGAATGTTAGATAGTTATGGTGCTTAAGAAAGGTCATTTGAATTGCAAAGCTTAATTCCTCATACTGTGTAGCATTAGGACGTGTAGTCTGAGTTTCAACAACAGTTAAACTACACGTAGCCTCACCAGAATGTTTAATTCACGTACATAAAACGTACAGATCGTTACTAGTACATGCCAATTTATATTATTTTGAGAGCCGTTCTTTTTTGTTTCAGGAGTTTGACTCGACCCGTTGTTTTCGTTGTTTTTTCCTTTAATTCATTCAGGTTTCACTGGCCCGTCTGATGGCATATAAAGAAAACCAAATACACAGTCTTCATGAAACTTTACACACTGTTTTCTTCCATATATTCAGCTTGAGACAATTATTTGAGTGTCCCTTAGTGAGCTCTCACCTTTTATTATTGTACATCACTATTCATATAATTTTTTAAAGGGAAAATGAGTAAATTTAAAATGTAAACAAAATACTGACATTGTTTTGATTGGAACTCGTGTGCTATATAATATCCATTTCACTATCTTTGTTGTTCAAGTGATTTTATTGTAAAAATCAGTTATTATCATTTAAACTTCATTATTCAAATATCTCTGTAAATTTTGCAATTTGATATTGCAAAGTAGGTTAGTTTTTCATAGATGCTTCAATTTTCTCCATGTCACTCTCGAAGTCATCTTTCTTTGAGTTTGATGGCTTGTATATATTGTGTAACGCAGGGTAAATCATAATCTCTCCTACTTGTATTGTGTGTAGGGCTTGTATAGCGGTGGATGATACTAATAATATTGAGTACTTTGTATAGCGGTGGATGATACTCATAATAATGAGGACTTTGTATAGCGGTGGATTTTTCTTAACATGCGTCCGTCTACGGGAGACGATGGCGTAACTCCAAAGTAAGCTTTTGTTTATCCTTCTTTCTAGCTCTCTTTTCAGCTTGTTTTATTTTTCTCTCTTCCTCTGCGTTTTGTACTCCCTGCCTGACAGCTAGACGCCAACTGGAACGGTTGTTTGCACAGCTCTCCCAGTCGTTGACATTGATGTTTGCCGTCTTCATATCCTTCTTTCAGACATCTCTGTAGCGCAGATGTGGTCGTCCAGTTGGTCGCGCACCTTCTGCTAACTCCCCATATAACAGGTCCTTGGGAATGCGGCCTGGGTCCATTCTCTTGACATGGCCAAGCCAGCAAAGGCGCCTCTAGCTGAGAATGGAGAACATGCTGTTCATGTTGGCGCATTCTAGAACCTCTTTGTTGGGTACTTTGTCCTGCCACTGGATGTGCAGAATGCGCCGCAGACATCTCAGATGGAAGCTGTTGAGTTTCCTCTCGTGTCTTGCATAGGTGGTCCATGTTTCGCTGCTGTAGAGAAGTGAGCTGAGCACGCAGGCTTGGTAGACACGCAGTTTGGTCTTCTCTGTGAGGTTGGGGTTATTCCAGACCCCCTGGTTAAATCTGGCCATCACTGCTGCTGACTTGGCAATCCTGCCGTTCACCTCAGAATCAATGGAGAGTGGGCTGGAGATGTTAGACCCGAGGCATGTGAAGTTCTCGACAACTTCCAAATTGTACCCATCGATGGTGACAGAGGGAAGGGAGTCTGTATCCTGTGCCATGACATTCGTTTTCTTCAAACTGATGGTCAGTTCAAATTCCTTACATGCATGGGAGAGGCGGCATACCAGCTGCTGAAGTCCATCTTCCGTGTGTGATGTCAAGGCTGCATCGTCGGCAAAGAGCAATTCACGGATGAGTACCTCTGTGACTTTAGTTTTAGCACGGAGACGGGCGATGTTGAACAGCTTGCCGTCAGCTCTGGTATGGATATATACTCCCTCGCTTCAGTCCTTGAATGCGTACTGGAGAAGTATGGAGAAGAAAATGGCAAAGAGCGTCGGTCCTTGTTTGACTCCGCTGATGACTGGGAATGCTTCAGATGTTGCGCCATTGAAGCACACTGTGCTGTGCATGTTCTCGTGGAACGACATGATGACAACAAGCAGACGTGGGGGGCAGCCGATCTTCTGCAGGAGTCTGAAGAGTCCACTCCGACTAACCAGGTCGATGAAGGCAATGTAGAGGGGCATCTGCTGGTCGCGACACTTCTCCTGCAGCTGACGTAGTGAGAATATCATGTCTACAGTTGATCTGCCAGCTCTAAATCCATACTGGGACTCTGGGTAGACGCGGGAGGCTAGGATCTGCAAGCGCGCCAAGGCAACAGGGGCGAAAGCCTTTCCGTCGATGCTGAGGAGGGAGATGCCCCGATAGTTGTTGCAGTCGCTACGGTCTCCTTTGTTTTTGTACAAAGTGACGATGTTGACATTACGCATGTCATGTGGGATGTGTCCCTGTTCCCAGCAAAGGCATAGGAGTATGTGTAGCGGCTGAAGCAGTGCTGGTTTTCCGCTCTTGAGGACTTCAGGCGGAATGCCGTCGCTTCCAGGAGCCCTCCCACAGGCAAGGCAATCGATTGCTTTTCCGAGCTCTTAAAGGGTGGGCTACGTGTCTAGCTCCTCCATGACAAGCAGGTCTGGAATGGCGTCCAGGGCAGTTCCAGTGACATTGTTGTGGGTTGCATATAGCTCAAGATAGTGCTCAACCCATCGCTGCAGTTGTTTCCCCTGGTCTGTGATGACTTCACCCGTCTTGGACTTGAGGGGGGCGATCTTGTAGCTGGGGGGGCCTGTCGCCTTTTTGATACCCTCATACATTCCTCTTGTATCCCCGGTGTCGGCAGCTGTCTGTATACTGTTGCAAAGGTTCAGCCAGTAGGTGTTGGCACAACGGCGGGCGGTCTTCTGGGCGTTGTTCCTTGCAATCCTGAGGGCTTGTAGTGTTCTGGGGCTAGGTGCAGCCTTGTATGCCAGGAGGGCTTTCACCTTTGCCTCAGATACGGGCTCCATCTACTCCCAGTTTGCCTTATACCAGTCGACATTCTTTCGCTCCCTCTTGCCGTAAGTTGTGATGGCGGAATTGTACACAGAGTCACGGATATGGGACCACTTGGGGTCAATGGTCTCATCAGGTGTCACTTTGGTGAGGGCTTCCTTCAGTTTGCTGATGAACTGCTGTGTTTTCTCTGGGTTGCTTGCACAGCAGGTGTTGATGCGTGGGTGACCCTTCTTGGCGTGGTGCAGCTTCTTGGGTAATATTCGCACCATGCTGGCCACGAGGGAATGGTTGGTGTCGCAATCGGCACTGTGGTAGCTGCGTGAGAACACTGGCCAGTTCTGCACACCTGGTGATGACGAGGTCTAGCTGGTGCCAATGGCGTGAACGTGGGTGTCTCCACGACACCTGGTGGATCTCCTTGCATTTGAAGAAAGTGTTGGTCACACATAGGCTGTGGGAGCAGCACATCTCCACCAGTCGCTGACCATTCTCGTTGATCTTGCCCCTTCCGTAAAAGCAGAGACAGGTGGACCAGGCCTCATGGTCAGCTCCCACTCTAGCATTGAAGTCTCCTAGTAAGTAAAGGCTTTCATTGTTGGGGATACTGGATATTGCCTGATCCATAGCCTCATAAAACTTGTCTTTCTCCTCGTGGGTGGAACAGAGGGTTGGGGCGTACACGCTGAAGATGTTGACCTGGCCTAAGGATGTTGACAGACGGAGGGCAAGGATTATCTCAGTATCTGTTGATGGAGGTTCAAAGAAGGCGATTAGCGTGTTCTTTACGGCAGAGCCTACACGATGCTGCCTAGGTTCATCCGAGGGCTTCCCCTGCCAAAAGAACGTGTAATTGGTTTCCCTGATGGTGCCGCTGTCAGCTAGTCGGGTCTCCTGGAGGCAGGCAATGTCGATGTTCAGTCGGGAGAGTTCTCTGTCAATGACGGCAGTCTTCCGTGCATCGTCGATCTGTTGTAGGTCAGCGGTCAATCCAGGACACATGGTCCTGATGTTCCAGGTTGCAAAACGAAGAGTTGGAGTCTTCTTATTTCTTCTTTTAGTCTTTCCTGGTGCGGAGTTTTGTGGCCCACTTGTCGAGATGGTTCTCTACGCTCCACGTACCCAGTGAAGGAGGCAGGCCATGGCGGGCAGCACCTTACTGACTGGGGACTGCCGAGCTTGAGGCGGACGGTAACTGTCCAGTGAGACCTGGTGATCTCTCCCACCGTCAGAAGTAACCCCTGGCGCCAAGCTCTACGCCAATCGAGCTTTGACTTAGAACCGGTAAGCTGCTACTTCTCGTGTTGTGCCGACGCCGTACGACGACGCTGGAGTGTCCTGTCCAGTGGAGCTATGAAGCCTCGGCATGGTGGTATGGAGAATCAGCTTTGTCCAAGCAGCAGATCCCCCCTCTCCACGCAGCTGGTGGGCCCAATGGAAAGACGAATGCCGATACAGCTTGGCACCAACGGCGTCGCAGGAGTTGCCGGAATGACGTTGAAGTCAATGTCAGACCGCTACACAGCTACCATTTCCCCGAAATTACCTGAGAGGAAAAAGGACTGTGGAGAAATGTAAAGAAGCAGAAGAAAATCGGGGAACTTCTGCTAAAAAAAGCCCTTCTAAGGGCTACCAATACTGTCTCTTATCCAGGGAACCATTTTGGCTTGGTATCCCGTTTCGATAAAACTATTATGTACACTAACTAGATCTGTCAATCCACTGGTTCAGAATTCAAATCTTTTGTGACCTAACAGAGACCAAACTTTGTATGTGTCGCTTAGACATATTAGTTATTAAAAATGTGTAGGGCATCTACAACGTACACTATGTACTAGAATTTTTACGTTTGTTAAGATGTAGGAACATTTTGCAACATGTTTTGATTTGACCCAATTGCACAGGTGGCTAACACATTATTGGCATTTTTTATTGTCCATTGGTACAACTAGACTAAATTTGACTAAGTACGGACTGACGTTCTTGGGAGTGCACGACATCCATGACTGGCTTGCCAAGTTCCTTGCTCTCTTGCCTCTCTCGGACATCGTATAACGGCGGAGATGTGGAACAATTTCCGCCAGCCTAAAGCTAGATATCCTGATGTGGTGTCATCGTTGCGACCAATCGCAACGGGTGTTACATACTGCTTGAGTCAACACCTAGTACAGATGATACGGACTGAAATCAATTCATTGTTAACATGAGTGTGTGTTAGGCCCATTCCCACTCATGAAAGCCCTTCATTCAGGTCGTTAGAGACTTATAGTCCTACGACTTGACGGCTAAATTATTACAAAAACGCCTGGGAGATGTGACACTAATTTCTTCCCCCAGGAACATTTAGCATCCCGCTGTGCGGGAATAAACCCGTCCGGGCGCACGCGACCTAAATCCAATCAGTCAATCAATCAAAAGCAAGACTAGATGAAATCTCACCAAAAATACTCCAAGAATCGGCTCAAGTACAAGTACAAGTACAATACACAATCATCTACCTAACTCACAGTCAGGGTAAGAGTAAAGTATTCATACCAAATTGTGTTCAGAATGAATTCTAGTATGATATGAATGAATTCTAAAGTTCAATGTGCCGAAAACTTGTGATTTAGTCCAAAGGTTAATACTCACTTTGAACAATTTGAATGAATAAATCCTTTCTAATTATAACACAACTAAAATTAGTCCCACACGAGACCGGTGCTAATAGAAATACTAATTGTTATGTAAAGATTTTTGACGTATGTGGCAATAAACTTTTTTGAGAAAAACTGTATCATCTTAATGTCAACAAGGTCAGGTCTGCTTACTTAAATTTAGCGACTCAACTGAGAAATATCAGGTAGAGCATTGTTGTTTCCAAGGGCAAACCAATGTCCTGAACTCAGATCTAAGTAAACGTGCTGCTTACAAATGATCATTATCTTAAAATATAGTCTTGAATCTTGGACAAGATTAAACACACAATATAGATATACATAGCAATACCACCAATTTCGAAGAATAATGTTTTTGTGACACGTGCATGGTCGAGAGAGTGTATGGGTTGTGGGATTACAGGCTACATGTATGTATGTATGTGTGTGTGTGTGTATGTGTGTGTGTGCGTTTGTGTATGTACGTACGTACGTATGTATGTATGTATGTATATATGTATGTATGTATGTATGTATGGTTACATTTGAGTGTATCGTGGCCCCTAGTGGGCGAGTGCTCTAAGACGCTCGCCTTTACAGATCACTGACATCTCTCCTTTGTCCACGTGGGTTCAAGTGTCGGATCGGCCGACATGGGTATGTGAGAAAGCTTGCCAGTAGCTTCGCATGGGTCGGTGGTTCTTCTGGGGTTCCCCCTCCATCTAATATACTGGTTTGCATGTATAGCCTACTACGTACTGAAAAATGAAGCGAAACCAATACAAACAACCAAAATGTGAAGTGTCCGACTTTGTAGAGTTAAATTGTTTTTTTTCAGCATATGTTGCATTGATAGTTTAATATTCTATTATTTGGGACTGCATAAGATCGGTTGATTGATTCAGAACCAAATGTTTTATCCCTAGAAAATAAAGTTGTTGCTGTTTTTATTATTATTATTATTATTGATATCACGAAATATGGAACACGGTTGGAAAGCGCCAAAAGTTAGACGAAAGTGTGGCAAATCGTAAAGTAAGATATATTTCATATTTTTCTACCTGCCCATCATTTTGCATGCTTCTTTCTGGCCATTTTCTCCCCCAGTCTCTCATCTGTACCTATTCTACGATTCAGTGATTGGCCTCGGTGTCTATACACAATACTGCGTTAAACATTTGGTGCCACCATCGATGGCGATATAACTGGAACTGTTTTTGAAAATAATTTTCGTCGGATTCGAACTCGAAGCGTCTTAGCTGCCTGCGAGCACAGTTGATTCAATCGATTCACAGCGGCACTTTTAACACTATTTACAACTAGCATCGAAAATTTTAGCGATGGGTGCAGCGCGTGACGATAAGACGTTGACTGATTTTGGTGCGCTATCGAATAATCACGAACAAGCTCACTTCCGTAATAGGCCGTGTACACATGTTTTCTCGGGTTAACTACGCGAACTGGTTTCACACGTCCATGCACGACTGTCATTGTAGTTGTTATTATTGTTATTATTATTATTATTATTATTATTATTATTAACTGAAAACAGCGATGAGCGAAACTGAATTGCGCTCACGTACATTGATGCCAATCATGGCAATGCGGAGCTGGATATGTTATCTTAGAGGAAGAGCTGAGTTGGAAAAAGATCTTAACTTTCCGTCGGCCTAAAGGGATCTTGGCAGGAAACTTTTGGAACTTCATCCCATCGTTCACTGAGCCCAGGATTCTGTCTACCAAGATCAAGAATAGCGATCCTGACTATGAATTTGAGATTCTTTACTAGGACCATGACATTGCAAATACTTCAAAGTGTCAATTAATGGTCATGAAATCTTGGCATTATCCGAGATGCCAGATAAAAACTCATGCGTAGACTTGGGAAACTATGGTAAACCATATGTGTAATCCTCTTTTTGGTAAATAAATATTTTGAATTTAAACAATGAATTGAATACTAATAAAATTCTTGCGTCTTGTGACCTTAACTGTTTCAAAATAAAACCTTGCGATTTATTCTTTTAACATTTTACCAACATCAAATGTTCTCATAACATCAGTTTATTTTACGAAAGCTTAATGGTATTGAATGTTGGAGTATACGATGTAAGAATTCAGTTATTCGAAATTGTGATTGTCGAAAAGTACTACTAAGTTAACAAAATTGAAACTTAGTACCACCTAGGGTTCTACGAACTAAATAAAACGACAATTAATTAATTAGTAAAAACTTCCACTGCTTAGGATACACATATTAGCAACAAAACCAGGTACCTGATAGATGAAGTCTTACAGGTGGATATAATTAAGATGGAAGCAAAGGTCGGCAGTTTGATGGATACAATGGAATTCACTGCTACGACTCCTGTTGCCTTTAAAGCGTGCCAGCGGACCTGAACAAAGACCACATGAATATCAAGACAATTCACCGACTCAAGAATCGATACAGTGATTTTGATTTGTTTTGTTGATCTAAAGGTGATCAACTCCCTTTTCGTGTGCTTCCATATGGATGGCTTTCCTTCTCATTTACCGGGTCCCACAGATGTTCCATTCTCTTTATTCAGCACACAACCTCGCTCAGTTTTCCATTCTGGCAGTTCTGATTTGTCATTCTTCTTTCTTCGTGACTCTGTTCTTTATCGACGATGTATGTTAAGACAGTGAATGCAACGCTTCAGATGCTCTGAGCGCGGACATCAACAAAAACATCCCTCACAGGTCAGGTACGGAAGTGAAGGTAAATGTCTCTGAGAGTAACACCCAGTGAGGATCGAATACTGGTCAGCGAGAATCGATCGAGAGTATGCTAAAGTATATTTTTTCTGTAAACCAACGAACCAAAACCACTTTTTCTAAATCAACAATTTGATGAATACGCACAGCTCACTTAAAATCAAATAATAGTGACGAAATAGGATTAGGGCTGGTCACTTCCTTTTCATGTACAACTTATAAATGTCATACACAGACTATTAACAGTGGAGAGTATTTACAAAGTGGACAATGTTGAGAAGTAAGACGAGACTTCGAATAATATAGTATAGCGTCATTTTGCCATTGATGGACACACTGTTCTGTGTTTGAGCTAAAGAAATCCGGTACTCATACTGATTAAAAGCTCGTTTATAATTTGCATCGTATCAAGAAATATCAATTTCAAAACAAGTCAGCAAATGCTGTAATGTTAATATAAGAATGTACAGATGAAGAACGTGTACACAATACTGACCGCACACCTTCAAATCCAATCCTTGTAATCTTGCATTATTCAAGCCAATACTGACCACACACCCTTCAAATCCAATCCTTGTAATCTTGCATTATTCAAGACAACACTGACCACATACCTTCAAATCCAATCCTTGTAATCTTGCATTATTCAAGAGAATACTGACCACACACCCTTCAAATCCAATCCTTGTAATCTTGCATTATTCAAGACAATACTGACCACACACCATCAAATCCAATCCTTGTAATCTTGCATTATTCAAGACAATACTGACCACACACCTTTCAAATCAAATCCTTGTAATCTTGCATTATTCAACACTCAGTCAATAGGACTGCGGGCTAGGCGCATATAATAGTTAGCTTTATGAACAATAATGATATCGACGTCTTTATCATAGCAGAAACATGGCTAAAAAAATCTGGTAAAGAACCATTGAGCGCGGATCTAACACCATCAGATTACTCAATGATCAAGTGGTTCCCACGTCACTGCCGCGGAGATGGAGTTGCTGTTATCTCAGAGAACTCTACAATCCAAAACCGGTCCAAAGTTCACTCACCATTGAAAAAAGGCCAGTCCATTTTTCCTGCTTCTCTCGCCATCATCCTTGTCGAAAAACAAACTGACTGAACCTCTTTTTGGAACATTTCCTAACCTCCTGGAGTATGAAAATTGGATAGGTGGAAAACTGATTCTTCTTGGAGATTTCAACTTCGCTTTGACTGTCCTGGAAACCCATACACATCAATGCTCCTATATTATGTACATGTTTTCATCCTCAAACAGCCAGTTAGCTAATACACCCATAAGCATGGACACATTTTAGACTGGATTCTACATAGATCTGATAATAATATTCTACAGACTTAGAAGCAGAGGGGGCGAATCCCACAACTTTTAGAAGCCTCCAAACGCGGAAATAAGCCCTTTAAAAACCGCGTTGACGCTTGTGAACGTAATTGTCGCTGCGTTTTGTTGTCGTCGTCCCCTCTGCTGCTTGCAATTAAAAATTTAAGTTAACAATAATGACCAACATTGGAGAAGCACATTCCGCTAGATTAGCTCGAGAGCGTTTAGAAGCAATAAAAAAATTTCTTCCCGTGAGAGATTCTGTAAAACAAAAACTTCGAGAACGTCAGCAAGCACTAGTTGAATTTAGAGAGGATACAGAACAATTATCTACCAATTGTTGAGTCAACCAAAAGGATCGCTGAGGCTACAACAGCATCACAGCAAGTTATCGCGGAATTACCGAAACAAATCAAAGAAGCAATGGAGTCTGCTGACAAAACACGTGCTGAAATCGGAGATGTTAAAAATATTGTCGAGGATTTATCTAAACCAAAATTAAAAACTATATATTTTGCTCAGCAGGGCTATGCAGCAGTTATGTCTGATCCTGTTAAGCTTGCTGCAGCGGGATATCAAATACGTCATCAGCTTCTAAAGCCAGAAGTTTTATATTAATCCAGAACACGAGTGGGCTGCTAAAGTATTTCGTGAGTATAAGGATATTTCACAAATCAGCAAAAAATATAGGCGCGTATATGAAGAATTTATTGAAAAAGTTAATGAAATAAAAAGGGATATTTCAACTCCAACAAGGCAGCGACCACGAAGACAACTATCACCCGACCCGGGTGTAACTGGAAGTGGTTTGGGAATTACTTGTCCTGATAATATCATCAATGATGTATCACGGTTAGAAGTTCTTATAGGAGGAGCGCGGGCTGGAAATAACTCACCAGAAATCATTAATGAAGCAGCTGATATCTGTCAGCGATTATTTCAAGGTGGTATCAATACCACCAGCGCCAAGGAATCTGATTATGTCACTGATAAACAATCATATCACGGACTTGGACGGCCAAAATATCTCTATGTTTTGGATTACATAAAAATCACAGAAATTCAACGTTTTTCAGTAAAAAAGTAAAAAAAAATATTGAAATCTGCAGAAAAAATCATTGGAAGTGGAAGACTTTACAATTAATCAAGGAAGTATTATATAATGTATCACCGTGTAAAATGTTTCATACATAACAAAGAACTTCTTGATGAAGCTATCAGTGTTGGAAAAGTTACCACGGAAAAAATAATTGTTGATAAATAAGGTAATGACGATTTTATACTGACTGATACGCAAGTACAGCGACTAAAAAAAGATCATATTGTGATAGCGCATTGCGGTATACATCAAATTTTAGAATACATACGCGTATTTAGATCTTAGATTTATGAATATGTACCACCACATAAATGTTTTCGTGTATGACAAACAAGCGCTCGATCATGCAGTAAGGGCTGCATTTGCAAAAGAAGAAATTAACGTCAAATTTATTATTGACGAATACGGAGACGAAGACTTCTTACTAACACAGCAACAGTTAGATAGTCTCAGACGCGAGCATATTATTTCAATTGTGTGCGACAGAGATCAAATTCCCAATTATGAGCACTCTTGCATTAAACCCTATCGACTGAGGAAAATATTATCTAACTCGAACTGACGCAAGTAAAAAAAATATACCGTTTTTTTTTACTTTCAATTTCATTTCCGAGTACTTGACTTCGAAGTCAAGGTGAGGTATTTGTTTCCTTGATTTCGTCATCCTTGACTTCGTCAAGGGACAGACAATTCTTTAATCTCCTTACACGAATATTTATTATCTTTTTTGTTTCATACTCTTGAGCTAATTCCAACCTAATTTTTTCAATTGCACGAGACAATGAAACAAATTCATTTATTTGTGATTCTTCTACTGTAGCCAGCGATTTATACAAATTGTTCTGAATTCTTTTTATAAATTTTACTGAGCAGGAAGAATATAACGCCCTGCGCATTTAGCTTCATGTAGTGATTCAAAATCAGACATAATTGTTTCAGTATTTAGTGATATATTAAATCCGCGCTCTTCTTATTTTTTAACAGCAACAATCACATCATTGATATTTTCGTAATTCATATATATATATATATATATATATATATATATATATATATATATATATATATATATATATATATATATATATATATATATATATATATATATATATATATATATATAATATTATATATTGAAAAGAAAAAAATGCACACCACATCTCCTTGAGTCTCTAGCTTATCAAATGATAGGCTACCAAACTCAGGACCGGAGACACAACCCCCATGCGAGCCCCTAACCTGTCAAATAACAGTCTAGAAAGCCCAGAGGGTGTGTTTGCGAAAGACGAAACATTCCCCATGTGAACCTCTAGCTTACCCAAATGATATGGTAGCGGGTTCAGAGGAATACATATATATATACATAACACTATTTACCGTGCCCCCTCTAGATTGTTTTATAACATTCTAGTAGGTTTGACGTAGTGTAAGGACAGTACAACATGTAGGTTTTAACTAAGGACGGCACGCTCGGTAATTCTACGCTCAACAAAGTTGCACACCCTCCCCCAAAATCAATCCCGCGGAGTGTAAAATGTCACCCTGTCAGGGTGATAACGCGGAAAGTTGTGCAACTTTGCTGGGTTTCGAAACCCCGACATAATTCGGACGCTATAGTATATAAACCGACTGATATTTGGAAGTTCAAAAATAGCTCACTCGGTTTTTCGTACTTGTTTTCTTAAATATAATCGCAGAAAAATACAGATGAACCATAAAACCAAACGAATGTAATAAAACAATTATTTTATCTGTGAAAAAATAGTATTTATTGTACGCCCCCCCCCCCGTGTTGACAGTTTTTGATAAAGTCACCTTGACGAAGTCAAAGGGGAAGTGATTGGAGACCGTGTTGTGATCATATAGGTAACACGGAGAACCGTTTACCCGTTTGTAGTATATATTGTTACAGTTAACAAGTTCTGAACTAAATTTAAATTTTGAACTGGATTTTAAACGGTGAATCTAAATTTTAACACAGAATTTGAAAAATACCTGTACTTGTAAACGCGGAAGTGTTATAGACTGTGACGCAATTGTTATACCGCCCTGGGTATTGCACAATCTCAAGTAGCGTTGAGCAAGGGGAAGGAACTAATTGCATGAGATATGCCTAACGGAGTTATCTCCCTTAATTAATGCTATTTACATTAAAAAAACTTCAGGATTATTGTGAAGTACCTAACAATAATGAAAAACAATCTTTTGCTTATTATATGTTTTTGAGAGGGCAGATTTGGTCACTTTATCTGCCACACGTCGTACCCCCGCGGGGTTAATACAGAAATACTTGGTAGCTGAGTTCATTGAGTGAAATATTTTTCTTCACTGGTACTTATGTTGAAAGATCTGATAGCTCTTCTTGCAACGCTCTTAAATTTACCGGTACCACCTCGTGCAGAATTTTCACTAGGTGTGACAGCCCGTAAATTTTGAAGTGAATTATCAAGTTTGTTGTTGTTAATATGATCAATTACAAGATCGTCTTTGATCTTTCCAAAGAAACACTCGAATACGAACCTGTGATTATGATAGGCTTTACTCCTAGCAGTAAATCTATGATTACCAGAATTAATAACAACACCAACTGGTTTTTTCAGCATGCAATGTCTGACTATTCCATCACGATTTGCTTCGTAATTCTTAATGATAGGATGTGAGACAAATTCTTGGCTCATTTATATAATAATGTATTTGTCTAATTTATAATTTGTCTGAAAACTTAGTTAAGTAATCACGCTCACATTTCAGCGCAACATCGTTATTTTTTTGTTATAGTATCGCTTAAGTTCACGGTATCTCTTTCCTCGGCAACTTGCACATAACTGTGTTTTACTCCTGACCCCAACACCACATCGCAGGCATAGTATTGGCCCTAAACTCCCCCTTCGGACGCTTTGGGAATGGTTCCCGCAGAATTCTTTTCTGCAGGATTTATTACAAGGAATTACGGATCCAACTTGAAGCCACTTGATCCGGTTCATTCTATATATATTTCTTATTTAAAGGTTTGTCTTAAATATAATATGGAGGAGTTTGAAAGATTATATGCCATTGGCACCGAGAAAGCTTCTAGATTCGATCTTGACAGACTAACCCCTGACTCGCGGAGACGAGCCCTGACTGATGTGGTTAATATTATCAGAAATGCCAAAAAAAATTTCGTAACGACGGCGCATCTCACGTATGGTCCACATTTAAAATTACACTCGACATTGACAGAGTCAATCATGACGAAGTCATTGATGCTACAATGAATGATGCACGAGCGAAAACAATTATCGATTATCTCTTTGATAATCAGAAATATTTTTTCAGAATAAAATTTATTGTGCAAGCAGATTCCGATACTTGGATTATCCGTGACCTTGCTAATGGAAAAACCGTTCTGTTAAGTAAAGATTCCAAACCAGGAATGCTGACTGGGACTGATAAACCATATTACGCTCGAGCATATCCTGTGACCGCGGTCATTTATGGAATCTATCCGATAAAAAACCCAAAAATCAATAAACTTACCCCAATGAGATTGTCAAGGCTGAATTGTGTAGCCGAGCGAGTAATGGTACATTTTAAAAATGCGATGCGCGGAAACGGTCTAACTGATCTAAGACGCTCCAAGATAGCAGCGTGGGCTGAGCGAGTCAAGGATACAGGAGCATCAATAAACGTTGTTGCCGAGCTAGAAAAAGCATTAAGATTTCCCATAACCGTAACAACGATAACAGAGGAAGTATTATACAAATCGAAATATAATCGATACGGAGCTCCAATAAATATCATTGATCAGTACGATATTTCCGCGGAATCGTGTTGTGAAATATTATTCGGGAAATATATTTGATTTTATTAAACAAATAAGTAAAAACGACCCTGTGTCGATGTGGTTGTTTAAAAGTTCCGAAGATGGCGAGTATGATCAATTTGTAAGATCTAACGGTGAATTATACCGGACGGAATCTCTGCAAAAATAAATGAAAAAACTCGCAGAGAAATATTCAGAAAACACTGAGCAGTTATTAACTAATTGTTTTACAGTTGCAAGTGTTGCTGCTCACACCGACAGAGAGAGAAATTCGTGGAGACTAACCCGAAGTGAGTTTCTCGAAGATATATACAATTGAGTTGTGTCGAGTATGGACACGGCGGTTTGTGGAATACCAAGTATAATACCAGCGAGATGATATCCGTGGATGTGATTGCGTGTTATCCGGGAAGCTTTCTTGGGATGGGCTAGTGTAACGAATACTTTAAAAGATTTGGACATCCCACGAACTCGATGACACGAGTTGCTATAAACGGTCCTTTACCCGATATTTCCCTGGCAGGATTTGCTCGTGTGACATCGCTTGAATTTGCTGAAAAACTTCATCCATGCTGTTATGTTTGGTTTGGCAGACACTTTATTGAAAAGCTTTGGGCACCAATAGTGTTATTGCAATATATGCTTGACAGCCGAATACTGGTCTCGTTGACGGTCAGTGAAGCAATTATATCATATCGACCGCAGACTTTAGTTTGGTTACCAACACCGGAGCCTATTAGTCTCGATGAAGTCATTGAAGAATATGCACGAGAGAGTCCAAATACTCCCATGGATGTCATTGTCGGTGAGGCTCCTAAAGTTCTTAAGATTAAACTCAGCAATAGTGAAAAAACAGCAAAGGATCTCGGGAGAAAAATAATCGGTAAATTTACTCAAGGGGGTGCATATGATTATAAACTACATCACTCACAAATGATTATCGATGACGCTGAATTAAATGTTATCATTGCTGATGCCAATGCGAGAAATTTATTTTGTAATCGGGAGGACGCGCTCTTGTCCGACGGGAAAAAGTTAGGCACAATTGTAAGTTATATTAATGGAGAATCACCTCAATACACACATTTAAGATCTTCGATGCTGGCTTATGTTTATATAAACTTACTTTCAATGATAAATCGATTTCCCGACACTGCAGTTAGAGCTGCAAGGGATTCATTTTATATCAATAAAAGATATTCAGAATCACTGGTTGTAGGCAGCGATGATTCATGGAGTTCATGGAGAATAAAAAAGGAAATGTTACATGGATATTGTGAATCCGCTGATGTTGAAATTAAGGATAATTATTACAAATCAGAATTATCAGAAATGTCTTTTGCGCCATCTGTGTATGATCCAATTACCAGACACAAAACCGTTTATTTGAACGGACCGGGTGGGTCTGGTAAGACAACTCGAGCGATTGAATTATTTCTAAATTCAGATATGGTTGTGCTAACACCTACACACAGACTTGCCAGGGAGATGAAACAACGAGGAGTTAATTCTTGTACTTGTCACAGCTTTTGCAAATACAGAGGTGGTATATGGACTCGAGATCGAATGGGAACAAAATACATTCCTGGGAAAATAATTTGGAATGAGATATGTACAGTGTCGTTAGATATATTAAAATTGTTCTTGGATTGGCTACTAACAAAAAATACAGGTGTAATAATGTGTGGCGATCACGGTCAGCCACCACCTTTTGTTGGTCCATCTCCGCATTTGTGATTAAAAGATTTTGTTGATTATTATGAAGAAGTGTCTGATGATCATAGAGCACTTGATGGAACGTTGAAGGAATTTAAAACATTAATCAGATTACAACCAAATAAAATTCAATGTGAAATTATGTGCGAGATGATTCCTGAAACTTCAATGAGCGACTTTTGGAAAACGTGGAAACCAGACGATTTGATAGTGGCAAGTAGAAAGATAGTCAGAGACACACTTCAACAACAGTTATTTCAATTACAACAAGAAAAGTTTCCAATGTTGCCAGTGCCGTTATGTTATAGACCAGCTGATACGCGGTTACAGAATATAGATGTTGATATTCCTGAGACAGAGTCAAGGAAACAGAATTTAGTATTGAATGATACTGTGTTAGCTGATATTAATGCTGTCAAAGACGCACTGCGCATGAACAAATCCCCGTGGCCGCTAGGATACGCAATGACGATACATTCATCTCAAGGACTAACTATCAGTGATACAACTGTCTGGATCGTTGATGATCGAATCGAGTGGTCAAATTTAGTTTACTTGGCTGTGTCCAGAGTCAGAAGAATATCTCAGCTGCGAAGAATTGTCTTGGAAGAGTCAATGGCTGATAATAATGAAAACAACAATGATATAATAAGAAAAAATCTCGCCGGTTACAAACAGAGTGACAAAAAAATAATCGCGATTTCGACCTTGATGTTGAATTTATTAACGCGCTGAAACAACAGCAGAATAATCACTGTGCGAGCTGTAATTGTGTAATGTTATGGCAGTATTCGGATAAAAATTCAAGACAATTTACCGTAGATAGAAAAGATAATAGTCGCGGTCATACACGCGATAATGTGATGCTGACCTGTCTTGAATGTAATCGAAGTCGTGGTGCAGGCACCCTTGATGCTAGTTAAGTGATCGGGGTGGTAATTGTGTGTCCTCGGGAATTACTTGTAATTGCTCACGTGTGAATCCACATTGAGGAGCAGTTGAATCCAGCCTGTAGATTGCTGGTCTACCAGTGGATCTAGTTATGTTAGATATCTTGTGTGTGGTAATACTCCAGATAGGATCAGTCGCTCCTTTTTTTACCCTTTTCAAGTTCACCTGGTTCATATAAATATCTCACAGTGACATCACCCAATACTGCTGCATTGGGAAATCACGCCGTTGCACAGGTATATGTTTTTTAGTGACCGCGATGGCAGGTTTCATGTTGGTTGTTCGAGTAATTTCATTATTTAGCGCAGCTATCACGCTTGGTAATCTTGCAACCCATTCGCGCGATCTCTTGTCTTGAATGAATTCCTTCGCGTATTGAAATCCAAATAACCGCTTAGCTAGTGTTCGATTAATTCGCTCAACAATTGCCAGAACACGGTGAATTCCAGTATGTCCTCGTCTGATGGTGACATTATGTTGCTTCATCAGCGATGATACTGCGCCTTG
This sequence comes from Sinohyriopsis cumingii, assembly GCA_028554795.2. NCBI lineage: Eukaryota > Metazoa > Mollusca > Bivalvia > Unionida > Unionidae > Sinohyriopsis > Sinohyriopsis cumingii. Next base: position 134,507,075 of record CM068828.1, read on the forward strand.
AAATTCTTTGCCAGGATCAACTTGTAATAGATTTGGCCATCTTAGAAGTCCTCGTTGATAAATTCGTTCAAGTGCAGAAGCATCCTCAGATGCTGTTTTAGTCGTTAACGTTTCTGCATCTTTGTATTTTCTTGCAGCATCAACTACAGTTAACGCGTACTTGTATGTTCGGCGACGAATGGTATCATGTGGCAGAAATAATATATCAGCCTGATGAACTTCATTTGGCACACTAACATCAAAATATGCAAAGTGAATTTGTTTAGGCGGTGGTTGGTAAATTTGCCATATTGCCTGTTTGGATAACCACTTTTTAGCAGTATGACCTGTGACTTTTGCTGCACTGGCGAGCTTGCCGATTGCTGCCCTACCTTTCCAGTATCCTCTTGGGGAATAATAAATCGACTCCATTATAATTAATTACCAGTACCTAATACAAGCTTAGATTTCATTGCAGATTTTATTAACCAGCTAGCTAACTTTTCTTTGAAAGATTTATCAGTGATGGCATTTAACGCGTGAATTAATTTCACATCCGCGAGATGCCTATCTTGTAGATCCTTACTTCGGTAAGCTACATCATGGACATGAAATGCTTTATCGATAGCATATTCGGATACTCACCTGGATTGGGTTGATTTAAGGCATCAAGTCTGATATCAAGTCGGGTTCCAGGACCACAGTAATTATATCCTGGGAGATGTTTTTCTTCTGGGTATTTAGCCCACGGAGTTCCGGTAATTTTCCTAACTTGGCTGCAATATCACCGCCTCGCTTTTTTTTGGCGCTCCACTAGAGATAAATTTAAATTTCTTTGTACCACATCGTTCACACTTGCCTGTAAGCGCTTGTCGAATATTTTTTGTTGTAGCGGTTGTTATGTTTGAAGTTGGGGTATGTGCTTTACATTTCACACAATATAGATCCATATTATTTTATAATATATCTAATGGAGATCACTGACTTTTCTGCTACAAGGAAACGAGAGCCAGTTAAGCATAACTCGGTGCTACCAAATTCAATTCGAATGATAATTATAGGCCCATCTGCGAGTGGTAAGACGCAGTTGTTACTTAATTTAATAATGAAGTGGATGAAGTGGGACAAGTTGTATTTGGTAGCTCCATCTGTGGACGATCAGCGATACTAAAGATTTTAATGAAAGTGTAAAATCATTAAACGACGGTGATGATGTTGTTGAATTTATTACTAGTATTGATGAATCACCAGGTATCGATGATATTGATGGGAGAATTAACAATTTAGTCGTGTACGACGATGTGATGTTAGACAAACAATCAAATCCTGCCAGGATATTCTCACGCGGCAGACATAAAAACGTGGATGTGATTTATGCAACTCAACGATATACTCAAATCCCGAAAGTGATCAGGGACAACTGTAACATTCTTGCGCTGTTCAACGGCGTTGACACACACACGTTACGAAATATACATCAGACTTGGTGCAGCGGCGATATGGATATAAATAAGTTTAAATATATCTTTAGTCGTGCTCAGGCAAAACCACATGGGTTTGTAACGATAAATTTACATGATCCTCGAACACGGTATCGTGTCGAGTTAGATACGAATTTCAGATAGAGAGCAGCAGAGGGGGCGACGACATCAAAACCAGCAACAACGGCGTTGGGTTAGCCCTCCATTTCGTCGTTTGGAGGCTTCTAAAAGTTGTAGGCGGTGCCCCTTCTGGGGGAAACGATAACAAAACGGCGACAATTGCGTTTACAATGAAGTGTGCAGCGGTTTTTAAAGGGCTTATTTCGGCGTTTGGACGCTTCTAAAAGTTGTGGGATTCGCCCCCTCTGCTGCTGTCTTCATTTGCATTCCACGAACTTGCATCAGATCACATCTGCGTCATATACCATTTCAACGTGTAAGTCCCTAATTCGCCATCTCTGTTTGCTACCAAAAGAAACCTCCGTATGATAAATAGAACTCAACTAATGCATAACATCCGAGCAAACCGAATAACTTCGTTACCTTCTACAGCAGTACAACTTAATAAGTGCTTGCGTTTATTGCTTGATAAACATACCCAAGCAATCAAGTGCAGATACTCAATTCAAAAGTGTTCTCTATTTTATAGTAGCGTTAAGGACCAGCATCTCACTTATAAAAGAAAATGCCATCAGACTGAGAGGATTTGGCTTTCCACCAGCCTCACTATTCATATGCAGATATATGAAGCGCTATAAAAAACGTCACAAATATACTTCATCGAGCAAAATTAGCTTACCACAGAACTAAGATCTATGAAGGTTTCAGCTGCGAAGAGTTTTCTGAGATTACAAACCAACCAATGTCTACGAATAATCATACATCACTTCCCAAGACTTTCTTTCCGGGTGATATTCGGGACTTGTTTGAAAATTTCTTCCGTGATAAAGGACAATCATATAAGGATCAGCTTGACAGCACAATTTGAACTGACTCATCGTGACCATACAGTTTTGATATAGAATATCAACGGCAATCCGTAATAGAATTTGGTAGATACACTTGTGAAAAAGAGCACCCCAAAGTCACATGAACTCGATCCGATTCCAACATCAATGCTGCTTGAGTGCTTAGATTCAACATTGCCTTCACTAACCGATAGTATCCATACCTTTCTCTCATCAGGGGAATTTCAATAACTTTTAAAATCTACCCTTTTGAAACCTCCGTTGACCCCTCCAAGCTTGATCATAACAATTTAAAGAACTACTTTCCTGTTTCTAGCCTGCCTTTCGTTACAAAAATATTAGAAAAAGTTGTTCGATTCCACTTTGTAGCAATGTACGGTCCGCATATCACGGTCACCATAGTACTGAAATTGTCCTTCTGAGAGTAATTAACGATCTTCTATCTGCTTTGGATGAAGGAAAGGTTAGAGTCCTCACCGTCCTTGACTTGTATAAGGCATTTGACACAATATAGCATGATATATTAACTCACGGTCTCCAGCATGGATCTGGTATTGTTATGTACATTTAATTTGCATTCCTTGTTATTTTTTGTTATTCGTTATATGCTATGGATAATCCTATTTTGGACTCGACTTTGTCCAAAATCAAATTCATTTTCTCCCTGACCCGGTTAATATCTCAATCTGAGTCCAGAAGATTGGAAATTCCCAATCAAATGCCGGGTCTACCTGTTGTACGTCTCCGTCTGGCTCTACTTAACAGTTATGGAATTGAAATTAAAATACAATAATGAAATAGGTTTAGGAAAGTTGAGCTTCAGAAAGAAGAGAAACAAATGCAATTCAGAAAAAAAGAAATACAAACAATTGAATAAATGGGAAAGGGACCACAAAAAAATAAATAAAAAAATAAAATAAAAATAAAATAAAATATATAGACAGTTGAAGAAAGAGGAAAGAGGAAGAGAGAAAAAGAACATTGCAGACTTTGAGGGAAAGAGAAATGGATGAAAGTGAATTCAATTTAGATTAAAGAAATTAACGCTTGCAAGTGAAATGCACGTCCCCACTTCACAAACAATTTCAATTTTTGATGATGCAAAAATATTAGGAAATTATCCCATTTTAAAGAAAGAGAAATATATAAGTAGTTTCCTCATTTTGAGAAGATTGCAGAAACTTTGAAATGGCTAAGACAGCATTGAACTCTATTTTGTTTTACAAAGTACACTTTTTGACATATACACTTCCCTGTCAGCACAACAAAGTGTTGATTACGATCTGGTTATGGAATTTATCTTGACGGGTTATAAGTTGGTACCTGATTCTTATCGAGAAACGTTTTGGAACTATAAAAAACTCGACAAATCATTGTTGAATTTCCAAGAGAAAACATTTATTTGATAGGCATCCTTAGTCAATAAAGTTGGTCAAGATACGAAAGTCTTAGAAAACTCATTAGTTGAAGAGTTAAAGCAATGCGCCCATAGTGACTTTAAGTCTGATCTTGATGAGCACAAGGTCGAGAACTTATAAAATGTTGGTTATAAAGTCAGTTTCGACAGTAAGGTTTCTACTCAGCAGTCCTCTGTTTAAAAGCTATTTTAGTCTGATACAAGCACTTCTAAATCTCGATCTGGCAGAACTTTTAGGAATTTGTTAGGAAAATTGCATCTCTTTCTACGTGGGTCTTTTTCAAGAGGAACGGGCACGCTGTGTCTGTTTACTATAAATTGAAAAATAAACAAGAGAATCAAGATAGGCCTATTCTAAATTCTTTTATTTCTAAGAGGCCAAGATCACGGTCATATAATGAAAGCAATAATTTGCATTTGTTAGGTAAGAGAAACCCCAGTCTGGTTGTATTTGGGGAATTATGAACCATTCATCACTCACAAATTATTCTGCCAATTCTATCCCTATTAAAATTTTAAGAACACAGGAGTTTCTTTGACTATTTTATTATCAGGTACTTTGCCTTTTTCTGATAAGTCTACTTCTAACGAGCGTGTTCTTATGCAGGGAGTAGAGTGCGAATTTCTTAATGTTCCTCCCCATTGTGTAAGTTTCTCGACAGACTTAGCTTCAGGACTCGCGAAAATGGGGACAGTGTAGTCTTTACCTATCTAAGGTATTTGTTTATTACTAGGCATTGACATAGCTAGCGATATTGTTGTGGTAAATCAACGTGTAACTGACAAGCCTTGTTTACATCAGAAAGTCTATCCCATTGACAATGAAATCCCTATTTTATACCTAGAGTGAGTATTAATTATCTATGGCAAAGGAAACGCTTGAGAATTATGTTGATAGGAAACATTTCTTTACAAGGAGTAGCAATCGGCGTACGCTTTTGCGAGAAAGCCATGGTGATTCCATCGTGTTTGTGTTTGTGGAAGGCATTCCTAGCGAACACGACGAAATCGTGTCTGACACAGTCAAATCCATCTGGACATTGTCGACGACATGTTAGGAGAAGACGAAGAAGAAATTAAACTGTGGGTTACTCGCAAAGGGCATCATCGTAATGCCAGTGTGATTTACATTACTCAAAATTTGTTTCAACAAAGTAAAGCCCATCGCACCATCATTCTCAATGATCATTACGTGGTCTTGTGCAAAATCCCTAGAAATACATCGCAAGTGCAAGTCTTAGCCAAACAGTTAGGAACGCCTTGGCTGACCCATTCGGACGACGATGCCACTCAAACCCCACACGCTTATCTACTCGTTGACATACCCCCTCCCGATTATTTGCTATTTCCTACCCATTTGTTTCACCACTTGTGTCAAGAAGGAGGACCTCTCCTGTACAGGTCCGTTTCGTCAACGTAAAATAATCTATTAAAACCTCGGACACTTTGGGTTTGTCTCACACAGCGTCAACATCACGTCCCTTCAGTCTCATCTTCCCGTCAAATTGATTTGTACCTTGTACGGCATAAGTCGCGAAAAATATCCACAAATACGTGTCTTAGAAGCCAGTCTCAATGACGTCTTACGATGGTTCACGGTGACAGCACGTCCATTACTGCAAAGCATCATTTACATTCCTCATCAAACCAAACAAAGTAGTCTTGACACAACTGGCCGATCCCCGCATCGACACTCAAACCATAAAGCAAATCATTTTGAAACCTGGAGGGAGCGGTTCGCTTGGAAATGTCATCTTTTGTTTCCTCTTTAAATGGGATCCTTATACCCATAAAGTACTCCCCAAGAAAAAAAACCCCACTCCCATAAAAGCCAAACGAAGCCCAAAGAAGAAAAAGAGCAACGGTTTCAAGACCAGCTCACAGCTCCAGAAAAAGAAAAGTCCATAGAAAAGAAAAGTCCCCATCAAAAGAACCTCCTCCCCCCAGAAAACATATTCTACTCGCAAGAGAGACACTTCGGTCAGGACGCAACCTTACATACACAAACCACGACCTGCAGCGACGGTGACCACGTCTCCAGTAGCCCCAGGTTCGTCCACTTTTCCACTGTTGATGATGCCTGCCAAACCCAATTTGACACCCGTTCTTCCTCATTTGATGAAACAATGGAAAGAAGCGTCTCCAAAATATCTACTGCAGCGGTGTCACCCTCCTTGTCTATAACTGCAGTACCACGAGAAGTCCACGAGATATCGGGCATGTTACAGGGGTTACTGGTTTTGTGCAAGCAGGAACTGTCTAGATTTAGTCGGTTGCGAACCCCTCTACGATGGGTGATGCCTGTAATCAAGTTGATACACGTAAAGACAATCAGTGGCAACGCGTTCCAGTAAAAATAGACCTGAGGCAAAGAACGAGAATCAGTGTTTTTAAGCTCCGGAACTCCCAAAGATGTCACCCCCAGAAGCCGTTCCTCTTCTAAACCCAAAGGAAAGAAAAGGAAAGGACTGCTTCCTCGTTTTGTCAAACATGGGGACATTTTGTCCGTCCTTTCCAAAGCTTCTCCACCCATGCGAATAATCTCATTCAAACCGCCTCCAAAGATGTCACCAATACCGTGTGCGAATGTTGTTTGAAAGTCTTGAAAGGCACAATAACTTTGTCTAAACATCAAACATAAATGCTTAGCCAAGCATCGTCACGTTCTTCGCCAAATGGTTCAAAAAGAAAATCCCCGTTCGTCAAAGGAAAAATATGTTGGTACAACGTGGAGGAATTTGGCCTCTGTTGTTAGGACCCTTGCTGAAATGAGTATTTGGAACAATGCTGGGAGGCCTCGTGGGAGCAAAATATAAAGGACCAAGAAGATAAAAGGGACCTGTGGAAATCTTATACCTGACTGTTGAAATCGAATAGAAGAAAGAAAACTAGCTTTAGTCCCTTACAAACGATAGATGGAATACCATCGTTGGCAAGAACAACGATCTCCACATTTGTCTCCCAATCCTCATTTGACCGAGATGTCTCAGTTAATCACATGAATTGATTGATCCCAACGATTTGTCCGAAGCCGAATAAGTCGCAAAAGTACGGTCAACTTTTGCAATGACTACAACTCTTTCGCCACAAATCATTAGACGAAAAAGCTCTACCAACTCTGAAAGATTTTAAGAGATTGACGAAAAGACCACCACTACTACCGCCACCGCCACCCTCAGTGATCAAAGTCTCCGTTTACCTCAGATGCAACGATGGTTACAAGAACAAGCCATCTTCACTTTACATAAACCCATTCGACGAAAATTTTCCAGAAGTCGCACTCAAGTGGAGGGCATCGATAATCAGTGGCAAGCAGATTAAACCGATGTCTCTCATTTGGCAACCTACAATCGTGGCTACAAATATTTAATTTGTGTCATCGACGACTTTTTCAAATTTGCCTGGGTTATGCCATTGACTTTTAAATCGAGGAGTGAGTTAGTGCGAGCCCTCCAACTGGTGCTCAAACGAAGCCGTAGTCAGCCTCTTCGATGGGACACCGACAAAGGCACCGACTTTCTGAACCAATCTTTCCAAAAAGAATTAAAGAAACGTGGCATTCATTTTTTCACCACCGAGAATCCCGAAACCAAAGCAAGCACTGTGGAACGTTTTCAACGCACCTTGAAAGAACGCATGTGGAAATATTTTACGCATCACCACACTCTCAAGTACATGGACATCTTACCGCACCTGGTTCAAGCATACAACCAATCTTATCATCAAATTATCGGACGTGTCCCCAAGAAGTGACTTCCCACAACGAAGTGCTGATTTTTGAGAGCCTATTTGGTACGTCTCCGACAGTGACTGTCCCCAAGAGAAGTGGAGTGTTGGAAGTAGGAGACTGGGTTCGCATTGGCAAAACCAAGGTTACTTACCCAACTGGACCACTGAATTGTTTCGTGTCATCCTACCGTATATAAATTGGAAGACATGAACGTGAAAGTGTTCAAAGGAACGTTTTACTTGCCTGAGTTACAACATGTCACTAAATAAGAAGACGACGCGTACGACATCGAAAGCATTCTCAAACAAAGATTCCTTAAAGTGGGAAAACGATCTGTCAAAGAAGTCAAAGTGTGTTGGAAAAAGATCCTCCCAGTTTTGATTCTTGGATCGACGCTTAAAAGTCATCGACTATAAAAGGAAGTGATCAACATGCCCTTTCGCACAGCCTCAGTTACAGCTACCACCACAGTGACCTCTCCTTCACCGAGTCCGTCTCTGCAAGATCAACAAAAGCAACCCTTGTTGAGTGGTGTAGAGAACTTGTGCCTAAAACGCAAATAGTCTTTCTTTGCCAAATCTTTGTGGTGTATTGTGTCATCGGTGCTGTCATTGCCAATTTGAGTTCGAAACAAGGAACAACATGTTCCTTGTGCCCAACGTCATTCACCACCCCGAGAACAACAACAACATTTTTGACGGATATACTCCTCTGACTTCGATTGACCCCTCGGACAGCCGCAGAACTCTGAAATTATGAACAACAATCTATTTTACTTAACGTTACCTAATGACAGTTTCATGGAGGTGTTTCCCAATTACGCTTTTTGTTGTTACACTGCCAAATTAATTCAAGCCCTTCAATTGGATCACGAGGCCTATTGGGAAGTGGCTTTGGTGAAAATCATTCACCCGACACAAGTCTTGAATATCCTTCCGAATCAATTTTTTACCGTCGAAATTCATGACGAGCAAGTGCAAAAGTACTTCATTAATTTAAAATATGATAAAAGAGATATAGCCCACAGACTCAAAAAGTGGAGCTATAACATCGTAATGCCCCCAGTCAACATTTGTTGAGCACAATTGCTACCATGTTTAATGCCGTGTTTCTTGAAGCTTTGGAGAGTGCCGGGAGAAGTGTCACTATATAGTTTGACATTTTGGGTGGGGATATGGAGATGAAAAAGAAAGAAGAGGTAAAAGGCGAATTATCAGTCATTTCCGACAACGATTCTTTTGTCAAGTTATTTCGTTTCCCGGTATAAATGAACCAAGGACTGAATTTGATCTTTGTGTATTCCTATGTAGTGAAGTACAACGTGGTGGGACACACTTCCGTGCCGTTACTGCGTGTCATTCTTTCAAATTAGGTTCTGAAACGAACACTGGCGATGAAGGCGGAAACACCCATCACGTTCACCTCGAATTTGTATATATTCACTATATACCCGGTTGCACGTGGTATTTTGACACTGTCAACATTGCTATAAAAGGAGATCTGGAACAAAATAGTCCATTCACCAAAGGGAAAGTCACGGAGAAACTCCATTTTCAAAAACGATTCTCTAACGAATTGTAAGTCATATATCCAGTGTACCGAGGCATCGCTCGACAGCGAGGACATGGTTTAGGAGATGTGTTGAAATCGGCCTTTCGTTCGATAGCCACCGTTCTGAAACCGATGGTGATACGGTTATTGCAGGCCTTTAAAGATACTGCATTGACGCAAGGCAATGAATTTCTCCAAAATGTCACTATCTACAAGCAAAACCCAAAAGAAGCTTTCTTCAGAGCAGGCAAAAATGTCTTGCTGCAAACAGGCAACGATTTTTTGGGGCGACGAGAAACGCCTATAAATACCCTAAACACTGCCAAGTCAGGCGTTCCTGCATCTCTGACGCCACAGCAAAGACAAGACAGAAAGAGACGACGAAGAAAACACCCCTTTAGAAGCCTCCATACTCATAAAGCTAGAAAGACTAAGAAAAGAAGAACCATCCGAGACTTAGACGTTTTTGATTATCAAAATAAAATCACATAGAGACAGAAAGAAAATGATGAACCGAGAGTCTTGCGTCTGTTCCAAGTCGGATTTGGATCTGTTTGCCATGCCACCCACCATGATGACGATGCAAGAATCGCATTGGATCGAATTTCATCACATCTCCTTTCTGACGGATTCGGCTCCCATCGAGTTTGAAATCAAAGGACAACCCGAATATTACATCGATCTGAATAGCAGTTACTTGTAATTGAAAGTCAAAGTTGTCGATTTGGGTGGAGATACTATAGACTATGAGGCAGTAGCTTCCGTAAACAATTTCATGAATTACTTGGTCAGTGAAGTGGCTTTGTACTTGAATAACAAACTGGTCTGTTGCAGTATGGACACTCAACCTTTACCGAGCCTACCTGGAAAATCTCTTGACGTACGGAAAAGAAGCGAAGAACACCCATCTGGATTCTTGCTTGTAATGGTAACCTGACACGCCAGAACATTTTGACAAAACCGAAGTGTATCCAACAAAAAGGTCCAAATATATTGGGCTTATAGAAAGAAGAAACAAAATCAAAGTGTCAACAAAAGTTTAGAACTTATGTATAGTTTGCATTTGGACATATGGCTGCAAGAGAAGTATTTGCTGAACGGTGTGGATGTCCGCCTGAGACTGAATCGTAGCAGTGGTGCTTTCCATTTGATAGCTGATGTGACCAAATACAAAACCATCATCCAAGAAGCCCGACTCTACATACGACGCGTGGAAGTGTTATCCAAAGTGGGAAGCGACACAAGTCAAACTTTGAGCAGAACGACCGCCAAGTATCCGATACGACGTTTGGAAGTAAAATCTTTCACCGTTACCGCCGGACATCATTCCATGATTGAAGATCATCTGTTCCAAAGCCAGTTACCCAAACGTTTAATCGTTGGTATGGTGAGCAATGCAGCCTTCAATGGATCCCACAATCAAACTCCTTTCCAGTTTAAACATTACTACGTGACCAAGATCGAAGTCAGTCGCGATGGCAAGAACTTGTGTACCAGACCTTTTGAACCTAACTTTGAGCAGAATAATTACTTGAGACCGTACTTGTCCCCGTACGAAGCCACCGGCCAGTTAGGGATCAACATCAGTCACGACATTACATACGAAGATTACGCAGGACTCTATGCCTTGTGGGCTTTTGATGTCACTCCAGACCAAGGCAGCGACGAGGGACATTTCTATCCTATAAAATCAGGACAGATTCGTGTGGAACATGAGTTTAATCAAACTAAAGTCAGAGACCACACGGTCAACGTCATCTTGTATGCCAAATTTAATAATACCATATAAATAAGAGGCCTCACCCTGCAGACCGCCCCCATAACAGCAGCCGACAGACCAAAATTTCGCTCCCTTGCTGTCGCCTCAAGCACCAGACGGCGCAGAGAGGATTGATTGATTGATTGATATAAATCAACAGTTTGAGAGAAGTCATTCTAGACTCTTAGAAGCAATGGAAGGCTGTAATCCCTCTTTGAATGGTGGAGAATCTATGGAAATGGAATGGGAGGATACAGTGGAAGCAGAACCACAAGACATAGACGAAAAGGACATAGTGATGAAGTTCAGATGGCCAGAACAAGATCAACATTTAGTCTCCTGTTTTGCCAAACACTTGGTAGAAAAAATTACGTAATTGATCAAGACAGATTGTTATGGATGTCAAAACCATCATCCCAGTTAAATTCAACACGATAAATGTCCGATGCTGAGTCAAAAAGAGAAATTGGACGAGTATCTGGACGAAGTTTGCAGTCTCATCTCTGAAGAAGCCGTCTTGCATCAGTGGTGTAAAGACTAGCGTGATCATTCCTCTCTTCCACTGATAACTAGAGAGATCCATCACATCGAAGCTCACTTGGCACAGAGTGCGGAGACGAAGCAAAGAAACGCTTAGTTTTGAGGTATTTTCAAACAGAAAGTCAGAATTGAATTGACCATTTATCGTTACCTGTGAAGAAAAATACAAGAAAAAAAACTTCACAAAAATGGATGCCTGGGAACATTATTACCTTTTGAACCAAAGTTCGTACACTGCTTCTTGGAAGCCTGTCGTGTGTGCTAAATATGAAATGCCTGATCGCAAACCTCAAGACTATTTAGCTTATGTCATCAGCATGGACGACAGTCATTTCCCAATAATCCACTGGGCAGCCGTCTACTTTCCTAAAATGGGTTATGTGGAGTATTTCGATTCGTATGGATTGTCTCTTTGGTCGACGTCATCATCGACTTTATGAGAAGAAATGCTCAGACAACACCATTGAATAATGTGAAATTACTAGGCACAGATTGCCAAGTGTGTGGACAATATTTTGTGTATTTTCTTCATCAACGCAGTCTAAGATATTCTTTAGAACATTTAGTAGCTTATTTTGATCGTAACTCATCTAGAAACGATGAGAAAGTAGATCGATGGTTTTGTGACCAGTATGGTTATCATTTATCTTTAGCTAGGAAACGTAGTGTAAATCAATGTCCCAACGACTTCCAATAGTGGGAGTCTAACATCATTTCACAAATTTGTCAACCATGTCCAAATTAAGCCGTTATTTCAAAAAAAGTTTGTTAGTTTATTTGATTGTTAATTTAAAAATGTGTTGATTTCTGGTTGTTAGTTGTTTGAATAAAAATGCTATGTTTTTAAAAAATGCGTCTGTCGTTTGTTTGCTATTTTTATGATGAACCATGTTCTTGACTTCTCTCTTTACCTCTCCCTGAAATAAAACTATCCTAGCATTCCGACTCTAAACAGTGTAGGGATGTTGTCTATCGCGTCCAGTCCGATCATCCATTGTTCACTCACCCTCCTGTGAAGATGTGCTCAAGACTAGTAAAGCTGAACGAAGCTTACGTGAATTTACATCGTGTCAGGCAAAGCCTGATACCGAAACCTGAAGAGATAGAGAATGTCAGAATGTTGAAAGTGACTGAAGACCTGATAGAAGAACACTTCAGAGAGGCAATCAAGAAGGAGAAAGTAGAATGGACGGAGACGTACAGACTTCAAAATCAGCAGAGAGCGCAGCAGCAGCAGCAAAAGCAACATCAAAATGTCGACTGCCGTGTAGACACCAATGAGTACTTCTTCTCTTTCCGAACAAGCAGACCCTATCCTGTGGGAAAGCCTACCGTCAGACCGGGACGCAATCTTTGACAATATAATATTACCAGAACTCCTCGTCCACAAAAACAGCTTTTTCCTGGGATACCCAATCCTCTAGAAAAGAGATAATAATTCAATTGCCAATGGCATGTTAGTAAGTTAGAAAATTTTAAATGTGTCTATAAACACTTCGTTTCTTTAACTTTGTTTGAAGTATGTCTATAAGCACTTCATTTGATTGAGTTTGTTCGAAGGGTGTCTATAAGCACCTCGTTTTCAGTAGCTTGTCAAATAGTCAGTGAGTTTTTTATATTAGTTTTGTAAGTAAAAAATGAGTGAGTATTTCTTTAAAGACCGCGTGATCAATGTTTATTGGGGGTAATGATATGGGCAATGTAAGTTTTGGTGGCAGGGGATGTGTTCCGTCACGTCTGTGCTTGATCGATATAAAGGGAACGATCGTCAATCTGGCTACCCATTGTTGATTCCTCAACTGTAAGGAATGAGTAGCAGAACAGTAAATTTACTGGAGCTCCAAATGCACCTGGAGTATGCCAGGCGATTATTAGATGAGCTAGATATGGACGCGCTACAGGAGGTATGTGTATGCGCGTGTGTATGTTTGTGTGAGCTCACGTACGTTTGTGCGGATATTAGATTTTTGTATAGAAGAGTGTGTGTTTTCATAAGTGAGCATAAGCTTGTGTGGGTATTAGATGTTTGGGGTTTGTAAGCGTTCGCGTACGTTTGTGTGGATAGCTGAGTGTGTTTTTTTCCCTTCCCTTCTGTGTGAATGGTGTAATTGGGTTCGTTTTTTTCTTCTTCCCGCGTGTGGATAATAATATTGTGGTAATTGATATTATAATTGGGGTTTGTTTTTCACCTTCCCGTGAGTGGATATTATACTATGCTAATGTGGATAGTATAGTGAAGGTTTGTTTTTCTCCTTCTGTTGTGTGGATAGTATATGTTGGTTTTGATTTTTCTCCTTACCGTGTGTGTGTAAAATTAATATGGTTTTGTGGATAGTATAGTAAGGCTTCTTCGCGTGTGTGGATATTAGATATTGGGGCTTTTTATAGTATATTTTGGGTTTGTTTTTTCTCATTCTCGTCGTTTGGATAGTATATCATGGTTTTGTGGATAATTTAGTAAGGATGTGTTTTTTCTCCTTCCCGTGTGTGGATAGTAGATAATATGTGAAGTGAGTGTACGGGATATCTTCCTTCACGTCCGTGCTTGACAGTTATAAAGTCAAAGCGTTCGTCGTTCGCCCCATTCTACACCGAATAAACTAAGATGACCATAGAGCTGAGTAACCAGTTAAAGGACAGTTGGTACTGGATGATGGATACCGCATATGTGGCGGAAGGGCTAGAGAAGGAATGGAGGTATCCAGGTACCAAGGACTTTGTGACAAGTCAGTTGACCAGTCTGAAAGTAGCCAGGGATCTGGTTCAGGGCATGATCGAAGAGGAAGTAAAAAAGTTACGAGGCTTCATTCAACTTCCGTATGTGAGAGGTTGCAGCTTGAAGGAAGCCCTTGATAATGTAGTGAAAGTAAGGTGTTTTTTTTTGGAAGACATACTGCATTGGACAGACTGGTCTTTTGTGAAGTGGGGGATGGAACAGCTAAATAAGCAGAAGAACTAATGAGAAAAGTGTTGAAAGAAGAAATGAAGAAGATAAATAAAGGTGGTTAAAGGAAAGAAAGGAAAGAGAAAACAGAAAGAAGTGAGGAAATGGTGGAAGACCTGAAGAAAATAGAAGAACACAAAGGTCCTTTTCAGCGCTACTCATACGATCGAAATGATTTGCTTTCTGGCCTAAATCTTTTTAGTTAGTTGTATAGTTGTTTATATGCTGTATATTGTCTGTTGTCTGTGTTATTTCAGTCTCTGTCCCACCAGTCCTGTTCCCGCCAAGTGTTCTAGGTTTCCCCCAGCTGTCAGTCCCTTGCTACAGTGTTGCTAATCGTCAGTACCGTGATGTCACCTCCCTTGTTATATTCTTATTGTCCCTATACAGTCCCAATACTTTTGTCCGTATATAGTCCCAAGGTGTTTTCGATTGAGATTTCCCTTGTCAGTATAAATTTTGTCCGTATATCGTCCCATGGGGGTCTGTATTGTATTTTCCCATTGTCCGTATATGGTCCCCCTTCACTACTCTCCTATCCTTCACTGAAGCATAACGAAGGTTTCTTTTCTTAAAAAAAATTGAGGTTCGAGGTAAAATTGGCACAGTTCTGAATACTGTGTGAAATATTAGAACGCCCATTGAAAAATGTATCACACAAAGGTAGTGCTTGAACACAACAACGACGTTTCTTCCACTCGAAATCGGTCTTCGTGTATGAAGGTCGTTCAATGCGAAATCGCGTGTTTATAGGACACTTTACTAACTTTTAGTTTTGGTAACTAAATGTGTTACAGTTAATGTTTTTATTGCTTATCGTAAACAAATGTTCAAGTGATGATGGAAACTGGGAAACGTTTGCTACTTTGTGTGTACTATGGTCGCAGCGAAAGGTCAAAATAGTCGCTGATACAAAGGTCACGTGTGAGGTATGCCAGAGCTATCTGGTTCCGGTGTTCCACACTGGAGAACACAAATCATGCACACTTAGGAAGGTGTGAAAAGACCTGATCAAATCCAGAGCCAAAGGAATCTCTATGGATGCTGCGAATATACTAATACACCAACACCCCACATGGATATCACGTATACCTTATAACGCTAACACTCTGCATGGATTATGCTAATATAGATGATCTCAAAGGGGTAACGATTTAATACTGAATTTATGAAACGAGCTGAATAATGTCCAGTTTTTGCAAGCCTTGTCTAGCAAAAGCGGGACATTATTCAACGAGTTTCATAAATTTAATATTAAATCATTACCCATTTGAGATTCTTTTTACAACATAGTTTTAATTTCAGTTGATTTTTTTAGTAAGATAGAAACAAGAACGAATAATTTCGCTCATTCTGACAGACGGTGCACCTTTCATTTGTTGTGCATAAAATATAGCCCCAAACAAAGTTGAACTAGTACAGTAAAAGTAGACGGTACATTTTTACAAAATATAAATCAAAGAAAAAGCTTCCATTAGACTATGCAGAACATTTTATTACGGCAAAATCATTTTTCAAAACAGAATGGTTAATGCGATGTGAGGCCATATTGATACGGTAAAGAGTAGGCCCTAGAGTACATGTTTACCCTAAAATGTCACTTGCAGAACTAAGCGTTACTTTATTGCGATTTTTGTGTGAAATAAGATTACCGGATGCAGAAATTCCCACATTTACTGCAATGCATTTGTGACTGGATATTTTCAGTATTTGACTGGAACAGTATACTGTACAGAAGACGTAAACACATTTCTTTCCGTATCGGATTTTGCATCCCATATCTACTGCGTAAAGATGCTGTAGCTGGATGAAGTTCTATCAGTTAGGAGACCTATATATGTCCCAATTCTTATGTGAACATAGGTGAGTTTATTTACTTCTGTAATTTAACATTTAGACCACGCAATTATATACGGTGGTTTCTAAATCAATGTTATAGATATACCGCTCCCTCTCCCCACCCCGCCATCAAATATGCAATAACCCTTGGTTTTACTTCTTATTGTTGTTCTCGTCTTGTAGTTTTACGCCATATGTCTTATTATGAAAGTGTTATACATGACATAACAAACCCCTGTGGGGGTAACATGTCCATATTCAGACAGCGGAGGTAATTTTTCCTCAATTTCCTTTCGCGAGTCGAGTTCAAAAATGGGCGCCAATAATTTAAACACGGGTGACACTTGAAATGAAAGGAACCTTAACATAAATGTGCATTGGATTAACAATTCAAAATGACACCACAAATAGCGAGAATAACATTTTGTCTTTTGATTCCTACTATTGACTTAAAATCAGTAATACCATGTCCTGCTAAGCTATAAATATTTTATGGAGGCAGCTACTATAACATTGTGGGAATTTTTTAAAATACAAATGTGATAATGATCAAATATAGAAACGCACTCTTTAATTATTCAATGTATTCTTTGCTTACTTGTTGAGTGCATGTTTGTGTGTTTGTGTGTGTTTGTTTGTGTGTGTTTGTGTGTGTTTGTGTGTGTGTTTGTGTGTGTTTGTGTGTGTGTGTGTTTGTGTGTGTTTGTGTGTGTGTGTGTGTGTTTGTGTGTGTGTGTGTGTTTGTGTGTGTTTGAGAGAGAAAGATTGTTGCCTTTGCCTGATATCTTTATAGATCATCTGTATCATGCTCGTTTTCAGACACTTTCGTTATTTCATACGATCTCAATCGATCAATGTACATTGGTTTGTCTATATATGATTTTATGTGCGGTTTAAGCATAAATAAAAGCACGCTGCCAACCCCTCCCCCACAGGTCAGAAGGAGGTGTTGTTCGTTATGTGACCTCTACACATTTATTACCCTGTCCCATCAGAAACTACCAGAAAGCTCAGGCTAAGATATTACTAAAATAATAAATCAATAATAAGTCAATAATAAATCAATAATAAGTCAATAATAAATCAATAATAAATCAATAAATGATGAAATCTTTTTAAGTAAAAAAACGAAGTGCCTGGATGTTAATAAATCTGTATCCACTCCCTCGCTCGCTAGCTCACTAAATCACTCACTCACTCACACTCACTCCCTCACTCACACTCACTCACTCACTCACACTTACACTCACTCACTCACTCACTCACTCACTCACGAGAGAGAGAGAGAGAGAGAGAGAGAGAATATTTTAGATAAGTAAGTAGCAGTTATAAAAGTCTCAAGAGCAAACTCTGTCTCGTTTCATACAACCGTTTATGAATCGCTCGACTTTAAAATGTGATAGTTTGTTGGGGTGTATATCTAGGACACACCGTGCCTTTGTAGATCTATTAATCGACAGGTGTAGTAAAGACTGTAAAATTTGTTTCCCTCTTTTAAAGTTTAGTTTTGGGATACCGATTAGCTTTATATTATGCAGTACAGTGCGAAACTTCAGTGACAAAAATCATTTGGGTTCAAGGGAAATTTAACATAACGTCTCAAGTTTGAAATGTGTTACTTGTGGTGCAAGGAAAATGCAACATTAGTATGTCGCATGGTGTACAAGGGAAATATAACACCTTAATATTGGATGTACAAGTGCGATTTAACAGGAGGCCTCCATAGTAGTGAATAGGGGTAGTTTACGGACAATGGGAATTAGCATTAAAAACACCCTTGGGTCAGATTACGGACAATGGAAATTTAACATGGCGAAAAATCGTGGGTTAGATTACGGACAAGGGGAATTAACATGGCAAAAAATCGTGGGTCACTTTACGGACAAGGGGAATTTAACATGGCTATAAATCGTGGGTCACTCTACGGACAAGGGGAATTTAACATGGGATTTTTTAAAAAATTTTTTTTTTTAAAAAAAGTGTAGGCAATTCAAAGACTATCTCTTTTCGAGAAATATGGCTGGCCCTGAAAAGGGCCTTTGGGTTTTTCTTCTTCTTCTTCTAACTCCTCCACTTCTTCCACCAAGTCCTCACTTTTTCCATTATTCCTTTCTTCTTCTTCTTTTCCTCCTCTGTTATCCAGTCAGGATGGCCCATCTCTCTAAATTTCTGTTGGATCTTCATCCAGTTGTTATTCAATCTTTCAAACTCTAATTTCTTCTTCTTAATCTCTTCTTCCTTTCTCTCTTTGCTCCATTTTTCTTTTATCTTCATCACTTCTACTTTCATTACCTCTCTAATTAGTTCTTCTGCTTTTATCAACTGGTTACAACCCCACTTTACGTACCACCAGTCAGTCCAATAAAAGATATTTTCTAGGAAGCTCCTGACTTCTGTGATATGATCCAAGGCTTCCTTTAAAGTACCTACTCTCACGTAAGGTGGGTCAATGAATCCTCTGATTCTTTCTACTTCTTCCTCAATCATTCCCCCTATTTGATCTTTTGCTACTCCAAGATTCTTCACATTGTTCAGGCTACCTTCAAATCTTCCTTCCTTATTCAATCTTTCTACTACATAAGTTCCATCCATGATCCAAAAATAGCTATGTCTCAAATCGTTAAATAATTTTGTCACCTCCATCTTCTTTGTTTATTCCTATAATGGTTTGAACGACGAATATTGTGAGTTCTTATACGAAAAGCGCGGACGTGATGGAAAACATCCCCCAGACATAAAATTAATCTTACCTAGATCATGACCCAACAACGCGCTTACGTGAATGAAAACATCCCCCTACTTTCTCATTTCATATAATAAAACCCTAACTATACTCTTCACATACGCTAAGAAACCCATAATCTACTATTCACACTAACATACCTGAGCTCTTACAAACACAAACACACAAACACGCAAACACATACCCTCACATTTTTTGAAAAAGAGTTAGTGTTTATATTCACACTACTCTACCTACACACATTGGCAAATTAATAGTTATTTCTTTTCTAGAGTATTGGGTAGCCCTGAAAAGGGCTGTTTTTTTGAACTCCTGATGCACCTATCTAATGGTTGCACCTTCCTGGCCTGGCGCCGCACACGCATCTTCTTCCTCAGTCTTCTTTCACCTTTCTTCTGGGGAGCGCAGAGGGAGGATGATTCGCTTCAACACCCCAATCCTCTGTTTCGGGAATATTGAACGACATCCTCTCTTCTCTTTTCTTTTCCTCTTCTTCCCTCTCTCTTCTCTCCTCCTCTTCCTTCTTTACTCTTGCTTCTTCTACTATAGCCTCCGCTGATAGTTCGTTTACTATGCGCCTGGCATATTCCAGGTGCATCTGGAGTTCTAACAGTTTCACTATTCTGCTATTCATTCTTCTGGCTGTGTTGATCAATCAACAAGGGTAGCTAGACTGCCCAGCGAGTTTCAATTTATAGTGAAAGCGCGGACGTGATGGAAAACATCCCCCTAATAACATAAAATTCATCTTACCTAGATCATGAACAAAAAAATAAAACAACAACGCGCGGACCTAAAAGAAACACTCACTCACTTTTTTATGCTACCCATCACTATTTTAAAATGTTTTATAAATCACTTCAATAGACTATCCACATACTCAAAACAATCCAATCTAACTCCAAATATACACCTCTAACAGCCAAAAAACAAATATCATTTTAATCTACTATCCACACCAACCTACTTTATCACTTACAAACACACAAACACACAATCCTATACACAAACACATACCCTCACATTTTTTGAAAAAGAGTTAGTGTTTATTTTCACACTACTCTATCTTCACACATTGGCAAATCGATCGTTATTTCTTTTCTAGAGTATTGGGTAGCCCTGAAAAGGGCTGTTTTTTTGTTTGCTATGGCATTCTTTTTTAGTTTCTAAGAATGCGATGTCCTCTGAGGATAGACTTTCTGGCGATAGGTCTGCTTCTTCGGAAAGAGAAGAAGAATTCTTTGGTGTCAATACGACAATCGACAAAGCCTCTGTCAGCTTCAGGTTGTTGCTGTTGTTGCTGCTGTTGCTGCTGTTGCTGCTGTCTCTGAAGTCTGTACTTCTCTGTCCATTCTTCTTTTTCCCTGTTCATTTCTTCTCTGAAGAGCTCTTCTATCAGGTCTTCAGTGATTTTTAACATTCTCACATTCTCTATTTCTTCTGGCTTCGGTATCAGACTGTGTCTGACCCTATGCAAATTCACGTAGGCTTCGTTGAGCTTAGCTAGTTTGGAACACATCTTCTTAGGAGGATGAGTCGACAATGGATGGTTAGACTTGAAACAACCCCCGGTTCTTAAAGTCAAAGCGCGGACGTGAAGGAAAACATCCCCCACACGGTTTTCGAGTCGCAACGTTCAGTGAGTGTCATGAGAGGGATAGTAAGAAATGAAAGAGCATCAATCCAACATTCTTATAGCTAAACAAAAGACAAAGGCATTTTTTCCAAACACAACATTTTTTATTCAAAAATCACTTAACACTAAACAACAACATTTCTAACATTTTTAACAATAATCCAACACTATAACATCAAACATTTTTTTCTAATCACAAACATTTTTTTATCAATTCACAATCTACTTTAAAGAAGGTTGACAACGTTGTGAATGAAATTGTGATTTCCACTGTTGGAAATCATTAGGCCATTGATGGACACTACGTTTCCTAGCTTGAGACAAAAGATAAGCATAATGGTCACAAAACCATCTATCTACTTTCACATCATTTCTAGCAGAAGAACGAGGATCGAAATGAGTCACTAAATGTTCTAAGGAATAGCCCAGGCTGCGATGATGCAGAAAATACACACAGTACTGTCCACACACCAAGGAATCTGTGCCTTGTAATTTCACGTTATTGAATCGGGTGGTTTGAGCATTTCTTCTCATAAAGTCGATGATATCGTCTTCCAAGGGGGGCAATCCGTACGAATCGAAATATTCCACACATCCTTCTTGAGGAAAGTAGACGGCTACCCAGTGGGTTCCTGGGAGATGACTTTCGTCAGTGTTGATCACGTAAGCTTGATGGTCTTTAGGTTTGCGATGAGGGAGTTCATCTTTAGCACAGACGACGGGATTCCAAGAAGCCGTATACGAACTGTGGTTCAAAAGGTAATAAAGTTCCCAGGTATCCATTGTTTTGTGTTTTTTTCTTCTTCTTCACAGGTAATAATAAGTCGTCAATTCGATCCTGACTTTTTGCTTGAAAATGTCTGACGAATAAACGGTTATTCGTTCTGTTTCCTCACTCTGATTCAGGAGAGCTTCGATACGATGGATCTCTTGAGTGGTTAATGGTGGACAAGAATGTTCACGCAAGTCTTTATACCACTGGTGCAACACGTTTTTGTTTGAGATGAGACTCCAAGCTTCGTCCAGATACTCGTCCAATTTTTCTTCTTGACTTAACATTAGGCATTTATCGTGTTGAATTTGACTGGGATGATCGTTTTGACATCCATAACAATTTTTCTTGATCAATTCCGTCATTTTGTCGACCAAGTGTTTGGCAAAACAGGAGACTAAATGAGCTTCTTGTTCTGGCCATCTCGACTTCATCATGACAATTTCTTCGTCTTTGTCTTGGGATTCTCCTTCCACGGTCTCCTCACATTCCATGTCCAAAGTTTCTTCACTAGGTAAAGAGGGATAACAGTCTTCCATGGCTTCTAGTAATCTAGAATGACTTCTCTCAAACTGTTGATTTCTATGGTATTATCGAATTCTGCATACAGGATGACGTTTAACGTTGGATCAGCAGGGTCTCGATTTGCAAACTGAATTTCCACACGAATCTGGCCAGATTTTATAGGGTGGAAATGTCCCTCGTCGCTGCCTTGGTCTGGAGTGAAATCGAAAGCCCACAAAGCGTAGCCTCCTGCATAATCCTCGTACGTAATACCGTGACTGGTATTGGTTCCTAACTGTCCGGTGGCTTCGTACAGGGACAAGTACGATCTCAAGTAATTGTTCTGGGCAAAGTTAGGCTCAAAGGGTCGTGTACACAAGGTCTTGCCGTCTCGACTGACTTCGATTTTGGACACGCTAGAGTGTCGAAACTCAAAAGGATTTTCGTTGTGAAGTCCATTGAAAGCTGAATTCCTGACGATACCAACGATCAAACGCTTGGGTAACTGTCCTTGGAACAGATTATCTTCGATCATGGATCGCTGTCCAACAGGAATGGTGAACGTTTTCACTTCCACACGTCGTATGGGATACTTGGCGGTCGTTCTGCTCAACGTCTGACTGATGTCGTTTCCCACTTTAGGTAACACTTCCACACGGCGTACGTAAAGTCTGGCTTCTTGGATAACAGTTTTGTATTCGTTGGCATGGGCCATCAAATGGAAAGCGGCAGTGCTACGATTCAGTCTCAGGCGAATATCAACTCCGTTCAGTAAATACTTTTCTTGTAACCACATGTCCAAATGCAAACGATCCATCAGTTCTAAACTACGTCCTTGCAGAATTTTAGTTCTACGTGTGTTAAACCCCACATTGTGAGGATTGTCATCTTCTGTCAGGGCTGTGTCGCTAAACGTGCCTGCACCTGCCGTGTCAGGTTTCCATACCACGCAAGCATCCAGATGAGTATTCTTGGCTTCTTTTCCGTACGTCAAGAGATTTTCCAAGTAGGCACGATATGGGTAAGTATCCATGCTGCTGCTGACCAGTTTGTTATTCAAGTACAAGTCCACTTCGCTGAACAAGGAATGCATGAAATTGTTGACGGGCGCTACCCTATCATTGGCTCCAGGATTGGTGTTGTCAGTTTTGATCACTTTGACTTTCAAATACAGGTAACTGCTATTCAGATCGATGTAATCTTCGGGTTGTCCTTTGATTTCGAACTCGATGGGAGCGGAATCCGTCAAAGAGGAGACGGGATGAAATTCCACCCACTGGGATTCTTGCATCGTCATCATGGTGGGGGGCATGGCAAACATATCCAGTTCCGTCTTGGAACAAGCACATGACTCTCGGTGCATCATTTTTTTCTGTGTCTCAATAATCGAAAACGTCTAAGTCTCGAAGGGTTCTTCTTTTCTTGGCTTTTCTAGCTTGAAGTCTGGTGAAAGGGTGTTTTCTTCGTCGTCTCTTTCTGCCTTGTCCTTGCTGAATGCCTGACTCGGTAGCGTGCAGGGCATTTATAGGTGTGTCTCGTCGGCCTAAAATGTCTTTACCCGTTTGCAGCAGGACATTTTTGCCTGCCCTCATGAAGGCTTCTTTAGGGTTTTGTTTGTCGATGATGACATTTTGGAGAAATTCTTTGCCTTGCGTCAGTGCCGCATCTTTCAAGGCGTGCAATCCGCGTGTCACCATCGGTTTCAACACTGGGGCCACCGAACGAAAGGCCGATTTTAACATGTCTCCTAAACCGTGTCCTCGCTGTCGTGCAACCCCTTGGTACACTGGATACATGACTTACTTACGAATCGTGAGAGAACCGTTTTCGAAAATGGAGTTTCACCGTGACTTTTCCTTTGGTAAATGGAATATTTTGTCCCAGATCTCCTTTTATAGTAATGTTGACCGTGTCCAAATACGACTTGCTGACTGGCAAATAGTGAGGATGGACAAATTCGCGGTGGACGTGGTAAGTGTTTCCACCTTCCTCGTCAGCGTTCGCGGCAGAATCCACTTTGAAAGGAATGACACGCAGTAACGGTACGGAGGTGTGTCCCACCACGTTATACTCCACCACATCGGAGTACACGAACATCAAATTCAGTCCTTGGTTCAGTTCTACTGGGGTACGAAATAACTTGCTAAAAGACTCGTTGTCGTAAACGATGGGTAATTCGTTGTTCTTGAGTATGCTCATTCTCAGGTTCATGTCTCCGCCCAACATGTCAAACAATTCAGGACAAAATAAAATGGACATGATTTTACTCCGCTCAAATTTCATCGAGAAGCGACGAGCTACTTTGTGGTACTCCATGGTGACATTTTTGTTGACATGCTCCAAAGCTTTCCCAAACACGCCATTAAACTTGGCAGCTATGATGTTGACCAAATGTTGACCACTGAAATAATAACCTGGGGGAATGAAAAAGTGGTAGGTCCACTTTTGAGTTTTCTCATTATAGGTTTTATTGTCATATATGACTTTCTTATTCAACTCCTGTTGCAATGACTCGTCATGAACTTCCACATGAAAAAAATTGTGATTGGGAAGGACATTGAGGACTTGGGTCGGGTGAATGATTTCCACTAAAGCCACTTCCCAATGGGCTTCGTGATCTAAGGGGATGGCCTGAGGTAATTTGGCCGTGTAACAGCACAACGTGTTGTGGGGAAACACCTCCATGGAACTGTCACTGGGTAAGGTTAAGTAAAATTGGTTTTGGTGACTCATAATTCCAGAGTTCTGTGGCTGTCCGAGGGGTTAGTGGACGTCAGAGGCGTGTCTCCGCCCAAAATGGGGTTCTGGTTGTGGTTGGAGTGGTGACTGGCACTGGCACTGGACACAAGGTTCCAGTGGTTCCCGTTCGAGGTGAATTTCAGGGAGGGGTTAGGAAGCAGGTAACCGATGCAACTGCTCAATAAAATGGTCCACAATTGTTTGTCTCCTTGTTGGAAACTCAAATTGGCGATGGCTGCCCCAATGACACAATACACCACGAAGATTTGGCAGAAAAAGACGATTTGCGTTTTAGGCACACGTTCTCCACACCACACCCACAAGGGTTGTTTTTGTAAATCTTGCACAGAAGAACTAGGGGAAGAAGGAGTGGTCGACGTAGCTGCGTCTGCTGTGTGAAAGGGCATGATGGTCACTTCTTCTTTTTATAGTCGATGACTTGCGAAGCGTCTATCCAAGAATCGAAACTGGGTGGATATCCTTTCCAACGTACTTTGACTTCTTTGACACGTCGTTTGCCCACTTTACGGGTTCTGCGTTCGAGAATGCTTTCGATGTCGTACACGTCGTCTTCTTTTTTGGTGACACGTTGTAACTCGGGCAAATAAAACGTTCCTTTGAGTACTTCTCCGTTCATGTCTTCCAATTTATAGACGGTAGGATGACGGCCATGCACTCGTCCAGTGACGCGAAACAATTCGGTCGTCCAGTTAGGTAAGTAACCTTTGTCGAAAGTGCGTTTGGTTTTGCCAATGCGCACCCAATCTCCTACGGCCAACTCTCCACTTTTCTTGGGGACAGCCCTCGTCGGGGACGTACCAAACAGGCGCTCAAACACCAACACTTCGTTGTCGGGAGTCACGTCTTGCGGGGCACGTCCGATGCTTCGATGGTAAGATTGGTTGTACGCTTGCACCAGGTGCGGTAAGATGTCGATGTACTTCAGAGTGTGGTGATGCGTAAAATATTTCCACATGCGTTCTTTCAAAGTGCGTTGAAAACGTTCCACGATGCTGGCTTTGGTTTCGGGATTCTCGGTGGTAAAAAAATGAATGTCACGTTTCTTTAATTCTTTTTGGAAAGCTTGGTTCAGAAATTCGGTGCCTTTGTCCGTTTGCCATCGAAGAGGGTGACGACCGCTTTGTTTCAACACCCGTTGCAGGGCTCGCACTAACTCGCTGCTGGATTTGGAAGTCAAGGGCACGACCCAGGCAAATTTGGAAAAGACGTCGATGACACAAAACAAATATTTGTAGCCGCGATTGTAGCTGGCCAAATGAGAGACATCAGCTAAATCGGCTTGCCATTGATGATCGATGCCTTCCACTAGGGTGCGACTTCTGGCAAACTTGCGTCGAATGGGTTTGTGTAAAGTGTAGGTAGCTTGTTCTTGTAACCATTGTTGCACTTGAGGTAAACGGAGACTTTTCAGTCGAGTTTTGGCAGTACGATACAATTTTTGAACTCCTGCGTAACCTGCAGGATGTGAGGGATCGTAGTAAATGCTGGCTAAGACTTTTTCCATTTTTTGTGTGTTAATAAGTCACCCACTCTTCGGTGATGCTACTTTGGGTGGGTCGAAAGGGTGGTTTAGAAACGGATTTACGTGTCCGATGGGCTACGGGAGTAGAAGTCGAAGGTAGTGGTGGTGGTGGTGGTGGCAATGGAATGGCTTTGGTCTTCTTTTCTTTTTTCGCTTCTGGTTTCCCTTCTTTCTTTTTCACTTCTGTCGAAGGAGGCGTGGACATCATCTTTTTAACCCAAGCTTTCATTTCTTCTCGTTGGGGTGTAGGGGACGGGGTCAATAAGGATGCTGCAATCTTACTCGAAATGGGAGGTGCTGACGGTGTTTGAAACACTTCGCGCATCTCTTCTTCCTCAGGTCTTTGTGGGGTAGCATCTCTGGTGACCCTTGGGGATGGTAGTGGTGGTAATGATGATGATGGTGCTGGACTTTTCATCAAGGTCTTAAAATCTTTTAGAGTGGGTAAAGCTGTTTCGTCTAAAGCTTTCTGGTGAAAGAGTTGCAGTCGTTGCAAGAGTTGACCGTACTTTTGCGATTTTTCTGTTTCGGACAAATCTTGGCGATCCATCAAGGATTGCAATTCGTGTTGTAACTGGGACATCTCGCTCAAATTGGGATTGGGAGGTAAATGCGGGGTGCGTTGTTCTTGCCACCGATGGTATTCCATCCATCGTTTGTAAGGCACTAAAGCTAGTTTACGTCCTTCCATGGGTTGTCAGGGGTCGATTCTGAGATCTTGGGACTTCCGAGGACCTTTTTATCTTGCTCCCACCAGTCCTCCCAACATGGTTCCCAAGACTCCTTTCAGTATGGGGCCTAACAAGAGAGGTAAAATGCCTCCACGTTGGACCAACATCTTGTTTTTTTGACGAATGGGAATTTTCTTTTGAACCATTTTCCGAAGAACGTGACGATGTTTGCCTAAGCATTGTTTCTGGTGTTTGGACAAAGGGATCGTGCCTTTCAAAACGTTCAAACAACATTCGCACACGGTATCGATGACCTCTTTGGAGGCCGTTTGAATGAGTTTTTTTCGTAGGGGTGGAGAAGCTTTGGACAGGACAGATAACAGGTCCCCATGTTTGGCTAAACGTGGTGGCAGTCCTTTCATGGACTTTGATTTTGGGAGAAGGTACTTTGTGAGCAGCAGCCACTGCCGCTAAATGGGAAGGTCCTGCCACTGGGGAAGTTCTTTTGGGGGTCATCAACGGAGAAGTTCTTGGTGTGATCAACGTCTCCAAGTACTCTTCAGTTCCTGGTGACATCAACGGAGAAGTGGACAAACGTGAGGCTGCCGGAGACGCAGTCACCGCTGTGGCAGGTCGTGGTTTGCGAGTGTAAGGTTGCGTCCTGGCCGAAGTGCCTCTCTTGCGACTAGTTTTCTTCTTCTGTGGACTTTTCTTTTTCTGAGGACTTTTTCTCTGTTTCTTTTTCTGGGGGCTTCTTTTCTTTTTCCGGGGTGGTGGTGTCTGGTAAGAGGAGGGTCCCGCCACTGGAGAAGTTCTTCTCTTTGGGGACCTGGTCTTTTTCTTCTTGGGGCTTCGTTGAACTTTTGTCTTAGGGATAACTTTGGGGGCATTAGGATCCCATCTTAAGAGTGAGCGAATGATGACCCCTCCTAGAGTACCGCTCCCTCCAGGTTTCAAAATGATTTGTTTTTTGGTTTGAGTGTCGATGCGGGGATCGGCCAGTTGGACCAAAGCGACTTTGTTTCGATCGAAAAAGCGTTTGGTTTGATGAGGAATCTGAATGATTCCTTGGAGTAATTGACGTGCCGTCACCGTGAACCATCGTAAGACTTCTTTGAGACTAGCTTCTAAGACACGAGCTCGTGTTTGTGGATCTTTTTCTCGACTGATGCCATACAAGGCACGAATCAATTTGACGGGAAGATGCGACTGAAGGGACGTCATGTTCACACTGTGTGAGACAGACGAAAAAGGGTCTGAGGTTTTTATAGATTTTTTTCATGGGAGGAGTGAAATGAAGTCGAGGACGGAGACGTGTACAGGACAGGCCCTCCGTCTTGGCACCAGTGGTGAAACAAGTGGGTACGAAATCGCAAATCCTCGGGGGTCGTAGGTTTCAAATCGACGAGTAAATAGGCGTGTGGCGTTTGAGTGGCATCGTCGTACGCCTGAGTCAGCCAAGGCGTTCCTAACTGTTTGGCTAAGACTTGCACTTGCGATTTATCTCTAGGGCTTTTAAACAAGACCACGTAATGCGCATTGAGACTGATGGTGCGATGGGCTTTACTTTGTTGAAACAAATTTTGGGTGATGTAAACGACACTGGCATTACGGTGATGCCCTTTGCGCGTGAACCACAATTTAATTTCTTCTTCGTCTTCTCCTAACATGTCGTCGAAAATGACCAAATGGGTTAGACGGGAGTCAGAGACGATGCCGTCGTCTTCTTTAGGAATGCCTTCCACAAACACGATGGAATCGCCTTGACTTTCTCGCAAGAGGCTGTACGCCGATTGCCACTCTTTGTAACACCACACGATCCGTTGAGGGGGCCGATCGATCAAATGATGTTTATGTTCGATCAAACGTTTGACGAATTCGGTTTTG
The DNA here is from genome assembly GCA_028554795.2 of Sinohyriopsis cumingii. NCBI lineage: Eukaryota > Metazoa > Mollusca > Bivalvia > Unionida > Unionidae > Sinohyriopsis > Sinohyriopsis cumingii. The sequence continues at coordinate 134,535,778 of CM068828.1, forward strand.
CCTGAACCGCTAGGTCCAGCAATGAGCATGTTAAAGGGATGGCGAAGATACAAAGCCTCCCAACTGGCACGATCTAAGTGTTCGTCGATGACTTTGACAGTAGAGGAAGAGGGAGCAGAGACAGCAGAGGTAGCCATGGTGTGAGAAATGTCACTTGTGACACGAAAAACAAACAAGACAAGAGTTTATATACTTTTTTTCAGAACACGTTTATTGAATGTTTCAAATATGAACACGAAAGACAAAAATGCATACAACCCAAATAGTGATGTACAGGAATAAAAAACACATCAAAACAATCAAAGTGGAATATAAACAAGTGTCTGTACAACATGTTTTGGGTAACGAAGATGTCCTAGGGACAGTGTGTAATGTTCTTACAGTCTCTACATGAGGTATTGTCACACAAGTGTCCTCCCGGAATGACCTTTCAGGCCTGTCCATGACAGTCCTGTCCTGAAGCGAGTGGTTGTTCTCGGTGACGGGTTCTTCTGGCACCGTCACTAACACAGGTTGAAAAGTAACTTTTTTCCTTGAACAACTCTTGTGCATACTGGGCCACTTCTTGGGTCCAAGCTTCAAAACCCCCTTTTTTCCAATCACGAACATCTGTCCAATGGGGATGTAAGTCACAAGCTACACACACATCGTCATACACGTCTTGGGTAGCTAAAAGTTGACGAATCTTTTTTTCCTGTTGAGGTCGAGAAGTATCCAGATGAAAACGCAAGGCTTTGAGCAAAAGGAGTTTTTCGTGACCATTTAAGGCCATGGAGGTGGTAAGTACAGATCGTAAAGAGTCCACAAAGAATCGGCTGGTAAACGAAATCCCAGAAAACAAGTCACTAAGACACACACCACTTGTCGTCCCAAATTGAATGGATACAGTTCTTGTAATAATCGATGGTAATGATCCACGGTTTGAATATGGTCATTGAGTTCCTTCCACGGAATCTGTTGAATATGTGACATAATCCGTGGCATGGCAACTTGATTTTATAGTGTCTTTGTTTCGGAAGCAATAAAGGTAATTTCTAACCAAACACGTTCGTTCTCCAGTAGGGAATTTAAATGTTACATACTGTAACTGAAACGCCAGAGTTTGTCTAGATGTTTCGTCTTTTTCTAAGCAGATTCCATGTAACAAATGTTGGTAATCCTTTAACTCGTCTTCCTCAATACGTTGCAGTAAGTGAATCTCCAAGTAACCAAAATTACGAACGTCTAGCCCATCATCATTCATATACTGAAAGTATTCAACAAGGTCTGACCAGTGAAAAAATTTCTGACGAATCAGTCCTCTTATACCATTCAGGTACCAGTGGTTAAAGATCTGGTGACGTAACGGATGCAATTGTTCTTTACGTTTCACTTGTATTTTCACCAACTCTCGATAAATCCTTTCTCTCAACTCCTCAGGCAAGCCCAAAATGTTCTCTTGTAAAGTATCCATAAGTATATACACTGTTTTTGGAATCGCTGGGTGGTGTCCAATAGCCTCGTTTAACTTTGTGCCTAATGTAATATCCACTCATAATCAGTCTTCTTGTACTTTGGAACAGAGCATAATTTAAAAACGGTTCAATCACTTCGAGTTTGCGTTTCACTTGTATTTTGATCAGTTCTCGGTAAATGCGTTCTCTCAACTCCACAGGCAAAGCACGAATGTTCTCTAGCAAAGTATCCATGAACAGCTCAATCCGTACAATTCACAATCTTCTCCTAGAGCAAAAGTAATCCACATAGTAAGTAATTTCTGACCACTGCCATTCAGGGTAACGTCCAAGAATCTCACTGAACTCTTTTGATGTAAAAGGTCTAGAGTGATATAATAGGACGAATGCACACTTGATCCAAAGAAATCTAACACACTGGTTGACTTTTTTCACTTTCCTCTTGTGAATTTCACGGCACAAAAGTTCTACAGTGACCCATTGAGAGTTCACTCTGGCAAGTCCTTGCCAAACTTCCTTGTAAATCTTCTCTTGCAGTTCTTTAGGTAATGATTCAATATCGTTTTTGAAATCAAGTTTAAATACTGGTCTCGGTGATGTCCAACATTTGACTCCTAGCCAATCTGGTTTCTTCGTCAACGACATGGTAAGTTACTTCAATGTCTCGGTCCCACTAAGGGTAAGTAATGACAATTCGGTGACCATCGAGCATGTTCTACGTAGGCTGAATCTTGCGGTTCCCAGTGGTGAAGTGACACACCGCAACTGAAGCACTTGACTTTATCTCCTTCGCCCAAGTAGAAAAATCCGGCTCTGGCTAATTCTTCGGGGGTCGGTCCTCCCAGATACTTAGGCCATTTTCCTTTGAACGATTGAAGACGATTTTCAAAGTCGCAGTATTCCGACAAACGCACAGGAAACGAATATTCGTTTTTCACAGGTTCGTTTCGATGAGGGTTGGGTGACAGGAACAGGAGTTTGCTCAGGGCTGGATGACATCCGTAGGGGGGTAGACGTGAAGGTGAACATTCCCCTTTAAACCCGGTAAAATGTCTAAGAGGACGAGCGGCATCGCTTTCGCATCCCTCAGGTTTGACACGCACAGCATCACTTTCCATGACAGGGGCAGTGAGAACAAAGTTCCCATGATGCTTTACGGCATCGCTCAGGTCACAACGTGCAGCATCGTACCCATCGCAAGGCTCACAATCGCACTCGTCTGCAAACTCCGTTACGCAATTACAATGGTAACCACATGGACAATCGCAGTTTCCTTCCGGACATTTTCCGTCGCAATGCATGGGTCTTATCCATCCAATATTAGTCACACTAGAGGAAGATACAACTTTTTTACAATCCCCAAACTGGAACGATGTCTCTTTCAAAGTATTCATCTTGTTCGCTTGGTCTTGGTAGTCACAATGAACTATCGATCTTGCCTAGGGTTCCTTTTTATATACAGACCAATACCGACGTGACCGTACGGTAAGGTGAAATGATTGGGAAGTCGAACTCGCTTCTGGTATACAATTTGATAGACTTTTTCCAAGGGTCGACTGACGATGTGGTGAGTGGGTAAACGTACAATCTTGTTCGGTTGATAGGTGGTCACTTTAAAGTTTCCATCCTCTCCCGATTGCAAGGCTTCTTTCAATACCCCAAAGTTGACCACTCGACTGGTACGATAATTCAGAGTCAGTCCTTTCACTTTGCACGTCGTGTGCACTTCTCCTTGTTTGTCCCGGTATTCGTAGCCGTAATTTTTGGGACCGCCACTGACGAAACTTAGAATCTTGTCGTCGGGATGCTCGTCTGTCCAGGCTCCTAAACGGTCTCCTTCGATGTCAGGGTGATGTTGAATCGGGTGATGGATGTAAATGCAGCTGTCCGTGTCAAAGTACAGGACGCGTTCCCCTAAAAGTTCTAAAGCTTCGTACAATTTTAAGCGAGCATGGGCTGTCACGTAAGCCGCAATGATGACGTTTCCAAAAGGGTCGTCTTGTACAAAGTCCAGATCTTCTTCGTAATTGACCAAGATCAAATTCTCTCGAACGACGTCCACGTGTTTCATGTATTTGGTTTTGTCGTGAATCATCTGGAAGTAGCGGGAAGGTTCTGTCAAATATTCCGTCTTGGGTAAACACGGTCGTTGTGCCATTTTACCCCACAAGCAATTTAACATCACTTTGGCAAACGATCGGCTGCCTTCGTTTTTCTCGATGTGGTCTAAAGTGATGCCTTCTTGTGCGTAGTATTTCTCTTTGAATTGTATTTGGTCTTCGGGAGTGTGACACCAGGAAGGATAGCCGCTGGCTTCTTGCTTCAGTTTCAAAAAGGCATCCACGTAGTCGGCGAAAATGCCTTTCTGACTGGGGTCACCCTTGCGGTATTGTTGTGTCTTGGGAAAGTGGCAAATTTCGTACACTTCTAACAGTTGGTATCCCATGTCCAAAGCTTTGAACAATTCTACGCTGACCCAGGTTCCCGTCAAGGCCCGTTCTTCCTGGCTGTGCTGACAAGCTTGGTCTTGGTTGCACGTTTCGGCACAAGTACGGCACAAGGGAAACATCAGTTTGCCTTGACAATGGTGAGGTAAGACGGGATGGTATAGGTTCGTGGGAGGCAAAACTTTACACTTGATCAAGCCTTCGTACTGTCGAATATTTTTCAGGTCGATGTGTTCCGTCAGCAATTGTGGGTGCCCTACGGGAAAACGACAATATTTGCACACGTAGGGATACAGCGAACACACGTCCAAGTATTTGATTTCTTCTCCTTTCTCTTCGTCGGCTTGGTACAGCAAACAAGTGGCATTGGTCCTTCCTCCGTACAAACTATCCCTCGGGTTCAGCGGGTCCATGAACTGGTAACTTTCCACGGCACGTTTAAACTCGGGATCGGTTTTCATACGGTGATCGTACTCGTGTTCCCACATTTCCACCACTTGGTATCCTTGCTGTTCTAACTTTAGGCGTCGCTGACAAGTGTCCTGGTACAAGTCTTCCATGGTTCGTTGCAAAAACTGATTTTTAGTGCCACGGTCAGGGTAACAGACGGGACATCCGTGAAATAAGCAACCGTTAAACTCGTACACGATCTTGGGGTTTTCTAAGTCCCAGCCATCGACCGAATACGTTCCGATGGTCTTTTCGCCCCCTCCGTTGCGGGCATGCTGAATCCACTTGTCTTCCTTGTCGCACAAGTAATGTAACCAGCGTAAGGCTTTGACCGAGTATTGACGTTTGACAAAGTGGGTCGTTTGAGGGCTGATGACAGCCACGGTGTTTTCAGGCATGAATCGTTGTCGATACACTAAGGAACACGCTTTGGCAATGGTGCAAGCTTCTTTCAAAGGATCGACCCCTCCGTGTTCCATGAACAGTTCTCGAAATTTTCCACAGCAACGCCGTAAAATGTCCACGTCGGAACGACAATACTTTAGCATTTCTTCCTGAAAGTCGAAAGGGTCCGAGGCGTGAGCCTGGTACCAAGCGTAGAAAGCTTCTCGTTGTTCGGTACGCATGTTGTCGGGGTCGTAATAGTGAGCCTCTGGTAAATGGGGTAGAACGACGTGTTGATTGGCTTCCGTATTGAAAAAGTGTGGAAAGTACCCTTTAGCCATTTCTGTCATTCCAAACGTTTTAGGCATTCGACTCAAAGGCATGGCCAAATAGCTCATCGAATCTTTAAACTGTACTTGTCCCACTTGCATGAAAATGATTTTGGCTCCGTTCAAAGTGACTTTAGGACGTTCGGTGCCTTGTTCCGTATAGTATCTGAGAAGAAACTGTCCATCGTATCCGGAGAAATTGTGAGCCATCACCGTGGCATGACGATGACAATCTCCGTAACGTTCGATGTCCTCTTGGCTCCACGTCTTGTCGACGGGGTCTAAGACCCATTGGGCAAAATTGGCTAACGTGTTCGGTCCCCGAAAGATTTTTTCACGCCCTCCGGGAATCTTGCTGCAGTGAGGGCAATGACTGAAGATAGGTTCTTGAATGCACTTCTCGCACGCTCGATGAGCCACGCAGAAATTAGGAATGTGAATGCCGGTCTCTTGCATGCATTCGAAATCGAAAAAGATGAAATTGCCTTTCTTCTTGTGACCGTCCTCTTTCTCTGGTGGGGGTTGGTATTTTTGCACGTAACATTGGTGTTCCAAGTCCACGATGTGGTGACAAATGTGACATTTTTTCTTTCCTCGACATACGTGTGCCTTGGCAGCATTGGTACATATGACTTGTTCACACGTAGGGCACAATCTCAGGAGTTGACAAGCACATTTCTTCTGTGAACCTTGCGTTTTCAGATGTTGTTGGTAACAGGTAGGGCTGACAAACGTGCGCAGACAAGTGGAACAAGGCACTGGTTCTTCGCTCAGACAGGGTGAAGAGACCAAACATCCTGAGCATTTCGATCCACAATGCTTGTGTTGCTCTCGATTGTTATAACCATGGTCACATTTCTCACAGTAATAACTGTATCCCAGGAATCCAGTGATAGTGGTAATCGTATCGAAATGGTCATCGTGATAATAGACATGAATGTATTTTCCATCCTTAAAGTCTTGCCCTCGAAACAATAGAGGTCCGCGCACTTCTTGAGGGTGCACTTTCAAGGTGTATCGTGGAGCTAGGACATCTTGCAATTTTTGCATCTCAGGAATGCCACAGGGTGTGTCTTTGGACAGTCCGGCTTGTTGTAACAGGAGTTCTGCTTCATTTCGTTGTTTGGCTCGGTCGGAACGTTGAATAGTGTCCCAGGTTCTTTTCCATTCTACCGTGTCGTTCTTGTTGGCATAGGTTCGTCCCACCACGATGGCACGGGCTAAGCACATCTGGTCATGAGGGTTGTCAATTCGGACGAGACTCTTTTTGGTGTTGCGAAGGTCGTCCACCAATAACATCTTTTTGTGTCCTGTCCCTTGAGGAGGAGAGACGTGGGTCATGTCCAGTGTGGCTTTACCATCGGTGATGTCAAACTGATCATTAGATTGTTGTACGTGTTGAATCTTGTCCATGACTTTGGAAGCAGTCAATTCTGCAGGGGTGCTAAACTCGATCCAAACAGGGGATTTCAAACCGTCGTGTTGTATGGAAAGTCTCAAGCGATCGTCTTCTTTGGGTTGACATTGTCGCTTGAGTGAGGTGAGCAAAGAATCCCACACCTCGGTGATGAACACTTCTGCTTTCTCTAACGGTACTTCAGCCTTGAAATCTTTAAACTTCACCGTGTATTTGTAAGCCGTGGTTCTAAATTTTCTAGAGGAGCGCTTTTCCGTCTCTCGAATGGAATAGTACTTTTCAGGGTTGACAAAGGGTGGTGGACTTGGTTTAGAGGGTTTGGATTCTGGTTCACTCATGTCCTCTTCAAAATCACTGGCATGAATTTGTGCCAAGATTTCAGCCTGAGTACGAGGCGATAGATCACGTTTCTGCCTCTTACTTCTTTCTTCTTCTTTCTTCTCGAATGAATGGGATCGTTTCATCTTGAAAGCAAAAAGTCAAATGACTCAAGTTCAAGCACCATAAGCTACTTTATAGTCATAGCAGACCAGTGTATATAAAAGGGTGTGTGTCTTGTCCTTTCACTATTCATTTCACTCTCAAGCCGAGCACAACGATGGAAGAGACTAACCAGATGGAACGTTTCGTCAGAGCTTTGCGAGGGGTCATTAGAAAATTCTCTTCAGACCAGCCTACGGACTACTCTCCTTCCTTTAGAGATAAAAGTCAAGATACTTGCTATATCTGTCAGAAGAAAGGGCATTGGTCTTCAGAGTGTCCAGACCGTGAAAAAAGAACAAAAACAGGGACTAAAAAAGACAAAAGTCAAGATACCTGTTATTATTGTCAAGAAAAAGGACATTGGTCTCCAGATTGCCCAAAAAAGAAAAAGGAGGAGTCAGAAGAAAAGAAGGATTCTTCAGAAGAAGAGAGGGATTCTTTAGAGGAAGAAGAGGAAGAAAAAAGACAATTCTATTTACAAGAGGCAAAGAAACAGGAGAAACAGGAGAAGAAGAAAAGAAGAAGGGAAGAAAATGAGGAAAAGACGGTGAAGAAATTAAAAAAACAGAGAGAGTAAACAAGGAGAAAGAAGAAGTCAATGAACTTTTTATTAAAGTGTTGTGAATTGTCAATTGGATTGTAAAAAAATGGAGAAGAGAATAAATGAATGATATAAGGTAAGTGTCTTTGAGTTGTGATTTTAAAATAAGAACGTACACTCACGCACTCATACACAGACACGTACTATAAGGGTAAAATGGGTGGGGTTTATTTTTTTTTGAGTTATTGGCAAATTGAAATTGTATTTCTTTTCGAGAAATGTGGGTGGCCCTGAAAAGGGCCTTTTTTCTTCATGGTGAAAGGGTGAGTTTAAGCAATCAACTTTAACTGCCTTATGCCTTTGCCACGGCCAAGGCCTACTTCTGGACTGCGTAATGTTGATAATGATTGGGTTGAAATCACTAAGGGTGGTACGGTAGGCTTAGTCACAGGGTTGACGTGTTTAGCTCGGGAAGGTCGTATTCTCTTCGGTCGTGATAAAGAAGTCTGATACATTTGTTTCAGACTTCTTAACTCCGCTAAAATGTCCAACAGTACCGTGACCGTTTGATTTTCACCCTCTTGTTTCTTTGCTGCTACTTCTTGCTGTTGCTGCTGTTGTTTTTTTCTTACCTCTTCTTCTTGTTGCTGTTGCTGTAGGAGAAAAGCCTGTTCCGCTTCCTTTTGTCGTTGTATAAATTTCTCCAATTCTTCTTTTTGTCTCTGTCTAAAATTTTCCACTTGCGGTAATGAAGAAGGTAACGAAGGTTCCGGAACAAATTCTTGCGAGGAGAGAAAATCAACAAAATCCCAATTCACCTCTTCTGAAAGTAAGTCCGAGTTCCCTTGGGCAGTCTCCCCTGCTTGTGCACCCCAATGGATCGTTTTCTGAGTTTCCGTCATGTTGAATCACTGTCGCATAGATTGACTGCACACAAGCGCTAGCGAATCTATATAGACTACGTGACGTCACAGACTGCTCTCTTCGGATTGGATGCGGGCTGACTGAATTCTGTAACGCGTGTTCGGATTGGTGAATGAACTCAATCCGTTTCAATCCTTCCTGTCCCTATAAATAAGCGCCGTTCACTGCATTGATTCACCTATTCTCGGAGCCTCAACATGTGGACCGACGTTGAATCTTCAACCCTTGTGTCTTCCATGATGTTCAGGACGGACATGCTCATGTATGTCCGATCCAAGTGGACCGTTGTCCACAGGACCAACAGCAGCCTGTGGATAAGAAGAGTCTATACAGAGAGACAAGGTTGCCTCAAGAGGACTCTGATGTATGGCCCTGCTGTAAGACGAAGTTTGAGGAAAAGAAGATGTCGCAAATGCCCTTTATGTTAAGGGCATATTAACATAAACCAAAGGCCCTTTTCAGGGCCAGCCATATTTCTCGAAAAGAGATAGTCTTTGAATTGCCTACACTTTTTTTTAAAAAAAAATTTTTAAAAAAAAATCCCATGTTAAATTCCCCTTGTCCGTAGAGTGACCCACGATTTATAGCCATGTTAAATTCCCCTTGTCCGTAAAGTGACCCACGATTTTTTGCCATGTTAATTCCCCTTGTCCGTAATCTAACCCACGATTTTTCGCCATGTTAAATTTCCATTGTCCGTAATCTGACCCAAGGGTGTTTTTAATGCTAATTCCCATTGTCCGTAAACTACCCCTATTCACTACTCTCCATGTTACAAAAAGTTGCAGGGGCAAGTAAAAGATAATTTATAAAATGTTCATATATGTAGCATGACGTTTCAGATTGTTACCTTCACATTTTTCTTTCTGTTGGCTGCAAACATGTCACTATGGGTACATGGGGAAAGGTACTGTTCAAATTGTCCATTGTATTAATATTTCGGGCCACGGGTCAGAGAAGAGAGTAAGGTAATACCGTACAGAACACATATATGCTGAATAGCTCATACACCTACTGACCAGTACACGTATATACTTTCCATCACCCACACCTACAGACCAATACAGGGTTCAATTGTCCAGCTTTCGTAACTGACCAGTACCTACATCAGCTGAGGAGTACATACACTGACTCATCATCACCCACATCCCTTGACCAAAAACATCGTCCTACTGACCATTACAGTCTTACTGAGCAGCTCCCACATATTAAGTAACACCAACGCATACTAACCGATACACAGACTTGCTGATCAGCACACACACACACACACACACACACACACACACACACACCAACATATGTGCAAGCATCTGATGCAAAGTTAGGATCTAAAGATGTGAGGATTAGCACTGAATGTTTAGACAATCACTCACCCCTTGTACTATCCAAACATAGTCAGAAAATTGCCTTGGAGAAAATGATGTCTAATGGCTGCAAGAATATATCTGAAATTTATATCTAAGAATTACCTACAGATTATAATATGTTGGTGGTGTCACTAAATGTGCAATTATTATGCTGATATTATAAATAGACACAATGTAGAACGAAAACATATTAACATTAAAAGTAACGCTAAAATGACAAAACTTTCACGGAAACTAGCCGAGATTAAAAAACCCGAACTATTTTTTAAAAAAGCCTAGACTAAAATCAATATTAAAATTCTAAAACTGATATGGATTTATTAGAGTGTAAGAAAATCCATCAAAATGTAAAAGATCGGATTTACACTAAAAGTATTAGTAGCAAAATCTGGAACTCGCACTGAAATTAGCGTAGACTACAAAACATTCAGAGAAACGTACAAAGATGGCAGAGACAACGAAATTCAGAAACTAATACGAAACTGAGCGGCGACTAAATTATTTTACAAAACTGTAAAAATATAACTTAGACTAAAAGTAGTACGGAAACTTACGGAACCGACTAGAAATTTAGCGGAGATTGAAAGAAAGATCTTAAAGGAATTAAAATATGACCAGCATAAATTCATACTAAAATTCCGAAATTAATGCGACCTGCAGCCGACACTGAAAAGTATGCGATTGTACGATTGGTTGTAAGCCTTTTCTTTTGACATCTAGCCGATTTAGTAGATGTATCTCACTTGGTATCGTGCAATCGAGGTTACAAATGTTTACATTATGTCATTTATGTGTTTTTATTGTCGGCATGAGTGGTGTCTATGAAAAAAATGTAACAGGTACGGAGTTAGTACGGGCTTTGAAAATCCTCTTGAAACAAAGTGACCTTTGCTCTCGGCGATGGTAAACAGACAAAAACATAATTAAAATGACGGAAGATTTATTTTTTCATCTCTGAATATCCTGAAACAACAGACATTGCCCATGAACGTTTTTAAAGAACTTGAAAGAACGTATGTTGAAATAATTTACACGATAACATGCTTTCAAATACATAACGTGTTACCACGTCTGGTGTAAAACCTATTTTATTAATCGTACCATCGCAATATTGGATATACCTCAGACGAAGTGACTCCCCATAACAAAGTGGCAGTGTTGTATTGATTCTTTTGAAAAAATACATTTACACGCTAAAAGTGCTAAACTCAGGAGATTATATTCTAAGTCAAAATCAAAGCTAATTTTTGGCAATGATATTTTCCTAACTGGGCGACACAGTTGTTTCATTTCACTGGACAGGTGCGTGAACGTCATCAGCCTGCTTATAAATTGAATGATATGAACGGACAATCGCTGTTTCTGCATCTTGGTCAAAGGTAACGTAACTTTCGAAATGTTCAAACAATATCCACTCACATAATCAATAATGTCTTTAGGTGCCATTTGAAAGATTTGTTTTTTTTTTAACATCAAAACAATGAATTATGTACGTATCGATAAGACATTCCAATGTTTAGTTAGACAAGGAGATGGTCCATTTTGTCTTTTTTGAAAGATTTCTGTTTTGGACGATGGTGTCAAATTTGTGGCATTTTACTTTAGGAGTAAAAGAACTAAGTGAAACGTATCCTACACGTATTTTAAATGTATTGTCGGGAGGTGGTATCAACTTGATTTCGGTGCTACCGGTGTTCTTAACGGACTAAATCTTGCCGGTTCTTCTTTGGACGAAATCGGTAAACTTTCTATCATGCCTTTCGTACGCTTTTATCAGGGAATCCCATTTTCTTGGCTCCCTTAGCAACAGTTTTGTGATAATAAAAGAACACAAATGCCGAAAATTTTGTGCAACTAGTTTCGCATTTAATGCATGCTTCTTCAGGCACTAAATGTTTTGAAAGTAACGGATGACGTATTTTATTTTAAAACAACAATTACGTCATTACCTAACGTCATAAATGATATGCATCATTATAACAATTATATATGACAGGATCTAAAAGATACACGAGTCTCTAATGAAACTTGAATTTGTAAAATAATAAAATAAACTAGAGACAAACAGTCATACATATAATTATAATGTTATAAAGGATATGCAATATATCGATGTAAATTATACAATTTTATATAGTGCATTAGCATTAAGTCCATTAGGATACAAAGTATCTAACTTATGAATCCAATAAGTTTCTTTTATGAGTCTATTCATGTCACCATGCACAATATTTATTGGCATGAAAGAAAAATCAAGTAGAGAGTGATTATTGGTGTTAAAGTGTGTTGAAACATTAGAGGAAAACTGAGGATCTCTATTCATTCTCTTAGAAACTTGTTGTAGTGTTTGTCCAACATATTGCATGCTACATTTTTTACAGGTTATTAAATAAATCACATCAGTTGATATGCAGTTAGTCTTATCGCGTAGAGAAAATACCTTTTTTGTATTAGCACTACTGAAAGAAGTACTTTCTCTTATGTTTGCACATTGAGAACACCGATGTCTGTTACATTTAGTTGACGAAAAGTGTACTTTTTTATTTTCTGTCTGTTTAGTTCTGATTAAAAAATCTTGCAAATTCTTGGGTCTTCTATAAGCGAGAACTGGTTTAATTTTGAAAAGTGATTTGACGCTAGTTTCATTGGTTACATTTAGGAGACTATAATATTTATTAATTATACGACCTATATTAGGTAATGAATGATTATATTGTATTGCGAAAGGAATTACATCTCTCTCTATTTTACGTTCTGCTGTGTTTAAAGCCTCATGTTGAGTAAGATTACGGGCTTTGTTCAGTGCAGAATCAATTATGTATGTAGGATAATTTCTATTTTGGAAATAAGTTCGTAATTTATTCAAAGAATTTTGTAATTGACAATCATCTGAAATAATGCGTCGGTATCTTTTGGCTTGGCTATATGGTATACCGTTTTTACATGACATGGGATGACATGAAGAATATTCTACATATTGGTGGATATTAGTTTCCTTGATATGAATATTTGTAGAGATAGTGCTATCAATATTTTTTATTACATTTACATTTAAAAAGGAAACATGCGTGCTTGATGCAGTATAAGTAAATTTAATTGTCAGATGAAAATGATTCAGGCGATCAATGCATTTTTTCAGTTCTTCATTTGAATGGTTTCAGATCATAAACATGTCATCTAAAAATCTAAACCAAACAGATGGATTAAACATTTCGTTTTGAAGAAAATCTTTTTCTAATTTACCCATGAAAAGGGAAGCGTATGAAGGAGGTTGCGTGTGTGGTGGTTGAGCTGCTTGAAGACGATCAACAACAATATCAACAGATAATGTATCGAAAACATTTTGAGCCGTTTCAGTTGCTGTAACATTACTTTTGTTGGTTCGACAATTGATTTAAATATCTGTTCTGTACCTTCAGCACATTTCACCTGAGACTCCTGACGCGCTTGTAGTTGCCGCTTGACTGCATCACGAACAGGGATATATTTCTTAATTTATTGTATTTTCACAACTGCATGCTCCAAAATTGGTTTGTTCACCGTCTCCGCTGCTGCTTCAAACGGCATGCAGTGTATGTAAACCCGTGATACAGCCAAACGTTTTTTGGGATCGGCTCGACTAATCTTGTTTAACATTTTCCTGCTATTGGAACAAACAAATCTAGATACCACCGACGATGCATTGAAAACAAAATCATTTAAGTATTTGTCCAATTAAAATAATTGATACAATCGATCCACACTGTGCGTGATTTTCATACCCAGTACCCATAGGGTATCCCTTATTTCCATGATTTTTTTAGACGAAGTTTGTTCGAACGGCCTTCGCGGATCGATTTTATACCCTTGAGCTAAAATGTCAAAGAAGGACCTATTTCAAAATCTTTCAAGAGGGTATGTAATGTCTCAACTGTATAGGTAAGATATACATTACGGCATGCAGTGTACCCACACTTCTTGATCTAGCCGAAAATTTCACGAAATCGACTCGATGAATTATCTTTCCTACTGTTGGAACATATGCAAATCTAGATAATATCGAAATCAAAACCCTTTAAATGTGTGTCATATTGATCTAATCAATCCTAATTTTGCGTGATTTTCATACCAGTGAAACTAGTGATACAACTTATTATCTATTTGCATTTTTTTTATACCCGGTACACATAGTTCATCCATTATTTTGCTGTTTTCTTTCGACGAAATTCATCAGGACTTCTATAAAGAAGGTAGTCATTGACCAAATACATACGTAAAATACAATTTTCATACGGAATGTGTTGTATCCGACCGCCCTTATGTAGCCGCGACTTTCTCGAAATCGACTCGACGTATTTTTTTAAAATATTTTTTAAATACTTTTAACATGGGTGCCTAATTAGGAACTGTTCAACATGCGTTTAAATCAAAAACTTCTAATTAGAGGTTCAATTGGTACAAACTCTTGATTGAGTCTATTAATCTTTGTGTGTTTTTCATACCTGGTACCCATCTGACTCCCCTTAAATCGTGGTTTGCTATTGGCGAAATTCGTCAGGACTTCCTTCGAGAGTTGACTCTATCCCCTAGAGATAAATATCAAAGAAGGTTCCATGTCAAAACTGTATAAAGTTATAATGTTTTTACGGCATGTCTTACGCGACGTCCATATAGCCATAGATTTCACGAAATCGCCTAGACTAATTTTTAAAAATAACTTTTTCTACTGTTAGAACGTATACTTAGTTAGTTACTGTGCAAGAAACATTGAAAAAAAATCATCTTTAGCAGGTGTTCATTTAGTAAAAACTATCAATACAATCTATTAAAATTTGCGTGTAGTTGTTGTTCTTGTTTGGGTTTGTTGTGGGGAGGGGGGTAATACCAGGTACCCATAGAGCGTCCCTTATGTCGCTGTTTCTTCTCGACGAAATGCGCCAGGACATTTTTCGTGGATGGACCTCTATCCCCTAGAGATAAAATGTCAAAGAAGGGTCTATGTTATAATCTTCTTACGGCATGTGTCGTACGAGACCTCCGCCGTCTAGCTGATTTCTCGAAATCGGCCTAAAAAAATACCTCAGGACATCTTTCGTGACTAACTACCCTCTATAGATATCAATAATAATAATAATAATGATTTTCTTGTCTTTCTATAGTTTTTTTTTTGGTACAACTCCCAATAAATATATAGCTATGGGGTAAGTTTGCCCTAGCTCGACACGTTCTGTGTGCTACGGCTTGAAGAATAATAATTCAGATATATTATTTACACTCCAATAGCTTCTCAATTGTTTTAATAAAGATAATTAAATCAGATATATTTCGTTGATTGTTTAGTGTATTATTATCTGCATATTTGAGGACATTTCAGTCTAATAAATCAAGACTACATAGGCGTACATTGTACATTATATTTACCAGCTACAGCTGTATCATTACAGTTTAGTTGTTGTTGTTAGTATCAAAGGGCACGACCTGACACAAGTAACCTATTCACATACCTCTTGCACTAAGGCATGTCCAGTTGAGTTGTCTTCTGATCGAAAAATGTTGTTATCTTTATCAGCTAGCGTGTATCGGTATATATTTGTGTCAATATATTTACCTTTAAATTACAAATTAAGTTCTCTGTAATCTCCCGGTTAAAAATTATTTCATCAAAACTATTTTAAATTGTATACACTTATAAATGACTCAGTGTATACACGGTTATGATATACCTTCTATGTGAACTTACATATGAAAGCTGGTTTAATAATATTTTGAATTCCACATCCTGGAATCAAATTCACAGCCCAAGTTGAATATATGGATATCTTTGATTACGTCTTGCAAATTGTCAATGAATGCAAAAAATGTGAGCCGAATTTAAATATTGAAAATAAAATGTACCTAAATGTAAAATTTATATAGTCCTTCCAATAATTCTTATTTCTTTCAAAATTAGAACATATGTTTATTAATTTTCTATCTTGTTCTTATTCATATATTCTTCTTACATGCATCGTTAGTTTTTACCTTAAAGTTATGAATTAACCATTTATCTAATTCCTTCTATTATCTGCTAATTTGAAAAACTAACACGTCTAAATATATATTTCTCTTGCATGCGTGCATTTAACGTTAGTTGTCCGCTCGATGTATATTCCTATTTTCCATCTAAAGCTGTTGTCCTTCATGTGTTTGGTTTCTTTGACAAGACAGTCTCTCAGAGAATGTAAAGACCATTTAGTTGTGAAAGTATGCTGGTCGAAATCTAGCCTATTGATGACAAGTTACAACTATTGTTTTGTTTTAATTATCTCTCTTAGGTTTTTAAATTTCTCTGGGTGAACTTGTCGATTATCTTACAAAAGCTGAATTGACATAGCAGTTTTGTTATATTAAACTAATTAGAAATTTGTTTACAAAGTTTTAGTATTAAACATTAAGATTGGATAATATCGCGAATAGTGACGTAGAACCTAGAAAATAATGATTCATATTACTGGAAAGGAACTACTTGATTCATGCGGCCATCTTGTGTACGTTGACAATATTTTGACAATATTTGTAAAAAAATATGTTGCAAATATAATTTTATTACCTGAGATTCGATATTAATTTTAGTACTTATTAACCCTTGACTCAATATTTTACAAAATTCATGAAATGAAGAAGCACGAAAAGTGATTACAGACTTTGCTTCGCTAAAGCCGTTCATTCATTCTTTAATCAATTCGAAAGCACTAGTTCTTCACGAATCCTGCAAAATTTAATTCTTATAAATATAACAATAATCATCGTATCACATATGCCGATATCAATGTGATTTTGGACCATTTTCATTGATTCCTAAATTTGTCAGTATGTGATACGCCGACGTGGACAAACAATACTGGCCCAGATTATTAACTTTTAAGCTTAATCGCTGTTGGAACGAAAGGTAATCTTATTATGCAGAAATATATAAAACACATCACAATATTAGAAACCTTTTCTAGAACCAATATCAAAACCAGTATTGTTTGATTTTTTTATCGATTTTATACAGCGCTAATTCCGTAGAGAATAAAAGCAAATTTACATTTTTATTTCACTTGTCGGTCACCTGAATCCTAAATTGCAAAGAAACAAAGCTTGTTACACCGTTTTCGTTATATTTGGTAATTAAAGTTCTTTTCAAGCCATTTGACCAGCTTATTTTTACTTTAGCATTCATTCTACTTATCCGAGCTAATCTGATACTAGAATTACAGTAAATAGATTGAGGACATTATTACACAGATATGAAACACATTGTAAGTTGAGAACGTGTTTGAACCACAGAGAAAAATATCAAATTTAGTAACAGGTAAATCTATATGGGTTTAAAGTGTTAATTGTAACTACCGAAAACGAATTACAATTTTCTGTTTCGGCATATAAATCCCCTAATGCCTTTAAGACTGCAATTACTGATTCGCCGGGGCCCGAAAGGGGGGGGGGGGGCTTTTAGGGAGGAGATTTGATTTGTATCATGACCATTACTAGCCTGACAACCTATCTAAAACTACATTGATCAGTTAGTTGAATGTTACACTGAAGAATAGGTAGTTCCAGCTAAAGGTTTTCAAAAGATAATATCCGAAAAGAAACCTCAGTGCCCAATATTTTCAGATGTTCTTCTCATCTAAAAGAACGGGGATGTCGGAAAGAATATGGCACCAACAGAGTTTACTGAGGCACCAACAGAGTTTACTGAGACATGATACGTTTGAACCGAACTGCAGAATAAATATGGATAAACTTTGATAGCGCACATTTAAAATATTTGACATTACTCTAGTGACTATTAGCTGGTTTATATAACAAATATGACTCGGGAAACTCGAAAGTAGTGAATACTCGACCCAAATATTTGATTCCACGGCAAAAGTTTGGAAGTCATACGTTTTATTGATATTAAAATTGGCATACCATAAGCAGAGAAGAAGTAGAACACGAGAACGTTGCCTGCTTTCAGCCCTTTGCCGAAATGTTTACAAGACAAATTTGACATCTAGAGACAAACATCTGATAACAGCTGAAGGAAATTAGTGTATTAAGCTGGAAGAAGGAGTTGTCGCTAGAACAAGTATTACTTTTTTAGACCGTAATATTAGGTCCATTACTATCGAGCATGGCATATAAAGAAAGGATACTAAACGGTACAGCAATAAACAGAACGTGGGCGAATTTTTTCTAATTGGTTTAGGCAAGGCACATAATTAGGCACCTCATGCTGTTGTGACTACCTCAAGATAATTTGAGGCATTCATTGCCAATTTTAAAATACTATAGGTTGACTTTATTTGCTATATTGAAAATATTTATTGCCTTGGTAAGTTATTATTTATCAATAATAAGAATTATAGAAAATTAAATCGAAAATTTGTTGAAAGAGAGTATGGTATGCAACAAATGAACCAAAGATTAATATTTACAGAATAAGCGGGATATTTCAGACATTTTCGCATTTATATCTCAGTTTATCGCAAACTATCTCTAATAATGTTAAGAAGTCCGAAACAAGAAACAAGCCGAGACCAAGATCTGCTATTTCAGTTTGGGGTGGGTGGGTACAACATCATTACGGGCAAAATATTTCTTCCAATCAGATACCGCAAAATTTATAAAATGTACTTTAAAATGTAGGAGTCTGATTATAATTTTTAAAAATTATTTAGTACATCAATTATACCAGATAAATAGCACCAAATAAATAGCTTTCGATATCATTTTTTTTTTGCGCAGGAGCTGCTCTGATTTGATTACATTGACTACTTTGTCCCATCGGCTAGGTTTTATATGTCGGCAGGCACTGAGTATTAGTAAATTAAACAATTAATGAAAATGTAAATCATGACTTTGATAGATGAGAAAGTAGAGGAGGAAATTCTCTAAAGATCAGCCCACTTTTATAAGTCATCATGGTCAGTGTTATCAAATGCATTGTGGGTAAAAGCAGTACGTTTCTATATTTTAACTTGTTCACTCCCAACAGCAATGGAAGATGCAAAGAAGTCACATACCAGTCGCAACCATAATACCTTGTAGAAAAGTAACGAGGCTCATTGAATCACGCATATGTACTACGGCCTGCAACGGAGTATATGTCTCATGTTGTGCCCTATCACACAATAACGATGCTAGAATAGCGTCATCATAGTACTTGAAATGAATCTCACCAAACTATCATACACACTCATACACTTTCACCTTGTTCAATGCTTACACTTTACCCAGGCCTGGGTATGTTAGCATTATGTATTTATGGTCTTTCAATGTGATAGGAAGAAATTGATCTGGAGATTAGCCATTTTGACATTGTTAAGTATCTGTCGTTTTTCTTTCATTTATTTCAAATATCATCATTTGTTTGCCAGTGTTTACAAATAAGAACGGTGTATTTACATTATTTAACAACAAGGAGCAAGTATTTTGTTTCTGTGAACAGTGTTGAGGTGTATATTGCTATGTTACGCAATTTATATTCTGATAGCGGAACTTAGTTTTTACTATATAATCTGTGTTGGTGTGCCGTAAACATTAAACAACATATCATACAAGCAAGGAGTTATGGTGCGCTTACAATATTATTGCACTTACTGCAAGTGCAAAGAACATGCCTATTGTTGACTTAAGGGGCGTATCAGTTTTCGTATTGATCTAGAACGTATTGTCTCTAAATGCTAGCGCTATTCATGATTTATAGCCAAGTCCCAAACAAGCTCTTCCACAGGGATGGAACAGACTTGATCAAATCCAAAACAAAAACAAAAAGACTCTGCATGGATAATGTAAACATACAATACACATAGAGGCGTGTAATAACTATGCGTAGATAATACAAATGAGTTAATGCATGATTTTTTGATGACCGATTGATATCAATACTATGTTGGGGTACAAGAAAAATTAACATTTATTATTTATGAGTATAACTAAAAAATACAAAATCTCCAGGACAAGTCGATTGCGAAAAATTTGAGCAGGAAACTTGATTTCAAGCTGTTATGGTTATTTAATATATATATATATATATATATATATATATATATATATATATATATATATATATATATATATATATATATATATATATATATATATATATATAATGAGCCTGATAGTAAGTTGTAAACAGAAAACAGAATGGTTACAAAGGAAGAGGTCAAGGACAGTCTTGTTTACAGCTATAGATCTCCACATTCTATTAGGTTGCAGATTAAGTGAAAATGCGTATAAAGCTGGATTTGAAACACAGATTATTCATTTCTGTTTTAGATATTTCTGTCAGATATAGTTAGAAAGAACTATTTTTTGAAATAACCGTTCGAATTACTAAAGTCTTTCTTGACTTTTGGATTAATTAACTACCTTGAACTATTGTGAGCTCATTTAAAGACATTCTGGATTGCATCAGTGCATTAGACCAGGACATTCAAGACTATTGGAATTCATTCAGAACATTATACATTTTTTGACATGTAATTGGGCATTTAAGATTGGCTGGTTTAAAATCAGAACACTATAGGTGTCTCTTGAATTATCACTTTGTATTGTAGATAAATAAAGTACTGATGATTTTATTTATATTGTTGGTTTGATATTATTTATGTTACTTGGTGTAAGACAGAAACCCGTAACAGAAATCGGGGGCTCTTCCGGGATCTAAAGTTCTTTTAAAGAGATGTTAAACATTTTCTTATAAATTTAATTTGACTTTGTTTTGGAATTTTCTTTTACACATTTGCGTCATCTTTATTGAAACCAGCAAGCATTCAAAGCATCATTCGATATCGAGTACATGGTTTCAAATCCTACTCAGGATGAGTTACATTCAATTAAAAAGAATGGGTTGATTGAGATGGCCAGAAGGAATTTAAATGAAGGAAACTCCAGCTTCAGAAAGTATGATGGAAATGCAAATTCCGAAAGACAGGAGAGAGAGAGAGAGAGAGATGTAGATATGGAGACAAAACCAGGAGAGGGAAATAAAAATGCTGAGTCTGAGTGAGACATACAGATATATAGATCGACACAATAGAGGAGAGGGAAATGGAGATGCAGATACAAGGATGGAAAACACAATATGGATTTAAAGAATTAAAACTGTTACCCTAGGCATATCGATACAAGTTTAGGAATTGTAGAAAAGAAAAGAGTTTACTGAGGACAAAGTCATTGGTGTTGCTCAGCCAAGATGGATGGTGAGGACTACGATAACCTCAGATAGCTCCTATTAATTGAAGAGATAAAATTTTCATCCATTGTGATGTGAATGCTTATCTTGATGAGCGAAAGGTGGAAACTTTGGCAAAGGCCACTCTCGCAGAGCTGACGAGTATTCCTAAATTCATAATATTTTTATTGTCAATAGGTTTTCACTTTGGCAGCATTTTGGTTAAAGAAGTCTTCTCAGCATTATGCAACTCTTTCAAATTTCTATCCGACACAACGTTTCTAGAAATCAAACATGCAATAAGTCTGATAGGCAGTCCTTATCTCGCCCTGCTTACACTTATTGTCAAAACAACGATTTTGCGCCATTTCTGATTGTTAAAGGTTGAAAAAAGCAACACAATAAAGACAGAGCGACTCCAAATGTTCTTATTGCAAAGAGGTCAAGGTCATGGTAATTTAATGAAAGTAATTCATTTGTTGGGTCAATCAAAGCCAAGATATAATCTATTCTAGAGACTTATTAAATATTCATGTCCGAGAGTTTTGTATCACTTGTTGGTGATTATGCCAAGCCTAATTCTATGAAAATATCAAGGGACATAGGAACTTCTCAGAGTATCTATTATTAAGTACAATGTCTTTGTCTAAGATGTCTTTTTCAAGGAAACGTTTTCCTTTAAATGAAGTAGAGTGCGGTTTCGCTAACGTTCCCATCTATTGTGGGCGTCATAACTTGGTTCCAGACAGTGACTATTGTAGCCGTGACTTATTGACGCATAGAAGGTATTCGTTTAACACTAGGCAATAATTTTGCTGGATATAAAGTCGACGTTATTCCACTAGAGCTGACAAGCCTTGTTTGGATAAAATGGTTAATCATATTTGCAGTGAAATCCCTGATTAGTATCCTACTTGTGCAGTTGCAAGAGCTCTGGCTAAGAAAGCTCTTGAAAATGATCATGATCAGGAAATCATTTCATTAGCTGTCATTCTATTGGTCTGTATTTGATGTGGTCGCTTTTTCTCTTGGTATAGATGAATCGAAATCTCTTGATCACAACCATTATCTTTCTATTACTGAATATCTCTATTATAATCAGGGTGACAAAAGATAGTCACTCGTCGAACAGAAACAACATCCTGAGATCTCATGTTTGTTTTAAATGGCGACACTGAGGTTACAAAGGATCCAGTTTGCTATTTTGTGACAAATGGGGTTATTATGAGAATATACAGACCACATGAATATTGAGACCATATGCTATGGTGACGGGTGGATGTAGAGCAAGCAAGTTGTCTTTCCCATGTCATATCGACAGGAAATTCTTTGTCTAATCCGTGAAACTCCCTTGGCTGGTCATTTTTGAGTTAAAGAAATTTATCTCAAGATGTTGAATCATTTTTATTGTTTAAAATTAGACTGACATTTCTAAATACTGTAAATCTTATGAAATGGTAGGAAAAACCCAGTCAGAAGATACATAAGGTTTATCTGCAACCTTCCCCAGCACTTGAATAACTATATAGCTCAATAATGCATAAGTGTGTCGACCTCTTACCTAAGACTAAGTTAGGTAATCAATAATAAAACTACAACTATAGTTAAAGCTTTGGTAAAGTTGTTTTACATTCATTGGCCTACTAAATCTGTCGAATACGATGGATGATCAAATTGTATTTCTGGAATTTTCCAATAGATTATGCACAAATTAGTCATGCAACAGTGCAAATCTTCTGCCTATCGCTCTGAAATGCAATGGACTTTCATCAAACTTTGAAGAGCATGACTGGGTCATAATGTTTTGATACAGGAAAGGAATGTGATGATGGTGTTCATTTGATGTTGTTTGCTGTTAGGGAGTCAGTTAATAATCGTCAGGGTTGTATACTTTTGAGCCGGCTTTTCTTTACATACTATAGATAGTAAAAGAGAAACTTGTATCAAATGAAGATTTCAAGATTAATCTTCTTGACCATGTATCTGCTTTCATATATAAGTTGACAAAGGATTGCAAAGTAGCAATAACTAATCAATACTCAGTCGAAAATGAAAGTAAAGTATTCGCTTGCGTATACTTCAAAATCCTTCTGGCTAGATTTTACGGTCTTTGTAAAGAACGTAAAGGACTTAAATTAGATCATCAACACTCCGGGGAGGCGGAAACAGAAACAACTGTTTCACATAAAAATGTTAAAGGAGTATTTTGGTTGATAAATCCCAGTTATTTATTCAGTCAGTTTAGACCCGCCATTCTCCCAGACTAAGTATCTGAAGGATGGAATGCAATCTGACTGTCGTGAGTGGTTTAAACAATCTTTGGGACTGAGATATATTAAACAATCCTGACCAGAAATTCCCACATCAAAAACAACATGAAATGAGTTAAGTAAAACAGCTATTATGTGAATATGAGGACGTGTTTCTTGATGTTCCAACACCACTTAGCAGGAATATTTGAAAAAAGAAATTCAGTGTTTAATGGAAAACGATTTTATAATTTTATAGAATCCTATAAAAGTAACTGGAGTTCTCTTTGTATTCTTATGCCGAAAACGGATAATATATTCCGTATGAGTACTGACTATAGGAAAGGTAACAGTGTCACCAAAATGGAGTAATTTCCTTTGCCAAGAATAGAAGATTGCATTGACTAAATTGAAAATGCAAAACATGTCACTAAGTTTAACCTTTTACTTTGATTCCGGCAAATTCCACTCATGGAAGGAGCAAAAGAAATGTCTGCATTTGTAACTCCAGATGGGCCCTATCTTATAAAGTGACGTCCTTTGGAATGAAACATTCTCCGGAAACATTCAAACGTCGAATGAGCACGTCAATATATGGTGTAAGTCTATGACTTCATCATCTACATCGATACCTGTGAAAACCGCTTGGAAACCATTCGAAGATTCTTCGATTGGCTCAGTCATGCAAATATGTCGGTTAATTTAGGTCAAAGTGAGTTTTCCGTGCTTGTCACTTATTTTAGAACATATTTTGGGACAAGATCGAGTTAAACCTGTAGAAATTAAGATCAGGCCTATCTATGAATTCCTAGTGCATATTAGTAAAAAGCAACTGATGCGATTTTATTGTATGGGTGGATATTATCGGAACTTTGTTCAGATGTTTTCATTACTATTGAGCCTCTGACAAATTTCTTGAGTAAGAAATCCAAATTCTATTTGTCTGACAATGTCAACAATGTTTTGCCAAATTAACGGCCATATTTAAAAGTGCTTCGGTTCTTTGATCATTAAAATTTTAGTCAATTATTTAAAATGTATGTTGAGGGAAATGATGTTGGGCTGGTGGAATGTTGGTTCAAGAAGATAAGAATGGTGTAGATCATGCAGTGTGCTTTTTTTAAAGTCACTAAATAATCACCAGAAAAAGTAGACCATAACTCAGAAGGAACGTTTGGTTTTGGTTTTGGCTTTGCTTTCTTCGGTTTTTGTTTTCAGAGGATATAATCCACTTACTGTCATCACAAAATGAAAAGTAATTACAACTGAAAACTACAAACCTTGAAAACACTAAAGGTCAGTGTTTGTGCAGATAAATCAAAACCTACTTTAGATTGAAATATATTTCATTTTTAAGACATCATACTAGAAATTGTTCTATAAATGGGCCATTTTCGCAAGTCATTGTGAGTACTGTTCTGCAAGGGATTGCTGCTAAAATCGGTACTATGCTATACTTTAAAGGTTTCACCCCTTACAGCAATCTAACATCAGGCATACTCATAATACCTTGCAGAAAATTGCACAAGCACACTTAATCGCGCATAGGTACTGATGCCTTCTTCACGGGCTGAGATTTTGGTGTTACGCTCAAAACGTCTGACAGGCTGCATATAGAACTAATATGGTACGAGGATCAGGAACATTATATATAAAATGAATAGCACCAATATATGACAGCCCCCACCCCCACGAACGCTTACACTGTATCCAGGGTGACCTGTGCATGTTAGTACCGTAATTTAAACTTTTCAACTGACAGGAGGAACTCACGACCTTTACATTATCGGTGCCACGGGAGGCCGAAAGGTCTTTTGGTGCATGCTTTACCAATCACTGCTCTGTCTGTGTGGGTTCGAGTCCCAGACACGGCCGAGGTGCGTATATGAGAATGCAGTCCAGTAGATATGCGTGGCTGGTGGTTCTTACCGATATTTCTAGAGTTCTTCCTTCACAAGTTATGCTAGCCTTCATGTATAGTATCGTGTGATGAAAAATGGCGTTAAACCAACAACTACTTTGACACTGTAGAGATACCTTCGCTTATAATTTTTGTAGCGGTGTACCAAAACCTGAAGCTCCCCCCTTGTCCAATGCTTGCAATTAGTCTAGGACAGGGTATATTAATACCGTAATTTATGGTCGTTCATATTGACATTACTCTGCCTACATTGACCTTATAGAGTTACCTCTATTTTTCTTTTCTGCGTAGGCATTTCTTAAAAGACCAGCAAGAAAAAGCAGAGCAAAACAAAACAAACTATAAAACTACGAACGGAAGAATTTTTATTAATTCCAAATCTCCCCAGCGGATTATGTTGATACATACACTAAACATATGAAGTTATTGTGCTTTAACAATATCAATGTATATGGAATACATGCTAACGATATGACTATTTTGAACAGTTGTCTGTGTGCGGGATATTATTATTAAATGGTCTCTCACGCGTGTTCGTTACCAATGAACTATTTGTTTTTCGAGCTAAGACCGGAACATTCTGAACCGTTGGTATAGAATAAAAGGATACCTTTCATGTAGCATTTCAGAATAGTAGAATTCAAGCTTGAGGTCAGAAGCCTTGTATCAGATGCCAAATTTGGATAACGAGGATGGAATTTTCATATCCTACACTGACGCATAACGAAGTCTTCTTGTCTTAACACAAATGATGGTCGAGATCAAAATCTCGCAATTCTGAATATTGTATGAAATAGTCGAACACCCATTGAAAATCTCAGTACATTAAAAAGTACTTAAAAACTTAGGTTTACACTACGAATTCAATCACAACAACGACGTTTCCTCTACTCGAAACTGGCCTACATGAATGAAGGTCGTTCAGTGCGAAATCGTGTGTTTCTGAAACACTTTACCGACTTCTCGTTTTGGTAACTAAATGTGTTACATATACTATTTTTCATTGGTTATTTGTTAACGAATGTTCAGTGATGGCTAAAATCGGGAAATGTTTGCTACTTTGTGTGTACTATGGTCGCAGCAGAAGGTCAAATTATTCACTGATATAAAGGTCACGTGTAAGGTAGGATAGAACTATCTGGCTCCTGTATTCATCGCTGGAAAACAATGATACCCACGTAGGAAGGTGTGAAAAGACCTTATCAAATCCAACGCAAAAACACTCTCCATGGAAATCGTGAATACTCTACAATACCAACACTGCATGGATATCGCGAGCACCCTATAACGCAAACACTCTGTACTGATATCCTGAAAACATATAACACAAACATTCTACATGGATATCGTGAATGCAATATAACACATACAGGCTTCTAATCATTATGTGTACATGATAAAATCAGTTTGAGAATGGTTCTCCAAAGCTCTTGGTATATATCAATTATACGTTGGACTACAAATTAAATTCACATTCATTGATAGGAAGTAAATCACATGGATATTAGAAAATACAAAATAAACTCGAAACTTCTTGGACATAAAATTAAAAGTCCATTCAATATATATCAATAAATAACTGAAGGAATACATATATAAGTCAAGTCGAGAAAATATATCGGACCTAATTGGGCCACACTGGGAATTGTATTCGGAATATGATGGCAGAAGGGACAAAAACTAAACATATTCGGTCTTTACTTTGGTACTAAATGTGGCGTATCCTGCCGGAGGGGAATCACCACAGCCATCCAATATATTTTTATTCCTGCAACTACATCCAAGGTTATTTCTCGACTTTACGGAAATAGTCAATCGATGTTCCGATCGGGTTTCGGATTATTGTCAGGAGTTCACCACAAATGATGTGACGAAGAGGCCGACCATCTTCTTTCGCCGTATATTGCGCCATGTTAGTAAAACTTTCCCGGCTCCAATAATCTTATATAGTTCAATCTTTAAAAATTATTCCAATTAACTATGTTGGGAGTCACACATTGGGGATTCCTACGTAGCACGTATTTTGAACAAACATTGGTAAAACGTCTACATGAACGCAATGTTGAAACTACGACAGAATTCTTGTTTTAGGGCCCTGTGTACCAATCACATTTTGTTTAACAACCATTTATGTAAGCCGAGGTACCCAAATGTGTAAACGTCATACCCGAAAAAGACATATGTTGCTAAAAGCGCTAAGAGACTTATATCAACGCGGCGACTTATGTCGCGACAAGCACTTTATGGGTTACACTTTAAATAAAAAGTGTATATTGCACAGAGTAAATTTCAACTAATTTGTGGAAGTTTTCACGAATAACTGATATCAAACTGCGCAAATGTGATAAAATCTTTACGCGATTCGCTCACGTGTGCGCAGCAACAGCATCTATGTAATCTACAAGTCATTGCAAAATGGGATTTATTTTCTCTTTTGTAAATTTAAAGAAGATTGCAATCTTTGACTTCTACACAAAGGAAGTCATGTGGTCTTTCTTCCAAAGTAAGTGAATGATTTGTCCAATGATTCGAGAGAGAGAGAGAGAGAGAGAGAGAGAGAAAGAGCCCATAACACTTGATTTTTCCTTTTTGTTATTAGTTGAACACCTCATGCGATTGAAGCAATCAAATAGATTTAAATTTGTAGAAAATCGGGAGAATATTGTTTAATCTCGGACCACCCAAGCGTTTGGTCACACCTGTAAAAATATTTCTGCTCGTTTCACGTCAATTTTCTGACAATAAAATCAACTATGAACAGCCTGACATTATTATGCCACTGTGACGTCATAAATCTCTATTTGATTTCGTGCCAGGGACAATTACATTTTCTGCTATTTTTAGACAACATTTTCAAACTGTTCCAGTAGACATAACTGTGCTGTCTTTTTAATTTTAGAACTCAATGGCTAGGTAGCGAAATTTAATTATCATCTTATTTGCAAAATCCCAAGCAAGGTCCGAACCCGTTCGGTGAATAATGTTACCTATTAAGCAGGGATAACAACGTTTGGTCTAAAGGTCTAAAATAAACCAATGATAAAGCTCTGATCGCAAGGATGTTTATTACATAATCTCATGTAATACTGAAATTTAAAATCATCATTTTGTGAAGCGTTAAGGTCGGTTTTCTGTCAATCTTTGAGATAAAAATATTTAATTTTTCAATCAACATAAAAGGTATACATTTAAAAAATAATCTTAAAACGTATATGGCAATATTTGTTCTTGGACATAAATCGATGCGTATTGTAGTTTGTTCTTTGACATAATTCTATGTGTATTGTATCTTGCTCTTGATCATAATTGTATGTGTGTTGTAATTTGTTCCTCGACATAAGCGTATGTGCTCATTTTATGTCATATTGTACAGACCTATTTCGTCGGCAATTTTCGTAAAACTGAACAATTATCAACTGAATAAAATGTGTGGCCTTTTTAACTACAAATTTAATTCATTTGATACTCTGAATTTATTACATCGATAAGAAATAAACTGCGAATTCTATGAGCACAATGGGATGCTTTTATCTTTTAACTTGCCGATGATTTCAGTTCAGAGGTCTGTAGTCTGTGACGTCGAGATTCTAGGATGAACGGTTTTACTAAAGTGATCGTTTGAATATCCTTGACCTCGGTAATGTGACGGGTATTGCTGCTGTCGACGATTGGCTGGTGACACGTATGACGTCTGCATTCCACCATATTGATTCCAATATTGTTGCTGTTGATGCTGTGGTCTATGTTGGTAATCATATTGACCTCTGGCCACATATTGATCATGTACAGGTTGGTGGTACTTCTGAGAGTAATTGCTTTTAATCACTGTATTATCATCGGTCCCTTGTGCAACCCCTTTGGCCATCATTGGGCCGTTTTTGTGTAGATACAGAACTGGCCAAACAATAAATACTTCGTACTTCCCGCTTTTCGTATATGCCTTGTAAAAAGCGTGGGAGAATGAGCCACCCGTGTTAGGGTCTGCCGATAGATACATAGGGGGATCCTGGACCGACATGTGTAGGCATGCGTCAACACACTTATCAACGTAGACATCAAAAATATCTCCTGGGTGTTTGAATAGGTGTGCTGCATCGGGGAATCGGCTTGGCAGACTGTATTTTATGTCCTAAATTGAAGTGACAGTTAAATAACATAATCAACACAGCTGACAAAAAGAGAAGCGTATTAAGCCAAACGTATGTTAACTTATGAACGGTATATTCTTTTACATAAAAGAAATGCTTCTTATTATTCAGATTTCTTCGACATTCTTTCAATTAATTAAAAAATATCAATTGGATTTGCCGAATGTTATGCATGTGTCTGACCTTAAATGCGCATTAGCTTTTCCGTTTATTTTCTACTGTTTCTATATCATATAAGGTTTTGTCTTTGTCATTAGAATTGTAATCCAGGTCGAGTAGAAATCGTTATTTCAGAAAACTATTCTTACATTTTATATCAAAGTATCATTACCTTGACTATAACAGGCATCTTATACTGTACAAGCATTTTGACAGCATCTTTCAGATTCTTGCTAACATCAGCTGGAATTTCCGATGGTTTCTACAATGAATGATATTTACTGATATGAATATTACAAGTTATTAAGCATATCATATCATATCCAAATCAGGATTCGACAATGGTGTCAGGAACATAAACACCATCACGATCAGATAATACATGAAAGAAAAATAATATTGACGTTGACTTTAGAACAAAAAAGTCAAAACGCATACAGTTAGCAACCTAATATCGGATTATTGTTTCTAACAGATAAAATAATTCTTAATATATGGAGGATATCTAAGTTTTTAGTAGATATAAGAAATATTTTGGAGTGGAAATTCTGTATTGCCGCGAGTCACATATTTCCTTATATCTACAAAAAACTTAAAAATTGAATAATAAATAAAAATATAGATTTATTTATTTTCCTTTTCTCAACTATATATTTGCTAGGCCAAAACAGTCCATTTTGATGAATCTTTTTATTCGTCATTCTGTAATAAGGTAATTAACGATTGCATGAACAGATCGATAACAGAATGTTACTACAACTGTGCAATACTTTTATGACACATTTAGCTCGTACATATAATGCTTTAAATTGTGGACTTTATCAAAAATTAATGAACGCTTTATTTATCGGAAAATGAAGAGAGTTCTTCGGATTGTAATATCTTTAAAAACTTTTAACATGATTCTGAGTTAAGGAATTGGTTCCTTATTTTGTTTATATCTGGATTCGCACTTAGCCTAGTTTTCATTCTAGTTTGTTAACGGACGTTGCACATACATTAAGATCGTCACTTAATTTCGGTTCAACACTCATCTCTTCCCAATTTTTCAATCGTTACAATACCTACTTAAGCAATTTTATTAACATAAACATGCCGTATGAGAGCAGTCATTGACAATTTGCACTAGTCATTTTGAAAACTGTTTTTTGTAAAGGTAAATACCTGCAGCCAACTTTTGTTGTTTAAAGTTCGTTTTAAAGAACTTTTCATGGCACCTCCTCTTCGATTACATCAAAGGATAGAACTCATACAGTTCTGACATAATTTAAGATTGGTTTATTCTGAGAGAGAGAGAGAGAGAGAGAGAGAGAGAGAGAGAGCATGCATAAGGGCAGGCAGATGTATTATCTAAATGGGAAAAGAAAGTTGTTCCAAAATTGATATCGCCACTGTAGCAATATAAATGTTCTCCCACTGATAGATTTCGAGGTCTCATCATATATATCATAATAAAATAATTTATTTGACCAGAAGGTTGTCATTTGGATAAAACTTTCAGAATATTACTTTTCATTTTTTCTAGATAAAATACTTGGAATATTATCCTTTATTTTACCACTAGGCTTCCATTCTTCGAAGACACATTCATATCTTTAATTTGTTACATTTGTTTTTCGGTAGATGACATATTTGGAGTATAATGTTTGGTTATTATTTTGCCGTGAAAAGTCACATATTTTCATTCTTTTTGATGATATCCCGCCACCGGAAATCTTGAAAGTTTTGATGTAATACAGTTTCTATAAGGAACTTATGTTATATTTTAAGAATTTTATAGTGTTTACCTCCTAATCGTTTAATTTTACGTAATGGTGACAGCTTGACCTTATGTCTTGTATTTTAGGCACTTCGTACTTACATTGGTTTCGAAGGATGTTTCTTCCTTAAATCATTTTTAATTCATTTATGATTTCAATTTAACTTGCATCTTATTGTACTTAATGTTTATTTTTATTTATAATATGTCATTTTATCCGTTTTTATATTTAAATATTTAAAGCTTTCCCTTCAATTGGCACTTGAAAACCAATCTTTTACAGACGTGTAGCAAAACTTAATTTATACATGCATGTTTCTGTTTCAAGTAGTTGAATCATTCGGTTTACTCGCACCTTATGATGCTATATCTTTCATTGAAATTCTCAAATGGTGTAAAATAGATCATAGGTGTCAAATCGTTGACGTTCGATTTTTTTTTTTACCGACAATTCTGACAATGTCTTCTTGAATTCTGTCTTCCCTCAAAACATATGCTGCTATCACAGTATGTTGATATTGCTCAGGGTTTAAAGGAGCAATGCGGCATAATATGAAAAAATACAAAAGTTCCAAAAAACTTTAGGGAATTGTAGTCCTTATAAAAATAATTTTCTGACCTATAAAGTACTGTCAAGCATTTGTGTATACATAGATAATCGAAGTCAAACTTCCAGATTTTCAAAAGCATCGATTATATTTTTGCCGAGTTTATAAGTAACGCACAGGAATAAGGTATCCATATTCGAACAAATGCGGCTGTTACCGTAGAAGCTGATGATTCCATACAAGCATTAGCGTGACGAAGACCAAATTGCAGAATAGGAAACGTGTTTTGTGGACTTGTCGACAGATTCTATATTTAGGTGAAGAAAACCCTATGTACGTCAAAAATTGACCGTCTTTAAACGCGATTTTCAGCCGTTTTAGATCGACAAACGCAAGGTTAATTTCAACATCTTTCATATTATGATTTCGACGATTACTACATGTGGTACGCCTTTTGGCACATAAAACACTGTTACTGTATTTAATGATATCTGTTGATGTGATGCTAGAAAACAATTGATAAAGTAATTAACTAGTAGTATTACATTTCTTAAGGCAAAGTGATAGTGAAATTAGTACACCTGTATCTTCATATCAACTTGATATACACTCGACATTTCGGTGAATTATTGCGTCTGGTCAACGTTTTAATCCGCTACGGTGAACCTGTAGTTAGTGTGGGAAAGCAGTTTACTGGAAAAATCCCTTACGCAAGTTATTTCCTACTTACCAGGGGAGAAATTACGTTGTTGAGCATGTTTTCCGATACTTTGTTGCACTGTTCATGAACTTCCTGTGTAAGAAAATTTTCACAAGTGGATCATTAGATAAATTTGGTAAAGAATCGGTAGGCATCATTGACGTGGAATTCTGTCTCCTTATTCTTAATGACAAAATATGTCATTATTTGGATTGCACTTTCTCAATAGTTTACATATAGGCAGCTTTAAAATAACAAATATCACATGAGCTAAATATGAAACTTTCCGAGTTAAACATTCCGTCTCATTGTATAAGTTTGGTGGAGGGATAGAGCAACAATTAAAATGAGACTAACTGTTCTTAAATATTACTCAACAAAGGGATAAATATTTTTAACCATGGCGTTTTTATGAATATGAATTACATGAGAAATATATACTGTACTAACACTCGTGTAAAATATATACTGTACTAACACTCGTGTGAAATATATACTGTACTAAAACACTCGTGTGAAATATATACTGTACTAACACTCGTGAAAAACTTTGTTTCTTTATGCAAGAACAGAATCATCCGGACCGATCCATGCACTACGAAGACTTCTTGAAGAGTACGGTCGTCTTTTTCCAGGTAAAATCTGCATACACTGTCAACCTCGAAGATCACGTGACTTAAAAGACTATGCGAATATAGTGGAAAACATTCTAGTTAAAATTAATGGCGATAAACATCGTAAACATATATTACTTACAATGAGAACATTAAGAAGCAGCCGTATATTGTCCTCTTCTTTTTCACTATAGTATTTCTCTAGGTGATCAAAGGCATCGGTCCACTCGTTATCATATATCTCAGACAGTTTCTCTGCTATTTTCGTCGGTCTGTTGGGGTCACTAAGGTCAGCTATATTGGGATTGTTGTCTCTAAGTTTGGATGATGCCATAGCACTTAACCTTGAAGTGAAAAACAAAATAAACTTTATTATTTTATTTGTGGGTCACTTCGGCATGATTTTTGCAATGTTTTGACTTGTGATTAAATGGGTCAGATGGTATTATATATCTGTATCAGAAGGTTGGATCATTGCATAATGTTTTCCGTCGAAACTAATTTATGTCTATGTACCGTATTTAAATACCCTTTATAATTGTTTCTCGTACGCTCGTATATCTTGGACGTTAAATATACAGAGTACATTTACCACAACTAAAAGCAACAAAAAGAGTTATCAGTTTCAGAATTAGTTATTATTTCCCGGCGTATGTGGAGCTTCTAGCTTGAATTTGATAAATCTAGGTGTTCATTTCGTCTTCAGTGATTCTTTTTATATGTACGCGTTATGCCACGAAATAGCAGCGTTTTGTTGCGTGTTTGTATTTCAATAGCATTATTCACACCATCTCTCCTGCTCAAGGAAGTGTTAAAGCAGGTAATCAAAGCCACTAGAGAATTATTTGGAATGAATATTGTCATCTGTGACCAAAAATGATATGATTTAACGTTTGATTATGACAGAAATAATTGCAGGACTGTGTCCATAATATGCTGTCTTTGTTTATTAAGGCAAGGTATTTACTGGGCCATGTATACTTATTTATATCTTGACAATATTTCCATTTTATGGAAGGAAAGAAGATTAAAGAAAGAGGACGCTCTGCTAAAATGAAAGCTAAATTATAAAGATACAAGTCTGGATTTGGAGAAATCGCAAAATGTATACTTCAGGATAATTATATTAATGTTTATTGATGAAGAATCCTTTGATTACCATCTGACAAATTACTCTTATATATCACCTCTTTCTATCATTTGTAGCAATATTAAACTCCGTTGAAAACTATCCATGAAATCGATAGTAAGTATCCATGCAATCGATAACAAATATCAATGCAATCGATAACAAATATCCATGCAATACATAACAAATATCCATGCAATCGATAGCAAATATCCATGCAATCGATAACAAATATCAATGCAATCAATAACAAATATCCATGCAATACATAACAAATATCCATGCAATCGATAGCAAATATCCATGCAATCGATACCAAATATCAATGCAATCGATAACAAATATCCATGCAATAGATAACAAATATCCATAACAAATATCCATGCAATCGATAACAAATATCCATGCAATCAATAACAAATATCCATGCAATCGATAACAAATATCCATGCTTTCGATACCAAATATCAATGCAATCAATAACAAATATCCATGCAATCGATAGCAAATATCAATGCAATCGATAACAAATATCCATGCAATAGATAACAAATATCCATGCAATCGATAACAAATATCCATGCAATCGATACCAAATATCAATGCACTCAATAACAAATATCCATGCAATCGATAGCAAATATCAATGCAATCGATAACAAATATCCATGCAATCGATACCAAATATCAATGCAATCAATAACAAATATCCATGCAATCGATAGCAAATATCAATGCAATCGATACCAAATATCAATGCAATCGATACCAAATATCAATGCAATCGATAACAAATATCCATGCAATAGATAACAAATATCCATGCAATAGATAACAAATATCCATGCAATCGATAACAAATACCAATGCAATCAATAACAAATATCCATGCAATCGATAGCAAATATCAATGCAATCGATAACAAATATCCATGCAATCGATAACAAATATCCATAACAAATATCCATGCAATCGATAACAAATATCCATGCAATCAATAACAAATATCCATGCAATAGATAACAAATATCCATGCAATCGATACCAAATATCAATGCAATCAATAACAAATATCCATGCAATCGATAGCAAATATCAATGAAATCGATAACAAATATCCATGCAATAGATAACAAATATCCATGCAATCGATAACAAATATCCATGCAATCGATACCAAATATCAATGCACTCAATAACAAATATCCATGCAATCGATAGCAAATATCAATGCAATCGATAACAAATATCCATGCAATAGATAACAAATATCCATAACAAATATCCATGCAATCGATAACAAATATCCATGCAATCAATAACAAATATCCATGCAATCGATAACAAATATCCATGCAATCGATAACAAATATCCATGCAATCGATACCAAATATCAATGCACTCAATAACAAATATCCATGCAATCGATAGCAAATATCAATGCAATCGATAACAAATATCCATGCAATAGATAACAAATATCCATGCAATCGATAACAAATATCCATGCAATCGATACCAAATATCAATGCAATCAATAACAAATATCCATGCAATCGATAGCAAATATCAATGCAATCGATACCAAATATCAATGCAATCGATACCAAATATCAATGCAATCGATAACAAATATCCATGCAATAGATAACAAATATCCATGCAATAGATAACAAATATCCATGCAATCAATAACAAATATCCATGCAATCGATAGCAAATATCAATGCAATCGATAACAAATATCCATGCAATCGATAACAAATATCCATGCAATCCATGACAAATATCAATGCAATCGATAACGAATATCCATGCAATAGATAACAAATATTCATGCAATCGATAACAAATATCAATGCACTCAATAACAAATATCCATGC
This sequence comes from Sinohyriopsis cumingii, assembly GCA_028554795.2. NCBI lineage: Eukaryota > Metazoa > Mollusca > Bivalvia > Unionida > Unionidae > Sinohyriopsis > Sinohyriopsis cumingii. The sequence continues at coordinate 134,571,857 of CM068828.1, forward strand.
AATCGATAACAAATATCAATGCAATCAATAACAAATATCCATGCAATAAATAACAAATGTCCATGCAATCGATAACAAATATCAAAGCAATCAATAACAAATATCCTTGCAACTGATATCAAATATCTAAGCTATGGGTGATTTCTTAAGTAGTAGTGATAACCGTGAAATTTAACGGAGAGAAAAAAACGAGGAAGGTTACGGTGGACTGAAGTACCAAACGCGGCTCACAAGAAATCATTGATCATTCTAGTTGATGATAGTCTGCTAAATATAATTGTAATAAGAAATATATTAACAAAACAAAATACCTAATCGAAAAACAATCCAAGGGGATCTGAAAAGAAACGAAAAAAGTCCCTATAGGTAGTTCCATCAGCCAACCAGAGCATGAAGTATAGAAAGTATCAAGTATAATAGTTAACAATGGCAAAAAGACAAAGAAGGAAAAAACAGCAGATGAATTTAAGTAGTCTGTCAATCATGACTCGCATTGAATGTACAGAAGATTCCTGAAATAATCCTTGGTTCAGTACACCTCACCCAGTGACATCTTCATAGAGTGTCAAGACAACATATTGGCCTTTTTTTGGAAGCCATGTTGTATCAGTGTAGCAAACTTACGTTTTTGTATAATTGTATAAGATTGGTAAATTAGGTTAATTTATGAAAGTAATTGTACAGACTCGCAGGAAGAATGAGAAATAAAAGAAAAACTAAAAGAAAAACAAAACAGTTTCCAATAGTTGGCTTTCGGACATCCAAACTTTGTACCTGGACTAGTTATACTACGAGTTATATGAGAATTATATGGGTTCAAGAGACTAGGAGACAAGGATTGGTTGGTGACGAATAGTACAAAATCCAAAGAAATGCATTCAGAGCATATCAGTCATGAAACTGCAACAGAAAGGATAAATGTTTTTAGAAATGCCTGGTCACCCTATTTATGGTTTTGAATCTAGCCATCTAATGCTGTAAGTGGGAACTGACTCCATCACTGCTATGTTAGTATGACCTAATTAGGCCAAGTTGTCGGAACGTACCTTCGAAGTGCATCTTCTTTATCTAATCTCTCTTTGGCAATCTGTGCCTCTAGGTCGGCTATCCTGTGTTGTAAATCTTTGACGTCATTTTGTGTTCTTAATGCAATATGAAGAAACACGACAAGTATGAGGATACTAAATTAGTATGAGAAATCATGTCCATTAATACGTAATTGAATACGTGCCATTGAATACTTATTTCAAGTGAGATATGGCTTATTGGCATTCAGATATTTCACATAAAGTTATATCTTATTACTTTTTAAGATATCAACAGTGCATTTAAATATTTTATTCCAGCCTCTAAGAATTGACAAGTAATGTTTGGTACAGCTAAATTTAGCATAAATACTTACGTGAAGAACCATCACTTTCAAGGAGATTGGAACATATGGATGTATAAAAAAATGTTCTCGTTTTATATTATTAGTGTAGTTCATCTGCACGTGTACACAAATGCACTCGTTTGATGTTACCTATTGTTGTTCATCTGCACGTGTATACAAATGCACTCGTTTGATGTTACCTATTGTTGTTCATCTGCACGTGTATACAAATGTACTCGTTTGATGTTACCTATTCTTGTTCATCTGCACGTGTATGCAGATGTACTCGTTTTGATGTTACCTATTGTTGTTCATCTGTACGTGTATACAAATGTACTCGTTTTGATGTTACCTATTGTTGTTCATCTGCACGTGTATGCAGATGTACTCGTTTTGATGCTACGTATTGTTGTTCATCTGCACGTGTATACAAATGTACTCGTTTGATGTTACCTATTCTTGTTCATCTGCACGTGTATACCAATGTACTCGTTTGATGTTACCTATTCTTGTTCATCTGCACGTGTATATAAATGTACTCGTTTGATGTTACCTATTGTTGTTCATCTGCACGTGTATGCAGATGTACTCGTTTGATGTTACCTATTGTTGTTAAAATACACGTGTATGCAGATGTACTTGTTTGATGTTACCTATTGTTGTTAAAATACACGTGTATGCAGATGTACTCGTTTGATGTTGCCTATTGTTGTTAAAATACACGTGTATACAAATGTACTCGTTTGATGTTACCTATTCTTGTCCTGCTTATCACGTTTCTCGTTGTCGACATGTGTAGTCAGTCTTCAAATGTCTTTCATGTAACTCAATAATAATAATAATAATAATAGTACTAATAATACAAATATTATTATAATTTTTGATAATAATAACTCTTCTACTACTATTGCTATTACTTAAATGATTATATGATTTATTTGATATGTTGCAAAGTGAAGTGTCTCTAGAAAATATGATGTAGAATAATCACATGATACGATAGTCTACTCGATATGATGTTGATTACTTGGCTATATTTGTTTCCAGCGTCCATCGTTTGATGTTACCTATTGATGTTCATCTGCATGTGTACACAAATGTACTCGTCTGACGTTACCTATTGTTGTTCATCTGCACGTGTATGCAAATGTACTCGTTTTGATGTTACCTATTGTTGTTCATCTGCACCTATATGCAAATGTACTCGTTTTGATGTTACCTATTGTTATTCATCTGCACGTGTATACAAATGTACTCGTTTGATGTTACCTATTGTTGTTCATCTGCACGTGTATACAAATGTACTCGTTTGATGTTACCTATTGTTGTTCATCTGCACGTGTATACAAATGTACTCGTTTGATGTTACCTATTGTTGTTCATCTGCACGTGTATACAAATGTACTCGTTTGATGTTACCTATTGTCGTTCATCTGCACGTGCATACAAATGTACTCGTTTGATGTTACCTATTGTTGTTCATCTGTACGTGTATACAAATGTACACGTTTGATGTTACCTATTGTTGTTCATCCGTACGTGTACACAAATGTACCCGTTTGATGTTATCTATTGTTGTTCATCTGCACGTGTACACAAATGTACTCGTTTGATGTTACCTATTGTTGTTCATCTGCACGTGTATACAAATGTACTCGTTTGATGTTACATATTGTTTTTCATCTGCACGTGTACACAGATGTACTCGTTTGATGTTACTATTGCTGTTCATCTGCACGTGTATACAAATGTACTCGTTTGATGTTACTTGTTACTGTTCATCTGCACGTGTATGCAAATGTACTCGTTTGATGTTGCCTATTGTTGTTCATCTGCACGTGTATACAAATGTACTCGTTTGATGTTACATATTGTTTTTCATCTGCACGTGTATACAAATGTACTCGTTTGATGTTACTATTGCTGTTCATCTGCACGTGTACACAGATGTACTCGTTTGATGTTACTATTGCTGTTCATCTGCACGTGTATACAAATGTACTCGTTTGATGTTATCTATTGTTGTTCATCCGCACGTGTGTGCAAATGTACTCGTTTTGATGTTACCTATTGTTGTTCATCTGCACGTGTATACAAATGTACTCGTTTGATGTTATCTATTGTTGTTCATCCGCACGTGTATGCAAATGTACTCGTTTTGATGTTACCTATTGTTGTTCATCTGCACGTGTATACAAATGTACTCGTTTGATGTTATCTATTGTTGTTCATCCGCACGTGTATACAAATGTACTCGTTTGATGTTACCTATTGTTGTTCATCCGTACGTGTACACAAATGTACCCGTTTGATGTTATCTATTGTTGTTCATCCGCACGTGTATACAAATGTACTCGTTTGATGTTACCTATTGTTGTTAAAATACACGTGTACACAAATGTACCCGTTTGATGTTATCTATTGTTGTTCATCCGCACGTGTATACAAATGTACTCGTTTGATGTTACCTATTGTTGTTCATCCGTACGTGTATACAAATGTACCCGTTTGATGTTATCTATTGTTGTTCATCCGCACGTGTATACAAATGTACTCGTTTGATGTTATCTATTGTTGTTCATCCGCACGTGTATACAAATGTACTCGTTTGATGTTACATATTGTTGTTCATCTGAACGTGTATGCAAATGTACTCGTTTGATGTTACCTATTGTTGTTCATCCGCACGTGTATACAAATGTACTCGTTTGATGTTACCTATTGTTGTTCATCTGCACGTGTATACAAATGTACTCTTTTTGATGTTACCTATTGTTGTTCATCTGCACGTGTATACAAATGTACTCGTTTTGATGTTACCTATTGTTGTTCATCTGCACGTGTATACAAATGTACTCGTTTGATGTTACCTATTGTTGTTCATCTGCACGTGTATACAAATGTACTCGTTTTGATGTTACATATTGTTGTTCATCTGCACGTGTATACAAATGTACTCGTTTGATGTTGCCTATTGTTGTTCATCTACACGTGTATACAAATGTACTCGTTTGATGTTACCTATTCTTGTTCATCTGCACGTGTATATAAATGTACTCGTTTGATGTTACCTATTGTTGTTCATCTGCACGTGTATGCAGATGTACTCGTTTGATGTTACCTATTGTTGTTCATCTGCACGTGTATACAAATGTACTCGTTTGATGTTACCTATTCTTGTTCATCTGCACGTGTATATAAATGTACTCGTTTGATGTTACCTATTGTTGTTCATCTGCACGTGTATGCAGATGTACTCGTTTGATGTTACCTATTGTTGTTCATCTGCACGTGTATACAAATGTACTCGTTTGATGTTACCTATTGTTGTTCATCTGCACGTGTATACAAATGTACTCGTTTGATGTTACCTATTGTTGTTCATCTGCACGTGTATACAAATGTACTCGTTTGATGTTACCTATTCTTGTTCATCTGCACGTGTATACAAATGTACTCGTTTGATGTTACCTATTCTTGTTCATCTGCACGTGTATACAAATGTACTCGTTTGATGTTACCTATTGTTGTTAAAATACACGTGTATACAAATGTACTCGTTTGATGTTACCTATTGTTGTTCATCTGCACGTGTATACAAATGTACTCGTTTGATGTTACCTATTCTTGTTCATCTGCACGTGTATACAAATGTACTCGTTTGATGTTGCCTATTGTTGTTAAAATACACGTGTATACAAATGTACTCGTTTGATGTTACCTATTGTTGTCCTGCTTATCACGTTTCTCGTTGTCGACATGTGTAGTCAGTCTTCAAATGTCTTTCATGTAACTCAATAATAATAATAATAATAATAATAATAATAATAATAATAAGAATAACAATAGTAATAATAATACAAATATTATTATAATTCTTGATAATAATAACTCTTCTACTACTATTGCTATTACTTAAATGATTATATGATTTATTTGATATGTTGCAAAGTGAAGTGTCTCTAGAAAATATGATGTAGAATAATCACATGATACTATAGTCTACTCGATATGATGTTGATTACTTGGCTATATTTGTTTCCAGCGTCCATATCTTGGTTTCTTTCTGTTGACATTTCTCACATTCTTCTGTGTCCATTTGGGGGAGATGTGGTCGCGATTTGGGCCTCTGTCTCTCAGACGCAATTTGCCTGCGGGTTTGGTTGTCATCTGGAGGACGTCCGGATGTTTCAAATAACTAAGGAGATAATACAGTTTGTGAAACTACCTCATTTCTAGAATTTTTGTAAACTTTCCATTTTAACATGAACTAAACAATGCGTAGTGTATGTGGTCTGTTTTCTTTTTTTTCCTACTTGAAAAGAACACTCTTAAAAGATTCAAAAATAGCCAATTGCAGCTAAAAGTCATCCTTTTAATTAGAGGTTTTACAGAAGTATAGTAAATACACATATGAAGATAATGCAGGCGATGGATATATTTTTATACATATTGAACTGTGCGTAATCGAAAACAGAGGTAAAAATCAAGTGAGGCAAGACGAATATAAGTGAAGGGCTTGACACCATTGAGAGCTAAACCGTGAATATTTTTTCTAGGTTTTTCTTCGGGAAATGTTGAATGACCTAGTTATATCGTGAATACTATAATTAACGATATGATCGATTTAAGCTCGCAAAATATAAAATCGATTTCTAACACAGATTGCATAAATTCGACAAATCGATAAATTCTGTTGAAAATGATATTTCATATTACACGGATCCACCAAGCGCCAAAATAATGCGTCCGTATTAAAAAGGTTCGTGCAATCGCACGTGATCAGATAAACTCAAGCAAGAAGATAATACTATTATTCGACCACTACACGATTCACACTGATTTCAGTTATTGTTTTATGGCATTCCAGAAATCATCTATGGAAATTGTTCCTTCAATAACGTATTGACTTGGAGCTGTGGCTCGGTGAAACTTTTGTTGCAACCTCTAAAAAAGAGACCAAAATACAATAGAAACTGGCTGAACAATAATAAAATTAAAATTAAGACTCGATTTAGCACGCGCTTAATGACTTAGTATCCAACGTATTACAAGTGTATAAGAACGGTATGGAGCATACATTTATGCAGTCGCAATATGCAGGAATCTGAAATACTCATCGGACAGATTCAACAGGTTTCACCTTGCATTGTCTTTTTTAATTTAAGATTTTTGCACAAAGAATAAAGTTTCGGATTTATTATTTCGGTTACTGACACACAACAAACTGATTGTTTCAAATATCAAGGAATGAAGTCAAGAATTATTATATAATCTGTACTGGTAAAATATGATGCTCTGCTCCTTCCTCCTAATATATTAATTAATATTCCCACAACAGTTGTGATATGTTCACTATTATGTTGGTTTAGAACACTTACGCTCTCAACAGCAGCCCGCTCAACAAGTATATCATTGTAAAGTTTTCTATACGCCTCTTTCTTCTGTTTGAAATCTTTGCTATCCTCCAGATAAGCCTGTTTCTTCTTTTCTTTCTTGGCTTTATTTTTCTCTTTTCTTTCAAGTTCTTTTCTTAAGATATTGAGCTTTTTGCAGGTGCGCTGTAGATTGGTCACATTAAGGTAAAGCTGAGTGGTATCAAGATCACGTGGGTTACTTCTACTTTCAAGTGGGTCACTTCTACTTTCATGTGGGTCACTTTTACTTTCAAGAGGGTCACGTCTTCTTTCCGGTGTGTGGTCATCTAATGGGTCATCTAATTTTCGTCTCTTGTTAAATCCACTGTCATCCCACGAGGTACTGGAAAGGATATGGTAAACAGTAATTTAGTTCCTTCCATTATTCCAAGCAGTACATATCTTTCCAAGCAGTACATATCATTCCAAGCAGTACATATAATAATAGATAGACAAGATGAAACAAAGGTCGCAAACGAAATTCTAAAAAGCTTTCTGCAAACATCACTCATATAATTTTCATCATCCGTGGTTTGAAAAGCATATAACATTTTTATCAAATCTAATTAAAATCAGATCTCCGATGTCTATCATGCATAACAGCGGAGAGTGATTTTAATCAGATTATATTTTTTAATTTTTTAAACCGAATAATCCAAAATGGAGCCGGCAGTATTAGTGAACATATTTAAGTTTGGTTTTGTAAATAGGCTTGAGGGTAGAAGAGGCTTTTTTAAAAAAAATTCCCAAATATTTAAAGTCCCGCCATGATACAATTTTAATAAAACTTTCAAATAATAAGCCTTACTCTAGATGTAGACAACGGGATTTATATGTATTGCCTCTACTGCATTACGAATATAAACAATCGTGTCTGGATGATACCGCCATGTCATAAGTGCACATCACGTACAACATTCACAATAAATGTTTGACATATATATTTTGTTTTTCATACGTTTATTTATTTCTTTAGATATTTTACAAAGTATTGTGTTACGAATTTCTAACGAAAAACAGTTATATGACCTTAAAGTTTATGCGAGTCTGACCCAGTATTTCCGGCCGGATCCTCTCTCTCTCTCACACACACACACACACACACACACACAAAAAAAAAGCGGAAATTAATATGTCATAAGTGCACATCACGTACAACATTCATAATAAATGTTTGACAGGTATATTTTGTTTTTCATACGTTTATTTATTTCTTTATATATTTTACAAAGTATTGTGTTACGAATTTCTAACGAAAAACAGTTATACGACCTCAAAGTTTATGTGAGTCTGACCCAGTGTTTCCGGCCGGATCCTCTCTCTCTCTCTCTCCAGTGTTTCCGGCCTCTCTCTCTCTCTCTCTCTCTCACACACACACACACACACACATACACACAAGCGGAAATTAATAAATAAACGATTTTATATTTCCCAAAACAATGGAAGTGTGAAAAATATGATCCTAACATTAAACATTACTGAGTTGAGAATATTTACTTCCTTTCAGTTAGCCTCTGTACGGTGTCAGGTATATTTGTTACACCTGTGATTATGGTCGGTTCAATGACCTACATATGAGGTCTATGTTATTACTTGAGTTCGGATTTGCTTATCCACCTTATGAATAATTTCTCCAATGTGCGCGCGTGTGTGTGTGTGTGTGTGTGTGTGTGTGTGTGTGTTTGAGAGAGAGAGAGAGAGAGAGAGAGAGAGAGAGAGATGACAACTTTCGTTTTGCTTTACTCCACCGTAATGACTGTCAGAATAGCATTTTTATGAAGCATTTAGTAGTGCAACATAACATATAACAGCCTGTAACTTTTGTTTACACGAACAAGTTGCCTCCTTACTGTGAAAAATCATTCTTTCTTCCATAAGAATGAGGTCTTGAAGCCATTCTTTGAGCACAGCCTACCAGGAAGTGATTTACTTGTGAGATAATGCATCTGACCTTTGAGCTTACAATGTATTTATCGTCCTTGATTCCCGGATCGACCTAGGTAGGGCATGTAAAGTCAGGTATGAGTTTATCATTAGTATTCACTGTAAAATATAGTTACTAAGTATCACCATAGCAAGATAGGACTTTCCTGGTGAAGATTGAAGTGAACATATAGAAAATGTTGGAAAATATTGCTAATACTGGGGCGGAAGTTATATAATCTGTTTGTAGGAGAGGTTAGCAATCACTGTGAAGCAAACATAACAGGTTGCATGCTGATTAAAGTCTTATCTGATATGTGTAAATTTATCCATCCCCCTATATGTGTGTGTGTGTGCGTGCACTGCATACATGAAAATAACTTGTCTTTTAAAGGGTTGGTATAAAGCTATTTGACAAATTAATTCTGTTGGTATATCAAATCGTGATGAGATCACGATGCATTAATGCGCACATATAAATATTAGGACATATTGTTTTAGTAAAAGTAATAAGATTGAAACTTTCTGTAAATTGTGTTAAAAGTAGCAGCAGAGGGGGTGAACCTATCTCATTTTAAAAGGACCATTTTGGAAAACTAAGGCTTTTACGAAAATGAAACAAATTACGCCGATAACGCGAAACCGAAGCTTCTAACTTTCCGAGAGTCTCCCTGTAGTGTCTCCAAGAGTCTCTCTTACAGGTTAGTGTTTTTGTTACTTTTTTTCGCGTTAGTGTTTTTTCAAGTATACACGGCTTTTACTGCGTTGACGTCTCACTGAGGTCGCACCCTCTCTGATGCTGTCTCTTATCCAGATATTTTATCAAGGCCTATACGATATCGTGATCGGGGGTCATATAAGTTTACTGTTATTAATCCATGCCGAGTTAACTGAGCCTGACTAAATACATTTCTAAATTTAATTATATACATGTCTCCGCTACATCAAGTCTGGTGAATATTTCTCAGCGTATGTGTATCAACTCCATTAAATACAGCAAAAATATTACAGTTATCCCTGATCACTTTAGATATTTGTGTGTAACGTTGAGTGACATAGATCAAATCTGTGTTTTTATGTCTTCCGCGGGAGAATATCCGAGCTGGATTTGACTGTTTGTCTAGCATTACATCGTCGTGTACAACTAAATTATTAATAAACTAATCAAGGTCATCTACGGACGGTGCTTCATTAATATCAGTAATAAATTCAAAAACGTCTTCGTTTAACAACTTTGCATTTTCATTAAAATCCGAAAGTACCTCATAACACCACTGATCATCTACAGATGGTGCAACTAAATACAACTTATCCCATTTGATCCATCTCAGTATTAAATTAAGTCACAGTTGCGTTTTACCAGACCCGGACGGTCCAATTATAATCATTCGGACAGAATTTGGTAGCGCTGGATGATTTTTAGCCAGTTTCCGCGCTTTTGTTGCCGAAAAATCAGTTACAGCCATATACTTATAATATGGATTTATATTGTGTGAAATGCAGTGCGCGTACCTCCACAAGTGGACTAACAACTACAACTACGAAAAATAAACGACAAACACTTACGGGCAAAAATGAACGATCTGGTACCAAACAATTTAAGTTTATTTCCACTGACAAATCAACAGGCAAAGTTTTTGAAAAAGAGAGGTGATATTGCCGCGCAGTTAATAAAGTTACCAGGAACTCCGTGGGCTAAGTTTCCAGGAGAACAAACATCTTCCAGGATATAACTACTGCGGTCATGGTACCAGACTTGCTATCAGGCTTAACAGCCAAGATCAGCCAAGGCCTGGTGAGCATCCGGTAAATGCTATTAATAAAGCGTGTCACGCTCATGATGTAGCTTATAAAAGTAAAGATCTTCAGGAGCGACATATTGCAGATGTGAAATTAATTCATGCGTTAAATTCCATAAAATATTCAGTAATGTTACTGTGAGATATTTATATGAACCCGGTGAATTTAAAGGCGGTAAAAAAAGAGCGACTAATCCTATTTGGAGTATTACAACACATACAGTTTCTAGCGTGGTAAGATCCACGGGTAGATCTGCAATCTACAGACTAGATTCAACTGCTCCTCAACGTGGATTTACACGTGAACAATTACAAGTAATTCCTGAAGACACACAATTACCACCGCAATCACTTAACTAGCACCCCTACAACGATTACAGTCAAGACAGGTCAGCATCACATTTTCGCGTTTATGACCTAGACTACTATCTTTTCTAACCACAGTAAATTGTCTTGGATTATTACTCGAGTACTGTCACAACATTACTGTGCTACAGCTTGCACAATGATTATTTTGCTGCTGTCTCAGCTCCATGACAAATTCAACATCGAGATCAAAGTCTCTTTATTTTTTGTCACATTGCTTATAACCAACTAATATTTTTCTTATTATATTGCTGTCAGTAACATAATCAATGGTTTCTGTAATGTCTATGATAATTGTTCGCAGCTGAGATATTTTTCTGACTCGAGACACTGCGAGATATACTAAGTTTACCCATTCGACACGATCATCGACAATCCAAACAACTGTATCAGAAATAGTTAACCCCTGAGATGAATGAATTGTCGTTGCGTACCCCAGTGTCCATGTAGTCTTGTTCGCTATCAGCGCATCCTCAAGAACACTAACATCAACTACGGCAACATCATTTAATACGAGATTTTGTTTCTCAGTCTGTCCTGGTATATCAACGTCGATATTCTGTTGGTCTATAACACAATGATACACGTAGATCTGAAAACCTTTCTTTATGCAACTGAAATAACCGCTGTTGAAGTGTATCACGAAATATCATTTTACTTGCCATTATTAAATCATTTGGTCTCCACACTTGCAGAAAATCGTTCATAGACGTTTCTGAAATTATTTTACGCATTATTTCACACTGAATTTTATTCGTTTGTAGTCTGATTAATTTTTTTAATTCCCTTAATTCTGGATCAAGAAATCTATGATCGTCAATTACTTCATAATAATCTACAAAGTTCTTTAGCCATTCATGCGGACATAACCCAACAATCGGCGGTGGTTGACCATGATCGGCGCACAAGACCACAGCTGTATTTTTCAATAACAGCCAATCGATAAACATTCTTAATGTATCTTTAGAATCTGTGCATACCTCATCCCAAATGATGATCCTTGGAATATATTTCTCGCCCATTCGATCAGGAGTCCATTTGTCTCACTTCCATCGAAAGAAGCTATGATAAGTACATGATCGCACTCCTCGTTGTTTCATTTCTCTCGCAAGTCCGTGTGTAGGCGTTAAAACAACCATATCATCTGAACTGTTCCGAAATAATTCAGTAACTCGCGTTGTTTTACCAGAACCCCGCGCTCCGTTTAAATAAACAGTCTTGTGTCTAGTTACCGGATCGTATACAAATGCCGCAGACGATAATTTTAATATTTGATTATTTTTGTAATAAATATCTTTGATTTCAACATCGGCGGATTCAGAATAATTATGTAACATTTCTTGTTTTATTCTCCATTCTCCCCATGATACATCGTAAGTAGTGCTTGTAAACTGAGCCAGCAATTCTAAGTATTTTCATTCAATATAAAATGAATCCGTGGCAGCTCTGACCGCGGTGTCTGGAAATCTGTTTACCATCGATAATAGATTTAATAGATTTATCGAAACATACGCGAGCATTGAGGATCTTAAATGAGTAAACTGAGGCGACTCGCCATCAATATAACCAACAATTGTACCTTGTCGTGTTCCGTTAGACAAGTAAGCGTTTTCTCGACTTACAAATATATTTCTCTTCGTTGCATCATCAATTATAAAATCGAGTTCAACATCGTCTATAATTAATTGTGTATAATGTCGTTTATGATCATATGCTCCGCCTTGAGTAAATTTACCAATTATTCTTCTGCCAAGATCCTTTGCGGTTTTATTTTCATCATCATAATAATTCTTCTGTGGTGGTGACCAAACTTCTTTCTGAGGACGATATGATATAATTTCATCACTTACAATCAACGATATCAGTATTTTTGCATCAAGCATATATCGTAATAAAACTATTGGTGCCCAATCTTTTTCTAAAAAGTGCCTACCAAACCAAATATAACAGATCGAATGAAGACATTTAGCAAACTCGAATGACTCAATACCGGCGAATCCAGTTAAATCAAAATCGGGTAGGGGTCCGTTGATCGATACTCTAGTCATTTCGTGGGTGGGGTGTCCAAATCTTTTAAAATAACCAGAACACTCTCCCATACCAAGAAAACTTCCCGGATAACACGCGACCATATCAACCGAGATAACATCGTTGTGGTCATACTTAGTATTCGAGAATCCACCGTGTCTGTATTCAGAGCAGCTTAGCTGCACGTCTTCAAGAATTTCAAATCGTGTTGGCTTCCACGAATATTTATATCCTGCAAAGTGAGAACCAACTGAAGGAACGGAGAAACAATTATTTAGCAATTGCTCAGTATTCTGCGATGAAAATTTCTGCGCAAGAATGTTCATTTCTTCGTGGCGAGATTCTTTACGATATATTTCGCCGTTTTAGGTCGTACAAATTGATCATATTTTTCATCATCGGAACTTTGAAATATCCATACTGATGCAGGATCGTTTTTACTTATTTCGTGAATAAAATCAAACATGTTTCTACCAGAGTCATTCCCTAGGGGGAAAAATCTTACGGTTCGATCTCGTGGAAATATTGTTACTGCGATAGTCCACGCGTGCGCATTATGATCAACAATATTTATCGGAGCTCCTCTCTTTGTATCATGTTTCGAATCGTGTAAAATCTCTTCTGTTATCGTTTTTACTAATAGTGGGAATTTCAGTGTTTTTTCTAACTTACCGACATCATTTATTGTAGTTCCGGTATCCTTGACTAATTCAGCCCATTTGTTTATTTTTTCACGTTGCTGATCCTTTAACCCATTTCCACGTATCGCGTTTGTAAAATGTTCGATTAATCGTTCGGCTACACAATTTAGTCCTGACAATTTCATTGGCGTAAGAACACCGACGTTGAGTTTATTATTTATCGAATAAGTTCCATAAATACCGCTGTTATAGGATACGCTCGTTCGTAATATGGTTTATCAATACCATCAACATTCATGGCTTGGAATTTTCACTTAATACTGCGGTTTTTTCATTTGCAAGGAGAGGGTCACGTTTGTCACGGATAATCCACCCAGCGCTGAGATTGTCTGATTCGGCTAGCACAATAAACTCTATTATGAAAAAATATCTTTGATCGTCAAGATAATTAATAATCGTTTTCGCCCGCTCGTCGTTCATTGTAGCATCATTGACTTTGTCATCGCGTATAATTTTGAATGTCGACCATACGTGGGATGCATCATCGTCGCGAAATTCTTTTGTAGCATCTCGAATCTTATTAATCAGATTATTCGTCGGATCAGCCAGAGTTCGCCTCCACAAGTCAGGGGTTCTTCTGTCAAGATCGAATCTGGACTCGGGAAACTTCGTTTTCCAAGGCTGGATTGTAGACAATCTCTAATACTCTTTCATATTATATTTTAGACAAGTATTTAAATTAAGATAATATGTATACGATGACTCAAACAAAGAACCAGTGCCAGTGGAAGATGATAGGGGCTGCAACTACTTGTAATAAATCTTGTGTAAATGAATTCTGCAAGCAACATTCGCAAAGCGTGCGTCGTGGAAGCCTTGGTCCAAAACCGTGCATACAGTTTGGTGTTGGAGAGGGAAAACACAGTTGTGCGTGCGTACCTCTGGTAAAAAAATATAGAGAACTGAAGTGGTATTATGATAAAAAAATAACAACCTCGACTCTATCAAAGAATCTGCCCTTTATCAAAATCTACACGATAAGGTTGTAAGAAACCCTGAAGATTATATAACAAGATCTGTAAAGACAAATTATAATTTAGACAAATAATATATATAAAATGGAGCAAAATGAATTTATCAGACATCCTATCATCAATTATGAAGCATTTCGTGATGGTGTAATCAGACACTGTCGGCTAAAAAAATCAGTTGTTTTGTTGATAATGCTGGTCATCTTAGTTGTACCGTTGGGAAGAAAAGGTAATACAATCATTGGTTTGTATACGAGATATTTCACGGGTTTTCAAAGACGGTCTTGTGATCGATCATATTGACGGCAAAAACTCAATAACTCTTTGGATAATCTGCAAGCTATCAAACAGAGCGAAAATTCTGCACGTGGAAATACTAGGAGATGTTAAACAGTTGCAAGGAAGGCAGTTAAATCTGTAAATACATAAACTGGTGAAGAAATAATATTTCAGTCAATGACCGCGGCTGGCAAGTATTTCGGTATTAACCCGCGCAGGGTACAACGTGTTGCAGATAATATAACCAAATCGGCGTTTTCGCTGAAGTATGAGCAATGGATTTTATTTTACTATGTTCCAATAGTGTTAGATAAGAACGACATCCTTGACAATCAAGGGGGATAATTCTGCAGTAGATATGTAACGCGGTTAATAGATTTATCGTTGTCCTTGACTCTCAAGGAGAAAGATTTCACAATAATATTGACTAGTAAATAAATAAAAATTTGTGTGATTAATTCTCTCCCCCGGAGTGTAGCTCCGGAGTTCCTGTCCAGTGTAGCTCTTGTCATGTATTCCTAAAGTCACATAATCTAACTGTTGGAAAAAACGAAAGATTCTGTATAACAAAAGACACGCCTGACTGACCGAAATTGAGCGAGGCAGTAAATTACTGTGGTCTCAATAGAGCATTCTATCGCAACAATCTAGCCTGTGTACAGGAAGAGTATTATATTTCAGGGAAGTACAAACAATAGTATCTAATTCAAGGGCTGACAGATTTCTCCGTTATTTTTATAACATTATTTCCCCTTGTTAAAATCACAGACAGAGTCAAGGACTGTCAGTCAAAATAGATGTAATCGTTTTTTTAAGATAAATGGAGTTTTTTTTTTAAAAAAAAGAAACAATATTCTTGTTTTACTGAATCCGTCCGGTTTCCTGGTTCATCTGCATTTTTCAGCCATTTTAATTAATAAAAAATAAAAATACAAACAGCAAATAAGCCACGCCCATCATAGTTCCAAGTATTGGTTACCTTATATACCATACGACCCGTTATATCATTGGGTGTCCTCCCTATATGCTCAAAACTCAACAAACACCCTCCAACCATGTCAATACGTGGCGAGTGCTCTTTTGCACTCTCCCGGGGTTGACTTTGGAAGAGGGTTTGCAAAAATCTGTTGACCGTGGAGAATGGCTCCCGCGTATGTTGTGTCGTCCTTAGAATTAATTTAGATAAGATTAATGTACTGTGCCGTCCTTAAAATTGTATATACTGTAATTACTATATGTACTGTGCCGTCCTCCTTAGAGATCTAAGGAATTAAGGTTTACGGTAAATATATCCTCATGGACTTGCTAGAATGTCATATGGCAAACTAGGAGTTCACATGGGTCGTTGTGCCTTCCTCCTTAGAGATCTAAGGAATTAAGATTACTGTAAATATATCCCCTGAGCCTGCTAGACTGTCATATGGCAATCTGTGTTCTCACATGGGTATTGTGCTGTCCTTAGAATTAAGTTAGATAAGCTTTATGTATTGTGCCGTCCTCTACTAAACACGCTCTCCTGAGCCTGCCGGACTGTTGTTTCACAATCTAAGGATTCACATGGGAGTTGTGTTCCGTGCCTCCTGAGCCCGCTAGAATGTCATATGGAAATCTAGAGATTCGCATGGGAATGTGTCGTCCTTACTGTAAAACACCCTTCTGGACTTGCTAGAATGTCATATGGCAATCTAGGTGTTCACATGAGTGTGTAAACATTTTTCTTTTAAACGTATATTTAGTATATAATTAACTATGAAAATATCAATGATATCATTTCTGCTATTAAAAAAGTAAAACACGACGGCATAAATATATCTGATGAAATAAATCCTGAAAGAATTATTTCCGATTTTGAAACATAACAAAAATGTAAATTTGAAGGGGGATACACACTACCATTAGAATACAAATTTGTAAAGCGAATTGAAAGGGCTATGTTTCAATCGTTGGCTACAGTAAAAAGAAACTGAAGTAGAGGAATTTCTCTCTCTCTCTCTCTCTCTCTCTCTCTCTCTCTCTCTCTCTCTCTCTCTCTCTCTCGCAATAGAAAATATTACACCAGCAAAAAATAAGATCAACACTCGCATGCGAGAATTAAGAAAGATTATATCAGAAAATGAAAGTAAGGGTCATTCGTGAAAATGAACGTGAAAGTGTGTCAGATTCATCCTTTTTTAATACTGATTTTAGTCGATTTGTCAGTAAATAAATATCCCCTGAATCAAGGCTGGGATTATTATGCCTTTTATATCTTTTTCTTCAAGTATGTGTTGTCCTTGACACTCTACGGTTGAAAATCATAAAGACCTCATATATAAATTCAGACTTTAAACTTCTCCACGAAGGACAAGCAAGTGGCCTGTGTGGTCAGTTAGTTTGAAATTTATTCTTGATAATAGCGGGTTATGACATCGCAAGTAAACCGGAATAATTGGTTCTTGCACAATCAGATATCAGTGTGGTAATTGCGGTGTAAACGTATAAAGAATATATCCCTGCTGCGCCTGATTTGATATATCCGTATTTGTCTGACAACTTCCATCAATTGTATCACAAACAAGATTGACCGCAATCATTGAGGTTATATTTTCAATTCCCGGCGAAAAATGACGACCTCCACCGTGTTGATTATTGTTATATTTGAGAATACTTGGTGGCTGAGATATTTTACTCCATTCAGCAAGTATTTTAGGAAACAATTCATCGATGATACCATTGACGGATTTTTTATAACTCGGTTGAGTTAGAACCAGGAAAATTAAAATTCATTAGATCAACTTCTGTTATTGAATAACGATTAGGAAATATTTGTTAACTTTATTTTCTGACTGAATTAACCCTTGTTTCAATTTTTGATACGAAAGTAGAAGATCAACTTGTATTTGCGACTAAATTAATATTGAATTCAGGAAAGGTTGAGCTTACTGATGTGACCCGGGACTTGCGTCGTGTGCTAATGTGCGTGGTTGTTGTGAGAGAGCGAACGAGTGAGCGATCGATCGCGGTGCATGATTCCCGTGCGTCACGTGTATGAAAACCACCTCTCCGCGATACTAATAAAAGGCTAGGGAATTACTAATCGAGGCTAGAGAGAGAGAGTCATACAACACCTCGAGCAGTGCGGAGATTTGTCTTTCGCGCAAGTGAAAGACAAAGGGATTGAATACGTAATATATTTCGGGAAAGTAATACTCTTCGAGTCTGGTAAGGGATTGCTTTTATTTTTGTGATAAAATTATAAATGCCGGTGGGTGGGTTATATAATGTGTATTGTATTTGTTATATTATGTATTATGTTCGTCTTGTATTCTAAGTATGTGTTTTGTATTGTTTTAGGTTTTTGTGTTGCACCTCATACCGACTGTCATAAATCCCACAATCGACAACAAGAGTACTTATTTCTTTGCGAGAGGAGTGAGAGCTCACATTTGGCGCCCACCGTGGGACCCGTGGGATAGAGAGAAGATCCTATTTGACTGGTAAACCAGACCGAAGGGCTGCAAGCAAGGGATCCCAAAAAGGAGTCCACATTGGAGAGTGTAAGCGTACTGGAGGATGCTAGCGCGCGCTTCAAAATGATTTGGTAGTGTTCTTTTCTTGGCCCGAACAGGAAACATTTGCAGTACTTTCAACGTTCTTGGCAGATGAAACTGATCTTTGACGACAGATGACGTCACGGTTATCTTCACAGCTGATGACATTTAACTGTGCATATATATAGGACGATGAGTAATGCGTGTTTTGTGTTACGTGTTATTCGTTTAATTAGTGATAGTTTCGAAAGGAAGGATTCTTGGATTTTGAAATGATGTAAGTGTTATTTTCCATACATTTGTTAGCTATTCAATATATTATTTGTCGTTTGCAAGTAATAGTAATGACATTCAAACTCTAGTTGTGCTTATCGCCAGCATTGCACGAACAGTATTCGTTTAGTTCAACACGTGGTAGCAGCACGGTTTGACCCACTTGTTAGACACTACGTAGAAATCGCCGTGTCAAATCGAGGTCAAAGTCATTGTTGTGAATTCAGCCTGTTGACAGACTGGCTATAACGCACATGGCATAATCTTTAGCAGTTGCAAAGGACTTACTTGTTATCTGAATATAATTTTGCGTTAATTCAATGGAAATTGCAATGACATTTATGACAATTACCATTATTTTGCATATGTTTATTTTCTGTTTACATTATTGATATAGTATGTCAGTTTTGTTTATTGAGAAATACATGTATACAGGTTGGTGTTGATTATTAGATTATCTGGCCACCACATATAAGAGGGTTTTATAGATCACTGTGTGAAGTGTTGTTGACTTAATGAGACAGCTTTGACTTCTTTATCTAATATACCACTATGCTTTATACCACACTCACAAAATTTTACAGCGCTCTAACGCCCGAGTAAAGTTGCAGAAAGCGAGGTGATAGTACTGTTTACATATTTGTTTTGGGGTTATATAAGTAACACCATTATGCGGTTATTATATGTATAAGCTTGCGCTTCATATTTTAAGGCGTACGAGACGGTTCCTATTTAGAATTTGTCAGCATATTTTGATAAAGTAATTTTGTAGTGATATTAATATCTACCTTGAAGACTTACGCCTTTATTGACTTTTTGCGTTGGTAAATAGTTTCTTGACTGAATCGTGGTTATACAACCGATCGCTGTCGTACGATTTGTTTGCAGTGTCAGATATACGCGCGTTTTCTTTAAAGGGTTCTTTTCATGATGGCTACAAGTAAGAACCCAATGACAAATGAGGAAATGATACAGGCATTGAATGCCAGTGGGTATGTGGTAATGCCCGTCGGTGCCTCACTTAAATCCACTGTAACCCCAGCCAGATCTGATATACCTCAGTCTAACCCTTGGTCGCAAAGCACTCCAGTTGCAGGAATTGGGAGGGGCTCGCTCATGCTGTTTGGTATACAGAGTACGGACACCAAGCCCAAAGTTCAAGTAGGTGCTTCAGCACTGTTTGGTGGTTCCCAGGGTACTCCGCCAGCAGCCAACGCAACCCCCACCCCGTCCACTTCTGTCGTAGTACCTAAGATCCCTTTCTTTTCGGGTGATGACCCAACACATAAAGGTGACGTCACATATTACGAATGGAGATTCGAGGTAAAATGTCTTATACCTGAATATCCCCCAACGATCACGACACAAGCTGTCAGACGGTCTCTGCGTGGCAAGGCGAGACATACCGTTATAGCGTTAGGCGAGAGAGCATCGACTGACGACATATTAAGGCGCCTAGATACTGCCTTTGGAGATATGTCGACTCAAGGCATGATTATGCAAGAGTTTTTCAACTCTTTCCAGAGAGAAGGGGAATCTGTGACTTCCTTTGGTTGCAGGCTGGAGACCCTTCTCCAAACTGCGATCGAAGCGGGCCACATCAAAGAAGAGGATAAGGATGGCCTCTTCAGACATAAGTTTTGGTCTTCACTGAGGAGAGAACTCCTCAAGAGCCACACTCGCCATAAGTTCGACTCAATCACTAACTGTTACGAGTTACTTCGAGAAATTAGGATGGTCGACAAGCAGCTGAACTTGCCGAAGGACACTAACCTAATTCCCCCCAAGAAAGTACACCACCAGCCCATGGTAGAAAGCGGCCACGAGCGATGCAAGATGGAGAAAGATTTCGACTTAAGAATCCAACAAACTGAGGAGAAACTAGGATTTCAAATCGACGCCCTTGCTAAACAGCTGCAAGAACAATCGTTACTCCTCAGAGAACTGTCTGTAACTAAAAAAAGGAGGGATGACAGTAACAGACAAGCCCAAAACTACAGCGATGACAGCCGACGCCACTATGGCAATAGGGGCCACCATTACCGAGGAAGTCGGGGGAACGGTTACAGAGTTAACGGTAACCGAGGGCGTGGTTATGGTGGGGGAGAGCGAAATTTAAGAGTGACCGCCTCTGTAGATGGCCATACGGGGGCTGGTGACAAACCTAAATGCCAGAATACGCTATTTCAGCGCTTGGTTGGTTCTTCCAACACGGCTCTTTTTTGAGTTAACTGGGATACAGTGATTGCCCCATTAGGATGCCGTTTGTATCTGATTTTGAACTCAGTGTCCCCATTTTAGTTGTACCAGAGACACAGTCCAACCGCACTTGTCCTGTCGTTATTGGAACAAATGTCATTCGTTTGTGTAGGGATTACATAATTGATAATCCTCCTACAGATGGAATCCCTGATACATGGAAACTTGCTATTGAAAGCATGGAGTGTAAGTCATTTACAATGAGATCTACTAATATGCATGCTAGTCAATGTTGCGCCGTATGAAACCATTACTATCAACGGCATTGCCCGCAATGTTGATGCTCATATAGCAGAAGCAGTTACAGAGAACTTGGGAAACTCTAAACAGGTTACGGTCTGTCCAAGGGTGATCAGGGTTGATCACAAGGGATCATATTCCAGGGTTCAGGTCAGACTTTGCAATATGTCCGCCAAAGGG
This sequence comes from Sinohyriopsis cumingii, assembly GCA_028554795.2. Classification (NCBI taxonomy): domain Eukaryota; kingdom Metazoa; phylum Mollusca; class Bivalvia; order Unionida; family Unionidae; genus Sinohyriopsis; species Sinohyriopsis cumingii. The sequence goes on from CM068828.1 coordinate 134,593,195, forward strand.
GTGAAAATAAGACCCAAATCAGATATGTCTTATAAGTGAAGTCAAAGTTGTGGACAACTTCGCTTCTAACTTCACCCCTGACATGTCCAAAGACAGTGGACATTCCGCTCTGGAAGATTTGAAAGTTAAGATTGGTCTTGAAAATCTGAACCCAGAGCAACGGGACAGACGTAGGCAAGTATTGGGCAGGTGGGATTCCATATTTTCAAAGGGCTCCACAGATTTGGGAAAAACGATTTAGTCAAGCGTAAGATTGGGCTTAATGACGATAAACCGTTCAAACAGCCATACAGGAGGATACCGCCGGGGATGTATAAGGAGGTGCGTCAGCACATTAGAGAAATGTTAGATGCTGGCGCAATTAGGGAATCTCAGAGTCCCTACTCCTCGAATGTTGTGTTAGTCCGGAAACGCGATAACAGCTTACGTTTCTGTACAGACTACAGGATCCTCAATGCAAGGACCCGGAAGGATGCTTTTATGCTTCCACGGTTTGACAATACAGTCGATGTCTTACAAGGGGCCAGGTTCTTCTCTAAGCTGGACCTTAGGTCTGGTTATTGGCAAGTTGAGATAGAAGAACAACATAGGCAATATCTCGCTGAGTTCGCTCGGGTTTTACGAGGCGAACCGAATGAGTTTTGGTCTGTGCAACGCTGGGGCTACTTTCCAGCATCTCATGGAGAAATGCATGGGAGAAATGCACCTCAAAGAGTGCCTCATCTTCATAGATGACATTCTCATATTCTCCAGAACGTTCGACGAGCACATAGAACAGTTAGAAGCTGCGTTCGCACGCTTACATCAGCACGGTCTTAAGCTGAAACACTCTAAGTGCGAGTTGTTCATGTCCTCAGTCTTTTATCTGGGCCATGTTATATCGGAGGAAGGTATCAAGACCGACCCGGAAAAGACCTCTGCGATTAGGAATTGGCCAAAGCCTAAAAACATCAAGGAGCTACGTCAGTTTTTAGGGTTCGCAGGATACTATCGCCGCTTTTTCGAGAGATTCTCGCAAATAGCACAAACATTAAACGCTCTTTTAGAGTGCCATGTCACGATCAAGTCGTCTCGAAAGAATAAGTCAAAAACAAACAAGCAGCTCCTTGGACTTGGGGCAGTGCTCAAGAAACCGCTTTTTTAAATCTTATAGATAAGTTGACTTCTACCCCCATCTTAGCGTTTGCCGACTATGCTAAACCATTCATAGTGCATACGGATGCTAGCGGCTCTGGTTTAGGCGCAGTCCTATATCAAGAGCAAGAGGGGGTGAAAAGAGTAACTGCATACGCCAGTCGGGGGTTGAGACCTAGCGAACGACGCTATCCAGCTCACAAGCTCGAATTTTTGATGCTGAAATGGGCCGTGACGGATAAATTCCACGACTATCTCTTAGGTTCTTCCTTCGAGGTGATCACGGACAGCAACCCATTAACATACGTCCTTTCAACGGCAAAACTGGATGCTACAGGGCATAGACGGGTTGCGGGGGCCCCGAGTGGCCGAGTGGTCTAAAGCGCTCTCCGCTACGGATCACTGCCATCTCACCTCTGTCTGCGTAGGTTCGAATCACGGATTCGGCCAATGTGGGTATGTGAGAAAGCTTGCCAGTAGCTTCTCGAGGGTCGGTGGTTCTTTCCAGGGTTTTCCCGGATTCTTCCTCTACCATTAATACTGGCCGCCATGTATAGCCTATCGAGTGCTGAAAAATGGCGTTAAACCCAACAACAACAACAAGATGGGTTGCGGCTCTGGCAAATTACAATTTTTTCATCAGGTATAGAGCTAGCAAAAATATCGCTGAGGCCGACGTTCTCTCGCGTTTACGACAAATGTTCCCAGACGTGGTGGAAGCCATTTGGCATTCAGCCACTGTTTCTGCACTCTTGATTGGGAGTATTTCGGATGATCCAGCACCTCGGTTCCGATGAGGTGTTTGCGTCTAAACAGTATAATAACATAAGGTGGGACAGGGAACAGTTGACTGATAAAACTCTAGCGAGAATTATTGACCTCAAGAGTAAAGGTTTTCGGCCCAGGGAGGGAGATCTCCGGAGAGAAAATTCGTCGGTGCGGGAATTTCTCCGTGAATGCGACCGCTTTGTGGTTGAAAACGGCGTTCTATACAGAACCACTTCTCTTGATGGTCAATCAATCAAACAGCTTGTGATCCCAGAGTCATACCGGAGCCTTGCCTTGAAAGGTATCCACAACGATATGGGCCATCAGGGCAGAGAGAAGACACTCTGGTTAACTAGGCAAATGTTTAATTGGCTGGGTCTGGAGAAGAACGTGAATCGCGAGGTGGAGTCTTGCGAACGGTGCATACGCAGAAAGACCCGGTTAAGGCAATGGCAAAATTAACCCCAATTCACACCACCCGCCCAATGGAACTCGTCTGCATAGACTTTTTGTCTCTTGAGCGACCTAAGGGAGGGTTTGAGAATATCCCGGTGATAACTGATCATTTCACCAGGTATGCTCAGACCGTTCCTTGCCTCAATCAGACAGCTCAGTCTACCGCTAAAACCCTTTATGAACACTTCTTTCGATATTATAGTTTTCCGGAAAGGCTACACAGCGATCAGTGCCGTAATTTCGAGGGTGGAGTTATAAAGGAGTTATGCAAATTAGCGAACATACAGAAGTCTCGCTCCTCCTCGTTCCATCCACAGGGAAATGGTACTTGCGAGCGTTTCAATGGTACGCTCTTAAAAATGCTAGGGACATTGGAGGAAGAGCAAAAACAAGATTGGAAATCTTACATTGTTCCAATTGTCCATGCATATAATGCTACTAAAAATGACTCCACTGGATTCTAGCCCCATTTTCTTATGTTTGGGTGGCACCCCAGGATTTCTGTCGACGCCTATCTGGGCACTACACCAGATAGTGGCGAGGCTGCTGAAGAGCCTCATGCGTACGTGGAAAAACTGAAAGACCGCCTCCAATTTGCTTACACGGCCGCGGAGAGGGAGTCTAGCAAGAGCCATGCTAAGAACAAGGCCCAGTACGACAAAAGGGTCCGCGAGTCCAAACTTGAAGTAGGGGACCGCGTCTTAGTGCGCAATGTTGGACTGAAGGGGAAACAGAAATTAGCCGACAAGTGGTCCAAGGATGTATATCAGGTGATATCAATCCCAATTTAGATATACCTGTGTACAAGGTAAAGAGGGTCGAGGTTTCGAAATTAACGCGCACATTGCATCGTAGTATGCTTTTGCCATTTGACTACCTTCCTTGTGATCCAGTCCCCATGAAACAGGTTCAGAAGAAACCGGGTGTACCAAAAGCTACACGTTTGGAGTCGAGCTCTGAATCTTCCAGTTCTGACTCGGACTCCGACCGGTATGTTATACCACAAAGACGATCCGGATGGGCCAGAAGAGATAATGTTCAATTCCGTGAACACCCTATACGAACTGCCTCTGATAATAGATCTCACTCTATTATCGATCCCCATATTAGCACGCCTCTTGAAAGCGTAAACTTTCAAACAGGTAGTTCTAGGCAATATGGCAGTAGTTTAGGTGAACCCACGAGTCATTTTTCTACTCCCTCTCACGTTTCGCCTGAGAGTACTCAGTTCAGTTCCCCAGAGATATCTACCGAAGGGTCAGTTCAAAGCCCGACTAGATTAGAGGAAGACCCAGACCGCCAGTCTGTGAGGTTGATCGTAAGCCCACCGGCGCTACAGGGGTCACAATAGGACGACTCAGGGCAGCAACCACTGAGGCGTTCAACCAGAGACCGAAAACCACCCGACCGGCTAGGCCAGTGGGTGTGTTCGCAAACGGTTTACTACGTGTGAATTACTGAGATCTATAGATTTCAGGCTGCTTGTAGCAGTGGATAGCTGAAACAATGCAGTAGAGTCCCTTTCGTGCAAATTAAATACCGCAAGGCATTTGACGACGACGATTCAATTATGATTTTAAATTATTAATTAAAGCTCCGTAATTTTAAACATTTCGTACGTATGATAGTTTTTTTTAACTCTTTCCAGACTTGAAGGATGGTTCAAAATGGTAGTTGTAGTTATTGTATTTTTTTAAAGCACACTCTTGCTAAATGTCGGGAGACATTTACCTGTAGGGAGGGAATATGTGACCGGGGACTTGCGTCGTGTGCTAATGTGCGTGGTTGTTGTGAGAGAGCGACGAGTGAGCGATCGATCGCGGTGCATGATTCCCGTGCGTCACGTGTATGAAAACCACCTCTCCGCGATACTAATAAAAGGCTAGGGAATTACTACTCGAGGCTAGAGAGAGAGAGTCATACAACACCTCGAGCAGTGCGGAGATTTGTCTTTCACGCAAGTGAAAGACAAAGGGATTGAATACGTAATATATTTCGGGAAAGTAATACTCTTCGAGTCTGGTAAGGGATTGTTTTCATTTTTGTGATAAAATTATAAATTCCGGTGGGTGGGTTATATAATGTGTATTGTATTTGTTATATTATGTATTATGTTCGTCTTGTATTCTAAGTATGTGTTTTGTATTGTTTTAGGTTTTTGCATTGTACCTCATACCGACTGTCATAAATCCCACAATCGACAACAAGAGTACTTATTTCTTTGCGAGAGGAGTGAGAGCTCACACTGATATCATCGTGGTTTTCAGCGGACTTGTATTTGCGACTGTTGAAGTAGTTCTGTCATTATTCAAACGACCATGTTCTAAATCAATAACTTCGTTGTATGTCTTAAGCATTGTGATTAATTCAGAATCTGATATCGTTTCATCGGTAAGGCTTGATGATATCAACGACGATACTTTAGAATACGCGTGTGTTGCCGTGTGTAATTTTACAGAGTAATCGTGCAATTTTGTGCTCGTGCACGTGGATCTTTTCTCGCGATACTATTTAAAACCTCATCAATTGTTGCTGATAACGAAACGCATATTGTCACTGCTACTGCTGCCGTTAATGGTGTTAACGCTGATAATACTACGCCAGTACCAGCAGTGACAGTAGATACAGAATATACAACAACATCAATGAGAACCGCATGTATTCGATATTTTTTTTACTTTTGTTGTAAACTTGTCAACGATGATTTTTAGAGGGGTTTGCCATTCAAGTACTTGATCATATCTAAATTTTTGAACGCTTAACTCTGTTGAGGCCATTATTATATTTTACACAGTAACCAATTGAAGCGTTTCAGCAACAAATTCCAGCAATCACCAGTAAGATGTTGCTGTTAATTTCTTATCAGTAGATTCTAGTATAAATGTTTCTTCGTCCTCGCTATTTAACACAATATACACAACCCCAGAAGACTTATCGTTTGCATGACGCCAGGGATACGTAGTGTATATACTGAATTTTGCAGCGCTGAACACAGATAGTCTATACACACCTTCCGCGGTATGTTTGATGGTATTAATTTGCGGTGACCATGTTGAGAATCACGATGACACTGTGTATACTAAGTTGATGACCTGTTTGTGGGGAATTTTAATCAGATCAATTTTTTTAACGATATCACGAATTCAACTTATGACATCTTCCAGTGTTTTTTTAATCGTTTCACGTCAGCAGTCAACGGGTTGCTAAAATGTTTGAAAATTTGTACGTGTCTTCATGAACATATTTACGTGAACGTCATACTCTGCCGGTAGCGTGGATAATTTAGTATCTACGGTGCTGTAATTAACGTCTACATATTTTGTTGTTGCGGCATCTTCGTCGGATATTGGATCTCTTAAAACAACTATTTTATTTCCGTTCATGCTGAGTCAACCTGTCATTGTGTCGCCGGTATTCTTCAAATGATTTGCAACGCTTCTTGCAATTTCATTTCTGATAACCGCGATTGATATACTTGAGTCGCTGATCTTACCGTCGCTGGTAAAGACTGGAATATTATCCGTGATAGCACCAAGAACTCTAAAATCTATGCCATTCCACTTGACATTACTCGTTTTTAAAACACCGTATTTATCCTGAAAAACAACAACTTCATCTCGGTCAACTCCAGAGAGGTTCATAAATCAGCGAGTTCATCCTGTGTTGCGTAATTTGACAAATCTATTTCGTCGCATTTTAAAAAAAAAAAACGCTTAGTAGATTCACCGCGAGATATTCCGTAAGTAGTTAAGGGGGCACATTAGGGACAATGGGACTTAGCATTAAAAAGACCCCTGGGTCAGATTAGGGACAATGGAAATTTAACATGGAGAGAAATCGTGGGTCACTTTAGGGACAATGGGAATTTAACATAGAGTTTGGGTCTGTCTAGGGACAAGGGAAATTAACATGGGGAATAGAGTTTGGGCTTTTGGGATTTTTTTTTTTTTTTAAATTTTTTAAATTTAAATTTAAATTTAAATTTAAATTTTAAAAAAAGGGGTAGGCAATGGAAAGGCTATCTCTTTTCGAGAAATATGGCTGGCCCTGAAAAGGGCCTTTGGGTTTATGTTAATGTATTCATTAACATAAATGGTACCGCATTGGTCTTCTTCTTGTCCTTAGGCTACGTCTCACTGTTGGTCCGTAAATCAGCACTCTTTTCAGGCATCCTTGTCTTTCTACGTAGATCCTACGTATCCACAGGCTGGTGTTTGTCCTGTGGACAACGGTCCACTTGGATCGGACATACATGGGTATGTCCGTCCGGAACATCATGGAAGACACAAGCGTAGAAGATTGCACATCGGTCCACATCTTGAAGCAACGAGAACAAGTGAATCAATGCACTGAACTGCGCTTATTTATAGGTAGAGGCAGGATTGAAACGGATTGAGTTCATTCACCAATCCAAACACGCGTTACAAAATTCAGTCAGCCCGCATCCAATCCGAAGAGAGTAGTCTGTGACGTCAGTTGGTCTATATAGATTCGCTAGCGCTTGTGTGCAGTCAATCTATGCGACAGTGATTCAACATGACGGAAACTCAGAAAACGATCCATTGGGGTGCACCAGCAGGGGAGACTGCCCAAGGGAACCCGGACTTACTTTCAGAAGAGGTACACTGGGATTTTGTGGATTTTCTTACCTCGCAAGAATTTGTTCCAGAACCTTCGTTACCTTCTTCATTACCGCAAGTGGAGAATTTTAGACAGAGACAGAAAGAAGAATTGGAGAAATTTATGCAACGACAAAAGGAAGCGGAACAAGCTTTTCTCCTACAGCAACAGCAACAGCAACAAGAAGAGGTAAGAAAAAAACAACAGCAACAACAGCAAGAAGAAGTAGCAGCAAAGAAACAAGAGGGTGAAAATCAAACGGCTACGGTACTGTTGGACATTTTAGCGGAGTTAAGAAGTCTGAAACAAATGTATCAGACTTCTTTATCACGACCGAAGAGAATACGACCTTCCCGAGCTAAACACGCCAACCCTGTGACTAGGCCTGTCGTACCACGCTTAGTGATTTCAACCCAATCATCAGAATTAGGCCTTGGCCGTGGCAAAGGCTTAAGGCAGTTAAAGTTGATTGGTTAAACTCACTCCTACACCAAAATAAAAAGGCCCTTTTCAGGGCCACCCACATTTCTCGAAAAGAAATACAATTTCAATTTGTCAATAACTCAAAAATAAACCCCACCCATTTTACCCTTATAGTACGTGTCTGTGTATGAGTGCGTGAGTGTAGCTTCTTATTTTAAAATCAAAACTCAAAGACACTTACCATATATCATTCATGTATTCTTTTATCCATTTTTTACAATCCAATTCACAATTCACCACAGAACACTTTAATTAAAAGTTCATTGACTTCTTCTTTCTCCTTGTTTAGTCTCTCTGTTTTTTGAATTTCTTCACCGTTTTTTCCTCATTTTCTTCCCTTCTTCTTTTCTTCTCCTGTTTCTTTGCTTCTTTTAAATAGAATTGTCTTCTTTCTTCCTCTTCTTCCTCTGAAGAATCCCTCTCTTCTTTCGAAGAATCCCTCTCTTCTTCCGAAGAATCCCTCTCTTCTTCTGAAGAATCCTTCTTTTCTTCTGACTCCTCTTGTTTCTTTTTTGGGCAATCTTGAGACCAATGTCCTTTTTCTTTACAATAATAACAGGTATCTTGACTTTTGTCTTTTTTAGCCCCTGTTTTTTTTCTTTTTTGACGGTCTGGACACTCTGAAGACCAGTGCCCTTTCTTCTGACATATATAGCAAGTATCTTGACTTTTATCTCGAAAGGAAGGAGAGTAGTCCGTGGGCTGGTCTGAAGAGAATTTTCTAATGACCCCTCGCAAAGCTCTGACGAAACGTTCCATCTGGGTAGTCTCTTCCATCGTTCTCCTCGGTTTGAGAGTGAAATGAATAGTGAAAGGACAAGACACAAACTTTTTATATACGCTGGTTTGCCATGACTATAAATTAGTCTATGGTGTTTGAACTTGAGTCATTTGACGTTTTGCACTCAAGATGAAACGATCCCATTCATTCGAGAAGAAAGAAGAAGAAGAAAGTAAGAGGCAGAAACGTGATCTATCGCCTCGTACCAGGGCCGAAATCTTGGCACAAATTCATGCCAGTGATTTTGAAGAGGACATGAGTGAACCAGAATCCGAACCCTCTAAACCAAGTTCACCACCCTTAGTCAACCCTGAAAAGTACTATTCCATTCGAGAGACGGAAAAGCGCTCCTCTAGAAAATTTAGAACCACGGCTTACACCTACACGGTGAAGTTTAAAGATTTCAAGGCCGACGTACCCTTGGAGAAAGCAGAAGGGTTTATCACCGAGATGTGGGATTCTTTGCTCACCGCACTCAAGCGACAATGTCAACCCAAAGAAGACGATCGCTTGACACTATCCATAGATCACGACGGTTTGAAATCCCCTGTTTGGATCGAGTTTAGCAGACCCGCAGAACTAACCCCTTCCAAAGGCATGGACAAGATTCAACACGTACAACAATCTAATGACCAGTTTGACATCACCGATGGTAAAGCCACACTGAAAATGGCTCACGTCTCTCTTCCTCAAGGGACAGGACGCAAAAAGGTCCTACTGGTGAACGACCTTCGCAACACCAAAAAGAGTCTCGTCCGAATTAACAACCCTCAAGACCAGATGTGCTTAGCCCGTGCCATCGTGGTGGGACGAACCTATGCCAACAAGAACGACACGGTAGAATGGAAAAGAACCTGGGAGAACATTCGAAAATCGAACCGGACCAAACAACGAAACGAAGCAGAACTCCTGTTGCAACAAGCTGGCCTGTCCAAAGACACACCCTGTGGCATTCCTGAGATGCAAAAATTGCAAGATGCCCTAGCTCCACGCTACACCTTGAAAGTGCACCCTCAAGAAATGCGCGGGTCACTGTTGTTTCGAGGCCAGGATTTTAAGGACGGAAAATACATTCACCTTTATTATCACGATGACCATTTCGATACCATTACCAGTATCACCGGATTCCTGGGATACAGTTATTATTGTGAGAAATGTGATTATGGTTATAACAATCGAGAGCAACACAAGAATTGTGGATTGAAATGCCCAGGATGTTTGGCCTCTCCACCCTGTCTGAGCGAAGAACCAGTGCCTTGTTCGACTTGTCTGCGCACGTTTGTCAGCCCTGCCTGTTACCAGCAACATTTGAAAACACAAGGTTCACAGAAGAAATGTGCTTGTCAACTCCTGAGATTGTGCCCTACGTGTGGACAAGGCATACTTACCAACAATGCCAAGGCACACGTATGTCGAGGAAAGAAAAAATGTCACATTTGTCACCACATCGTGGACTTGGAACACGAATGTTACGTGCAAAAATACCAACCCCCACCAGAGAAAGAGGACGGTCACAAGAAGAAAGGCAATTTCATCTTTTTCGATTTCGAATGCATGCAAGAGACTGGCATTCACATTCCTAATTTCTGCGTGGCTCATCGAGCGTGCGAGAAGTGCATTCAAGAACCTATCTTCAGTCATTGCCCTCACTGCAGCAAGATTCCTGGAGGGCGTGAAAAAATCTTTCGGGGACCGAACACGTTAGCCGATTTTGCCCAATGGGTCTTAAACCCCATCGACAAGACGTGGAGCCAAGAGGACATCGAACGTTACGGAGATTGTCATCGTCATGCCACGGTGATGGCTCACAATTTCTCCGGATACGATGGGCAGTTTCTTTTGAGGTACTATACGGAACATGGCACCGAACGTCCTAAAGTGATTTTGAACGGAGCCAAAATCACTTTCATGCAAGTGGGACAAGTGCAGTTTAAAGATTCAATGACTTACTTGGCCATGCCTTTGAGTCGAATGCCTAAAACGTTTGGAATGACAGAAATGGCTAAAGGGTACTTTCCACACTTTTTCAATACGGAAGCCAATCAACACGCCGTTCTACCCCATTTGCCTGAGGCTCACTATTACGACCCCGACAACATGCGTACCGAACAACGAGAAGCTTTCTACGCTTGGTACCAGGCTCATGCCTCTGACCCCTTCGACTTTCAGGAAGAAATGTTAAAGTATTGTCGTTCCGACGTGGACATTTTACGACGTTGCTGTGGAAAATTTCGAGAACTGTTCATGGAACACGGAGGGGTCGATCCTTTGAAAGAAGCTTGCACCATTGCCAAAGCGTGTTCCTTAGTGTACCGCCAACGATTCATGCCTGAAAACACCGTGGCTGTCATCAGTCCTCAAACGACCCACTATGTCAAGCGTCAATACTCGGTCAAAGCCCTACGTTGGTTACATTACTTGGGCGACAAGGAAGACAAATGGATTCAGCATGCCCGCAACGGAGGAGGCGAAAAGACCATCGGAACGTATTCGGTAGATGGCTGGGACTTAGAAAACCCCAAGATCGTGTACGAGTTTAACGGTTGCTTATTTCACGGATGTCCCGTCTGTTACCCTGACCGTGACACTAAAAATCAGTTTTTGCAACGAACCATGGAAGACTTGTACCAGGACACTTGTCAGCGACGCCTAAAGTTAGAACAGCAAGGATACCAAGTGGTGGAAATGTGGGAACACGAGTACGATCACCGTTTGAAAACCGATCCCGAGTTTAAACGCCTCGTGGAAAGTTACCAGTTCATGGACCCGCTGAACCCGAGGGATAGTTTGTACGGAGGAAGGACCAATGCCACCTGTTTGCTGTACCAAGCCGACGAAGAGAAAGGAGAAGAAATCAAATACTTGGACGTGTGTTCGCTGTATCCCTACGTGTGCAAATATTGTCGCTTTCCTGTAGGGCACCCGCAATTGTTCACGGAACACATCGACCTGAAAAACATTCGACAATACGAAGGCTTGATCAAGTGTAAAGTTTTGCCTCCCACGAACCTATACCATCCCGTCTTACCTCACCATTGTCAAGGCAAACTGATGTTTCCCTTGTGCCGTACTTGTGCCGAAACGTGCAACCAGGACCAACCTTGCCATCACAGCCAGGAAGAACGTGCCTTGACGGGAACCTGGGTCAGCGTGGAATTGTTCAAAGCTCTGGACATGGGATACCAACTGCTAGAAGTGTACGAAATTTGCCACTTTCCCAAGACACAACAGTACCACAAGGGTGACCCTACTCAGAAAGGCATTTTCGCTGACTACGTGGATGCCTTTTTGAAACTGAAACAAGAAGCCAGCGGCTATCCTTCCTGGTGTCACACTCCCGAAGACCAAATACAATTCAAAGAGAAATACTACGCACAAGAAGGCATCTCTTTAGACCACATCGAAAAAAACGAAGGCAGGCGATCGTTTGCCAAAGTGATGTTAAATTGCTTGTGGGGTAAAATGGCACAACGACCGTGTTTACCCAAGACGGAATATTTGACAGAACCTTCCCGCTACTTCCAGTTGATTCACGACAAAACCAAATACATGAAACACGTGGACGTCGTTCGAGAGGATTTGATCTTGGTCAATTACGAAGAAGATCTGGACTTTGTACAAGACGACCCTTTTGGAAATGTCATCATTGCGGCTTACGTGACAGCTCATGCTCGCTTAAAATTGTACGAAGCTTTAGAACTGTTAGAAGAACGCGTCCTGTACTTTGACACGGACAGTTGCATTTACATCCATCACCCGATTCAACAGCACCCTGACATCGAAGGAGACCGTTTAGGAGCCTGGACAGACGAGCATCCCGACGACAAGATTCTAAGTTTCGTCAGTGGTGGTCCCAAAAATTACGGCTACGAATACCGGGACAAACAAGGAGAAGTACACACGACGTGCAAAGTGAAAGGACTGACTCTGAATCATCGTACCAGTCGAGTGGTCAACTTTGGGGTATTGAAAGAAGCCTTGCAATCGGGAGAGGATGGAAACTTTAAAGTGACCACCTATCAACCGAACAAGATTGTACGTTTACCCACTCACCATATCGTCAGTCGACCCTTGGAAAAAGTCTATCAAATTGTATACCAGAAGCGAGTGCGACTTCCCAATCACTTCACCTTACCGTACGGTCACGTCGGTATTGGTCTGTATATGAAAAGGAACCCTAGGCAAGATCGATAGTTCATTGTTCATTGAAGTAACTTACCATGTCGTTGACGAAGAAGAAACCAGACTGGTTAGGAGTCAAATGTTGGACATCACCGAGACCAGGGTTTTGAGGCTTGGACACAAGAGGTGGCCCAGTATGCACGAGAGTTATTCAAGGAAAAAAGTTACTTTTCAACCTGTGTTAGTGACGGTGCCAGAAGAACCCGTCACCCAGGACAGGACTGTCGTGGACAGGCCTGAAAGACCCTTTCGGGAGGACACTTGTGTGACCTTACCCCTACTATAGAACTGGTTAGAACTTTACCCAAAACATGTTGTACAGACACTTGTGTTTATTCCACGTTCATGGTTATCATGTGCCTTTTATTCTTGTACTTAAGCCTTTGGCTTTTATGCATTTTTGTCTTTCGTATTCATGTTTGAAACATTCAATAAACGTGTTCTGAAAAAGTATATAAACTCTTGTCTTGTTTGTTTTTCGTGTCACAAGTGACATTTCTCACACCATGGCTACCTCTGCTGTCTCTGCTCCCTCTTCCTCTACTGTCAAAGTCATCGACGAACACTTAGATCGTGCCAGTTGGGAGGCTTTGTATCTTCGCCATCCCTTTAACATGCTCATTGCTGGACCTAGCGGTTCAGGCAAAACCGAATTCGTCAAACGTTTGATCGAACATAAACATCATTTGATCGATCGACCCCCTCAACGAATCGTGTGGTGTTACAAAGAGTGGCAATCGGCGTACAGCCTCTTGCGAGAAAGTCAAGGCGATTCCATCGTGTTTGTGGAAGGCATTCCTAAGGAAGACGACGGCATCGTCTCTGACTCCCGTCTAACCCATTTGGTCATTTTCGACGACATGTTAGGAGAAGACGAAGAAGAAATTAAACTGTGGTTCACGCGCAAAGGGCATCACCGTAATGCCAGTGTCGTTTACATCACCCAAAATTTGTTTCAACAAAGTAAAGCCCATCGCACCATCAGTCTCAATGCGCATTACGTGGTCTTGTTTAAAAGCCCTCGAGATAAATCGCAAGTGCAAGTCTTAGCCAAACAGTTAGGAACGCCTTGGCTGACTCAGGCGTACGACGATGCCACTCAAACTCCACACGCCTATTTACTCGTCGATTTGAAACCTACGACTCCCGAGGATTTGCGATTTCGTACCCACTTGTTTCACCACTGGTGCCAAGACGGAGGGCCTGTCCTGTACACGTCTCTGTCCTCGACTTCATTTCACTCCCCATAAAAAAATCTATAAAAACCTCAGACCCTTTCTCGTCTGTCTCACTCTCAGTGCGAACATGACGTCCCTTCAGTCGCATCTTCCCGTCAAATTGATTCGTGCCTTGTATGGCATCAGTCGAGAAAAAGATCCACAAACACGAGCTCGTGTCTTAGAAGCTAGTCTCAAAGAAGTCTTACGATGGTTCACGGTGACGGCACGTCAATTACTCCAAGGAATCATTCAGATTCCTCATCAAACCAAACGCTTTTTCGATCGAAACAAAGTCGCTTTGGTCCAACTGGCCGATCCCCGCATCGACACTCAAACCAAAAAACAAATCATTTTGAAACCTGGAGGGAGCGGTACTCTAGGAGGGGTCATCATTCGCTCACTCTTAAGATGGGATCCTAATGCCCCCAAAGTGATCCCTAAGACAAAAGTCCAACGAATCCCCAAGAAGAAAAAGACCAGGTCCCGAAGGAGAACTTCTCCAGTGGCAGGACCCTCCTCTGACCAGACACCACCACCACCCCGGAAAAAGAAAAGAAGCCCCCAGAAAAAGAAAAGTCCACAGAAGAAGAAAACTAGTCGCAAGAGAGGCACTTCGGCCAGGACGCAACCTTACACTCGCAAACCACGACCTGCCACGGCAGTGACTGCGTCTCCGGCAGCTTCACGTTTGTCCACTTCTCCGTTAATGACACCCAGAACTGAAGAGTACTTGAAGACGTTGATCACACCAAGAACTTCTCCGTTGATGACCCCCAAAAGAACTTCCCCAGTGGCAGGACCTTCCAATTTAGTGGCAGTGGCTGCTGCTCACAAAGTACCTTCTCCCAAAATCAAAGTTCAAGAAAGATCGGGCATGTTACAAAGTTTACTGGATTTGTCCAAGCAAGAACTGGCTCGATTTAGTCCGTTACGTACCCCTGCACGACGTGTCATGCCGGTCCTCAAACTAATACGACGTCAAGACAATCAGTGGCGACGCGTTCCAGTATAAAAAAGGCCTGTGACCAAGTCGGGTATCAGTGTTTTTTGGTGCTCCTGAAGACTCAAAGATGTCACCCTCCAGAAAACCCCAAGGAAAGAAAAGGAAAGGACTGCCACCACGTTTAGCCAAACATGGGGACATGTTATCTGTCCTGTCCAAAGCTTCTCCACCCCTACGAAAAAAACTCATTCAAACAGCCTCCAAAGAGGTCATCGATACCGTGTGCGAATGTTGTTTGAACGTTTTGAAAGGCACGATCCCTTTGTCCAAACACCAGAAACAATGCTTAGGCAAACATCGTCACGTTCTTCGCCAAATGGTTCAAAAGAAAATTCCCATTCGTCAAAAAAAGAAGATGTTACTGCAACGTGGAGGTATTTTACCTCTCTTGTTAGGCCCCATACTGAAAGGAGTCTTGGGAACCATGTTGGGAGGACTGGTGGGAGCAAGATAAAAAGGCCTCGGAAGTTCCAAGATCTCAGAATCGACCCCTGACAACCCCATGGAAGGACGAAAACTAGCTTTAGTGCCTTACAAACGATGGATGGAATACCATCGGTGGCAAGAACAACACACCCCGCATTTACCTCCCAATCCCCATTTGAGCGAGATGTCCCAGTTACAACACGAATTGCAGTCCTTGATGGATCGCCAAGATTTGTCCGAAACAGAAAAATCACAAAAGTACGGTCAACTCTTGCAACGACTGCAACTCTTTCACCAGAAAGCTTTAGACGAAACAGCTCTACCCACTCTGAAAGATTTTAAGACCTTGATGAAAAGTCCAGCACCAGTACCAGTACCAGTACCAGTACCACCAGTACCCGTGACCAAGACAGAAAAAGGAGAAGAGGAGGAAGGGTTTCAAACTCCACCAGAAAAAGTACGCAAGTTAACAACACCACCTACCTCCAGAATTGGATGGATTAAAAAGATGATGGCCACCCCTTCTTCCTCACAAGAGAAAAAGAAGGTGAAGACAGAAGTGAAGACGGAAGTGAAACAAGAACCGATATCCCCCGCTCAGACATCCTTCTCCTCTTCGACACCTATTGCTGGCCGCACACGCAAAGCATTGCAATCCAAGAAAGTACCCCAAGAGAAAAAGAGTAGCATCCTCCAAGAGTGGGTGTCTTATTAACACACCAACCAACACAAAAAAATGGAAAAAGTCTTAGCCAGCATTTACTACGATCCCTCCCATCCCGCAGGTTACGCAGGAGTTCAAAAATTGTATCGTGCTGCCAAAACGCTACTGAAAAGTCTCCGTTTACCTCAAGTGCAACGATGGTTACAAGAACAAGCTACCTACACTTTACACAAACCCATTCGACGCAAGTTTGCCAGAAGTCGCACCCGAGTGGAAGGCATCGATCATCAATGGCAAGCCGATTTAGCCGATGTCTCTCATTTGGTCAGCTACAATCGTGGCTACAAATATTTGTTTTGTGTCATCGACGTCTTTTCCAAATTTGCTTGGGTCGTACCCTTGACTTCCAAATCGAGCAGCGAGTTAGTGCGAGCCCTGCAACGGGTGTTGAAACAAAGCGGTCGTCACCCTCTTCGATGGCAAACGGACAAAGGCACCGAATTTCTGAACCAAGCTTTCCAAAAAGAATTAAAGAAACGTGACATTCATTTTTTTACCACCGAGAATCCCGAAACCAAAGCCAGCATCGTGGAACGTTTTCAACGCACTTTGAAAGAACGCATGTGGAAATATTTTACGCATCACCACACTCTGAAGTACATCGACATCTTACCGCACCTGGTGCAAGCGTACAACCAATCTTACCATCGAAGCATCGGACGTGCCCCGCAAGACGTGACTCCCGACAACGAAGTGCTGGTGTTTGAGCGTCTGTTTGGTACGTCCCCGACGAGGGCTGTCCCCAAGAAAAGTGGAGTGTTGGTCATAGGAGATTGGGTGCGCATTGGCAAAACCAAACGCACTTTCGACAAAGGTTACTTACCTAACTGGACGACCGAATTGTTTCGCGTCACTGGACGAGTGCATGGCCGTCATCCTGCCGTCTATAAATTGGAAGACATGAACGGAGAAGTGCTCAAAGGAACGTTTTATTTGCCCGAGTTACAACGTGTCACCAAAAAAGAAGACGACGTGTACGACATCGAAAGCATTCTCGAACGCAGAACCCGTAAAGTGGGCAAACGACGTATCAAAGAAGTCAAAGTACGTTGGAAAGGATATCCACCCAGTTTTGATTCTTGGATCGACGCTTCGCAAGTCATCGACTATAAAAAGAAGTTACCATCATGCCCTTTCACACAGCAGACGCAGCTACGTCGACCACTCCTCCTTCACCTAGTTCTTCTGTGCAAGATTTACAAAAACAACCCTTGTGGGTGTGGTGTGGAGAACGTGTGCCTAAAACGCAAATCGTCTTTTTCTGCCAAATCTTCGTGGTGTATTGTGTCATCGGGGCAGCCATCGCCAATTTGAGTTTGCAACAAGGAGACAAACAATTGTGGACCATTTTATTGAGCAGTTGCATCGGTTACCTGCTTCCTAATCCCTCCCTGAAATTCACCTCGAACGGGAACCCCGGGAACCTTGTGTCCAGTGCCAGTGCCAGTCACCACTTCAATCACAACCAGAACCCTATTTTAGACGGAGACACGCCTCTGACGTCCAGTAACCCCTCGGACAGCCACAGAACTCTGGAATTATGAGTCACCAAAACCAATTTTACTTAACCTTACCCAGTGACAGTTCCATGGAGGTGTTTCCCAAGAACACGTTGTGCTGTTACACGGCCAAATTACCTCAAGCCATCCAGTTAGATCACGAAGCCCATTGGGAAGTGGCTTTAGTAGAAATGATTCACCCGACCCAAGTCCTCAATGTCCTTCCCAATCAAAATTTTTTTGATGTGGAAGTTCATGACGAGCAAATGCAACAGTGGATGGATAGCAATGTCAAATATGACAAGAAAACCCGTACACAAAAGTACACCACCTATCACTTGTTCATTCCCCCAGGCTATTATTTTAGTGGTCAACATTTGGTCAGCACCATAACCTCCAGGTTTAATGTCGTGTTTCTGAAAGCTTTGGAGCATGTCAACAAAAATGTCACCATGGAGTACCACAAAACAGCTCGTCGCTTCTTGATGAAATTTGAACGGAGTAAAATCCTGTCCATTTTATTTTGTCCTGAATTGTTTGACATGTTGGGCGGAGACATGGACACGAGAAAGACCATGATCAAGAAAAACGAATTACCCATCGTTTACGACAACGAGTCTTTTAGCAAGTTATTTCGTGCCCCGGTAGAACTGAACCAAGGACTGAATTTGATATTCGTGTATTCCGATGTGGTGGAGTACAACGTGGTGGGACACACCTCCGTACCATTACTGCGTGTCATTCCTTTCAAAGTGGATTCTGCCACGAACACTGACGAGGAAGGTGGAAACACTTACCACGTCCACCGCGAATTTGTCCATCCTCACTATTTGCCTGTCAGTAAGTCGTATTTGGACACGGTCAACATTGCTATAAAAGGAGATCTGGGACAAAATATTCCATTCACCAAAGGAAAAGTCACGGTGAAACTCCATTTTCGAAAACGGTTCTCTCACGACTCTTAAGTCATGTATCCAGTGTACCGAGGGGTTGCTCGACAGCGAGGACACGGCTTAGGAGATATGTTAAAATCGGCCTTTCGTTCGGTGGCCCCGGTGTTGAAACCGATGGTGACACGCGGATTGCACGCCTTGAAAGATGCGGCTTTGACGCAAGGCAAAGAATTTCTCCAAAATGTCATCATCGACAAACAAAACCCTAAAGAAGCCTTCATGAGGGCAGGCAAAAATGTCTTGCTGCAAACGGGCAAAGACATTTTAGGCCAACGAGAAACACCTATAAATGCCCTGCACGCTACCGAGTCAGGCATTCAGCAAGGACAAGGCAGAAAGAGACGACGAAGAAAACACCCTTTCACCAGACTTCAAGCGAGAAAGGCCAAGAAAAGAAGAACCGTTCGAGACTTAGACGTTTTCGATTATTGAGAAAAGAGACAAAAAAATGATGCACCGAGAATCTTGCGCTTGTTCCAAGACGGAACTGGATCTGTTTGCCATGCCCCCCACGATGATGACGATGCAAGAATCCCAGTGGGTGGAATTTCACCCCGTCTCCTCACTGACCGATTCCGCTCCCATCGAGTTTGAAATCAAAGGACAGCCCGAAGATTACATCGATCTGAATAGCAGTTACTTGTACCTGAAAGTCAAAATTCTAGATAAGACTGGAGGTGCTATAGACGATGAAGCAGTAGCTCCCGTCAACAATTTCATGCATTCCTTGTTCAGTGGAGTGGACTTGTATTTGAATAACAAACTGGTCAGTAGCAGCATGGATACTTACCCTTATCGTGCCTACCTGGAAAATCTCTTGACGTACGGAATAGATGCCAAGAACACTCATCTCAATGCCTGTGTGGTATGGGAAGCTGACGAACCTACCAAGTTTGAAATATTGGAAACTGATGAAAAGAAAGACAACAATGATGGATTTCTAGAACGAAGAAAGAGAATCACGGGAGCCGACACAAGTTTAGAACTGATGGATCGTTTGCATTTGGACATGTGGTTGCAAGAAAAGTATTTGCTGAACGGGGTGGATGTCCGCCTGAGACTGAATCGTAGCAGTGCCGCTTTCCATTTGATGGCTGATAGTGACGGTTACAAAACCAAAATCCTAGAAGCCAGACTCTACGTACGCCGTGTGGAAGTGTTACCTAAAGTGGGAAACGACATCAGTCAGACGTTGAGCAGAACGACCGCAAGTATCCCATACGACGCGTGGAAGTGAAAACCTTCACCATTCCCAAGGGACAGCGATCCATGATCGAAGATCATCTGTTCCAAGGACAGTTACCCAAACGTTTGATCGTTGGTATCGTCGAGAATACAGCCTTCACCGGAGCTGCCGAAAAAAATCCTTTCTACTTTCAACACTTTGGCGTGTCCAAAATCGAAGTCAGTCGCGATGGCAAGACCTTGTGTACCCGACCTTTCGAACCTGACTTTAAAAAGAAGAATTACTTGAGATCGTACTTGTCCTTGTACGAAGCCACCGGACAGTTAGGAACCAATACCAGTCACGGTATTACGTACGAGGATTATGCAGGAGGCTACGCTTTGTAGGCTTTCGATTTCACTCCAGACCAAGGCAGCGACGAGGGACATTTCCACCCTATAAAATCCGGCCAGATTCGTGTGGAAATTCAGTTTAAAGACCGAGACCCTGATGAAACGGTGAACGTCATCCTGTATGCAGAATTCGATAATACCATAGAAATCAACAGTTTGAGAGAAGTCATCCTAGATTACTAGAAACCATGGAAGACTGTTATCCCTCTTTACCTAGTGGAGAAACTTTTAGTGTTGCATTGTTGGTAAAAAATGTTAGAGTTGTTGTTGTTTAGTGTTAAGTGATTTTTGAATAAAAAATGTTGTGTTTTGAAAAAATTGTTTGATGATATATTGTTGGATTATTGTTAAAAATGTTAGAGTTGTTGTTTAGTGTTAAGTGATTTTTGAATAAAAAATGTTGTGTTTTGAAAAAAAAATGCCTTTGTCTTTTGTTTAGCTATAAGAATGTTGGATTGATGCTCTTTCATTTCTTACTATCCCTCTCATGACACTCACTAAACGTTGCGACTCAAAAACCGTGTGGGGGATGTTTTCCTTCACGTCCGCGCTTTGACTTTAAGAACCGGGTTGTTTCCAGTCTAACCATCCATTGTCGACTCATCCTCCTAAGAAGATGTGCTCCAAACTAGCTAAACTCAACGAAGCCTACGTGAATTTGCATAGGGTCAGACACAGTCTGATACCGAAGCCAGAAGAAATAGAGAATGTGAGAATGTTAAAAATCACTGAAGACCTGATAGAAGAGCTCTTCAGAGAAGAAATGAACAGGGAAAAAGAAGAATGGACAGAGAAGTACAGACTTCAGAGACAGCAGCAACAACAACAACAAGAGCATCAGCAGCAACCTGAAGCTGACAGAGGCTTTGTCGATTGTCGTATCGACACCAAAGAGTTCTTCTTCTCTTTCCGAAGAAGCAGACCTATCGCCAGAAAGTCTATCCTCAGAGGACATCGCATTCTTAGAAACTAAAAAGAATGCCATAGCAAACAAAAAAAAACAGCCCTTTTCAGGGCTACCCAATACTCTAGAAAAGAAATAACAATAGATTTGCCAATGTGTGTAGGTAGAGTAGTGTGAAAATAAACACTAACTCTTTTTTAAAAAAAATGTGAGGGTATGTGTTTGTGTGTTTGTGTTTGTAAGTGGTTAAGTAAGTTGGTATGGATAGTAGATTAAAATGATGTCTTTTTTTTTTTTTTTTTTGGTGTTTGAGGTGTAAATTTGGGGTTAGATTGGATTGCTTTGCGTATGTGGATAGTCTATTGAAGTGATTTATAAAAAATTTTAAAATAGTGATGGGTAGCATAAAAAGTGAGTGAGTGTTTCTTTTAGGTCCACGCGTTGTTGTTTTTTGGTCATGATGTAGGTAAGAGCAATTTTATGTTTTTTGGGGATGTTTTCCTTCACGTCCGCGCTTTCACTATAAATTGAAACTCGTTCGGCAGTCCAGCTACCCTTGTTGATTGATCAACACCAAAAATGAACACGAGACTGGAGAAACTGTTGGAACTTCATGTGCATCTGGAATATGCCAGGCGCATATTAAATGAACTGGCCGCGGAAGCCATTGTGGAGGAGGGAAGGATAAGAGAGGAGGAGGAAAGAAGAAACAAAGAAGAGGAGGAGAGAAGATATAAAGAAGAAGAGGAAAGAAGATACAAAGAGGAAGAGAGAAGATACAAAGAAGAGGAGGAGGAGGAAAAGGAGAGAAGAAGAAGAAATTTCAGAATCCCAGAGAGCGAAAATTGGGATTCTGAAGCGACATATCCTGCCTCTGCTCTCTCCCCCAAAAAGGTAAAAAGTAACTGGGGGACAAGATGTGTATGCGGCGCCAGGCCTGGAAGGTGCCACCATTAACCAGGTGTCCATGAAGTTCCAAACAAAAAAACAGCCCTTTTCAGGGCTACCCAATACTCTAGAAAAGAAATAACGATCGATTTGCCAATGTGTTTAGGTAGAGTAGTGTGATTATAAACACTAACTCTTTTTTAAGATAGTGTGAGGGTATGTGTTTGTGTGTTGGTGCTTGTAAGAGCTAAGGTATGTTTGTGGGAATAGTAGATTATGGGTTTCTTTATTGTTTCTTAGCGTAGGTGAAGAGTATAGTTAGGGTTCTGTAAGCGCTCACGTACGATTGTGTGGATAGTAGATTATGGATTAGTTTATTGTTCTTAGCGTATGTGGAGAGTATAGTTTGGGTTTTGTAACCGCTCACGTACGATTGTGTGGATAGTAGATTATGGATTCGTTTATTGTTTCTTAGCGTATGTGTTTGTGTGTTTGTGTTTGCGTGTTTGTGTTTGTGTTTGTACCCGCTCACGTACGATTGTGTGGATAGTAGATTATGGATTAGTTTATTGTTCTTAGCGTATGTGAAGAGTATAGTTTGGGTTTTGTAAGCGCTCACGTAAGATTGTGTGGATAGTAGATTATGGATTTTGTTTATTGTTTCTTAGCGTATGTGGAGAGTATAGTTTGGGTTTTTATTATATGAAATGAGAAAGTATAGTTTGGGTTTTATTATATGAAATGAAAAAGTAGGGGGATGTTTTCCTTCACGTCCGCGCTTTTCGTATAAGAACCCACAGTATTCGTCGTTCAAACCATTCTGCAAAGAATAAAAAAAGAAGATGGCTTCTAACCAAATGGACAAAATGGAAAAATTGCAAAACGTCCTCGACAATTTAGGAATGATAGAGCAAATGTTGGTTAACCTAAACGAGGATCACTATTCTTATAGTCCCCATCGAGTGAAGATGGAGATAAACAATTTACGAAAAATGAAGGTAATCATCAGTGATCTGTTGAAAGAAATAAAGGAGGAGAAGGAGGATGAAGAGGAAAGGATAAGGATGAGAGCATGGAATGAAAAAATTGAAAAAGAAGAAGAAAATGAAAAGAGGAAGAAAGAAGAGGAGGAAGAGAAGAAGAAAGAAGAGCAGGAGAAAAAAAAGAAAGAAAAGAAGAGAAAGAGTGTTGGAGATAAAATAAGAACTTGGTGGAGAAAAAGAAGAAACTAGAAGCAAAAGAAGAAGAAGAAAACCCAAAGGCCCTTTTCAGGGCCAGCCATATTTCTCGAAAAGAGATAGCCTTTCCATTGCCTACCCCTTTTTTTAAAATTTAAATTTAAATTTAAATTTAAATTTAAATTTAAAAAAATTTAAAAAAAAAAAATCCCAAAAGCCCAAACTCTATTCCCCATGTTAATTTCCCTTGTCCCTAGACAGACCCAAACTCTATGTTAAATTCCCATTGTCCCTAAAGTGACCCACGATTTCTCTCCATGTTAAATTTCCATTGTCCCTAATCTGACCCAGGGGTCTTTTTAATGCTAAGTCCCATTGTCCCTAATGTGCCCCACTTAACTACTTCCGTAAATATCTACTATTATTCGTTATAACGTCCACTTGTATACTTGTGCACGTCTTTGTGAGGTGGCAACGCAATTTTGATACAGCTCGAGTACAGTAATTGCTTCACGGCCGCATATTGGTGGATTGGTTAGTGTTTCTGTTGGTAATGTTGAATACCAAACCGGGATTTTGTGTGGTGTAACATAGTTGATAAATTCCTGCGGTGGAGCCAACCCATACAAATCGAAATAAACAATTCCACGGGGATCAGTCGCGTATGCCACCTAATAAGTTCCTACACCGGCACTATTATCAAGAATAATAATACATCTATCGGTGTTGTTTGGTCGTTGTTGTAACTGATCGTGCATAAAAAAACACTAGCAGCATCAAGTATATCAAAATTTGACATGGGTGAGATCAACGAAGTGTTCCTGCAAGTATTAGACCCTTTCCTATTTGTTTTTTTAAAATGTCATTACAGCAGCTGTTCCAACAGCACCGAATGCAGCTGACTTTGCAACGGCTGGTGCTTCAGCGGCTATCAGCGCTGGGTCGCCACGAGAAGTGGAAATACACTGCCGGTTTTAGCAGTATCTTTAATGACTCAGGCAGAAAGTTCAAGTCGTATTACAGTCTTGGATTGTTTAGTAAGCTGTTTAAGCTGACGTTCTGTCAACGATAATTTATTTGACCTCCTGTAATCTGACTGCTTTTTAGCGTTATTGTGGTTCCGGATTTTTTCATTGATGCGGATTGTAGTTTTTTAATCTGACCAGGAGTCAGACTGACACGAACATGATAATATGATGACATTTATGACAATACTAGTATTTTAAAATCACTACGCGGTTACATATTCAGAACACTGTGCATTGTTAAAAACAATGTTACATGTTTTCTACTGGTCCGTCAGCTATTTTCATTCGGCCACCAGCACCTTCAAGCAACACTGCTTTGTCGCTGAATATAACAACGATTGCTCTGCCACCACCAGATATAGCCGGTTGGCCAGGTACTGCTGCTACTATTCGAGCTACACGAGCTCGGAAGTTTATATCAACAACAGATTGTCTGAATAAATCCAAGTGTTTCAGCGAAAAGTAGTAGATTGGATACAGCGTTGTAAAATCACGCTGAGATATCTGCAACCCGTGTCAACATTTTTATCACTCCTGATATAAGACGTCAATCGATGATAAGGGCGCGCAATATGATTGTGTTAAAAATCCAACAATACTTCTTCAGAGGGTTCTTGGTGTACGTTTAGGAAACTTAAGGAAATCCATGTGAGTCAAATGCCATTGGATTTCCTTGTTGATTGTCTACACTTGTATTTGCCTGGAGAGCGATAAATATATGTCGTGGTGCTGCCACTCTCTGTTTTGATGCTATTTGCCACGTAAACAGCAGAGCGGCTTTAATTGGGGCACTGTATGTGATCATTGTCAACCATGATAACATCGACTTTCCATCTGTGTTCATAAAAGAAAGTAATCGCTGTTCTTCAGCAAGTGATGGTGTCATTACTGGCTTCCACAGTGCTAGTTTTATTAGCATTACGCTACCAGGATCAACTCCATTAGGACGTTATATTGCATCATTGTCAGTGGCTTTTCTAACAAGTACTACTGTGTGTTTAGCGTCAAATATAACCTTTCTAACATCTCTGCAAAATTCAAAAATAGAAGACAATAGAATCGCGCATGAAAACTCCTCGTCACCGTTTAACATTGATCGGCGTGCGGCAAGTACCAAATTATAATTTTCATTCATTGATGCAACTTCAGTTCTGGCTGCATTCATTGTTACGTTTCTTTTTTCTTGATGATCCGATGTGTTTTTTGCAAACATCATTATTGGACCGGCCGATCTTGTATAGTCGTCGGAGTATCTTGCAAGACCATTTATTGTCGTGGCAACATCGACGTTTTCGAGAAACGACTCAATATTTTTTCTCATATATGTAGCGCTGTTAAATACCGCCATTGCACCGTTGTTAACAGAACCAACTCGATTGCCAATTTCGTATGCTGTATCATCTGCTTTTACGAGTCTACCTTCAACTTCGGTAAATGCATCAGCGGGTAAGAAATATCTACTTGTATCCTGAACTTGTAATTCAAATCTTCCACGTGAGTTGGGTACACGCGCTTCATAAGAATAATATCGATAATCCCATACAGACTCACCTTTTGAACTGGTGCGCCTATGTCAAATGCTGGGTCAGATATGCGTTTAAACATTTTATTATAATTGCCCATTTTCCAAATGGTGGATGGACCATTTACTGTCTGGGTCTAGCTCGAAGACCACATCCTGCTGTCAGACTCAGTTTCATTTTTTCTTTTTCTTTTTCTGATTTGACGGATGTCAACGGTGGTACATCAACTTGCTGATATATCAACGCTACTAGCTTTTGATTTGAGGCTTGATTTATTATTTTACTGACATTTGCAGGCATAGCTTCGGTAGACGGAAAACCGTCCTGGTTAGTTTTACCGGTTGTCGTGGTTTTTGTCGTATTAATCGTGCTAGTTTTTCTTTGATTGCCAAGACTGCTTTACCAGCAACGTCGCCGATCGCTCCAATATCTTTATCACTAACAACGTCAATAGCTTTCATTGATAATTATTTTGCAATGGGTGCTACATTTGAAGCCATTCACCTGAATAATCCCAATAATAACATCACCGAGTCCATCTCCGTAAATTGCTTTGTGAACAGGTAAACGTGAATTTAATACTCTGACCATTACGGGTCAACGTTGAGAGTTGTGTATGATCATCTTATTTATTATTCATTTTCTAATCACTGTAGTAGGTCATCAACAATTTCATCGATAAGTTCCCGATAAACATTAATATCCATGATGCCGCCTTGAAATAAGCGTCGACAAATATCAGCTGCTTCAGTGATTATTTCAGGAGAATTATTACAAGCACGTTTTCCTCCTTTGGGAACTTCTAGTTATTGCACCTCATCGAGAATATTGTTAGAACAAGCAATAAGACCGCTTCCTTGAGTAAAAAAATCACTTCCTGTAGTATCGGTGTCAGATGCATCATGAAATTTTTCTTCTGGAGGTTCTCCATATAGTCTATACAATTCATCGTCCATTTCTTTTCTTTTTTTTTGCAGAGATGGAGGAAGTTGATAGGAAGGCTCTTGCTGGTTGTTTTTTTTGTCCTTGCTTTTGTTCTTTTTGTTTCCGTTCTTTTTCTTTTTGTTAGCGTTCTCGTTTTTGTTCTTGTTCTTTTATTTCCTGTTAAAATTCACCATGAAGTATCACTTCCTCTAACAATTTGCTATAAACATAATCTTCTTTATATATTTGATTAATACTCTGGTTTAGTTTAAACACCCAATCGATCCACATTTCACGATGTACACCTTTAACATATTCAGGTTTTAAAAATTTATCTCTCGAAGAATAACTTGAAACAGCAAATGAACCAATCTCGGCTAAATCCCAATTGGTCTTTAGTAGCTTATATTTTTATTGTTGTGTACCATCTTCAGTAAATACCTCCGTAAAACTTAATTCTCTTTTCTTTTTTTCTTTTTGGGTTCTCCACCAGCAGTACCTTCAAGTGTTTCTTCTTGTTGAAAAGGTTGAAGTTGAGCTGCAGTTATATTAGCCGGAAGTTTTCGTAAAATCATTTTTGCTTGTTTAGTTCGTTCTGCGTTTTTTCAGTTTGCTCAGCGGTTTATTATAATGCTGGAAGAAGACCCTCCTCAGTAGCTTTTGCGATTCTTTCAGTAACCACTGTAACAGGCTAAAATAACTGTTCTGCACTTTCTGCTAATTCAACTTGGTATTCTTGAAGAGCTTGTAATTTTTCTTTGACAGAATCACGAACTGGAAGATATTTCTTAATTGCTTCGTTCTCCAACTAATATAGCTGTGTGAGATTCCAACGATGGTGCCATTATCTGATACAATTTTATTTAATTGATAGCAGCAAAGGGGGTGCGACCACAGATGATCGTCAACGCAGTAAACGCCGTGTATACTTGAAAAAACACTAACGCGAAAAAAAGTAACAAAAAGAATTAACCCGAAAGAGAGACTATTGGAGACCCTCCTGAGAGACTCTCGGAAAGTTAGAAGCTTCGGTATCATGTTATCGGCGTATTTTTTTTCCTTTTTGGTAAAAGCATTAGTTTTCTAAAATGGAGCTTCTAAAATGAGGTGGGATTACTCCTATGCTGCTAAAGTAATTTTTCATTAAATTATATTAAAAGTAATTTTCTTTTTAAATATATTGAGATTAAATTCGTTTATTTCGGTATTACAATTATATACTATTTAATCAAGATTGCGCCCTTATGAGAAAAAAGGCAAAACTCTCTTGCACTATATATTTCCCTTGTATCGTAAAGTCAGCAAAAAAACCCAACTTATTTGTGTAAGTTGTTGAATTAGCGGATTCCTAAAATTCTCTGACAGACTAAGCTATAAGCTCCACGCGATGATGCGGCAAAATTGTCTGTCTAATGACATACATAGACTCAGACGATAGTCTGTAAGAAACTATGAAGCCTTACTTTGAGATTCTGGCGGACCCCAAGAACTAGACGTATGACCATATTTGGCTGCGTTCTAAGAAACTGTATAAAAGGCGACGATATTTGTTTGACAAATTAGTCCAATCTTAAAGGAGTTTGTATCTTCTTCTTCTTCTTCTTCTTCCCTCTCTCTCTCTCTCTCTCTCTCTCTCTCTGTAGTCATGAGAAACATCATTGCTAAGAGTTTATGAGAAAACTATTCTCATAAAAGTTGGTGGAGAACATTTTCATAAAATAAACATTAGTTACACAATAGGCTATCTCTTCTTTAGATCAAAGATGAATTAATTTCCTCTAATTATTAGCGTCGTAAATAAACAACGAAAAATTACTAATAACCCCCGTTTTCTAAATGATACATGATACACACTTTCGTGGAACTCCTATCTGATTTCTCTTTATAATGAAATAAAATAGAGACAAACAGTCATACATATAATTATATTGTTATAAAGGATATACAATATATCAATTTAAATTATATAATTTAATATAGTGCATTAGCATTACGTGCATTTGGCATGAAAGAAAAATCAAGTAGAGAGTGATTATTGGTGTTAAAGTGTGTTAAACTATTAGAGGAAAACTGGGGATCTCTATAATTTATTATATGAAAGCGATGATTATTCATTCTCTTAGAAACTTGTTGTAGTGTTTGTCCAGCATATTGCATGCTACATTTTGTACAGGTTATTAAATAAATCACATCAGTTGATATGCAGTTAGTGTTATCACGTAGAGAAAATACCTCTTTTGCATTGGCACTACTGAAAGAAGTACTTTCTCTTATGTTTGCACATTGAGAGCACCATTGTCTGTTACATTTAGATGACGAAAAGTGTACTTTTTTCTGTCTGTTTAGTTCTAATTAAAAAATCTTGCAAATTCTTGGGTCTTCTATAAGCGAGAATTGGTTTACTTTTGAAAAGTGATTTGACGCTGGTTTTATTGGATACATTTAGGAGACTATACTATTTATTAATTATACAACCTATATTAGATAATGAAGGATTATATTGTATTGTGAAAGGAATTACATCTCTCTCTATTTTACATTCTGCTGTGTTTAAAGCCTCATGCTGAGTAAGATTACGGGCTTTGTTCAGCGCTGAATCAATTATATATGTAGGATAATTTCTATTTTGGAAATAAGTTCGTAATTTATTCAAAGAATTTTGTAATTGATAATCATCTGAAATAATCTTTTGGCCTGGCTATATGGTATACCGTTTTTACATGACATGGGATGACATGAAAAATATTCTACATATTGGTGGATATTAGTTTCCTTGATATGAATATTTGTGGAGATAGTGTTATCAATATTTTTTATTACATTGACATCTAAAAATAAAACATGCGTACTACATGCAGAATAAGTAAATTTAATCGTCGGATGAAAATGATTTAGGCGATCAATAAATTTTTTCACCTCTTCATTTGAATGGTTCCAGATCATAAATATGTCATCTAAAAATCTGAACCAAACAGATGGATTAAACTTTTCGTTTTGAAGAAAATCTTTTTTCTAATTTACCCATGAAAAGGGAAGCTTATGAAGGAGCCATAGGACTACCCATTGCTGTACCCATTATTTGTATGTAATTCATATTATTAAATTGAAAATAATTGTTTTCCAAGATAAGTTTTATTAGTTTACAAATATCTTCACTAGATAGTGTGCTATTATTAGGATTGTTATCAATAAAATGTTTACACGCTTCAATACCATCTGCATGCAGAATGTTGGTATATAGTGATGTTACATCTAATGATATAAGGACTGAGTTATCGGATAGCTGTGGAATAGACTTCAACTTTTTAATGAAATCAGTAGTATCTTTAATATATGAAGGAAGTGATTCATTAAAAGTTGTAAAACACTATCAATAAATTTGGATAGGTTTTCAGTATATGAATTATAACCTGATATAATTGGTCGTCCTGGATAATTTAAAGGTAAATTATGGTCAGGATTTATGAGTTTTGGGTAATATGTAGAATTGAGGTGTACGTATATTAAGAGGGAAAGTATCAAATTCCTCATATACGGAATTATTACTTTTAGCAATCTCATTAATGCATGTTGAAATTTTTGATTTAATTTCTTTTGACGGGTTTTTGTTAATATGTTTGTAGTATTTTTCATCATTTAATTAACGTTCAACTTCTTTAACATAATCATCTTGATTCATATTATTAATAATAGTGTTTGATTTATCAGCCTTTTTAATAACTATGCTGTCGTCATTCATTAGATTATATAAAGACTTAATTTCGTCCGTAGAAATATTACAATGATATTGCTTTTTATGATTATCAGTTAATATCTCTTTTAAGATTGCATCGATATAAAAATCTAAATATGAATCACGTCCACTAGGTGCTGTAAAAGATCATTTATTTGTGTTAAAATAACCCACTTTTTTCGAATGAAAAGAAATCGATTTACTCTCTGAATTGTTGTATGCTTTATCATAAAAAATTATTTTAATTTTAAGCGTCTAGAAAAATTAAAAATTTCTTCAGCTAATTTTATTTTATTGTGACATTTTGGTTGGGACAAACTTTTATCTCTTTGCCTAACAGTATATAGTCATTATCTGTTAATATTCTACGTAAGAGGTTTAAGGCTGCTTCTTTACCTCTCTTAATTTTGTTTTCTTCGCTTTGTTTCTTTTTTCCACTCTCTTCTACTTTTGAATATTTGGAACCTCCTATTCTTTTGTCTTGTGATGTCGTCTCTATTAGACCTTGTTAAATCTTTATCAGGTTTGTCAGTGTCTTTCTCATGGTCACTTTTTCTGATTCCCCCCGTTTTACGGCTTCTGCGTATGTCTTCTTTGTTGTGCCCTGGGGAGTCAAGTTTTTTCGCTGTTGTTCATCCTGTTGATTCTTGTTTGAATTTACAAAATTCCTATTTCACAGATTCAAAAGTAGAAGAGTAAAGAGTAAATACACGAGTAAATAGGCGTATGGGGTTCGAGTACGCATGGGTCAGCCGAAGAGTTCCTAACTGTTTGGCTAACACTTCCACTTGCGATTTATCTCTATGACGTTTAAACAAGACCACGTAATGAGCTTGAAACTGATGTTGCGATGGACTTTACTTTGTTGAAACATATTTTAAGTGATGTCAGTGACACTGGCATTACGATGATACCCTTTACGTGTAAATCTCAGCTTAATTTCTTCTTCGTATTCTCCTAACATGTCGTCAAAGATGAGCAGATGGGTTTCACTGGGGTCAGATACGATTCCGTCGTCTTCGTCAGGAATGACTTCCATAATCATGATGGAATCGCTTTGACGTTCTCGCAATAAACTGTACGCCGATTGCCACCCTTTGTATCACCACACGATTCTTTGAGGTGGACGATTGATCAAATGTTTGACAAATTCAGTTTTGCCTCACCTCCTGGGTCCAGCAATTATCATGTTAAAGGGATGAGAAAGATACAAGTCCTCCCAACTGGCACGATCTAAGTTTACATGATGACTTTGAAAGAAGAGGAAGGGGGAGCAACGACAGCAGAGGTAACCATAGTGTAGGGAATGTCAGTTTTGAATCGAAGTCAGACAAGAAAGGAGTTTTTATACTTTGTTCAGGACACGTTTATTTCAAACGGTAAAGTGAACAACACGAAAGACAAAAATAAATAAAAGCCAAAGGGTTAAGTACAGTGATAAAATACACATCACAACAATCAAAGTGGAGTATAAACAAGTCACTGTACTACATGTTTATGGTAACAAAGGTGTCGTAGGGACAGTGTGCATTGTTCTTAGAGTCTATACACTGGACACAGTCACAAAAGGGTCCTCTAGGAATGATTTTCTGGTTTTCGATGACGGTCCTGTCCTGAACGGATTATGTTTCCTTGGTGGCGGTTTCTTCTTCTGACACTGTGGCTAACATAGGTTTAAAAGTTACTTTCTTCACTGAACGTTGGACTGTAGAATTACAAATCTTGTTCCAGGTAAGCGGAAGCTTCCTACTCTCACCGTTGAACTGACATCCCGCAACTGCAGCACTCGACTTTATCCCCTTCGCCCAAGTAGATCAATCCGGCTCTGGCTAATTCTTCGTGGGTAGGTCCTCCCAGATATTTAGGCCACTTTCCTTCGAACGTTTGAAATCGATTTTCAAAGTCGCAGTATCCATACAAATGTACAGGAAACATATATTCTTTCACAGAGGCATTTTTATGAAGCGGTTGTAATACCGCAGTAGTTTGCTCAGGCATGGATGCCATCCTTAGGTTGGTAGCTGTACAGTAGTATTACGTTGAGGATGACATTGACAATGAAAACCAGTAAAGTATCCACAATAACGAGTGGCATGGCTTTCGTATATGGCAGGTTTGACACGCACAACATGACTTCCCATGGTAGGTATGGTAGTAGTAATGGAAAAGTTTCCATGATGTTCTACTGAAGTACTAATAGCTGAGATCCCATGATGTGGTACTGAATCGCTGAGGTCACAGCGTATTGTATTCCTACAATCGCAAGGTACAGGATCGTACTCTACTTGAGAATCATCGAACTTCAATGGTGTCTGTTGGCTAGGATTCATCTTTCTGGTTTGGTATTGGTAGTTACAATGAACTATTTATATGCTGACCAATATCGGCATGTCCGTACGGTAAAGTAAAGTGGTTAGGAAGCCGTACTTGCTTCTGGTACACGATTTGATACAGTTGTTCCAAAAGCTGACTACCAGTTTGGTGTGTGGTTAAACGTACAATCTTGTGAGGT
Organism: Sinohyriopsis cumingii; assembly: GCA_028554795.2. NCBI lineage: Eukaryota > Metazoa > Mollusca > Bivalvia > Unionida > Unionidae > Sinohyriopsis > Sinohyriopsis cumingii. Next base: position 134,625,712 of record CM068828.1, read on the forward strand.
TGGTAGGTGGTCACGTTAATATCTTGATCGTCTCCAGATTGCAAAGCCTCTTTCAAGACTACTAAGTTCACCACTTGACTGGTGCGATAATTCAGAGTCAATCATTTCACTTTGCACTCCATGTACACTTCTTGAATAGCCCGGTATTCGTTGCCGTAATGTTCAGGACCTCTACAAGCAAAACTTAGAATCTTGTCGTCGGGGTGTTTGTCCGTCTAGGTTCCTAAACCGTCTCCTTCGATGTCAGGGTGACGGTGACCCAGGCGCTAGATGTAGATGCAACTGTCCTTATTAAGGTACAGCACACGATCTCCTAACTGGTGTAACGCTTCGTACTATTTTAAGCGAGCATGGGCTGTCACTTAGGCCCTAATGATGACATTTCTAAATTCGTCAGCTTCTACAAAGTCCAGCTTATCTTCGTAATTAACTAAGATCAAGTCTTCACGAAGGACGTCCACTTGTTTCATGGTTTTTGGTTTTGTTGTGAGGCATCTGGAAGTAGCGGGAAGATTTTGTCAAATACTCCGTCGTGAGTAAACACGGTCGTTGTGCTATTATGCCCCACAAGCAATTTAACATCACTTTGGCAACGATAGCCTTCCTTCGTTTTTCTCCACGTGGTCTAAAGTGATGCCTTTTTGCTCCAAGTATTTCTCTTTGAATTTCTTTTGGTCTTCGAGACTGTGGTACCAGGAAGGAGAGCCGCTGGCTTCTTGTTTCAGTTTCAAAAAGTCATCCACGTAGTCTGCGAAAATGCCTTTCTGAGTCTCGTCACCATCGTGGTATTTTTCTGTCTTGGTAAAGTGGTACATTTCGTAAACTTCTAACAATTGGTATCCCAGGTCAGCAATTGTGGGTGTCCTGCGGGAAAGTGAAAAATATTTGCACACATAAGGATACAGCGAACACACGTCCAAGTATTTGATTTTTTTCTCTTTTCTCCTCTTCGGAGTGGTACAGCAAACATGTGGCATTCGTCCGTCCTCCGTACAAACTTTTCAGTGGGTTCAGTGGGTCCACCAGCTTGTAACTTTCCACGATGCGTTTAAAATCGGGACGGTTTTCAAACGGTAATTGTGCTCGTATTCCCACATTTCCACCACTTGGTATCCTTGCTGTTCTAACTTCAATCGATGCTGACAAGCGGCCTCGTACATGTCTTCCATGGTACGTTGTAAAAACTGATTTCTGGTGCCACGTTGAGGGCAACAGTGGAGATATCCGTGAAATTAGGAACCGTTAAACTCGTATACGATTTGGGGGTTTCTAAGTCCCAACCATCCACTTAATACCTTCACTGGTCTTTTAGCCCCTTCCCTTTCGTAGAAAGCATCTCGTTGTTCGTTACGCATATCTTCGGGGTCGTAGTAGTGAGCCTCAGGCAAATGGGTAGAACGGTGTGTTGATTGGCATCGGTATTGAAAAAGTGCGTAAAAAAGCCTTTGGCCATTTTTATTATTCGAAACGTTTTAGGCCTTCGGCTCAAAGGTATGGCCAAGTAACTCATCGAATCTTTAAACATGTAAACAGACACAAGGCAGGAAATAATTATGATTGAACATTATCAACGTTTACAAATCACAGCAGATAATTTCAAGATGGATAGCTGTTGTTGCCGCTAAGTAAAACATATAGAAGTTTGATGTTGAGGACCAGATAAGTGATCTTTCACTCACACATATAGAGTAGTGGATTCTTGAAAAATATATCCATGTATTGAAATAAGAGGTTACAAATAATTTTAGCAATCTCGCAAAAGAAGAATCCATACATTTATACAACATAAGAGGCACCAAATTATTTTAGCAATCTCGAAAAAGCGATATAATATAAACTGCGTGACAAGGATCGTAGTCTTCAAATAATTGTACGCACATTTGATGAAGAGATGCACGAGGATATATGTTATAAGTCTGTTAGATGTGTAGCCTGCCTTGGAAACCTAAAGCTTTTCATAACGGCAAGGTAAATATTACTTATTGATTAAACATCGCTGAACATTTATACAACATACTGCTAAATACTGTCTAGGTATAAACTTCAAAACGAAATCAAATCATATATGAATTATAACAAAGCTTACCAAAATCAACAAAAGCTTGAAGACATTTTGTCACATAACCGGAATGTATTTGCCAAAGTCTCGGTATGGATTACTGCTCTGCAAGGTGAAGTGCGTACATATATTACCTTTTCCTATGCATTAGTTGTGGAACAGAAACTGAGAAAGTATCCCAAATGTGCTAACATTCATAAATTTGGAAAATACCTAACTTGCTTTTATGTATATTATATATAATGAATACGACGTCACAAGAGGTTCCTTTTCCTCTAAAAGCAATCATAAAACAAGCCAAAGTCATTCTAATATATACAGTTCTATGAAAAATATGATAAAGAAATAAAAGAAATCTTTAATCTCACTTTAATTTTTCTATCATGTTTGTATCTTGAGTGATAGGTTTTAACATAAAATGGAAAACATCGAACAAGCTCTTTCAATCTTACAAAATGAATGAAGGACAATTATACTTTTCTCTAGGAAGAAAATAAATTTTTTTCCCACTTATGTTATCTTTAACTTTGAACCCTGTATTACACCTTTGGAAAGCATCGGTCCTCCTCAGTAGAGATGGAGGACAGGCCAGTCAACGAAATCTTCATAATCTTCATAGGGCCCTTTTTGCTGTATTATCGGTGCTTGCCGAAGTCAGATTTACTACCCAGACTCGGGTCTCCTCCATAAATAGTTACGGATCCTGGACAGACGTGTACCAACACATATTTGTATATTTGTCAACATATGGTTTCACATTTCCAGACATCAGGCAAATTCCAAAGATTTCCATGGAAACTATTTCTTCAGTTGCCTATGCACGTGCTTGAAGTGAAATAAGTTTAGATTTATCAGTGTAATCAATGTACAATAATTTTGTAGTTTAAATCACTTGACGTTTGTAATAAAAAATGAACCGCTTTACATTTACCATGGTTTTGCATAATTTGTTTTATTTCAATTCTTCACAATTGTTCCTATAATTGTTATTCAACAAGATATTTCAACTGCATTTGATCACATGTTCACGAGTGATCGGGTTTACTTTCCTCGCATTCAGAAATAACATTTGTTCTGCATTTCGTATATCAAAATTATCAATATAATATTGTATAGTGTAAGACAGAACCTTTTACCACTTTAACATCTTTAACGTACTTAAAAGATTCCATCAGTAAGTTCAAGACTAACGTATTTACAAGATTCCACCAGTAACTGCAAGAATAAACGTGGTTACAAGATTCCATCTGTATGTGCAAGACTAAACGTTGTTACAAGATTCCATCAGTGTTTCCAAGTATAAACTGTGCTAAAAATGTGCTGGTTTCCATCATGGGTTTTACTGAGATCAAAATTCAGTGTGTTCATGCCACTATTTCCAATTCTATTTTAATTTTAATGGCATGGACTATTTTAATAATTAAGCCCGCCATTTTGGCGGTGAATATTTGCATGAGAACGTCAAGAAGACTCGTACAAACTGTACACGTGAAGCCTTGAAGCAATTATCCTTCTTTAACATTCTATGTGATGTGCCTATTACTTAATTCACCCTCATTTCTCAAATGGGGTGTTAGGAAATATAAAGTCATTAAAGCAATTGCCGTTTGACTTTAAAGTAATCTCATCATAAGGAAAATATATCTGGCAAATGAACATGTTGCTTATAGTATTTTATTACCATGGCTTGCGAAGAAGATATGGTTTGATAAGGGAAGGTCACGCAAGTGTACCTGTCTGTTTGTGACTGCGTGCATCATGTTAACCATGTCTCTGGATATATGAAGGAAGACGATAAACTGTATAATATGAATGATTTTTGTATGTATGTATGTATGTATGTATGTATGCATGAATATATGTATGTATGCATGACCGACTGAGTGATTTTCTTTATTTCCTCTTCAGAAGAGATATCATTCAGTCAAGTTTTCATTAGTGCAAAAAGAGATAGGAACATAGCTTGACATTAAGGTATGTATGTATGTATGTATGTATGTATGTATGTATGTATGCGTGTGTGTGTATGTATGTATGTGTGTTTTTCGTTAGCTGTACATTGCGACTGACGTTTTAACTGTGTGACGTCTCCGTCCATCATCATCATTATCATCAGCATCTTTTTAAAACTCATTCAGCTCGAGCGAGCATCAGGCAACGTTATTTCTTACTTTCCCGAATCGATTTATTTAACTCATTTCATTTATTTCGTTGCGCGTATTGACTGTTGCCATTCCTTGGAACTAATCAGCTATGTATCAGTTTTATGAAGGATGAATTTTGCTTGCATGAGTTGTAAAAATGATCACATCTTACATAATTTTCATTTCACATGTCATGTTTGAAAGAATCGGATGAGGAATAGATAATGAACATAATCGTAGCATAGCTAGAAATACATCTATATGTATTTTGTATAAAAGAATATTAGTTGTAGAAATTACAAGAGTATTTTCTTATATTGGACTCGATTACATTAATGCCTTAGTAGTCTGATTTACTGGTTCAAGCGTGTCAAAAAAGCACCCAATGAACGAAAATGTTGTTGAAAAGATGGTGCAAGACTCAAGATGCACTTTATTTGTTTACAGGACTATCGCCTGCTTCAAATCATACTGATTAACACTAGTAAATAATTAGTATACATTTACATTGAAAATGCATCAGGTTGGTATGTATGTATGTATGTATGTAATGTATGTATGTGCTTGTGTGTGTGTGTGTATGTATATATGTAGGTATATATGTATGTAGGTATGTTCACAGACATTGGTAAACATTTATATATATATATAAAGATTACTGACGCAGAGATTCACCAAAACGGAAGAAACGCTTTTATTACCAATACGGTTCATCCACATTTAGCAAGGTAACTCCAATTGTGAAACCAGCAAGGGAGACCATCATTCGTTACGATATATGAATGGCTCTCGTATTCATCAAAATTGTGAATAATTTTTATTTTTTTCTCAATAATATTTCTGTAGAAAGTTCCAATGTCTGCTTACCGTCTAGGAAATAAATTAGACAGGAAATAACGGATGTAAAGCTTAGGCGGCCTTTAATAATGATATAGGTTCTATACAAGATAAAACATGTTTGAGTTATAAAATGGTATCAGTAAATTGCAAAATGGTGCACATTGCTGTTTTTCCCACAAAAGAGTCGATACTAATAAATTATTGCAAAGCATTTACATTTTTACAATGATTGAGGTTTCAAGCAATTAAAACAATAAATAAAAAGATAACGACATGTGCTAATAAGAGAAAATGGATTAAAGCTTTGAAACAAGCTTTCTTGAGCATAATAATTATTTTTTTAAAAACGATCCATCGATTATAGCAAACAAACTGATGTCTAAAGTTACACTCGAAATTATTCTGACACCATTCTATTTAATATTTAGTGAAAGAGGAGATTAATTAAAGAAGTTAATCTCAAGTATATTATTGCATATTCTATTAATAATAATATTTTGTTGATATAGACATGAAAGGGAAAGCACTGAGCATGTTCTTTCGTTCATTCGATAGAAATAGAAAGCTTAATGCTATTCTTCTCATGGTAGGTTATATCACTTGTGTCCACTCATCTCCTTCTTTGCTCCCTGTGCCACACCTTTGGAAAGTATTTGTCCTTCTCGGTAGAGATAAAGAACAGGCCAAACAACAAATTCTTCATATGGCCCCTTTCGGGTGTATTCTCTGTGCTTATTGCAGTCAAATTTCCCGTCAGGACTCTCGCTACCGTCCATTACCATTTGCGGATCCTGAACAGACATGTACCAACACACCTCCGTACATTTGTCGATGTATCGTTTTACATTTGTAGATTGCAGGCAGCCTGCCACAGGTTTCGCTGAGAACTTTGCCTCCAAACGTTCAAGTACGCGCTGCAAAGTGGAAAAAAGATAGGATCTATCCACAGATTACAGGTGTCAGACAACTAATTATTTTACCACCAGAGATTATGTCTACTAGATCAATGATATTCTGAACTGAACCCATTGGCTAGTACATGGATTTTATTATTTTCCATTATATATATATTTCATGTACTTTTACTTATGTACTATAGCTGAAAAGAAAGAAAGAAACAACTTTTATTTTGACATCATGGATTCAATTTCTTACTGACAAAATAACATATGGACACTTGGAGTGAATCATTGTTATAAGGTGTAAACCAAGTGTAAACCTGGGAGTCTCCCTGTCTAATAGATGGAGACTAAATATAAGGTGTAAACCAAGTGTAAACCTGGGCGTCTCCCGGTCTAATAGATGGAGACTACATAAAATCTTTAACTCTAATGAATGAAAACATCAATACTGTGTATACCAGGTCAACGATTAAATAACTTTTGTGTTTTATTATATTAAGAATTAGTGATTCAATTTTTAAAAGGTGTGGATTATATTGTGTCACGTTCAGACGGATATACTCGCCAATTTACATTATTGGTGTTTTCGCAGGTCAAACATTAAACGCGAAGATGATAAAAGGCAAAATGAAGACATAGGTTTAGGTACTCGAAGATTCTTACCTCCCTGATATGTTCAAGGAGTTTGGGTGCCATGGATTTTATTCCGTCTTTGATGATTTTAAATATTTCGGAAGGTACTTTGATTTCTTCCTAAAATTGTAGGGAAACATAAATTGTACATTACTTTGATGAACATTCAGACTGATTTCCAAGACTATTTACAACCAAGACGGACTCCCACTAGCAAAATATTTCAAATAAGCATCTAATACTAAGACTTTCAAAACGTTACAAATAAGTATCGAATGCCAAGACAGAGTCCGACTAACAAATTGTTATAAATAATTATCTAATACCAAGACGGGCTATGACTAGCGAAACGTTACAAATAAGCGTAGAATACCAAAGACGGACGCCGACTAGCAAAACGTTACCAATAAGCAACCAATACCAAGACGGATTCAGACAAGCACAACGTTACAAATACGTATCTAATACCAAGACTGACTCCGACTAGCAAAACGTTACAAAAAAGCGTCGAATACCAAGACGGACCCGGACGAGCAAAACGTTCCAAATGTGCATCTAATACCAAGACGGAGTCCGACTAGCATAACGAAACAAATAGGTATCCAATACCAATGCGGACTCCGACTAGCAAAACGTTACAAACAAGCGTCGAATACCAAGACAGACCCCGACTAGGAAAACGTTACAAATAAACATCTAATACCATGACGGAGTCCGACAAGCACAACGTTGCAAGAAAGTATGTAATACCAAGACGGACCCCGACTATCACAACGTTACAAATAAGCATCTAATACCAATACGGAGTCCAACAAGCAAAACTTTAGAAATAAAGATCGAATACGAAGGCGGAGACCGACAAGCAAAACTTTAGAAATAAAGATCGAATACGAAGACGGAGTCCGACTAGCAAAACTTTAGAAATAAAGATCGAATACGAAGTCGGAGTCCGACTAGTAAAACGTTACTAATAAGTATCTGATACCAAGACGGACTCCAACTAGCAAAACGTTGCAAATAAACATTTAATACCAAGACGGTATCCGACAAGCACAGTGTTACAAATAAGCATCGAATACCAAGATGGACTCCGACTAGCAAAACGTAACAAATAAGTATCGAATACCAAGACGGACTCCGACTAGCACAACGTTACAAATAAGCATCTAATACCAAGACGTAGTCCGACAAGAAAAACTTTAGAAATAAAGATCGAATACGAAGACGAAGTCCGACTAGCCAAACGTTACAAATAAGCATCGAATACCAAGACAGACACCGACTAGCAAAATGTTACAAATAAGCATCTAATACCAATACGGAGTCCGACAAGCAAAACTTTAGAAATAAAGATCGAATACGAAGGCGGAGTCCGACAAGCAAAACTTTAGAAATAAAGATCGAATACGAAGGCGGAGTCCGACAAGCAAAACTTTAGAAATAAAGATCGAATACGAAGGCGGAGTCCGACAAGCAAAACTTTAGAAATAAAGATCGAATACGAAGACGGACTCCAACTAGCAAAACGTTGCAAATAAGCATTTAATACCAAGACGGAATTCGACAAGCACAATGTTACAAATAAGCATCAAATACCAAAATGGACTCCGACTAGCACAACGTTACAAATAAGCATCTAATACGTTAACAGAGTCCGACAAGCGAAACTTTAGAAATAAAGATTGAATATGAAGACGAAGTCCGACTAGCAACACGTTACAAATATGTCTCCAATACCAAGACTTAGTCCGACTAGCCAAACGTTACAAATAAGCATCGAATACCAAGACAGACACCGACTAGCAAAACGTTACAAATAAGTATCTAATACCAAGACGGACTCCAACTAGCAAAACGTTACAATTAAGTGTCGAATACCAAGACGGACTCCGACGAGCAAAACTTTACAAATAGGCATCTAATACCAAGACGGAGTTCGACAAGCACAACGATACAAATAAGTACCCAATACCAAGACTGACACCGACTAGCAAAAGGTTACAAATAAGCACCTGACACCAAGACTAGCAAAACGTTTCTAATAAGCATGCCTCTTAAGAACAGCACACTAAATTTAGACGTTAGGAAAATTGCCATGGTTGTGCAAAATATATTCATCAACTATCATCTTTTTTGGTTCAGCAATGCTTTAACAGCGGATATAAGAAATTAGTATAGTCTGTCAGAGTCAAAAGGCATCATTGGAAAAAAAGCTAATACCAGAATGTATCAAGATGAATATTTCCTGAGTAAAATAACAGCTAGTAGTACAAGTTGTTAATAATACATTTTGTAAGACAGAGAAGCCGCGTAACTTCTGTGTTAACTAGTCATTTTCTATAATCGTCTTTATTAGAATTTAAACTTCGTCTTCCAATGGATGCTATACTTTACTCATTGTGTGAAGGTACTTCAGTCTAGCTCTGTGCAATAACTCTATATAATAAGCTACATAGTTTGTATTAGTTTATTTACAACAGTATAAAAAGATTATTACTATTTTCATTTTAAATATCTATATCATCTAATATGCATAATTTTAAGTAGCGACCAATATGCCTAATTTTTTCAAGTGAAGAAGAAGAGTCCAGGTTTATTGATCATGACTTGTCATACCATAATGCAGAATATTGTGCACAGTCATATGTATATTTAACCATTTACGTCCAATTCTCAAGTAAAATGTTAGTTAAGGATCACACACAACAAAAACAACGTGTTTAATCCGTTCATCTCTGACTTCATAGAAAATGCATGAGTCGTTTCTATAAAAATAAAATAAAAACTTTCTATGTATTGAGATTATAGTCCGTACTAAAGGCAATTAAGATGGGCATGTCTTAAGGCGATTAAGCTGGGTATGTCTTAAGGCGATTAAGCTGGGTATGTCTTAAGGCGATTAAGCTGGGTATGTCTTAAGGCGATTAAGCTGGGCATGTCTTAGGGCGATTAAGCTGGGCATGTCTTAAGGCGATTATATACGGGATCTTTAACAAGAAGGGTAAATTTTAAAGGATCAGATTGACAGGAGTAGGCAAAAGGCGCTCACAAAGCATAACATTTACTTATTCACCTTGAGTTTCTACACACTTCAATGTTTTAAATTTATAAAATCGTTACAGTTTTAATTCTACCATATATTAGTAATAAGTGATTTCTGAATATGTCATTGAAAAATGTTTTCCAAAGTAACTCGATACTTGCAGAAGGAAAAGATGGTTCAACAAAGGCTTTTTCTATTGATTTCAACTTTGAGGAAGATATGTCGCTGCAAACGGAATGAATTTCCTGAAAGTACAAAACAATTTACGTTGGTGTATTGAAAGCAAATTTTATCTGTTATAGTCCATGAAGTAAACGTGTGCTTATATGTCCGCATTATGGTCATCCATTCACTAAATGGAGATACTATGTGCAGTTCATTCAGACATACACTAATATTACCCCTCCTGTCGGTTTTTGCGTTATTTGTGTTCGCATGTTCTCTCTCTCTCTCTCTCTCCACACACAAACACACACACACACACATAAATATATATATATATATATATATATATATATATATATATATATATATATATATATATATATATATATATATATATCTGAAACACCCAACAAACTCATAAATTATCAGCGGTTAATATTATTAGCGTTTGTCATCACTGATCTTTCTTATGCTTATTTATTATGACGGCTGATTTTCGAGACATTTTCAAGTACGAAGTATAGGTACACAACAACAAAATAGATTTGTGTCTCAAATAACTAACATATATATCGAAATTGGAAATAGCTTGAGAATCATACTTGCCAATGCATGATGTATATTCTGTATTAATCGACATATAATCTTATAATGTGACTATGTCATTAATTTTGTCTTTGTCACCTTTGAGGTATACAAAACTTTTTTAAAATTTATTTAATGTAGTAAAGTATACCAGAAAGGAGAATGCAAACTAGAACAGAGAAGAAAAGAAATTAAAAAATGTTGCAGTGCAACATGACAAGCCGCAGGAACTTTAGAATAATCTTCCTGTTATCTGAGGACGAGGTGAGAAGGGAATTCGACGAGGGAGAAGGGAATTCGATTTCTGAATGAATCAAGAACTTTCTTCGACTTAATCAAAGTTTTATTTCGCAAAGAAAATTGTCGACAATTGTTCATATACTTTTGTCATGTATTTACAAGCATGGTAAATATGAAGGCAGATGTAGACTAAATGATTGTTACAGTATTGATGATAAATTTATATGAAAAGTGGAGTATGTCTCTAAAAGATGATACGTTCGCTTCATCCACATCTGCGTAGTTTCTTACTTCGATACACACTTACCAGTACAAAATCTTTCAAGTAGGATACGATTTCCTTGTCATCTCCGCCATTGAAGTGTTCCACTAGTTCAGCAAAGGCATCTGCCCACTCGTTATCGTACAATTCCGAGAATTGCTCCGTGAGCTTGGTGGGTCGGTTTGGGTCACACGGGTCAGCAAAAGTTGGATAATTGTCTCTGCGTTTGTTCGATGCCAGTGAACTGGATCTGGAGAACCAATATATATATATATATATATATATATATATATATATATATATATATATATATATATATATATATATATATATATATATATAGATTGGTGATGATTGTCTCAAGCAACTAACAAATATATGCCATTTCAAGTGTTTCAATTCAATGTACGTAAAATAACTTGAACATTATATGGTATGTATAATATACAGAAGAACCTAACAAAAGCAATTGATGCTAGTATGTAAAACACTTAGATATCATTCTTAGCACGTTAGAATTGGATTGAGGTGCCGGTAAACGCTAATACATACATACATACATACATGAATACACGCACGCACGCACGCACACACACACATACATACATACATACATACATACATACATGCATACACGCACGCACGCACACACACACACATACACACATACATACACACATACATGCATGCATACATACATACATACATATATACATACATACATACTGTCTGACTCTTCACTTTGTAAGCATGTTATAAACCCATTTCTCTCTTCATGTTTATTTAAAGGTTTTATCTTCATAGCGATTCTGTGTATATTTTTAGAAATTACAATCATGCCTTTTAATTAGCACCATATAGCCGTAATTGTGGTGAGGTGCCGTTATATGCTAATAGGTTTACAAACACATGTATTTGATGAATGCAAACAATTTCTCTAGCTCTGATGAATGGAAACATCCATGGTTTGTATGCCAAACTAATCGTTAACGGATACAACACGCATTAAAAAAATCATTCTCGGTGTGAGAACAATTTTATTACTGCTGTATACTTATCGGTATCTACCCAGTGGATTTCCTATACATGCATGCCGGTAAATATGTATCTCAGATCTGATATATTTACAAGCATGTTTACATACTTATTTATATCATTTGGATATATTCCATACTTATTGACATGATTTGTATATCTTCCATATCTATTGACATCATTTGGATAACTTTCATACTTATTTACGTCATTTGGATATCTTCCATACTTATTTACTTCTTTTGTTATATGTGGCGCAAAATACCAGCTCATTAAGGCGAAATTTCTTTTATCTCGGTTTATTAGACTTACAGTGTTCATGCACAAGTTGATGCTTTTGTTCGGATGTTCTTGGTAGTTGTAAAAGTTCGATTCTATACTACTTAGATACAGAACATATGCATATTTGTGTTTGTATATCTATTTACATACACTCGCTGTCTTCTCCTAAATTCAATAGGTTTCTCTGCATATAATGGCAATTCTTATATATATATATATATATATATATATATATATATATATATATATATATATATATATATCAACAATATGTATATCAAAGACAAATTAAAACGAAGTTTTAATTCCCACCTATGACATGTACATGTATCTAAGGAACAGCATTCTATCTGTATATCCTATGTCAATGTTTATATTTGAAGTGACACAGAGTTGTTAATTCAAATACTCATATTGGATCCGCCCTTTTTGTGTGTATAAGGACAAGACTCTACAAGGAAGATTTCTCTTTCCATTAATAGATATGACCAAGTCAGGTCAGAGTTTATTGTATGGAATTAGGGAAGAGAGACAATGGAAAAAAGTGGTGAATGGTAAAACAATTTGCGCCTGTCTGCCCCTGATCGCTTGCGTGATGTTATATCATAAAAATGTCGAACGTTCACTCACACATGGAGAATAGTATTTTATTGCAAATGTTTTACATTTCTACAATGAAAGAGGTTAAAAGTAATTAAAGCAGCAACCAAAAAGTCGACCGATTTTAACAATAACAGGGTTAAAGCTAATTTACATGCAAACATTATTTGAGTAATTGATCTATCAATTATACTGATAAACTGGTTCCCAACGTTGCACTCGAACTCATATTGTTACGCACAGTTCTATCACATATTTAGTGAAAAATGTGGTGAATTGGAGAAAACAATCTTAAGTCCAACCTAACTTGCTCTGTTAATTTTGTATTTTGAAGAATATTTTTGTTTACAAAGGTAGCACTTGTGCCTGAACCTACTAACTTCTTATAATTGGTTCCCTGGGCCACACCTTTACACAATATTGGTCCTCTTTGGTAGAGGTACAGAATAGGCCAAACAACAAACTCTTCGTATCGTCCTTTCTGGGTATATTCTCTGTGTTTGTTGGAGTCAAAGTTACCGTCAGGACTCCTGCCTTCTTCCAAAACCAGTTGCGGATCATGAACAGACATATGCCAACAAACCTCCGTACATTTGTCTATGTATATTTTCACATTTCCAGATTGCAGGCAACTTGCCAGTGGTTGATTTGAGAACTTTGCCTTTAAATGGTCAAACACGTTCTGCAAAGTGAAAAAGGTTGGATTTATCCTTAGAATAAATGAACATTTTGTATAGTTCTTGTGGTTTGTAGGAAATTTCACTGCTTTACAATATTAGCATTTTAATATTTTGTTTGCATACCTGCAAGTCGAGTCTTAAATTTGAAGACGACGAGTGGCAACATGAAGGCATACTGCAACATATACAGATATTCTTACCTTTTTAACATGCTCAAGAAGTTTGGGTGCCATGGATTTTATTCCGTCTTTGATGGTTGTCATTATTTCGGACGGTACTTTGGTCCCTTCCTGAAATTTTATGGTAAAAATAAATTGTATGTTGCCTTGATCCATATTCAAACTGATTTCTAGTAGTAAATATCTACCAGTAAAACGGACTCTTAGGAAAATAAAATAAACAGTGATATTAATAAACAGGGATATTAATAAACAGGGATATTAATAAACAGGGATATTAAGAATAAATGGGTTATGTTGAAACAATAGAAGTGACAATAATTAGGTAATTATGATAATTAGGTAAAATATATCCACGTGATCGTCATACGTTAACCAATTATTTTGCAGTTATATTTAGGAGGTGCAAAAACATAACTGGAAGAGAAAGATAATAGAACAATATATATATATATATATATATATATATATATATATATATATATATATATATATATATATATATATATATATATATATATATATATAACTGGAAACTTACAGATGGCACGGATGGTTTAACAAAGGCTTCCTCTATAGTTCTCAACTTTGTGGAAGATAAGTCACTGCAAACTGAATGAATTTCCTGAAAATAGAAAATAATTATGTTTGGTAAATTAATCCTACTTTGCATTCAGTAACAGTCTATCAAATATATATATATATATATATATATATATATATATATATATATATATATATATATATATATATATGTGAGTGTGTGTGTGTGAGTATGCGCATTTTGTTCATCCTATTATGTGAATGGAGATAATATATTCAGTGCAATTGTGTTGTTTCTTTTGTTTTACGTCCTCTCTCTCTCTCTCTCTCTCTCTCTCTCTCTCTCTCTCTATATATATATATATATATATATATATATATATATATATATATATATATATTTACTCTAAAACAGGACTGGAATATAAGTAGCGCCTTGTATTTATTGTTCATTAGTGACTTGTATTATCCTAGGTTGAAACAGTTTTCACTGGAGATATTTTCGAGAAAAATTGTCAACAGAGAATAGCAAAATAGAATTTGGGTATCAAAGACTATTACTTTATGTTACTACAAAGGGGAATAGTTTTTTGAACCAGACTTCTCAATTCATCATGCATGTTTTCCATGTTAATTGACACATAATGTTAAAATTAAATGTCATTATTTTACTCGTCGCCTACTTTGATATACAAACAAAAGATAGTAAGTTTTTAATGGAGTCATGAGAAACGGAAGGAAACTAAACTGTATAAAATTAAAAGGTGGAGCATGAATAGCAAGAACTTTAGGATTACCTCCCTTTTATCAGACGCCGGGTTAAGGAACATTAGATTTCTGGAGGAATCGGAAACTGAATTCGACTCAGTCCAAAATATTATAGACCAAGTCTGTTGACAACTGTTCATAAAACATTGCTGCATGGATTTCAAGACATGGCAACCAATGAGACAGATGCATGTTATTTCACCGTAAAATTACTGATGATGAAATTTAACGGAATAGTGGAGTGGCTACTGGGTAGTCCTACCTACAATTTACGGATACTGTTAAAAGGATAATGAATATATGACATTTTATTTATAATGCATCCAGCAAAGAGTTTCAATCAATTTGATGTACATCAATGGTTGCAAAAGCTGCATTACAGTTTATGGAGGAAACGACGAAAATACTTAAGCAACGTAGAAAATTCTCAAGATCTACTAGCCATAGTTTTAAGCACTTCAAACCATAATTTGCAGCTAGCTGGAAGCATGTCTCCATACGATGATAAGTAAGCATCTTCAGCATGGGCTAATATGCAAAGACATTGTTAGTTATATGTTCTACATTTTCAGCACACTTACCAGTAGGACATCCAGCAGGTAAGAGATGATTTCCTTGTCCTCTTTGTCACTCAAGCTGCTCCCCAGTTCATCAAAGGCGTCTGCCCACTCGTTGTCGTACAGCTCTGAAAACTGCTCTGAGAGTTTGGTGGGTCGATTTGGGACACTCAGTTCCGGAATGTTTGGATTGTTGTTCGATGCCATAGAACTCAGTCTACATAACCAATGCTTTATAATGTGTTCATGCATTTCCAAAATGACTGAAAAACCGGTTTTTTTTGCTATTCATTTTAATGTAAATAAAAAATATTGAACATTTTTTTTCTTCATTTTCGGATCAATCGTACACTACAAAATATCCTTAGATTTAACTCCCCACGAACCAAGTCACTAAATATAATGAAGGGTACCTGTATATGTTGTTTCACAGCATTTTTAATGAAGCTCCTAACAAAGACAACTGTCTCTTTTAGTTATTAGTGTCTTAAATACTTACATATAAATTAAAACACCTTTTAAATTGTGCCAAGGTGCCATTAAATGCTAATGCATACATACAGACACATCATGTCAGTCTTAATTTTCGAATTTTTGAGGAACGTTAAAATTTTTCTGTGGTGCCGTTAAACGTTAATAAATGCATACACACATATATATCGTTCAATTCCTAAATTTAGAATTGTCCTGTGATGCCGTAAGATGCTATCACATATCATTGCTATTCTCGGATGCAGGTCAAAACTGTGCTGAGGTACCTTAAAACTCCCTCTCTCCCTCTCTCTCTCTCTCCGTATATATATATATATATATATATATATATATATATATATATATATATATATATATATATATATAGATATATCATATTTTTTTTCTCCGTTAACTTTACATTTTCAGAATCGTGCAATATTACCCGATACTGAACTCGCGTGCAAAATATACATATTGCATTCACATGCACACATACAAACACACAAGCATACATACATACATACATACATACATACATACATACATACATGCATGCATGCATACATACATACATACATACATACATCTCTCATTCTTAACTTTTACAACGCATTATCTTTACTCTTTGGATTACACCTATGAAATAAATACTTTTCGGGATGAAATTCTGGCTGATAATGCACTGTCAAATGTTCTTGCAATGCCTTTGTTTTAGTCAGGGAAGTAGGTAACATGTGGAGAAGGTAAAAGAGTGTTCTTACCAAATCGAATACACGATTTACCAAATGTAAATAGTTCACAGCATTCCGCGTGCTGACGTTTAATGATTATATGCTTTGATTTTGGTTTCAATTTCACACCAATTTTAGAACAGATATTGTGTTTACTTAGTTTTCATTACTATCCAGCAGCAACCTTTTGATTACTCCCCAACATCTATTTTTGATTATTATCCAACACCTACTTTTAAATACTATACAACCCGCCGTGTGTAGTGACCAAATTAACGCAAAAGGTAGGATGTAAGAGAAGAGGAATGAAATCACACTCCAGCAGCCACAAAAAAGTACGGGTGTTTTCTACTTACATACATACATATATGCTATCATACGCAAATATATAATGGTGCTTATATACTCATTACACACGTACTCATACTCTCAATTTTCCCATTTGACAGTACTGTGTTGTCATTCATCTTCATTCTTCTGTACTGCACTTTTTACAGGATCTACTATCAATGGCAAGACGGTTTCCTTGAAGGATCATTCAATAAAGTCGTGTTTGGCCTTTGTGCCATATACGACTTGGGGGACATGGCTTCCCGTCAATGACTGTCATCTATGTTGATGAAATAGACTTTGACGTATTTAGGTTTGCAGTAAGCAAGTGCATCTTTAGCACACAAAAATGGATTATAAGAATCTTTGTGCGAACTTTTTCAGACAGTAATAAAGTTCCCACTTATTCTTGCTTCACAGGTAATGCTGAGTCATGCGTTTCCACTTGCCTCTTCCTTGAAAAAATCTGTCAAGTAAGACGATGAACACACAGCATCAGTACTATTGCTACAGAGCATAGATGCGTTTGATTCAAAAGAAATCATGGTCACTCAAGTTTTATGCCGGTCTATCGAAATATTTTCTTCTGAGATTAGGATCCATGCATCTTCCGGACACAATTCCAACGTTTCTTCTTCACTCATCGTCAAAACTTAGCTATGTTAATTTTGACTTGGATTATTGATTTGACAATCATAACAGTGTTCTGTGGTTAGATGTTTGCTTCATTTAGCCAAGTGGCGAGCGAAACAGGAGATTAGGTGCTCTATTTTGTTTGGCCATCTTGACATCAAGACTATTTTCTTCTTCTCTTGTGGTCCGTGGCGGCTATTCTTCATAGAATACATACTCTTCGCTTATTGTGATGGGTTCATGTTCCATCATTTTTAAGTATTTTGTACTATCAAATTCTGCACACAAGATGACTTTCATTCTACAGTACAAATTTAAGTTCGACACTAAGTTGGCCCGATTTTATCGAGTGGAAATGTCTTTCGTCGCTGCCATTGTCTGGAATGAAAACAAATCAACATAAAGCATATCCTCCTGCAAGATCGAAAAGCCGTGAAAACTGTTCCTAATTGTCATGTGGCTTCAAATAGTGTCAAGTAATATCTTAAGTAATTTTTCATGGCAAAATTAGATTAAAAGGGTCTGGTATTCAAAGTCTGACCATTTCAATTAAAGTCTAACTTAGACAAATTGAAATGTTGGAACTCGAACGGATTGGTACGTATTGCTGACGAAGCGTTATGGGACGCATTGCTGACGATGTGAGTGAGTAAATGTAGGCAGTTGACCTTGGAAAACATGATCTTCGATCTTGAATGGCAGTACAGAGGCAATGATGAGGGTTGTGACCTTCAAAGAGGATATTTCGAGTAAGAGAAGCATTTAGAAGCAATACAGAAGAACCCATTCCAATTAAGAAATTCAAATACGAAAGATAGTAAAGGAAGAAAAAGAAGACAATGGATTTGTGCGATGTTTTTTAAAAGTTCATTGTGATTCTTATTCAAGTGAAAATACTCCCCTCAATAAAGAATTAAATAGATTCTTTGTCTTGAATTTTGTTTATTATGGATAATATAACACTGTGACAAGCAGATCCATTATGAAGGAAGGATTAGACATGTGTTTCATCTGGCAGTCATTGAATAGTATCTCTGTTCTATGAGATGTGGATAGATCTGAAAAGGGCTGTTCGGGGATTTGAAAATAAATACATGTGGACTCTTCAACATCACCTGCAACTGGCTTTAACCATTTATATATCCAAGTCCTGCATATGCTTCTGTGGTATTGGTGGTAGTGCCTACTGCTGCCTCTGGCGCCTCTATGATAGTGGTGGACGCTGATGTATTCATTGATGATTTAGAAGTCATTGGTCGTATAGGTCTCTTTCTCTTGGTGTTGGTCAAATAAGTTTGATACATTTCACTTAAGTGTTTGAATTCCGCTAAAGTCTCTTGCAACACTGACTACTTTGTTTTCACGTTCTTCCATTTTCTCGCCGGTTAGAAATTTCCTCTTCTCGTTTTCTTTCCTTTATCGTCTTCTGGTTTTTAGTGTTAAACAAATATTCATTCTTCTTCCTTCTGGCTTTGCGAAAACTCTGCAACTCTTCGTTCTGTTTTGTTTCTTCTGACATCATTACAGACAGGAGATAAGGAGTTGAAAGCATGAACGGCGTTTGGGGTGGCAAGTGGGGCCACCGCCCCAGGCCCTGCTCTTGAGGGGACCCCGTTCTTCAGGCCTAATGTTGTCCTTATGAGTTCGTCAAGCTATAGTACCCGGTAAATTGGAAACGCTAATTTATGTCTTCATGTTATTTAAAAAATAACAATAATAATCATTTTATATGACCAAAGGCATCGTCGTCATGTTATTATTTCGATTAAAAACCCGTTGTCCACAAACAGGAACTTTTATTTTTGAATAATGAAAAAACTAAATTTGTGCGCCAAATCGCTGAAGTTGATCTAGTCTAGACATAATCAGTGTTTGTAGTAGCATACCAATCGAGATACCGAAATTCTGGTCCCGCGAGGTCATGATCGGCCCTAGGCCCCGCGTACTCCTAACGCCGGCTCTGACTGAAGGTGTCACTACCTGCAACTATTATTGCGAGGCAGATAAGAAGTCATGCAAAGCCAAGCTGAAGTCTTTCTTTTCTGGAAAGATACTTGCTAAAACAGCAACATTAGTCGTGCTATCACTCCAGGTATAATAAATATCCACAGCGGGCGCACTACAACTTCAGTCATTTATATTTTACCTGAACTCTTCATTTTATTATGATTAGATGATAGACAACACGTACTGAATTGTGTCACATGCATTCTGACTTGAGAAACTTCCTATTCGGGTCTGATTCGTTCTTAGACCAGCTATAAGGGTGTGTTGACCCGCTAAGTCATCTGTTCTCAAGACAACCCGACAGGATGTGGACAAGTGTTGAATCCAATACCATCATTTCAAGCATGTAGTTTACTAAACTATACCTTGTGTTGAATTGGTTACTGAGAATCTAAAGGTGGCAAATTGTATTTGAAAAATAAATATTGGATAGTAATAAAAATGGACTTTGTATATTTTAAAATCGAAAATCTGTTTAGGAATGTATGGAAAAATAGCTGTTCAGCAGTAATCACAAAGTAAAAAATGGGTAATAATCGAAACGTGGGTGTCGGACACCAATCAAGAAATAGGTGTTGGAAAGAATGTTAGACCTATGCATGGACCCATCCAGGGCCACGGACCTTTTCAAAGTTAGCATTATCATTTCGTTCAATAACGACCAAAAAAGCTCAAGCTGTTATAGAACCAGGAAAATGTTTAACAATGGTAATGTCAAATGTATGACTCTGTTACTGCCCATTATGTAAACCTACGGCATAAAGTTGACTCCCGTATGGCTGAACATCGGCACACATTGCTACATGTACCTAACTAAGAAGGGATTCTTCTTTGACCTTCCTCTCATATTCTAACCGGCTAGTCAATTGACTATTTATGGCTACTGCCCTGTAAAACAATTAACAGTACTAAATTTGCGAAATGTATCTACTTCATATGGATGTCGACGTGGAACATAGAAAATAGAATATTTACGATAGCTGTAAAATAAAGTCTGCAAATAATGCATTATATAGAGAGGAATGTTTTGTCTTCACATCTAAGTAGATGGCATGTGACCATGTATATTACTGCGGTCACGCTGATGTCTGCGAAATGTCGCTTACCATTTATAATATACAGTTCAATTCTATGTAGAATATTCCATAACAATAGGATTGTGTGTGTGTTTTGTATATGGGTAAGACAGTCTTGGATTTCGATAGGCCCATCTCATAGCCAAGTTACAGTGCTGTGAAGGGAGCGTTGTTTGTTTAGCTGTAGATAAAGCTTGTGTAGGTTTTAATTGCAGATTTCTGGATGAGCTTGTGTGAATAAATATGCTAATTTGTAAGTATTTATATATAAACATACTGAATATTATAACTAATATTCTAAATTAGTCTTACGGTATTAACAAGAATGCGAAAGAAAAAAGAAACATATTTAAACACACGACCACGTGGCAGAAATGGCCTCTTTTTCTCTAGGAAATCTTTGCAATATAACAGCTGCACGAAGTGCAAGTTATTTTACAAAACGATATACAGATATTAATAACAGTAAGATTTTCTGCCATCAGAAATAATGTAAAATTATTAGAAGATAATGAATTATATATTATAGTATGTGTTCATCGCAATTGATAAATAAATTTACACTTTGAAGCCAGTCAAGCGCATTACTGTATCGTTCATTTTATCGCTATAGTCATGTATTGAGTGGTAATGGCACTCATTATATTAGACAATATCATGCCTTATTGAAAATATCAGTCACTTTGATATAAAGAAAGAAAGAAAAAAAAAGGTTACTTCAGTACCTTTTGAGCTCTTCTTCAATCCTTCTCTTCTCTTGCTCCAGACTGATGTTGGATAAATAAAATAAAACATCAAAGGACTCAATGCAACGTATGTCAAATTACTCACTGCAATGTATGTCAAAGGACTCACTGCAATGTATGTCAAAGGACGCAATGCAATGTATGTCAAAGGACTCACTGCAATGTATGTCAAAGGACGCAATGCAATGTATGTCAAAGGACTCAATGCAATGTATGTCAAAGGACTCAATGCAATATATGTCAAAGGACTCAATGCAAAGTATATCAAAGGACTCAATGCAATGTATGTCAAAGAACACAGTGCAATATATGTCAAAGGACTCAATGCAATATATGTCAAAGATACTCAATGCAATGTATGTCAAAGAACTCAATTTAATGTATGTCAAAGGACTCAATGTAATGTACGTCCAAAGTAAACTGCCTTTGACTGAATTAATATATTTTCGATAGATTCCTTGATATACACTAATATATTAACTACAAGAATGCAGACCAGTTAAACAATATCGACAAATTATTTGTATTTCAACATGATTAAGAACGCACAGTTTCTCGACTACAATAAGCGAAGATCAGAGCCAAATTCTTCACTCAGATCTTAGTTATTTTGATAATAGCGACAGTTTTCACTAAAAATCTTTTTGTTTCGAGTACCAAGAGTGTTGCAAAAAGCAAGACATGGCGGTAACACTCTCTGCTTGTTCTTCAGGCATTACTGTTGTTCCGTTTCTCTGTCCGTCCCCAATATTTTGTAACAGTTTGTTTCAATGGAATTTTCCTATTTGTATCAGAGTACCATCATCAGACCTTGCCACATCAACGTCAAAAGAAGCATCTTTAGTATTTATGAGTCACGGAGATAATAGTTAAATACCGCAACATATTGGAAAGTTGTCGATGGTTCATTGTTTTGGATCTGGTAACGGACATTACAGTTTAAAATGGGATATAACATCTTTCAACTGATTTTGAAGTTATGTTATAAAGATTCTTCCACGCTTTCATTTCATTTTCCCGTTTACGTTTTCCTCTATCCTGTAAGGTAATAATTACACAAAACATTACGTTAGATTATTTAACAGGAATCATAACAGGTTCTACCTCCAGCTTCGTTTATACTGGTAATAATGCAGAATTGATTTAGGATATCAGACATTGTTAATATTTTATATTGTATTATTTAAAGTTTGCTATATTTATTTGAAGTTTAATTGTGTACATTTTCGTCTCAGGAAACTAGCACATCTTACGAACTGCTCTACCGTTTTCGGATCCTGTACAGACATGTACCAACACACCTCTTGAACATTTGTCGTTGTAGAAAGCGTTGCAAAGTGGAAAAAAGACTGGATCTATCCACAGATTACAGGTGTCAGACCACTAATTATTTTACAACCAGAGATTATGTCTACAAGATTAATGATATTCTGTATAATAATAATAATAATAATAATAATAATAATATTAATAGTAATAATACTAATAATAATGAGGACTTTGTAGAGCGAATAATGTTTAGAAGCTCTAAGCGCTTTACAACATTAGACAACACCTATAAGATAAAAAAATGTAATAATATGATTACGAAAAAAACCCACCATGAAATGAGAAAACATAAAAACAAAAACATGCTGAGAATATTTACGGTAGGAAACATTATTAGGTCTTGCAGTCGAAATAAGTGAGTTTTGAGAGCTCCCTTGAATGTGATCACGGTGTCTTTGTGTCTAAGTTCAGTGGGCAATTCATTCCACGCTGTTGGGCCCTGGTATGCAAGAGAACGCTGTCCATATGACTTTATTTTCATAGGGGGAATAAGGAGTAGAAGAGGAGCCTAAATATCTTGCTGGTGTGCAAACATGGGTGAGGTCGGATAGGTATGTTGGACTGGAGTCCAACAGTGAAACATAGCACAGAGAACAAATTTTGTGTTTGATCCTGGATCGAATGGATAGCCAGTGTAGGGTACAGAGCAGCGTGGAGGTGTGCACTGATCATGGTACTCTAAGTATGATCCGAGTAGCTGTGTTTTGAACTTTTTGAAGTTTCTGGAGCAGATATTGAGATGAACCAGACATAATAGAGTTACAATAGAGTTACAATAGTCTAGTCTTGAAAGTACTAATGAACACACAAGTGTTTTAGTGGCATCAACTGAAAGATATTTGCGAATTGAGTTGATGCGTCTCAGATCAAGATATGCAGCCTTGAATATGTTTATGACATGTTGGAGCAATGTGAGAATACTGTCCAGAGTAACACCTAGGTTACGTACTGATTGTATGAATTTAATATTGGTGTTGCTGATATTTATTGTTTGAGGCAAAGGATGTGAATGAGAAAGTCTTTGTGTTGTGATCAGAATGGACTCAGTTGTTTTCATCATTCATCTGCAGCTTGTTACATGTCATCCATGATTTCGCATCAGAAATGCACCTCTCTACACCTTGGGTGGTAGCATCAACTTCAGTTGGGTGGCTAGATTTGTATATTCGGGTGTCATCAGCGTACAATTGGTGAGACACTGGATGATGATCTATGACACTTGAGAGCTACTGAGTGTACAGAATCAAGAAAACAGTTCCAAGAACAGACCCCTCTGGAACACCACAACATAGATCAACTGGGCTGGAGTGTATTCCATTTGCAGATACAATTTGTGTCCTGTTGACCAAGTAGGACTTGAACCACAGTAAGGCTGCATCATGAATGCCAAATACATGCTGGAGACGGTGAAGTAATATATCATGGTCTATTGTGTCAAATGCTGCAGACCTATCAAGGAGGGCGATGACTGTAATCTTTCCGCTATCCAACGCAGAGAGGATGTCATTAATTACTTTTAGAAGAGTAGTTTCAATACTGTGGCAATGGAGATATGCAGTTTGTACATTGCTAAAAGACTGTTTGAATTTAGGTGAGATACAAGCTGGGATATAACAACATTTTCTAAGATTTTTGATATGAATGGTGCACTCTTCATCAGGATTGAAGGCACGAAATCCACAGAGACAGGTTCAAATGCTGCTAATGGTTGCCGCTGAAATTCTGTATCCTAACTGTATGGTGACGACGAGTCAATTAAAATTGTGGTGTCAAGCTTATCTCTAATGGTTGGTACTTTGTCACGGAAGAAATTTGCAATCATGTCCGGAAGGTGGACATTTGTATACACGTAGAAGGTAGTTGGAAGTAGTTTAGATTTATTCTTTGACATTAGCTTGTTAGTAATCTCGTAGTAGAGTTCCTTGCAGCTGGAACTTTCCATGATCTTAGTAGTGCATGGACTATATTTGTGACATTCTTCTTAGCGGCTTCATAGATTTGCATATGAATAGTGAGTCTGGTGGAAAGCCAGAGTCTCTCAGCTTTATGGCGGTCTCTTTTAGCAGTGCGAAGCCTGTCCCTAACACTGCTATACCATGGAGAACACTTTTGAATTGATCCACTGCACTTGGTAGCAGGGGCATGTTTGTCAAGCAATGAACTCAGACAGTTATCGAGTTGTTCTTTCGGTAGGAGGTAAGCAAGTTGTTAGGTTAGCTTGGGTGTCGCGCATTAGTTTGGTTCTATTTATCATACGGAGGTTTCTCTTAGTAGCAGATAAAGGTAGAGGGTTAGGGACTGATACGTCAAGATGGCATATAATGCAGAGGTGATCTGATACAAGGTCATGGGATACCAGGGATGACCGTAGAATGTTATCATCAGGTCTATGACAAATCCAGTCTAAAATGTAACCATGTTTATGGCTGGGTTGGTTAACTGACTGTCTGAGGTTGAAAATATTAATAGAATCTATGAGTTTTGATTTGTTTGAGTTTCCGAGACAGTCAAAGTGAAAGCTGAAATCTCTAAGAATAATCAGGTTGCCTCCTATCGAATTTCCTTTGTCCAGGAGATTCGGAAACTGCTCCAAAAAAAGAGAGTCAGCCAGCTTGTTTTTTCTACTAGGAGGAGAGCGGTATAGGCAGACAAAATGGGTTGACCTTTTATCCAGTATGAGTGTGGCTTGGACAGGTTCAAACAATGTGTGGTTAAAATTGAATGTTGTGGTGTGTTTAAGACGTTGATGATGGAGTTCTTTGTGATGACAGCAATTCCACCTTCGCGAGAATTACGGGGGAACTACTTGATGGAGTAACCAGTGGGTGTTTGATCCGCACACTTGGGCTCATCTCCTGATGATTTTAGCCATGTTTCTGTCCGGAAAAATACGTCAATTTTCTGGTCATTGATAAAATTAACTATTTCTTTGCGCTTTTCCGGTGGTCCTACTGACTGGGCATTGCACAATGCAATGCGCAGATGTATTTCTTGGATAGCTGACACAAAGGTTGACGAATGAATAGTGATTTGAATTAGGTTATCTAAATGTACTCGTTTGATGTTACCTATTGTTCTTCATCTGCACGTGTATACGAATGCACTCGTTTTGTGTTATTATTGCTGTTAATCTGCACGTGTATACCAATGTACTCGTTTATGTTAATATTGCTGTTCATCAGCACGTGTATACGAATGTACTCGTTTTATGTTACTATTGCTGTTAATCTGCACGTTTATACTAATGTACTCGTTTGATGTTGCTATTATTGTTCATCTGCACTTGTATACCAATGTACTCATTTGCTGTTACATACTGTTGCTGATCTGCAAGTGTATACTAATGTATTCATTTGATGTTACCTATTTGTGTTCATCCGCACGTGTATACCAATGTACTCGTTTGATGTTACTATTGTTGTTCATCTGCACGTGTATACAAATGTACTCGTTTGATGTTACTTAATACTGTTCATCTGCACGTGTATACAAATGTACTCATTTGATGTTACCTATTGTTGTTCATCTGCACGTGTTTACAAATGTACTCGTTTGATGTTACCTATTGTTGTTCATCCGCACGTGTATACAAATTTACTCGTTTGATGTTACCTGTTGTTGTTCATCCGCACGTGTATACAAATTTACTCGTTTGATGTTACCTATTGTTGTTCATCCGCACGTGTATACAAATGTAGTCGTTTGATGTTACTATTACTGTTCATCCGCACGTGTATACAAATGTAGTCGTTTGATGTTACTAGTACTGTTCATCCGCACGTGTATACAAATGTACTCGTTTGATGTTACCTATTGTTGTTCATCTGCACGTGTATACAAATGTACTCGTTTGATGTTGC
This sequence comes from Sinohyriopsis cumingii, assembly GCA_028554795.2. NCBI lineage: Eukaryota > Metazoa > Mollusca > Bivalvia > Unionida > Unionidae > Sinohyriopsis > Sinohyriopsis cumingii. Next base: position 134,652,415 of record CM068828.1, read on the forward strand.
CTATTGTTCTTCATCTGCACGTGTATACGAATGCACTCGTTTTGTGTTATTATTGCTGTTAATCTGCACGTGTATACCAATGTACTCGTTTATGTTAATATTGCTGTTCATCAGCACGTGTATACGAATGTACTCGTTTTATGTTACTATTGCTGTTAATCTGCACGTTTATACTAATGTACTCGTTTGATGTTGCTATTATTGTTCATCTGCACTTGTATACCAATGTACTCATTTGCTGTTACATACTGTTGCTGATCTGCAAGTGTATGCTAATGTATTCATTTGATGTTACCTATTTGTGTTCATCCGCACGTGTATACCAATGTACTCGTTTGATGTTACTATTGTTGTTCATCTGCACGTGTATACAAATGTACTCGTTTGATGTTACTTAATACTGTTCATCTGCACGTGTATACAAATGTACTCATTTGATGTTACCTATTGTTGTTCATCTGCACGTGTATACAAATGTACTCGTTTGATGTTACCTATTGTTGTTCATCCGCACGTGTATACAAATTTACTCGTTTGATGTTACCTGTTGTTGTTCATCCGCACGTGTATACAAATTTACTCGTTTGATGTTACCTATTGTTGTTCATCCGCACGTGTATACAAATGTAGTCGTTTGATGTTACTAGTACTGTTCATCCGCACGTGTATACAAATGTACTCGTTTGATGTTACCTATTGTTGTTCATCTGCACGTGTATACAAATGTACTCGTTTGATGTTACCTATTGTTGTTTATCTGCACGTGTATACAAATGTACTTTTTTGATGTTACCTATTGTTGTTCATCCGCACGTGTATACAAATGTAGTCGTTTGATGTTACTAGTACTGTTCATCCGCACGTGTATACAAATGTACTCGTTTGATGTTACCTATTGTTGTTCATCTGCACGTGTATATAAATGTACTCGTTTGATGTTACCTATTGTTGTCCTGCTTATCACATTTCTCGTTGTCGACATGTGTAGTTAGCCTTCAACTGCCTTTCATTTAACTCAAAACAACAACAATGATAATAATAATAATAATAATGATAATGATACAAATGATAATATGAATATTGATAATAATAACTCTTCTGCTACTATTACTACTGCTTATATGATTATACGATTTTTTTATATGTTGCATTTTGTCATCTAACAATCAGTGCAAGGGAAAACAAATACTATATACAATGCATAATCACAAAACGGGTAAATATGATTCATTTTGAGGACAAACACACACACACACGCATATATATATATATATATATATATATATATATATATATATATATATATATATATATATATATATATATATATATATATATATATGCCATTGTGTTATCCCAGAATACAAGATCAAAGTGAAGTCTCTATAGAAAATATTATTCGAAAGAATCACATGATACGATAGTCTAATCGATATGATGTAGAAGAATCAGATGATACGATAGTCTAATCGATATGATGCCGATTACTTGTCTATATTTGCTTCCAGCTTCCATATCTTGGTTTCTTTCTGTTGACATTTCTCACATTCTTCTGTGTCCATTTGGGGGAGATGTGGTTGCGATATGTGTCTATGTCTCTCAGACGCAACTTGCCTGCGGGTTTGGTTGTGATCTGGAGGATGTCCGGATGTTTCGAATAACTAAGGAGATAATACAGTTTGTGAAACTACCTCATTTCTAGATTTTTTTAAAAAGAAAACCTTTCCATTTTAAACAATGCCTAACGTATGTGGTCTGTTTCTCTTTTTCCTTTTTGAAAAGAACACTCTTACAAGATTTAAAAATAGCCATTTTGTGGAAGCAATTTTTATCCGGAAATTAATGTCTTTGCAATTGCAGGTAAAAGTCATCCTTTTAATTAGAGGTTTTACAGAAGTATGGTAAATCTCTAAATACACATATGAAGATAATGCAGGGGAGGAATAGATTTTAAGCATACTGAAATGTGTGTAATCGAAAACAGAGGTAAAAATCAATTGAGGCAAGACGAATATAAATGAAGGGCTCGACTCAATTGAGAGCTAAACCGTGAAGTTATTTCTAGGCTTCTCTTCGGGAAATGTTGAATGACCTAGTTATATCGTGAATACTATAATTACCGATATGATCGATTTAAGCTCTCAAAATATAAAATCGATAGTCTAAGATGGATTGCCCAAATTCGACAAATGGATCTATTCTGTTGAAAAGATATTTCATATGACACGGACCGACCAAGCGCTAAATAATGGGTCTATATTAAAAAGGTATGTGCGAACAAAAGTGATCAGATAAACTCAAGCAAGATGATAATACTATTATTCGAGCACTACATGATTCCCATTGATTTCAGTTATTATTTGATGGCGTTCCAAAAGTCGTCTATGGAAATTGTTTCTTCGTATTGACTTGGAACTGTGGCTCGGTGAAACTTTTGTTGCAACCTCTAACATAGAGAACAAAATACAATAGAAACTGGCTGAACAATAATAAAATTAAAATAAGACTCTATTTAGCACGCGCTTGATTACTTAATGTCCAACATATTACAAGTGTATGAGATAGGCATGGAGCATACATTTATGCAGTCGCAATGTGCAGGAATCTGAAATACTCATCGGACAGCTTCAACAGGTTTCACCTTGCATTGTCTTTTTTAATTTAATTTTGTTTGCACAAAGAATACAGTTTCGGATTTATTATTTCGGTTACTGACAACAAACCGATTGTTTCAAATATTAAGGAATGAAGTCAAGAATTATTATATAACCTGTACTAGTAAAATATGATTCTCTGCTCCTTCCTCCTAATATATTAATTAATATTCTCACAATAGTTGTGATATGTTCACTATTATGTTGGTTTAGAACACTTACGCTCTCAACAGCAGCCCGCTCAACAAGTATTTCATTGTAAAGGTATGTATACGCCTCTTTCTTCTGTTTGAAATCTTTGCTATCCTCCAAATAGGCTTTTATTTTCTTTTCTTTCCTGGCTTTATTTTTCTTTTTTCTTTCAAGTTCTTTTCTTAAGATATTGAGCTTTTTGCAGGTGCGCTGTAGATTGGTCGCATTAAGGTAAAGCTGAGTGGTATCAAGATCACGTGGGTCACTTCTACTTTCCAGTGGGTCACTTTTACTTTCATATGGGTCATGTCTTCTTTCCGGCGTGTGGTCATCTAATCGGGAATTTAAATTTCTTCTCTTGTTAAATACACTGTCATCCCATGAGGTACTGGAAAAGACATGGTAAACAGTAATTTCGTTCATTTCATTATTCCAAGCAGTACATATAATAATAGATAGACAAGATGAAACAACGGTCGCAAACAAAATTCTATAAAAACTTTCTGCAAACATCACTCATATAATTTTCATTATCGGTGGTTTTTTGAAAAGCATATAACATTTTTATCAAATCTAAAATCAGATCTCCGATGTCCTTCATGCATAACAGCGGAGAGTGATTTTAATCAGATTAAATTTTTTAAATACAGAGTAATCCAAAATGGAGGCGACAGTATTAGTAATCATATTTAAGTTTGGTTTTGTAAATAGACATGATGGTAGAAGAGGCTCTTTTTAAAAAAAAGTTACCAAATAGTTAAAGTCCCGCCATAATACAATTTAAATAAAACTTTTAAATAATAAGCCTTACTCTGGATGTAAATAATCGGATTTATATGTATTGCCTCTACTGCATTACTAATATAAACAATCGTGTCTGGATGACACGGCCACAAACTGAAACTAATATATGTCGTAAGTGCACGTCACGTACAACATTCACAAGAAATGTTTGACAGATTTATTTTGTTTTATCATACGTTTCGTTGTTTCTTTTTATATTTTACAGAGCATTGTGTTACAAATTTATACCAAAAAACAGTTATATGACCTCAAGTTTTACACCCGTCTGACCCAATATTAGAGGCCAGATCTTCTCTGTCTGTCTCTCCCACACACACACTAGCGAAAATTAATAAATAAAAGATTGTATATTCGCGTAAACAATGGAAGTGTTAAAAATATTATCCTGACATTAAACATTACTGAGCTGAGAATATTTACTTCCTTTCGGATAGTCTCTGTACTGTGTCGGGTATATTTGTTACACCCGTGATTACGGTCGGTTCAATGACCTGCATGTGAGATGTATGTTATTACTAGAGTTCGGACTTACTCATCCTACTTATGAAAAATTTATCCTGTCTATGTGTGTGTATGTTTGTGTCTGTGTGTCTGAGAGAGAGAGAGAGAGAGAGAGAGAGAGAACTTTCATTTTGCTTTACATCACTGTAATGACTTTCGGAATACCATTTTATGAAGCATTTAGCAGTCCAGCATAATATATAACCGCCTGTAACGTTTTTGTTACACGAACTATTTGCCTCCTTACTGTGAAAAATCATTCTTTCTTCCAAATGAACGAGACAGTGACGCCATTCTTTGAGCACAGCCTACCAGGAAGCTTTTTTTTACCTGTGACATAATGCATCTGACCTTCGAGCTCACAATGTATTTATCGTCCTTGACCTAGGTAGGGCATGTAAAGTCAGGTATGAGTTTATCATTAGTATTCACTGTAAAATGTAGTTACTAAGTATCACCATATCAAGATAGGACTTTCCTGGTGAACACATTCGTATATACGTGCAGATGAACATTAAAGTAAACATACATAAACAGTTGGAAAATATTGCTAATATTGCGGCGGAAGTTCGATAATCTGTTTGTAGTTGATTTTAGCAATCAATGTGAACCAAACATTACCAAGTTGCATGCAAACAAACTTACATTGTAATCTTCCTATCTGACATGTGTAAATACTCCATCCCCCTATATATGTGTGTGTGTGCATGTACTACATACACTAAGATAAAGCTGTTTTTTAAACGGTTGGTATCAAGCAATTTGACATATTAATAATATTGGTATATGCAATCGTGATGCGATCATGATGCATTAATGCGCACATTATTTCAACAGTAGGATATGTCTTCTATAGATCAATGATGATTTACTTCTGATCATTAGCGACATAAACAAATAACGAAAAATTACTAATAATCCCCGTTTTCTAAAAGAATTAAACATGGTACACAATTTCCTCAAATTCCTATCTGAGTTCCGTTTTATCTATCTTTCTTAATTTCTCTCTATCTCTCTCTCATGCGCAAGGGACAAAATACCATGGAATGAGAGAAAAAACAAAAATCGAGCTTCATTAAACTCCTGGAACTGAACTTCACCAGGTAACCTACATTGAAAACTCTCTATAAGAAAGAATAAAAAGAACAGCAAACAAACGAACTACCAATCAATATCATATTGGATTCTCTTTCGAAGCATAAACCCCGACAAAAACTTACATTATAACAGTAGTGAAAGGGGTCACCCTACGGACAATGGGAATTAGCATTACAGGGACCCCTGGGTCACTCTACGGACAATGGAAATTTAACATGGCGAAAAATCGTGGGTCACTCTACGGACAAGGGGAATTAACATGGCAAAAAATCGTGGGTCACTCTACGGACAAGGGGAATTTAACATGGCTATAAATCGTGGGTTACTCTACGGACAAGGGGAATTTAACATGGGATTTTTTTTAAAAAATTTTTTTAAAAAAAGGGGTAGGCAATTCAAAGACTATCTCTTTTCGAGAAATATGGCTGGCCCTGAAAAGGGCCTTTGGGTTTTATGTTAATGTATTCATTAACATAAATGGCACCGCATTGGTCTTCTTCTTGTCCTTAGGCTGCGTCTTACTGTTGGTCCGTACATCAGCACTCTTTTCAGGCATCCTTGTCTTTCGACGTAGATCCTACGTATCCACAGGCTGGTGTTGGTCCTGTGGACAACGGTCCACTTCGATCGGACATACATGAGCAAGTCTGTCCGAAACATCATGGAAGACACAAGGGTGGATGACTCAACTGTAGTCCACATCTTGAAGCGACGAGAACAGGTGAATCAATGCATTGAACGGCGCTTATTTATAGGCGGAGGAAGGATTGAAACGGATTGAGTTCATTTACCAATCCGAACACGCGTTACAGAATTCAGTCAGCTCGCATCCAATCCGAAGAGAGCAGTCTGTGACGTCACGTAGTCTATTTAGATTCGCTAGCGCTTGTGTGCAGTCAGTCTATGCGACAGTGATTCAACATGACGGAAACTCAGAAAACGATCCATTGGGGTGCACCAGCAGGGGAGACTGCCCAAGGGAACTCGGACTTACTTTCAGAAGAGGTGAATTGGGATTTTGTGGATTTTCTCTCCTCGCAAGAATTTGTTCCGGAACCTTCGTTACCTTCTTCATTACCGCAAGTGGAAAATTTTAGACAGAGACAAAAAGAAGAATTGGAGAAATTTATACAACGACAAAAGGAAGCGGAACAGGCTTTTCTCCTACAGCAACAGCAACAAGAAGAAGAGGTAAGAAAAAAACAACAGCAGCAACAGCAAGAAGAAGTAGCAGCAAAGAAACAAGAGGGTGAAAATCAAACGGTTACGGTACTGTTGGACATTTTAGCGGAGTTAAGAAGTCTGAAACAAATGTATCAGACTTCTTTATCACGACCGAAGAGAATACGACCTTCCCGAGCTAAACACGTCAACCCTGTGACTAAGCCTACCGTACCACCCTTAGTGATTTCAACCCAATCATTATCATCATCATCAACATTACGCAGTCCAGAAGTAGGCCTTGGCCGTGGCAAAGGCATAAGGCAGTTAAAGTTGATTGCTTAAACTCACCCCTTCACCATGAAGAAAAAGGCTCTTTTCAGGGCCACCCACATTTCTCGAAAAGAAATACAATTTCAATTTGCCAATAACTCAAAAAAAAAACTCACCCATTTTACCCTTATAGTACGTGTCTGTGTATGAGTGCGTGAGTTTAGCTTCTTATTTTAAAATCACAACTCAAAGACACTTACCTTTTATCATTCATTTATTCTTTTCTCCATTTTTTACAATCCAATTCACAATTCACAACACAACACTTTAATAAAAAGTTCATTGACTTCTTCTTTCTCCTTGTTTACTCTCTCTGTTTTTTAAATTTCTTCACCGTCTTTTCCTCATTTTCTTCCCTTCTTCTTTTCTTCTTCTCCTGTTTCTTTGCCTCTTGTAAATAGAATTGTCTTTTTTCTTCCTCTTCTTTCTCTGAAGAATCCCTCTCTTCTTCCGAAGAATCCCTCTCTTCTTCTGAAGAATCCTTCTTTTCTTCTGACTCCTCTTGTTTCTTTTTTGGGCAATCTGGAGACCAATGTCCTTTTTCTTTACAATAATAACAGGTATCTTGACTTTTGTCTTTTTTAGTCCCTGTTTTTGTTCTTTTTTGACGGTCTGGACACTCTGAAGACCAATGACCTTTCTTCTGACAGATATAGCAAGTATCTTGACTTTTATCTCTAAAGGAAAGAGAGTAGTCCGTAGGCTGGTCTGAAGAGAATTTTCTAATGACCCCTCGCAAAGCTCTGACGAAACGTTCCGTCTGGTTAGTCTCTTCCATCGTTGTGCTCGGCTTGAGAGTGAAATGAATAGTGAAAGGACAAGACACACACCCTTTTATATACGCTGGTCTGCTATGACTATAAAGTAGCTCATGGTGTTTGAACTTGAGTCATTTGACTTTTTGCTTTCAAGATGAAACGATCCCATTCATTCGAGAAGAAAGAAGAAGAAAGTAAGAGGCAGAAACGTGATCTATCGCCTCGTACCAGGGCTGAAATCTTGGCACAAATTCATGCCAGTGATTTTGAAGAGGACATGAATGAACCAGAATCAGAACCCTCTAAACCAAGTTCACCACCCTTAGTCAACCCTGAAAAGTACTATTCCATTCGAGAGACGGAAAAGCGCTCCTCTAGAAAATTTAGAACCACGGCTTACAAATACACGGTGAAGTTTAAAGATTTCAAGGCTGAAGTGCCGTTAGAGAAAGCAGAAGTGTTCATCACTGAGGTGTGGGATTCTTTGCTCACTTCACTCAAGCAGCAATGTCAACCCAAAGAAGACGATCGCTTGAGACTTTCCATACAACACGACGGTTTGAAATCCCCTGTTTGGATCGAGTTTAGCACCCCTGCAGAATTGACTGCTTCCAAAGTCATGGACAAGATTCAACACGTACAACAATCTAATGATCAGTTTGACATCACCGATGGTAAAGCCACACTGGACATGACCCACGTCTCTCCTCCTCAAGGGACAGGACGCAAAAAGATGTTATTGGTGGACGACCTTCGCAACACCAAAACGAGTCTCGTCCGAATTAACAACCCTCATGACCAGATGTGTTTAGCCCGTGCCATCGTGGTGGGACGAACCTATGCCAACAAGAACGACACGGTAGAATGGAAAAGAACCTGGGACACTATTCAACGTTCCGACCGAGCCAAACAACGAAATGAAGCAGAACTCCTGTTACAACAAGCCGGATTGCCCAAAGACACACCCTGTGGCATTCCAGAGATGCAAAAATTGCAAGATGCCCTAGCTCCACGATACACCTTGAAAGTGCACCCTCAAGAAGTGCGCGGACCTCTGTTGTTTCGAGGCCAAGACTTTAAGGACGGAAAATACATTCACCTTTATCATCACGATGACCATTTCGATACCATTACCAGTATCACTGGATTCCTGAGATATGTTTATTATTGTGAGAAATGTGACTATGGTTATAATAATCGAGAGCAACACAAACATTGTGGATGGAAATGCTCAGGATGTTTGGCCTCTCCACCCTGTCTGAGCGAAGAACCAGTGCCTTGTTCCACTTGTCTGCGCACGTTTGTCAGCCCTAAATGTTACCAACAACATTTGAAGACGCAAGGTTCACAGAAGAAATGTGCTTGTCAACTGCTGAGATTGTGCTCTACGTGTGAACAAGTCATACGTACCAATAATACCAAGGCACACGTATGTTCAGGAAAGAAAAAATGTCACATTTGTCACCACATCGTGGACTTGGAACACCAATGTTACGTGCAAAAATACCAACCCCCACCAGAGAAAGAGGACGGTCACAAGAAGAAAGGCAATTTCATCTTTTTCGATTTCGAATGCATGCAAGAGACTGGCATTCACATCCCTAATTTCTGCGTGGCTCATCGAGCGTGCGAGAAGTGCATTCAAGAACCTATCTTCAGTCATTGCCCTCACTGCAGCAAGATTCCTGGAGGGCGTGAAAAAATCTTTCGGGGACCAAACACGTTAGCCGATTTTGCCCAATGGGTCTTAGACCCCGTCGACAAGACGTGAGGGCCAAGAGGACATCGAACGTTACGGAGATTGTCATCGTCATGCCACGGTGATGGCTCACAATTTTTCCGGATACGATGGACAGTTTCTTTTGAGGTACTATACGGAACAAGGCACCGAACGTCCTAAAGTCACTTTGAACGGGGCCAAAATCATTTTCATGCAAGTGGGACAAGTACAGTTTAAAGATTCGATGAGCTATTTGGCCATGCCTTTGAGTCGAATGCCTAAAACGTTTGGAATGACAGAAATGGCTAAAGGGTACTTTCCACACTTTTTCAATACGGAAGCCAATCAACATGCCGTTCTACCCCATTTACCTGAGGCTCACTATTACGACCCCGACAACATGCGTACCGAACAACGAGAAGCTTTCTACGCTTGGTACCAGGCTCACGCCTCGGACCCTTTCGACTTTCAGTAAGAAATGCTAAAGTATTGTCGTTCCGACGTGGACATTTTACGGCGTTGCTGTGGAAAATTTCGAGAACTGTTCATGGAACACGGAGGGGTCGATCCTTTGAAAGAAGCTTGCACCATTGCCAAAGCGTGTTCCTTAGTGTATCGACAACGATTCATGCCTGAAAACACCGTGGCTGTCATCAGCCCTCAAACGACCCACTTTGTCAAACGTCAATACTCGGTCAAAGCCCTACGCTGGTTACATTACTTGTGCGACAAGGAAGACAAGTGGATTCAGCATGCCCGCAACGGAGGGGGTGAAAAGACCATCGGAATGTATTCGGTCGATGGCTGGGACTTAGAAAACCCCAAGATCGTGTACGAGTTTAACGGTTGCTTATTTCACGGATGTCCCGTCTGTTACCCTGACCGTGGCACTAAAAATCAGTTTTTGCAACGCACCATGGAAGACTTGTACCAGGACACTTGTCAGCGACGCCTAAAGTTAGAACAGCAAGGATACCAAGTGGTGGAAATGTGGGAACACGAGTACGATCACCGTTTGAAAACCGATCCCGAGTTTAAACGCCTCGTGGAAAGTTACCAGTTCATGGACCCGCTGAACCCGAGGGATAGTTTGTACGGAGGAAGGACCAATGCCACCTGTTTGCTGTACCAAGCCGACGAAGAGAAAGGAGAAGAAATCAAATACTTGGACGTGTGTTCGCTGTATCCCTACGTGTGCAAATATTGTCGCTTTCCTGTAGGGCACCCGCAATTGCTGACGGAACACATCGACCTGGTCAACATTCGACAATACGAAGGCTTGATCAAGTGTAAAGTTTTGCCTCCCACGAACCTATACCATCCCGTCTTACCTCACCATTGTCAAGGCAAACTGATGTTTCCCTTGTGCCGTACTTGTGCCGAAACGTGCAACCAAGACCAACCTTGTCAGCACACCCAAGAAGAACGTGCCTTGACGGGAACCTGGGTCAGCGTAGAATTGTTCAAAGCTCTGGACATGGGATACCAACTGTTAGAAGTGTACGAAATTTGCCACTTTCCCAAGACACAACAATACCGTAAGGGTGACCCCACGCAGAAAGGCATTTTCGCAGACTACGTGGATGCCTTTTTGAAACTGAAGCAAGAAGCCAGTGGCTATCCGTCCTGGTGTCACACTCCCGAAGACCAAATACAATTCAAAGAGAAATACTACGAACAAGAAGGCATCACTTTAGACCACATCGAGAAAAACGAAGGCAGGCGATCGTTTGCCAAAGTGATGTTAAATTGCTTGTGGGGTAAAATGGCACAACGACCGTGTTTACCCAAGACGGAATATTTGACAGAGCCTTCCCGCTACTTCCAGATGATTCACGACAAAACCAAATACATGAAACACGTGGACGTCGTTCGAGAGAATTTGATCTTGGTCAATTACGAAGAAGATCTGGACTTTGTACAAGACGACCCTTTTGGAAATGTCATCATTGCGGCTTACGTGACAGCCCATGCTCGCTTAAAATTGTACGAGGCTTTAGAACTGTTAGGGGAACGCGTCCTGTACTTTGACACGGACAGCTGCATTTACATCCATCACCCGATTCAACATCACCCTGACATCGAAGGAGACCGTTTAGGAGCCTGGACAGACGAGCATCCCGACGACAAGATTCTAAGTTTCGTCAGTGGAGGTCCCAAAAATTACGGTTACGAATACCGGGACAAACAAGGAGAAGTGCACACGACGTGCAAAGTGAAAGGACTGACTTTGAATTATCGTACCAGTCGAGTGGTCAACTTTGGGGTATTGAAAGAAGCCTTGCAATCGGGAGAGGATGGAAACTTTAAAGTGACCACCTACCAACCGAACAAAATTGTACGTTTACCCACTCACCACATCGTCAGTCGACCCTTGGAAAAAGTCTATCAAATCGTGTACCAGAAGCGAGTGCGACTTCCCAATCATTTCACCTTACCGTATGGACACGTTGGTATAAAACATTGGTTGTAAGAGGATAGCCACCCACCAGAAAGATGACTTCGCCACAGCAAGAATCGAGTGAGAAACCCGATGAGAACTCCAAGTTCAAACCCTACCATTTTCCAGTTTTCTTACCTAACTATTGTGATTGTGCCCGTCGATTGAACACGTTTCAGAAATGGCCTACGGATAGGGAAGGATTACCTTCTTCGCATGTTTTAGCTAGAACAGGATTTGTCTACTTGGGACCTGAGTCAGGATTGGGATACGAGGTACAGTGTTTCGCTTGCGGACTGAAGTTACGAATGGATCTATGTATCTATAAAGATTCAGCTATTCTGGAACATACTCGATGGTCTCCGCACTGCCCTTACCTTTCTATGGCCTTTCCACCCATCACACTACGGTACAATGTTGACGGTACCTTAGAGACGGTACCTTCCAGAACAAGACATAAAAAACGTAAAAAAGGAAAGATGTACAAGCTGGAGACTGCATTGAGACTAGTATAAAAAGGGGGCTATGGTCAAGATCGATAGTTCATTGTGACTACCAAGACCGAGCGAACAAGATGAATACTTTCAGAGAAACACAGAACAAGTTGTTTAGAAGGGCACAATTCAAGTGTGAGGCTTCGGAAGTGGAATGCGATTGTGAGCCTTGCGATGGGTACGATGCTGTACCTTGTGACCTTAGCGATGCCGTAACGCATCATGGGAACTTTAGTGCCCCTACCCCTATCATGGAAAGTGATGCTGTGCGTGTCAAACCTGTGGGATGCGAAAGCGATGCCGCTCGTCCTCTTGGACATTTTACTGGGTTTCGTTTTAAAGGGGAATGTCCACCTTCACGTTTACCTCCCTACGGATGTCATCCAGCCCTGAGCAAACTCCTACCCATGTCACTCAACCCTCATCGAAACGAACCTGTGAAAGACGAATATTCGTTCCCTGTGCGTTTGTCGGAATACTGCGACTTTGAAAATCGTCTTCAATCGTTCAAAGGAAAATGGCCAAAGTATCTGGGAGGACCGACCCCCGAAGAATTAGCCAGAGCCGGATTTTTCTACTTGGGCGAAGGAGATAAAGTCAGGTGCTTCAGTTGCGATGTGACACTTCACCACTGGGAACCGGAAGATTCGGCCTACGTAGAACATGCTCGATGGTCACCGAATTGTCATTACTTACCTTTAGTGGGACCGAGACATTGAAGTAACTTCTTACCATAATCATCTGTTCATGGATACTTTACAAGAGAACATTCGTGTTTTGCCTGTGGAGTTGAGAGAACGCATTTACCGAGAGCTGGTCAAAATACAAGTGAAACGTAAAGAACAATTGCATCCGTTACGTCACCGGTGTTTGAACCACTGGTACCTGAAGGCTATACAAGGACTGATTCAATTGAAAGTGTTCCATTGGACAGACATTGATCAACGACCTCCTGGTTATAAAAAGGAATGGTTTGGTATGGACGATTTTATCTACTACATTGTAAACGTACTGCATCGAATTCCAGAGGAAGAGTTAACGAATTACCAACATCTTGAACACAATGTCAACTTGGTGAAAGAGGAAACTTCTGAACGAATTGTAATGTGTAGATTAGTGACTCAACGATTTAAATTCGACACTGAAGTGAAACCATGTTTGTGCAAAGAGTACATTTCTTGTGTCAGACCAAAGAGGATTTAGTATGACCTATTCATGGATACTTTGCTAGAGAACATTCGTGCTTTGCCTGTGGAGTTGAGAGAACGCATTTACCGAGAGCTGGTGAAAATACAAGTCAAACGTAAAGAACAATTGCATCCGATACGTCACCAGATCTTTAACCACTGGTACCTGAATGGTATAAGAGAACTGATTCGTCAGAAATTCTTTCAATGGTCAGACATTGTTCAAAACTTTGAGGTCGCTAATGATCGACATGTTCATGATTATGGTTACTTCGAGATTCACCTAGTGCAACGCATTGAGGAAGACAAGTTAAAGGATTACCAACATATTTTACGTGGAATCTACTTAGAGGAAGAGGAAACACCTAAACGAACTCTGACGTTTCGGTTACAGTATGCAAGATTTAGATTCCCTACTGGAGAACGAAGATCTCTGGCTAGAAAGTACGTCTATTGCATCCGAAAAAAAAAGAATATAAAAACAGGCTGCCATGCCGCGGTTTATGTCACATGTCATCCAACAGATTCCGTGGAAGGAACTCAATGACCATATTCAAACCGTGGATCATTACCATCGATTATTGCAAGAACTGTATCCATTCAATTTGGGACGACAAGTGGTGTGTGTCTTAGTGACTTGTTTTCTGGGATTTCGTTTACCAGCCGATTCTTTGTGGACTCTTTACGATCAGTACTTACCACCTCCATGGCCTTAAATGGTCACGAAAAACTCCTTTTGCTCAAAGCCTTGCGGTTTCATCTGGATACTTCTCGACCTCAACAGGAAAAAAAGATTCGTCAACTTTTAGCTACCCAAGACGTGTATGACGATGTGTGTGTAGCTTGTGACTTACACCCTCATTGGACAGATGTTCGTGACTGGAAAAAGGGGGGTTTTGAGGTTTGGACCCAAGAAGTGGCCCAGTATGCACAAGAGTTGTTCAAGGAAAAAAGTTACTTTTCAACCTGTGTTAGTGACGGTGCCAGAAGAACCCGTCACCGAAAACAACCACTCGCTTCAGGACAGGACTGTCATGGACATTCCTGAAAGGTCATTCCGGGAGGACACTTGTGTGACAATACCTCATGTAGAGACTGTAAGAACATTACACACTGTCCCTAGGACATCTTGGTTAACCAAAACATGTTGTACAGACACTTGTTTATATTCCACTTTGATCGCTTTGCTGTGTTTTATATTCCTGTACATCACTATTTGGGTTGTATGTATTTTTGTCTTTCGTGTTCATATTTGAAACATTCAATAAACGTGTTCTGAAAAAAGTATATAAACTCTTGTCTTGTTTGTTTTTCGTGTCACAAGTGACATTTCTCACACCATGGCTACCTCTGCTGTCTCTGCTCCCTCTTCCTCTACTGTCAAAGTCATCGACGAACACTTAGATCGTGCCAGTTGGGAGGCTTTGTATCTTCGCCATCCCTTTAACATGCTCATTGCTGGACCTAGCGGTTCAGGCAAAACCGAATTCGTCAAACGTTTGATCGAACATAAACATCATTTGATCGATCGGCCCCCTCAACGGATCGTGTGGTGTTACAAAGAGTGGCAATCGGCGTACAGCCTCTTGCGAGAAAGTCAAGGCGATTCCATCGTGTTTGTGGAAGGCATTCCTAAAGAAGACGACGGCATCGTCTCTGACTCCCGTCTAACCCATTTGGTCATTTTCGACGACATGTTAGGAGAAGACGAAGAAGAAATTAAATTGTGGTTCACGCGCAAAGGGCATCACCGTAATGCCAGTGTCGTTTACATCACCCAAAATTTGTTTCAACAAAGTAAAGCCCATCGCACCATCAGTCTCAATGCGCATTACGTGGTCTTGTTTAAAAGCCCTCGAGATAAATCGCAAGTGCAAGTCTTAGCCAAACAGTTAGGAACGCCTTGGCTGACTCAGGCGTACGACGATGCCACTCAAACGCCACACGCCTATTTACTCGTCGATTTGAAACCTACGACCCCCGAGGATTTGCGATTTCGTACCCACTTGTTTCACCACTGGTGCCAAGACGGAGGACCTGTCCTGTACACGTCTCCGTCCTCGACTTCATTTCACTCCTCCCATGAAAAAAATCTATAAAAACCTCAGACCCTTTTTCGTCTGTCTCACACAGTGTGAACATGACGTCCCTTCAGTCGCATCTTCCCGTCAAATTGATTCGTGCCTTGTATGGCATCAGTCGAGAAAAAGATCCACAAACACGAGCTCGTGTCTTAGAAGCTAGCCTCAAAGAAGTCTTACGATGGTTCACGGTGACGGCACGTCAAATACTCCAAGGAATCATTCAGATTCCTCATCAAACCCAACGCTTTTTCGATCGAAACAAAGTCGCTTTGGTCCAACTGGCCGATCCCCGCATCGACACTCAAACCAAAAAACAAATCATTTTGAAACCTGGAGGGAGCGGTACTCTAGGAGGGGTCATCATTCGCTCACTCTTAAGATGGGATCCTAATGCCCCCAAAGTTATCCCCAAGACAAAAGTTCAACGAAGCTCCAAGAAGAAAAAGAAAAAGACCAAGTCCCCAAGAAGAATAACTTCTCCAGTGGCAGGACCCTCCTCTTACCAGACACCACCCCGGAAAAAGAAAAGAAGCCCCCAGAAAAAGAAACAGAGAAAAAGTCCTCAAAAAAAGAAAAGTCCACAGAAGAAAACTAGTCGCAAGAGAGGCACTTCGGCCAGGACGCAACCTTACACTCGCAAACCACGACCTGCCACAGCGTCTCCGGCAGCCTCACGTTTATCCACTTCTCCGTTGATGTCACCAGGAACTGAAGAATACTTGGAGACGTTGATTACACCAAGAACTTCTCCGTTGATGACCCCCAAAAGAACTTCCCCAGTGGCAGGACCTTCCCATTTAGCGGCAGTGGCTGCTGCTCACAAAGTACCTTCTCCCAAAATCAAAGTCCAAGAAAGATCGGGCATGTTACAAAGTTTACTGGATTTGTCCAAACAAGAACTGGCTCGATTTAGTCCGTTAGGTACCCCTGCACGACGTGTCATGCCTGTCCTCAAACTGATAAAACGTAAAGACAATCAGTGGCGACGCGTTCCAGTATAAAAAGACCTGTGACCAAGTCGGGGGTATCAGTGAACTTGTAAAAGATGTCACCTCCAAAAAGCCACAAAAGAAAGAGACAAAGGCAGACGCGTCATCCGACAAAGCGCTTAGCCAAGCATCGACGTTACCCTAAAAAAAGACACACTCGTTCCAAGAAAAAGAGGCGCCAACAAAGGGGAGGATTCCTTGGCGATTTTCGGAAAAACATTGTCACCTTTATGACAAAGCGATAGTCCCAAAAAAAAGATAAAAGGGTGTGCGTTAAGTCATCGACGTTAGTGTCTGTTCAGTGAATGTCCCGGAACCCACAAGCAAAAAATGTCACCCTCCAGAAAACCCCAAGGAAAAAAAAGGAAAGGACTGCCACCACGTTTAGCCAAACATGGGGACCTGTTATCTGTCCTGTCCAAAGCTTCTCCACCCCTACGAAAAAAACTCATTCAAACGGCCTCCAAAGAGGTCATCGATACCGTGTGCGAATGTTGTTTGAACGTTTTGAAAGGCACGATCCCTTTGTCCAAACACCAGAAACAATGCTTAGGCAAACATCGTCACGTTCTTCGGAAAATGGTTCAAAAGAAAATTCCCATTCGTCAAAAAAAGAAGATGTTGGTCCAACGTGGAGGCATTTTACCTCTCTTGTTAGGCCCCATACTGAAAGGAGTCTTGGGAACCATGTTGGGAGGACTGGTGGGAGCAAGATAAAAAGGCCTTCGGAAGTCCCAAGATCTCAGAATCGACCCCTGACAACCCCATGGAAGGACGAAAACTAGCTTTAGTGCCTTACAAACGATGGATGGAATACCATCGGTGGCAAGAACAACGCACCCCGCATTTACCTCCCAATCCCAATTTGAGCGAGATGTCCCAGTTACAACACGAATTGCAGTCCTTGATGGATCGCCAAGATTTGTCCGAAACAGAAAAATCGCAAAAGTACGGTCAACTCTTGCAACGATTGCAACTCTTTCACCAGAAAGCTTTAGACGAAACAGCTCTACCCACTCTGAAAGATTTTAAGACCTTGATGAAAAGTCCAGCACCATCACCAGTACCAGTACCAGTACCAGTGGTCAAGACAGAAAAAGGAGAAGAAGAGGAAGGGTTTCAAACTCCACCAGAAAAGGTACGCAAGTTAACAACACCACCTACCTCCAGAATTGGATGGATTAAAAAGATGATGGCCACCCCTTCTTCATCACAAGAGAAAAGGAAAGTGAAGACAGAAGTGAAACAAGAACCGATATCCCCCGCTCAGACATACTCCTCCTCTTCGACACCTATTGCTGGTCGCACACGCAAAGCCTTGCAATCCAAGAAAATACCCCAAGAGAAAAAGAGTAGCCTCTTCCAAGAGTGGGTGCCTTATTAACACAAAAAAATGGAAAAAGTCTTAGCCAGCATTTACTACGATCCCTCGCATCCTGCAGGTTACGCAGGAGTTCAAAAATTGTATCGTGCTGCCAAAACGCGACTGAAAAGTCTCCGTTTACCTCAAGTGCAACGATGGTTACAAGAACAAGCTACCTACACTTTACACAAACCCATTCGACGCAAGTTTGCCAGAAGTCGCACCCGAGTGGAAGGCATCGATCATCAATGGCAAGCCGATTTAGCCGATGTCTCTCATTTGGCCAGCTACAATCGTGGCTACAAATATTTGTTCTGTGTCATCGACGTCTTTTCCAAATTTGCCTGGGTCGTGCCCTTGACTTCCAAATCGAGCAGCGAGTTAGTGCGAGCCCTGCAACGGGTGTTGAAACAAAGCGGTCGTCACCCTCTTCGATGGCAAACGGACAAAGGCACCGAATTTCTGAACCAAGCTTTCCAAAAAGAATTAAAGAAACGTGACATTCATTTTTTTACCACCGAGAATCCCGAAACCAAAGCCAGCATCGTGGAACGTTTTCAACGCACTTTGAAAGAACGCATGTGGAAATATTTTACGCATCACCACACTCTGAAGTACATCGACATCTTACCGCACCTGGTGCAAGCGTACAACCAATCTTACCATCGAAGCATCGGACGTGCCCCGCAAGACGTGACTCCCGACAACGAAGTGCTGTGTTTGAGCGCCTGTTCGGTACGTCCCCGACGAGGGCTGTCCCCAAGAAAAGTGAAGAGTTGGCCGTAGGAGATTGGGTGCGCATTGGCAAAACCAAACGCACTTTCGACAAAGGTTACTTACCTAACTGGACGACCGAATTGTTTCGCGTCACTGGACGAGTGCATGGTCGTCATCCTGCCGTCTATAAATTGGAAGATATGAACGGAGAAGTGCTCAAAGGAACGTTTTATTTGCCCGAGTTACAACGTGTCACCAAAAAAGAAGACGACGTGTACGACATCGAAAGCATTCTCGAACGCAGAACCCGTAAAGTGGGCAAACGACGTGTCAAAGAAGTCAAAGTACGTTGGAAAGGATATCCACCCAGTTTCGATTCTTGGATCGACGCTTCGCAAGTCATCGACTATAAAAAGAAGAAGTGACCATCATGCCCTTTCACACAGCAGACGCAGCTACGTCAACCACTCCTTCTTCCCCTAGTTCTTCTGTGCAAGATTTACAAAAACAACCCTTGTGGGTGTGGTGTGGAGAACGTGTGCCTAAAACGCAAATCGTCTTTTTCTGCCAAATCTTCGTGGTGTATTGTGTCATCGGGGCAGCCATTGCCAATTTGAGTTTGCAACAAGGAGACAAACAATTGTGGACCATTTTATTGAGCAGCTGCATCGGTTACCTGCTTCCTAATCCTTCCCTGAAATTCTCCTTGAACGGGAACCACGGGAACCTCGTGTCCAGTGCCAGTGTCAGTCACCACTCCAATAACAACCAGAACCCCATTTTGGGCGGAGACACGCCTCTGACGTCCACTAACCCCTCGGACAGCCACAGAACTCTGGAATTATGAGTCACCAAAACCAATTTTACTTAACCTTACCCAGTGACAGTTCCATGGAGGTGTTTCCCCACAACACGTTGTGCTGTTACACGGCCAAATTACCTCAGGCCATCCCCTTAGATCACGAAGCCCATTGGGAAGTGGCTTTAGTGGAAATCATTCACCCAACCCAAGTCCTCAATGTCCTTCCCAATCAAAATTTTTTTCATGTGGAAGTTCATGACGAGTCATTGCAACAGGAGTTGAATAAGAAACTCATATATGACAATAAAACCTATAATGAGAAAACTCAAAAGTGGACCTACCACTTTTTCATTCCCCCAGGTTATTATTTCAGTGGTCAACATTTGGTCAACATCATAGCTGCCAAGTTTAATGGCGTGTTTGGGAAAGCTTTGGAGCATGTCAACAAAAGTGTCACCATGGAGTACCACAAAGTAGCTCGTCGCTTCTCGATGAAATTTGAGCGGAGTAAAATCATGTCCATTTTATTTTGTCCTGAATTGTTTGACATGTTGGGCGGAGACATGAACCTGAGAATGAACATACTCAAGAACAACGAATTACCCATCGTTTACGACAACGAGTCTTTTAGCAAGTTATTTCGTACCCCAGTAGAACTGAACCAAGGACTGAATTTGATGTTCGTGTACTCCGATGTGGTGGAGTATAACGTGGTGGGACACACCTCCGTACCGTTACTGCGTGTCATTCCTTTCAAAGTGGATTCTGCCGCGAACGCTGACGAGGAAGGTGGAAACACTTACCACGTCCACCGCGAATTTGTCCATCCTCACTATTTGCCAGTCAGCAAGTCGTATTTGGACACGGTCAACATTACTATAAAAGGAGATCTGGGACAAAATATTCCATTTACCAAAGGAAAAGTCACGGTGAAACTCCATTTTCGAAAACGGTTCTCTCACGATTCGTAAGTAAGTCATGTATCCAGTGTACCAAGGGGTTGCACGACAGCGAGGACACGGTTTAGGAGACATGTTAAAATCGGCCTTTCGTTCGGTGGCCCCGGTGTTGAAACCGATGGTGACACGCGGATTGCACGCCTTGAAAGATGCGGCACTGACGCAAGGCAAAGAATTTCTCCAAAATGTCATCATCGACAAACAAAACCCTAAAGAAGCCTTCATGAGGGCAGGCAAAAATGTCCTGCTGCAAACGGGTAAAGACATTTTAGGCCGACGAGACACACCTATAAATGCCCTGCACGCTACCGAGTCAGGCATTCAGCAAGGACAAGGCAGAAAGAGACGACGAAGAAAACACCCTTTCACCAGACTTCAAGCTAGAAAAGCCAAGAAAAGAAGAACCGTTCGAGACTTAGACGTTTTCGATTATTGAGACACAGAAAAAAAATGATGCACCGAGAGTCATGTGCTTGTTCCAAGACGGAACTGGATATGTTTGCCATGCCCCCCACCATGATGACGATGCAAGAATCCCAGTGGGTGGAATTTCATCCCGTCTCCTCTTTGACGGATTCCGCTCCCATCGAGTTCGAAATCAAAGGACAACCCGAAGATTACATCGATCTGAATAGCAGTTACCTGTATTTGAAAGTCAAAGTGATCAAAACTGACAACACCAATCCTGGAGCCAATGATAGGGTAGCACCCGTCAACAATTTCATGCATTCCTTGTTCAGCGAAGTGGACTTGTACTTGAATAACAAACTGGTCAGCAGCAGCATGGATACTTACCCATATCGTGCCTACTTGGAAAATCTCTTGACGTACGGAAAAGAAGCCAAGAATACTCATCTGGATGCTTGCGTGGTATGGAAACCTGACACGGCAGGTGCAGGCACGTTTAGCGACACAGCCCTGACAGAAGATGACAGTCCTCACAATGTGGGGTTTAACACACGTAGAACTAAAATTCTGCAAGGACGTAGTTTAGAACTGATGGATCGTTTGCATTTGGACATGTGGTTACAAGAAAAGTATTTACTGAACGGAGTTGATATTCGCCTGAGACTGAATCGTAGCACTGCCGCTTTCCATTTGATGGCCCATGCCAACGAATACAAAACTGTTATCCAAGAAGCCAGACTTTACGTACGCCGTGTGGAAGTGTTACCTAAAGTGGGAAACGACATCAGTCAGACGTTGAGCAGAACGAACGCCAAGTATCCCATACGACGTGTGGAAGTGAAAACGTTCACCATTCCTGTTGGACAGCGATCCATGATCGAAGATCATCTGTTCCAAGGACAGTTACCCAAGCGTTTGATCGTTGGTATCGTCAGGAATTCAGCTTTCAATGGACTTCACAACGAAAATCCTTTTGAGTTTCGACACTCTAGCGTGTCCAAAATCGAAGTCAGTCGAGACGGCAAGACCTTGTGTACACGACCCTTTGAGCCTAACTTTGCCCAGAACAATTACTTGAGATCGTACTTGTCCCTGTACGAAGCCACCGGACAGTTAGGAACCAATACCAGTCACGGTATTACGTACGAGGATTATGCAGGAGGCTACGCTTTGTGGGCTTTCGATTTCACTCCAGACCAAGGCAGCGACGAGGGACATTTCCACCCTATAAAATCTGGCCAGATTCGTGTGGAAATTCAGTTTGCAAATCGAGACCCTGCTGATCCAACGTTGAACGTCATCCTGTATGCAGAATTCGATAATACCATAGAAATCAACAGTTTGAGAGAAGTCATTCTAGATTATTAGAAAGCCATGGAAGACTGTTATCCCTCTTTACCTAGTGGAGAAACTTTGGAGATGGAATGTAAGGAGACTGTGGAAGGAGAAGAATCTCAAGACAAAGACGAAGAAGTTTTGATGAAGTCGAGATGGCCAGAACAAGAAGCCCATTTAGTCTCCTGTTTTGCCAAACACTTGGTCGACAAAATAACGGAATTGATCAAGAAAAATTGTTATGGATGTCAAAACGATCATCCCAGTCAAATTCAACACGATAAATGCCTGATGTTAAGTCAAGAAGAAAAATTGGACGAGTATCTGGACGAAGCTTGGAGTCTCATCTCAAACAAAGACGTGTTGCACCAGTGGTATAAAGACTTGCGTGAACATTCTTGTCCACCATTAACCACTCAAGAGATCCATCGTATCGAAACTCTCCTGAATCAAAGTGAGGAAACAGAACAAATAACCGTTTATTCGTCAGACATTTTCAAGCAAAAAGTCAGGATCGAATTGACAATTTATTATTACCTGTGAAGAAGAAAAAAGCACACACAAATCAATGGATACCTGGGAACTTTATTACCTTTTGAACCACAGTTCGTATACGTCTTCTTGGAATCCCGTCGTCTGTGCTAAAGATGAACTCCCTCATCGCAAACCTAAAGACCATCAAGCTTACGTGATCAACACGGACGAAAGTCATCTCCCAGGAACCCACTGGGTAGCCGTCTACTTTCCTCAAGAAGGCTGTGTGGAATATTTCGATTCGTATGGATTGCCCCCTTTGGAAGACGATATCATCGACTTTATGAGAAGAAATGCTCAAACCACCCGATTCAATAACGTGAAATTACAAGGCACAGATTCCTTGGTGTGTGGACAATACTGTGTGTATTTTCTGCATCATCGCAGCCTGGGCTATTCCTTAGAACATTTAGTGACTCATTTCGATCCTCGTTCTTCTGCTAGAAACGATGTGAAAGTAGATCGATGGTTTTGTGACCATTATGCTTATCTTTTGTCTCAAGCTAGGAAACGTAGTGTCCATCAATGGCCTAATGATTTCCAACAGTGGAAATCACAATTTCATTCACAACGTTGTCAGCCTTGTTTAAAGTAGATTGTATTTGAAGAAAAAAATTGTTTGTGATTTGAAAAAAATTGTTTGATGTTATTATGTTGGATTATTGTTAAAAATGTTGATGTTTAGTGTTAAGTGATTTTTTGAATAAAAAATGTTGTGTTTAGAAAAATGCCTTTGTGGTTTGTTTAGCTATAAGAATGTTGGATTGATGCTCTTTCATTTCTTACTATCCCTCTCATGAACGTTGCGGCTCGAAAACCGTGTGGGGGATGTTTTCCTTCACGTCCGCGCTTTAACTTTAAGAACCGGGTTGTTCCCAGTCTAGCCATCCATTGTCGACTCATCCTCCTACGAAGATGTGCTCCAAACTAGCTAAGCTCAACGAAGCCTACGTGAATTTGCATAGGGTCAGACACAGTTTGATACCGAAGCCAGAAGAAATAGAGAATGTGAGAATGTTAAAAATCACTGAAGACCTGATAGAAGAGCTCTTCAGAGAAGAAATGAACAGGGAGAAAGAAGAATGGACAGAGAAGTACAGACTTCAGAAACAGCAGCAACAGCAGCAACAACAGCAGCAGCAACAACCTGAAGCTGACAGAGGCTTTGTCGATTGTCGTATCGACACCAAAGAATTCTTCTTCTCTTTCCGAAGAAGCAGACCTATCGCCAGAAAGTCTATCCTCAGAGGACATCGCATTCTTAGAAACTAAAAAAAGAATGCCATAGCAAAACAAAAAAAACAGCCCTTTTCAGGGCTACCCAATACTCTAGAAAAGAAATAACTATTAATTTGCCAATGTGTGTAAGTAGAGTAGTGTGAAAATAAACACTAACTCTTTATTAATAGTGGAAGTGTATGTGTTTGTGTGTTAGTAAGTGGTTAAGTAAGTTGGTATGGATAGTAGATTAAAATGATGTTTGTTTTTTAGGCTGTTAGAGGTGTATATTTTGGGTTAGATTGGATTGCTTTGCGTATGTGGATAGTCTATTGAAGTGATTTATAAAAATTTTACAATAGTGATGGGTAGCATAAAAAAGTGAGTGAGTGTTTCTTTTAGGTCCGCGCGTTGTTGTTGATTTTGGTCACGATCTAGGTAAGATGAATTTTATGTTTTTAGGGGGATGTTTTCCTTCACGTCCGCGCTTTCAGTATAAATTGAAAGTCGTTCGGCAGTCTAGCTACCCTTGTTGATTGATCAACACCAAAAAATGAGCACGAGACTGGAGAAACTGTTGGAGCTTCATGTGCATCTGGAATATGCCAGGCGCATATTAAATGAACTGGCCGCGGAAGCCATTGTCGAGGAGGGAAGGATAAGAGAGGAGGAAAGAAGAAACAAAGAAGAGGAGGAGAGAAGATATAAAGAAGAAGAAGAGGAAAGAAGATACAAAGAAGAGGAGGAGGAAAAGGAGAGAAGAAAAAATTTCAGAATCCCAGAGAGCGAAAATTGGGATTCTGAAGCGACATATCCTGCCTCTGCTCTCTCCCCCCAAAAGGTAAAAAGTAACTGGGGGATAAGATGCGTATGTGGTGCCAGGCCTGGAAGGTGCCACCATTAACCAGGTGCCCATGAAGTTCCAAACAAAAACAGCCCTTTTCAGGGCTACCCAATACTCTAGAAAAGAAATAACGATCCATTTGCCAATGTGTGTAGGTAGAGTAGTGTGTATATAAACACTAACTCTTTTTTTAAGATAGTGTGAGGGTATGAGTTTGTGTGTTTGTGTGTTTGTGTATGTAAGAGCTCAGGTATGTTTGTGTGAATAGTAGATTATGGGTTTCTTAGCGTATGTGAAGAGTATAGTTAGGGTTTTATTATAAGAAATGAGAAAGTAGGGGGATGTTTTCCTTCACGTCCGCGCGATGTTGGGTCATCATCTAGGTAAGATCCATTTTATGTTTTAGGGGGATGTTTTCCTTCACGTTCGCGCTTTTCGTATAAGAACCCACAGTATTCGTTGTTCAAACCATTCTGCAAAGAATACAAAGAAGATGGCGTCAAACCAAATGGACAAATTACAAACCTTACAAGACGTTTTAGACAACTTAGGAATAATGGAACAGATGCTATTAAGACTGGTTGAAGACCATTATTCCTATAGTCCCCATCGTGTGAAGATGGAAATTAATAACATAAGGAAAGCAAAGGACAAGATTAGTGGTGTCATGAAAGAGATCAAGGAGGAGAAGGAGGATGAAGAGGAAAGAATAAGAATACGCAATTGGAACGAAAAAATTGAAAAAGAAGAAGAAAATGAAAAGAAGAAGAAAGAAGAGGAGGAAGAGAAGAAGAAAGAAGAGGAGGAAAAGAAAAAAAAGAAAGAGAAGAAGAGTGTAGGAGATAAAATAAGAAGTTGGTGGAGGAAAAGAAGAAATTAGAAGCAGAAGAAAACCCAAAGGCCCTTTTCAGGGCCAGCCATATTTCTCGAAAAGAGATAGTCTTTGAATTGCCTACCCCTTTTTTTAAAAAAATTTTTTAAAAAAAATCCCATGTTAAATTCCCCTTGTCCGTAGAGTAACCCACGATTTATAGCCATGTTAAATTCCCCTTGTCCGTAGAGTGACCCACGATTTTTTGCCATGTTAATTCCCCTTGTCCGTAGAGTGACCCACGATTTTTCGCCATGTTAAATTTCCATTGTCCGTAGAGTGACCCAGGGGTCCCTGTAATGCTAATTCCCATTGTCCGTAGGGTGACCCCTTTCACTACTTATAACAATCGTTAAGATTCCAACACTTCCAGAAATATGACACGCTCTCAAAATCAGGGAAACTATTTTGCTTAGTCTGATTTGTATTAGGGGTACTAAATTGGCAGACATAGCAGCCACAGCTGCCTTGCAGTTACCCACTCTGAACGAACGATTCCATACGGGAACTTGAAATATGACGTAAATCAATGTGTTATATACTTAGCAAAATATGTGGAATGAAAATTCCACAAATAAGTGTTAAAGCATTAAACCTATTATTACAGAGTAACATCCTTCACCTTCATGAAATCGCCAAGATGAAGAGGTATTATCCCGCCTGTTCAATATATTCCTCCTGAAGAGTGAACATGGACCAGCAACCGTTGATAGTCTGACCCTGTGAACTCGATCAAGAACCTTTATATTGATGTAGCATCAAATATAATGTCGGACGTTTTTAGGGCATCCAGCTTTAGTCTTTTCTCTTGCAGTACCACATGTTTATATTCGGAAGAGCTCATCTTCCTAACGTTATTTTGCACTTTGATATCTTTACACTTTAGAACTTTCAGTACAATATATTAGTCTTGTGTAGACATGCCGTTAAACACCCCCCCCCACATACATACATACATGCATGCATGCATGCATACATACATACATACATACAGACAGACAGACAGACAGACAGACAGACATATATACATACGTACGTACGTACATACATACATACATACATACATACATACATACACATGCATATAGTCTAACTGTAGTCAAATATATGCGTTTGTTTCATAGAGTGCTAGAAGGGCTTGACTAATGCCAAGTGCTTTCGACATTGATTTATGCATTGGTAGATATTTATATTATTTTGTTGTGACATATAGTTCTACTTCTTTAATGTGACAAATGTTTCTACTACTTTTCTGTGACAGATTTTTAATACTACCGTATTGTGGCACTTGCACATGACGGACTATTACTGTATTCCGTGTAAGGCGTATCAATGCACTTCTAGTGATATGATTTCTTTGGACTAGGGACCATTTGAAAGGGCTATAATTTTATAAAAGTACTCCACAATGTACTTTTTCTCCTAGTCTGTTTATGTGCCAGGGAACAAATTGAAAGATTTTGTATCATGTTTTTCTTTTTAGACGACTTATAATGATGACATATTAAATCTAAATAGTTAAGAAAGACTTACAATGGGACAGGTTAATGTTATCAGAAGCTGCCACCCTTGCTCCTGTATTGCACTCGATTACGATTATAGTCAGCATTCTGAATATAGCATAGGTTAAAATATAATGGTCTCGTAAATAGTCATGCCAGAACATAACTTTATTAACGTGGGCAATACGCTTGTGAAAGATTTATTTTCCTAAGAGATTACCAGGTGTGCTTTCTTTTGAGAAACACGTAAAAAGACAGAGGACAGCAAGGGGGATGGGCAAACCGAAGAAAAAAGCGGCCGACTTTTTGGGGGAGTTCCTCATCATGTCCCCGTTTTGCATTGGGGGCTTAAAATATGTTGTTAGACAAAAAGGTTTTGATTCATTATACTATCCAAAGGCCAATCCGAGGCCGACAAATTTATCTGACCTAAAATAAAAGGATAAGAAAGTGCCCGCGACCAGGTTGAATGACGTTGGATATCTCTTAAATCTTGGGTAATTCTTATATTTTTCTTTTTCCATTGCAATTCTTAAGTGCATGCGTGCGAAAGAGGGTTTTTGTTTGTTAATTTGTAATCAAGCACACACCCCTAAGTGAACCCCAGGTGCTTTAGAATCAACACCTGTTTTTGGTTTGGGAGGGCCCAGGCAAGTTGCACCTGGGTTAGTTTTATTTTTATAAGTTTACGATTACCCATTTAATGATATTTCGTCTTTTTTCATTGTACCGCGGGTACACCTCCCACTATAACAGCACCTGTCGCAGACGCTGACAATATGTATATTGCATTTTTCGTTTTTTGGAATAGAACTCCTGAAGTAGTTTCCACTGGTCGATCGAAAGTTTGCCTGTACGCCTTAACCACTTCGGGACAGATATTAAACATACACACACATTTAGATCGTATAATTTATGTATCAAGTGTTTATATTTAATGTAACAGGTAAATTTCTCTACCGAGTGTACAATGATAAAATATTACCTTGTAAATACCAGTGAGTTATTAATAGCCCATATGTATTTAGTGCATCCAACCACGTGAGCTCATGTGGGAAACCCTGCGTGTCAATAATAGCGCATAGGTATTTTTAGCGCAAACACGTAATCAGGACAATGTTGAGTCTCAAATTGAGATCCGCCAATTTATTGTAGTTGGAAAATAATTACGTTACGTTACTGTAATATATCAAAACCTTGTTTATCTGCTGACTTAGTGAACTGTAATTAAATTGTTGTTGTAATAATAATAATGAGGGATTCTGCGCTTACTATGGAATCTTCTACGGCAAAATTAGCTCGACAACGACTTGATGCAATTAAGAAGTATCTTCCAGTCTGTGATTCTGTAAGCCAACAGCTTCAAGATGCTCAAGTGGAATATATAGTGGGTTCAGAACATTTATTTAAACCAGTCACAAAAGATACATTAGATCTTCTTCCGTCGTTGGAACAAACCGCAAAATCAACCGAAAAAAATACCAAAAAGATTCTCCAAGAGCTTCCATCTGAAATAGTTGAGCCTCAATCACAGTTACTGGAACAAATACAACAATAAATCGAATGTATCGATCAAGCTCGTGATGAAATCCCTGAAGTGATGCATCTTGTTAAACCAAAACCAAAACCTGTTGAAAACCATCTGTCATATTTACCGAAGGAGGTAGTAAAATACCTTTTTTTAAATAAAAATTCCCTGCATACATTGTTGCAGTAGGATATCAGATTTGTTGTAAACTATTAGATCCATAGACCGACGATGTGAAAAAAGAAAACAAAAAAGAGACTCGTTTCGTGTTTCAAAAGTACCATGGTATACCTCACATCATCAGCGAATATAAACTTTAATTTAAAGAATTTGTTAAACTGGTCGAAGAAGCTAGAAAAACGCTATTAACTGAAGAAATATTATCGTCCTTAAGATCACAATTTAGACCCTGCCACTCACGATCGACGTCGTAAAAAGCAAGGTGGTAATGTGATCGCTGAATCGCCTATGATTCAAGTTTAACTTTGTCCAAGTAACATCCTCACTGATGTTGATCAACTAGAAATTTAAATTGGTGGAATACGAGCCGGCAACAATTCCCACGAAATCGTAAATGAAGCAGCTGCTATTTGTCAGCGTTTATTTACCAGTGGCTTTATGGACAGTGGTGTCTATCGGGTGCTGATCGATGAAATTCACGACTATTGCGCTGAGTGACCAATAAGATCGGGGATAATAAAATAACACGATTATATACGATGCACAAAGTGGACTTGAAAGCGTCATGACGATACATTCACGGTTACCTGTTTATACAATAATCTACAGAATTGGACTTGGCTATTCAGGGTTTATTTAAAAGGAAAGCCCATAAAACTGTCCCGATTGCGAAACAATTAGGTAATTTAGTATATACCATAATAAATCCCACACAATCCTTTCGGTAGAATCAAGCGTGTGCGTGGAAGGCATCGCTGGAAGAAATCATCGACGAGCACATGATAAAACAAAAAAGAATATCTCAGACGAATCATCGTCATCGACAATGTTGTATACGCGGTTTCCTCGCTGGTCGCTGAAACAATGACGTTAATCGGTACGTTGTCAGCGACGCATGTGATACCCACTGAGTTTGGAATTCGTATCTTTATTGTTGATAATGTTGCTAGTATACTCAATATTAGCGCGAAAAAATATCTAAAATTACACTAAAAGGTTGCACGATCACACATAAATAACTTACGCTGCGATATATGGTTGTATAAATAGAACACAGATACTGTCAGGGGGGTTAAACGATGGTGCAATATCAGACAATGAATTTGCTGTAATTAGGGATATTTATTATCAGTATCACAAGAACGCAAACATACAGTTGCCAACGTTGCCAGCACCACATTTAGAATCCGCCATATAGATAATAATGACAGCAGAAATAACGACACGACTGGAACAGATAATCGCTAACACAACACCGCGACGAGCACAATGATATTAGCAACGTCAACACAGCCAGAATTTGATATTAGTTTTCCATCTCCACTAAAAGCTCTTAATGGTTACTTGAAATCGCATTGCCACAATTACGACGTTATTATAGTTGGCCAAATATCAGAGAAAAATAATTTGGTAAATTAGACGCTAATAATTCACTGGTATTTTCATATAAATCCACCGCTGATGCCACTGGCAAGCAAGACCCAGTCTGGAAATTCGTCAGCGTACCAACATAATTATATTAAATCGAACAAATCAACGATGAACTTCAGCGCAGAATTAAATTAATAAAAGGAAAAGAATCAAAGATCGCTATCACGGTACACGAGACTTAGAAATAACAGCGGATGATTCGGTGGCATGCAATTACGCCGTTGACATATACAAATCGTCGATTAGAATTGTGATGGGATGGCCGCTGGCAGCACCAGTTATTGCTAAACCACAACGTTCAAAACAATCTGATTTTTATTCAACGGAAAACCGCTCCTGTATCTGGTTAGTGACAGAGCATGGTGATCTGTTCGTGAATTTCCAACGTATGGATAATAAACTTCTTCAAGGAGAAAAAGTAGCCAGCGCGATCACGAGGTTGTACAAAACAGAACAGCGAGAACTAAGAGAGAGAGAGAGAGAGAGAGAGAGAGAGGCTTGAGATGTATATACATGAATATCCTAATGAATTTATTAGATCAAGTATCAATATTATAATGGGACATCAAAGAGGTCTGAGTCGCGCTGCTTCATGTTTAGCATTGCATATTTATGCTAGGAGCCAGACGTGAGAAGGATCCGCTCAACTAACATTATTTTATGATCGTTTTAGAATTACTGTAAAAGACCAATTGGATACGTTTAAACTACGCGTTCTTCAATCTAATAAGATGAAGCAGACTATAATGATAATGCTGTCGAATATCTTCCGAAGACTATTGCAGTATGAGAGAAAATAAAAGACCCTCTATATATTCTTTGACATAACAACGATCCAACAGGTGGTGGTTGTCATGTGTCTCCGGGTATTGTCAATGCGTCACACACTAGATTTCTGTCAATCTAGTGTGTGACTCAGTCGACGGTAGCTATACCGCATCTGGGCAAGCATTACAAGAGCAGGCATAGCAGGGATATTTTATGTACAGTTTTGCTTCAGATATCCTGCCGAATCATTTGATTGTGTCGGTGCCAAGTAATAATCCCGTTTATTTACGATGTCATAATTCATCGCTGTCACGAATACGTTTTCGTCTAACCGACCAAGTCGGTAATTGATCGGACACACGTGGTGAAGAATTGACGTTAGTTTGTATGTGCGTGATAGACCTTGAACAGCCTCTCTCGGCCAATGACAAAAAATAATAATAAAATTTATTTGTCGTTAATTTGTTTTAGTATATCAATTTTTGTTGGTACCGGTGACGTAGCTATTCCTTGGATTCCTTGGCGGACTCAGGAATCATATCAGCGGATTGCGAACAATCTAACACAATTTTTTTTCAGTTGTCTCGCAAGTGCATGTACAACCGCTTGAGTTTCATATTGTTGAGACAAATCTAATCTATTTTCTCAGTGGGACTTGCCAATGAAACCAATTTTGCTCTATCATGTTGTTCGTATAAATCCGCCCATGACAATTCCATTTTGTGTTGGAGTAATTTGATAAATCTGTATTCAACCGTGAGTATATATTTGCCCTCTTCACGTCGCTGCTGTATCATCTCAAAATCATCGTTGATTTTTTCAACATCGAATTGAACCACGAGACCATCTTGCTGCGAGTTTTAGATCGTAGAGATAATCTCGTTAAGGTTTTCCTGGTTCGTTTTACAACAAATGCATTTATTTAATAACATATTTTATCGAGACAAATTCGATAATGTGTTGCTGGATCGTGTAAACTTATTGTGCCGAATATATGCGGAGTTTTCTGCGCATGTGCGAAGAAACCCTTAAGCTTACCCATGTCCATGTCGCCGGAACTTTATGTTTGTATTTTGCAGAGTGTGTGTATCAACCCCGTTAAAAATAACCAAAAAAATTAAAGTTATCTCTAATTACCTAGGAAATTTGGGTATACCGCTGTGTGACGTAAATGACATCTGTGTTTTTATGTCTGCCCCGTGAAAAATATTCTGGTAGATGTGCTTGTTTTTTAAGCAAGACATCATCGAAAACCACTAGATTGTTAATATCCCCGTTAAGATTCTCGACAGACGGTGCTTCATTCATGTCTTTGATAAATTCAGTAACATCGTCTTCAGCTGCTGAAGTTTCATTAAATTCATTAGGAACATTATATCATCATTGGTCATCCACGGATGTCGCTATTACAAAAGTTTGTACCATTTAAGCCACATCATTATTAGGTTGAGCAACAGCTGAGTTTAACCCGACCCAGACGATCCAATTATAATAGCTCGAATGAAATTTGGTAACATTGGATGATACTTGACCGGTGCTTGTTTAATTGTCGCTGAAAAAGTCAATCACGTTCATATTGCATGAATATAATATTATTTATAATCATGAGTGTTTATTGTGTTCGCTACAAGACAGTCACTGGTACAAACATTCTGAGAGCAGCCCACGTTGAAAAATAACACTCCAGCACATACAGGTAAATCTGTAAAATATAGGTTCGTGTGTATTCCTGTTGTAACAGCGATAGGCGATATTGCAAAGGCACTCGGGAAAATACATGGAACACTATGGGCTAAATCTCCTGGTGAGAAGCATCTTCCAGGATATAATTATTATTGTCCTGGAACTCGCCTTGATATCAGCGATAGGCGATATTGCAAAGGCACTCGGGAAAATACATGGAACACTATGGGCTAAATCTCCTGGTGAGAAGCATCTTCCAGGATATAATTATTATTGTCCTGGAACTCGCCTTGATATTAGACTTGACAAAAAACCTCAACCAACACCTGGCAAATTTCAGGTAAATGCGATTGACCAAGCGCGCCATGTTCACAACGTAGCGTACAATAATCCAGATCTACAGCAACGACGTACGTACATAAACGGCGCACATACACATACGAGTTGACTGTCGTAGATGGTGCAGGTAGATACAAAGAGGCTGAACCGTTATCGTCTAAATAGCAACTGAAATCTCAGCAGCGTTTGGACGAATTTATTCGCGTGGACCCGGACGACATGTTGACCTGTGCTGGCCACAATTGTTACAGGCTGACCCTGGCAAAGAATTTCTAGGTGCAGTAACGACTCTGATGCAACAACATAACGTTAAAATCAGACTTGGACACACACAACGATATATCGCGATCAGGCAATCATTAAACTATTTAATGAAACACTTGCACAGCGACTCTTTGGACTTCAATATGCCCCAACATATGTTGTAATAACACTATTGGATCCCAGCCATGCTGATATTTTTGCTCAGCAGTCGTTGAGATTGACATTGGTATCTGGTGTATTAAAGTGACTACTAAACCAAATTGGTATAACCGGATGAATACTCGCAAAAACTCGAATGATTCAATCTCGGGAAATCTAGTAAGAT
This sequence comes from Sinohyriopsis cumingii, assembly GCA_028554795.2. Taxonomy (NCBI): domain Eukaryota; kingdom Metazoa; phylum Mollusca; class Bivalvia; order Unionida; family Unionidae; genus Sinohyriopsis; species Sinohyriopsis cumingii. The sequence continues at coordinate 134,685,901 of CM068828.1, forward strand.
CGATATTTGGTAGTGACTCGTGTCATTTCCTGTGTTGGGTGCCCGTATCGTTCAAAATAACGATGACACTCGCCAAGTCTAAAAAAAGCAGTCGGGTGAGCAGCGACATTGTCGACATAAATCTTATCGGAGGAATTATATGTTGTGTTCCTAAGACCGCGTTGATCAAATTCGACACGATATTGTTATACATCATCGATAAATTCTTTTGAAGTTTTGAGTAGTTCATCGTTTCTCATGTTATAGTTTACCAAAATATGTTTCGTATTTTGTTGGAATGATTCATTCCAATAAAAAACTCCAGATGTTTCATAAGGCGGACAAGAATATCGAGCGCTTAAACGATATTTTGAGATAAAAATACGCTTCTGATGATATGAAATTAAAGATGGCGAAGTTTATATTGAGAAGTTTTCCTCTGCTAAATGGAACAAATTGAGAAAGAGATAGCTCTTGATGAATTAAAGAAACATCCGAGATTTGTTAATTACGAAACGAGCAGAGCTGGAATCATAAAAACCTGTCGTCTCAAAAATCTTCTTGGAATGTCGGTAACATGGGGTACCTCATGATTGATATTGGAATTCCAGAAAACATAAAATAACAAATTATTACTCACATAGATTTGTTTATGAGTGCTTAAATGGGTGATAGATGATTGTCTTGTTATGACTCACATCAACTCAAATAGAGCAGATAATAAACTGGAACATTTAGAAGCAATCACAACAAGCGGGAGTAGCAAACGTAAAAATCTGGCAAACACAAGTATACACCGAGGCCAATAATATTTCGTTGCGCTTAGTGATTGTTGGCATTCCTTGGAACAAATCAGCTATGTTTCAGTTTTATGAAGGATGAATTTTGCTTGCATGAGTTGTAAAAATGATCAAATCTTACATAATTTTCATTTCACATGTCATGTTTGAACGAATCCGATGAGGAATAGATAATAAACATAATCGCAACATAGCTACAAATACATATATATGTATTGTGTATAAAAGAATATTAGTTGTAGAAATTACAAGAGTTTTTCTTAACAATGTTAAAAATATTGGACTTAATTACATTAATTCCTTAGTAGTCTGATTTACTGGTTCAAGCGTGTCAAAAAAGCACCCAGTGAATGAAAATGTTGATGAAAAGATAGTGCAAAAGACAATATGCACTTTATTTTTTTTTACAAGACTATCGCCTGCTTCAAATCATACTGATTAACACTAGTAAATAATTAGTATATATTTACATTGAAAATGCATCAGGGTAGTATGTATGTATGTATGTATGTATGTATCTATGTGTGTGTGTGTGTGTGTGTGTGTGTGTGTGTGTGTTTGTGTGTGTGTGTATGTATGTATGTAGGTATATATGTATGTAGGTATGTTGACGGTAAACGTTTAGATTATATATATATAAAGACTACTGATGCAAGCAGAAATTCATCAAAACGGAAGAAACTTTTTTATTACCAAAACTGTTCATTTACATTTAGCGAGGGAACTCCAATTGTGAAACCAGCAAGGGAGAGCATCAATCATTACGATATATGTATGGCCCTCATATCCATCAAAATTGTGAATAAGTTTTATTTATTTTCAGTAATATAACTGTAGAAAGTTCCAATGTCGGCTTACCGTCTAGGATATAAAATAGACAGGAAATAACGGATGTAAAGCTTAGGCGGTCTTTAATAATGACTTATTTTCTATACAAGATAAAACACGTTTGAGTTATAAAATGGTATCAGTAAATTGCAAAATGTTGCACATTGCTGTTTTTCCCACAAAAGAGTCGATGATAATAAAGTATTGCAAAGCATTTACATTTTTACAATGACTGAGGTTTCAAGTAATTGAAACAATAAATAAAAAGATAACGACATATGCTAATAAGAGAAAATGGATCACGACATATGCTAATATATTAAAGTTTTGAAACGAGCTTTCCTGCATATTCTATTAATAATAATATTTTGTTGATATAAACATGAAAGGGAAAGCACTGAGCAAGTTCTTTCGTTCTTTCGATATAAATAGAAAGCTTAATGCTATTCCTCTCATGGTAGGTTATATCACTGTTGTCCACTAATCTCCTTCTTTGCTCCCTGTGCCACACCTTTGGAAAGTATTAGTCTTTCTCGGTAGAGATAACGAATAGTCCAAACAACAAATTGTTCGTATGCCCCTTTCCGGTGTATTCTCCACAGGTTCCGCTGGGAACTTTGCCTCCAAACGTTCAAGCACGCGCTGCAAAGTGAAAAAAAAACCAGAATCTATCTACAGATTACAGATGTCAGACAACTAATTATTTTACCACCAGAGATTATGTCTACTAGATTAATAATATTCTGAACTGCACCCATTGGCTAGTACATGGATTTTATTCTTTTCTATTATATATTTCATGTACATTTACTTATGTACTATAGCTGAAAAGACAAAAAAATAAAATACTTGTATTCAATAATATATGGCCACTTAGCGTCAATCATTGTTATAAGGTGTAAACCAGGGAATCTAACCGTCTAATAGACGGCGATTAAATACTTTATCTAACTCGAATGAATGAAAGCATCAGTTTAACAAATAAATAATATTTATGTTTTATTATATTAACATTTAGATCCATGGGAAATGAATTATTAATTCAATGTTTAAACGGTGTGGATTATATCGTATCACTTTCAGACGGAAATACTCGCTAACTTACAGTATATGTGTTTTCGCAGGTCAAATATTAAACTCGAAGATAACAAAAGGCAAAATGAAGACATAGGTTTAGGTACTCATAGATTCTTACCTCCCTGATATGTTCGAGGAATTTGGGTACCATGGATTTTATTCCGTCTTTGATGATTTTAAATATTTCGGAAGGTACTTTGGTTTCTTCCTAAAATTGTAGGAAACCATAAATTGTACATTACTTTTATGAATATTTAGACTGATTTCCAAGACTATCTACAACCAAGACGGAAACTCACTAGCAAAACGTTTCAAATAAGCATCTAATACCAAAACTGCCAAAACTTTACAAATAAGCATCGAATACCAAGAGAGACTTGGACTAGCAAAACGTTACAAATAAGCATCGAATAAAAAGACGGACTTCAACTAGCAAAACGTTACAAATAAGCATCGAATGCGAAGACGGACTTCGACTAGCAAAACGTTAGAAATAATTAGCAAATGCCAAATCTGTCAAAACGTTTCAAATAAGCACCTAATACCAAGACTGTCAAAACATTACAAATAAGCATCTAATAGCAAGACGGAGTACGACTAACACAACGTAAAAAATATGCATCGAATACCAAGACGGACTCCGACAAGCACAATGTTACAAATAAATATATTATACCAGACAGGACTCCGACTAGCACAACGTTACAAATAAGCATCCAGTACGAGGACTGACTCCGACAAGAAAAACGTTACAAATAAGCATCGAATACCAAGACTGACTCCGACTATCAGAACGTTGAAAAAAAGTATTCAATACCAAGACGGACCCCGACTAGCAAAACGTTACAAATAAGCATCCAATATCAAGACGGAGTCCGACTAGCAAAAAGTTACAAATAAGCACCTAATACCAAGACGGACTCCAGACTAGCAAAACATTACAAATATGGATCCAATACCAAGACTAGCGTAACGTTTCAAGTAAGCATGACTCTTAAGAACAGCACACTAAATTTAGACGCTTGGAAAATTACCGTGGTTGTGCAAAATATATTCAACTATCATCTTTATTGGTTCAGCAATGCTTTTGCAACACGTTAACAGCTGATAAAAGAAATTAGTACAGTCTTTCAGCGTCAAAAGGCATCTATGGAAGAGTAAATTAACAGCTACCAGTACAAGTTGTTACTAATGCTTTTTGTAAGCCAGAGAAGGCGAGTAACTTCTATGTTAAATAGTCGTTTTCTATAATCGTCTTTATTAGAATTTAAACTTAGTTTTCCAATGGATGCTGTATTTAACTCATTGTGTGAAGGTACTGCATGTAGATTGAGTCTAGCTCTGTGCAATAATTCTATATAATAAGCTACTTTGTTTGTATTAGTTTATTTACAGCAGTAAAAAAGATTATCACTATTTTCTTTTTAAATATCATTAAAATCTAATATGGTTAATTTTGAAAGCATCCAATATGCATAATTTTAAGCAGCGACCAATGTGCCTAATTTTTTCAAGTAAAGAAGAAGAGTCCCGGTTTATTGGTCATGACTTGTCATACCATAATGCAGAATATTTGGCACAGTCATTTGTATATTTAACCATTTACGTCTATAAAAAAAATTAAACGTATTGAGATTATAGTCTGTATAAAAGGCTAGTAAGCTGTGCATGTCTTAAGGCGATTATGTAAGGCATGTCTTAAGGTGATTATGTAAGGGATGTCTTAAGGCGATTATGTAAGGCATGCATTAAGGCCATTATGTAAGGCATGTCTTAAGGCGATTATGTAAGGCATGTCTTAAGGAGATTATGTAAGACATGTCTAAAAGCGATTATGTAAGGTATGTCTAAAGGCGATTATGTAAGGCATGTCTTAAGGCGATTATGTAAGGCATGTCTTAAGGCGATTATGTAAGGCATGTCTTAAGGCCATTATGTAAGGCATGCATTAAGGCCATTATGTAAGGCATGTCTTAAGGCGATTATGTAAGGCATGCATTAAGGCCATTATGTAAGGCATCTCTTAAGGCGATTATGTAAGGCATGTCTTAAGGCATTATGTAAGGCATGTCTTAAGGAGATTATGTAAGGCATGTCGTAAGGCAATTATGTAAGGCATGTCTTAAGGCAATTATTTAAGGTATGTCTTAAGGCAATTATTTAAGACATGTCTTAAAGCGATTATGTAAGGCATGTCTTAAGGAGATTATGTAAGGCATGTCTTAAGGCGATTATATAAGGCATGTCTTAAGGCGATTATGTAAGGCATGTCTTAAGGCGATTATGTAAGGCACCTTTAACAAGAAGGATAAATGTTAAAACTTCAGCTTGACAGAAGTAGGCAAAATGAGTTTGAAAAGCAAAATATTTACTTATTCACCTTAAGGTCTACACACTTCAATGTTTTAAATTTATAAAATCGTTACAGTTTGTAATTCTACCATATATTAGTAATAAGTGATTTCTGAATATGACAGTGAAAAAGGTTTCCCAACGTTACTCGATATTTGCGAAGGAAAAGATGGTTCAATAAAGGCTTTTTCTATTGATTTCAACTTTGAGGAAGATATGTCGCTGCAAACGGAATGAATTTCCTGAAAGTACAAAACAATTTACCTTGGTGTATTTAAAGCATTTTTTTCTGTCATAGTCCATGAAATAAACGTGTGCTTATATGTCCGCATTATGATCATCCATTCACTAAATGGAGATAATATATGGAGTTCATTCAGACATACACTAATATTACCCCTCCTGTCAGTTTTTTGCGTTATTTTGTGTTGGTATGTTCTCTCTCTCTCTCTCTCTATATATATATATATATATATACACCTGAAACACCCAACAAACTCATAAATTATCAGCGGTTAATACTATTAGTGCTTATGCTCAGTGACCGTTCTTACGCTGATTTTCGAGACATTTTCAAGTACGAAATATAGGTACAAAATAACAAAATAAATTTGTGTATCAAATAATAATAAGATATATAACGAAATTGGAAATAGCTTGAGAATCATACTTGCCAATGCATGATGTATATTCTGTGTTAATTGTCATATAATCTAATAATGTGACTGTGTTATTATTTGTGTCTTTGTCACCTTTGATGTATAATAAACTTGTTTGTTTTGTTTAATGTAGTAAAGTATACCAGAAAGGAGAATGCAAACTAGAACAGAGAAGAAAAGAAATTTAAAAATGATGCAGTGCAGCATGACAAGCAGGAACTTTAGAATAATCTTGTGGTTATCTGAAGACGAGTTAAAAGGGAATTCGATTTCTATATGAATCAAGAACTTTCTTCGACTTAATCTAAGTTTTATTTCGTAAATAAAATTGTCGAGAATTGTTTATATAATTTTATCATGTATTTACAAGTATGGCAAATATGAAGGCAGATGTAAACTAAATGATTGTTACAGTATTGATGATAAATTTATATGAAAAGTGGAGTATGTCTCCATAAGAAGATACGTTCGCATCATCCGCTTAAGCAAATGCCTATTTTTTTTATTTCGAAGCACACTTACTAGTACAAAATCTTTTAAGGAGGATACTACTTCCTTGTCATCTAAGCCATTTAAGTGTTCCAATAGTTCAGTAAAGGCATCGGCCCACTCGTTGTCGTACAATTCCGCGAACTGCTCCGAGAGCTTAGTGGGTCGGTTTGGGTCACACGGGGCAGCAAAAGTTGGATTGTTGTCTCTTAGTTTGTTCGACGCCAGTGAACTGGATCTGGATGATGCTTGTCTCAAGCCACTAACAAATATATGCCATTTCAAGTGTTTCAGTTCAATGTATGTAAAAGAACTTGAACATTATATGGCATGTATAATATACAGAAGAAGCTAAGAAAAGCAATTGATGCTAGTATGTAAAACACTTAGATATCATTCTTAGCACGTTAGAATTGTACTGAGGTGCCGTTAAACGCTAAGACATACATACATACATACATACATACATACATACTCTTCACTTTGGAAGTATGTTATAAATCCATTTATCTATTCATGTTTACACTTAGTTTAAAGGTTTTATCTTTATAGGGATTCTGTGTATTTTTTTAGAATTTAGAATCATACCTTTTAATTAATACCATATAGCCATAATTGTGCTGAGGTGCCGTTATATACTAATATGTTTAAAAACACATGTGTTTGAGGAATGCAAACAGTTTCTCTAGCTCTAATGAATAGAAACATCCGTGGTTTGTATGCCAAACTAATCGTTAACGGATACAACACGCATTAAAAAAAATCATTATAGAACAATTATATTACTGCTTTATACTTATCGGTACCTACCTGGTGGATTTCCTATACATGATGCCGGTAAATACGTATCTCAGATCTGATATATTTACAAGCATGTTTACATACTTATTTAAATCAGTTGGATATATTCCATACTTATTGATATCATTTGGATAACTTCCATATTCCATACTTATTGACGTCATTTGGATAACGTCCATACTTATTTACATCATTTGGATATCTTACATACTTATTTACTTCATTTGGATAGCTTTTATTGTATGTGGCGCAAAATACCAGCTCATTAATGTGAAATTTATTTTATCTCGGTTTATTAGACTTACAGTGTTCATGCACAAGTTGATGATTTTGTTCGGATTCCTTGGTAGTTCTAAAAGTTCGATTCTATACCACTTAGATACGGAGTATATGCATATTTGTGTTTATATATCTGTTTACATACACTCGCTGTCTTCTCCTAAATTCAATATGTTTCTTTGCATATAATGGCAATTCTTATATATATCAACAATATGTATATCAAAGGCAAATTAAAAAGAAGTTTTAATTCCCACCTATGACATGTACATGTATCTAAGGAACACCATTATATTTGTATATCATTTGTCAATGTTTATATTTGAAGTGACACAGAGTTGTTAATTCAAATACTCATATTGGATCCGTCCTTTTTATGCGTATAAAGACACTACAAGGAAGATTTCTCTTTCCGTTAATAGGTATGACCAAGCCAGGTCAGAGTTTATAGTATGGAATTAGGGAAAAGAGACAATGGAAGAAGGTGGTGAAAGGTATGCAAATTTGCGCCTGTCTGCCCCTGATCGCTTGCATGATTTTATTTCATAAACGTGTCAAACGTTCATTCACACATGGAGAACTGTATTTTCTTGCAAAGTTGTTACATTTCTACAATGAAAGAGGTTAACAGTAATTAAAGCAACAACCAAAAAGGCGACCGATTTTAACAATAACAGGGTTAAAGCTAATTTGAATGCAAACATTATTTGAGTAATTGATCAATCGATTATATTGATAAACTGGTTCCCAACGTTGCACTCAAACTCATATTGTTTTGCACAATTCTATGACATATTTAGTGAAAAATGTGGTGAATTGGAGAAAACAATCTTAAGGCCAAACTAACTTGCTTTATTAATTTTGTATTGTGAAGAATATTCTTGCAAAAAAACAACAAGCGAGAAATAATTAAACATGTTGTTTGGATCTTGGGAAACGAAGAAAGCACGACGATATTTTTGTTTACCAAGGTAGTACTTGTGCCTGAACCTACTAACTTCTTATTATTGGTTCCCTGAGCCACACCTTTGCACAGTATTGGTCCTCTTAGGTAGAGGTACAGAACAGGCCAAACAACATACTCTTCGTATCGTCCTTTTTGGGTATATTCTCTGTGTCTGTTGGAGTCAAAGTTACCGTCAGGACTCCTGCCTTCTTCCAAAACCAGTTGCGGATCATAAGCAGAAATGTGTCAACAAACCTCCCAACATTTGTATATGTATATTTTCACATTTCCAGATTGCAGGCAACCTGCTAGAGGTTGCTTCGAGAACTTTGCCTTTAAATGGTCAAACACGTTCTGCAAAGTGAAAAAGGTTCGATTTATCCTTAGAATAAATGAACATTTTGTATAGTTCTTGTGGTTCGTTGGAAATTTCACTGCTTTACAATATTAGCATTTTAATATTTTGTTTGCATACTTGCAAGTCGAGTCTTAAATTCGAAGACGACAAGTGGCAACATGAAGGCATACTGCAAGATATACAGATATTCTTACCTTTTTAACATGCTCAAGAAGTTTGGGTGCCATGGATTTTATTCCGTCTTTGATGGTTGTTATTATTTCGGACGGTACTTCGGTCCCTTCCTGAAATTTCATGGTAAAAATAAATTGTATGTTGCCTTGATCCATATTCAAACTGATTTCCAGTAATAAATATCTACCAGCAAAACGAACTCTTAGGAAAATAAAATAAACAGGGATATTAATAAATAGTGGGTTATGTTGAAACAATAGAAGTGATTATGATTAGGTAAAATATATCACGTAATCGTCATCCGTTAACCAATTATTTTGCAGTTATATTTATGAGGTGCAAAACATAATTGGAAGAGAAAAATAACTGGACACTACATACATACATACATACATACATACATATATATATATATATATATATATATATATATATATATATATATATATATATATATATATATATATATATATATGTTGTTGTTGTAGGGTTTAATGCCATTTTTCAGCACACGATAGGCTATATATGGCGGCCAGTATTAGTGGTGGAGGAAGAACCCGTATATATATATATATATATATATATATATATATATATATATATATATATATATATATATATAGATAGATAGATAGATAGATAGATTCTGCAGCTCACAATGAGGAAACAGTTAAGCCCTAATGTAAAAAATAGTCTTTTCTTGAAGGTTAGCCATGAGGTCGTATCAACTCCTAAAGCTTCCGTCAAAGGTCAGTTCAGTGTAAACTATAGCATAAATATGCAGATATATTTCGGCAGTAATTCTCAAATTGTGGCATTGCGTATATAGCCCAGTATCAATCATGGCATTTGAATAAGGAATACACTACAGGTTAATACAGAACGTTCAATTACCTCTTATGGCGAATAACATTTTTCAAAAGCATTCTTCGTTAAAATTTCAACACCATTTCCCCATGGATACACTACTAAACTTATTTTGTGAACTGATTGAATGTTGTTTCAGTGTATCATTATACAATAATTTAGATTTCTTAATTTGTATTGCCTTTGTTAACATTAGCGAGTAAGATAATTTTGTTTTAAAAACCATTTCATATGTCATTTTACCACGAACAGAAGAAACGTCCTCTTGGTTGTTGGTCATGACTCTTTTTCATACCGATAATTCAGATATTGGGCACAATCACGGTTGTGTTTAACCGTTTGAGAGTAATTACCAGGTGAGACATATTCATGTTTGTTAGCGATTGCACACTACTTTGATACATTTTTGGTTAATCCATTCATTTTACATCACGAAAACAGTATGCATCTTTTTAAAGTAAATTATATAAATATTGAATTTATCTGTTTCATATTTTTGCAAATAGGTTTAAAGCTTCCAAATTTACGCTTAAAAGAGAAATTTTGCAAGTTTTTAAGAAAATATTCGAATAACAAAGGTTTGTTATGCATCTTATCAAAACTGTGACAAAAACCTGCACGTTTGGAATATGCAACATAAAGAAAGAATTTAGTAAAGAGCGATCCAGTTATTTGAACATTGCCCATCTATATAGTAGGGGCAGACAATCACCACTATATTTAAATCTAAAGAATATTATACAAGGCATAATTAATTTTAGAAAGTTAAAAGTTAAAAAGGTTCATATCGATTGGAGTGAATAGATATATTGAATAAAGCAAAGAAAATATGTATTCACCTTAAGGTTACTATACACGTACCTGCAACATTTTCAGATTGCTTGCAATTCTATTATATCATAGCAATTGTTGAATTTTGAATATCTTATTGACATAAAATAAAACGATGATGGCAAAGTAACTGGCAACTTACAGATGGCACGGATGGTTTAACAAAGGTTTCCTCTATAGTTCTCAACTCTGAGGAAGATAAATCACTGAAAACTGAATGAATTTACTGAAAATAGAAAATAATTAAGTTTGGTAAATTGATCCTAATTTGCATTCAGTAACAGTCTATCAAAAAAAGTATATATATATATATATATATATATATATATATATATATATATATATATATATATATATATGCGTGTGTGTGTGTGCATATGTGGCTGTATGCGCATTTTGTTCATCCTATGATGTGAATGGAGATAATATATGCAGTGCAATCCAACACAGGTATTAATCTCTTCGTGTATATCCTAGTTACTCTAAAACAGGACTGGAATATAATTAGCGCCTTGTATTATTCATTAGTGACTTTTATTATCCTTGTTTGCAGCTGTTTTCATTGCAGATATTTTCGAGAAAAAGTGTCAACAGAGATTAGGAAAATAGAATTTGGGTATCAAAGACTATTACTTTATGTTACTACAAAGGGGAATAGTTTTTTGAACCAGACTTCTCATTTTTTCCATGTTAATTGACACATAAAGTTAAAATTAAATGTTGTCTTTATTTTTTCTCGTCGCCTACTTTGATATACATACAAAATTTAGTAAGTTTTTAATGGAGTCATGAGAAACGGAAGGAAAGTCAAATAAATTAAACAGTGGAACATAGCAAGCACTTTAGGATTACCTCCCTTTACCAGACGTCGGGTTTAGGCACATTAGATTTCTGGAGGAATCAGAAACTGAATTCGACTCAATCCAAAATATTTTAGAGCAAATCTGTTGACAACTGTTCATAACATTGCTGCATGTATTTCAAGACATGGCAAGCAATGAAACAGATGCATATTATTTGACCGTAAAATTACTGATGATGAAATTTAACGGAATCGTGGAGTGGGTACTGGTTAGTCCTACCTACAATTTACGGATACTGTTAAAAGGACAATGGCTATTTGACATTTTAATTATAATGCATCCAGCAAAGAGTTTCGATCAATTTGATGTATATCAATGGCTGCAAAAGCTGCATTACAGTTTATGGAGGAAACGACGAAAATACTTAAGCAACGTAGAAAATTCTCAAAATCTACTAGCCATAGTTTTAAGCACTTCAAACCATAATTTGCTGCTAGCTGGAAGCATGTCTCCATACGATGATAAGTAAGCATCTTCAGCATGGGCTAATATGCAAACTCAATGTTAGATATGTGTTCTACATTTTCAGCACACTTACCAGTAGGACATCCAGCAGGTAAGAGATGATTTCCTTGTCCTCTTTGTCTCTCAAGCTGCTACCCAGTTCATCAAAGGCGTCTGCCCACTCGTTTTCGTACAGCTCTGAAAACTGCTCTGAGAGTTTGGTGGGTCGATTTGGGACACTCAGTTCCGGAATGTTTGGATTGTTTTCGATGCCATAGAACTCAGTCTACATAACCAATGCTTTATACTGTGCTCATGCTTTTCCAAAATGATTGAAAAGCCTTTTTTTTTGCTATTCATTTTAATGTAAATAAAAAATATTGAACATTTTTTCCCTTCATTTTCGGATCAATAGTACACTACAAAATATCCTTAGATTTCACTCCCCACGAACCAAGACACTAAATATAATGAAGGGTACCTGTATATGTTATTTCACAGCATTTTTAATGAAGCTCCTAACAAAGACAACTGTCTCTTTTAGTTATTAGTGTCTTGAATGCTTACATATAAATTAAAACACCTTTTTAATTGTGCCAAGGTGCCATTAAATGCTAATGCATACATACAGACGCATCATGTCAGTCTTAATTTTCGAATTTTTGAGGAAGGTTAAAATTCTTCCGTGGTGCCATTAAACGCTAATAAATGCATACACACATATATATCGTTCAATTCCTAAATTTAGAATCGTTCTGCGATGCCGTAAGATGCAATCACATATCATTGCTATTCTTGGATGCAGGTCAAAACTGTGTTGAGGTACCTTAAAACTCTCTGTCTCTCTCTCTCTCTCTCTCTCTCTCTCTCTCTCTATATATATATATATATATATATAGTATATGTTTATTTTTTTCTCCGTTAACTTTACATTTTCAGAATCGTGCAATATTAACCGATACTGAACTCGCGTGCCAATACACATATTGCATGCACGTGCATACATCCAAACACACAAGCAGAGATACATACATAATATATACATGCATCCGTACATACATACATACATACATCTCTCATTCTTAACTTTTACAACGCATTATCTTTACTCTTTGGATTACACCTATGAAATAAATACTATTCGGGATAAAATTCTGGGTGATAATGCACTGTCGGATGTTCTTGCAATTCCTTTGTTTTAGTCAGGGAAGTATGTAACATGTGAAGAAGGCAAAAGAGTGTTCTTATCAAATCGAATACACGATTTTCCAAATGTAAATAGTTCGCAGCATTCCGCGTGCTGACTTTTAAAGATATATTAGGATTATATGGTTTGAATTTGGTTTCAATTTCACACCAGGTTTAAAACAGATATTGTGTTTACTTAGTTTTCATTACTATCCAGCAGCAACCTTTTGATTACTCCCCAACATCTATTTTTGATTATTATCCAACACCTACTTTTAAATACTATACAACCCGCCGTGTGTAGTGACCAAATTAACGCAGAAGGTAGGATGTAAGAGAAGAGGAATGAAATAACACACCAGCAGGCACAAAAAGGTACGGGTGTTTTCTACGTACATACATACATATATGCTATCATAAGCAAATACATAATGGTGCTTATATGCTCATTACACACGTACCCGTACTCTCAATTTTCCCATTTGACAGTACTGTGTTGTCATTCATCTTCATTCTTCTGTACTGCACTTTTTACAGGATCTACTATCAGTGACAAGACGGTTGCCTTGAAGGATCATTCAATAAAGTCGTGTTTGGCCTTTGTGCCATATACGACTTGGGGGACATGGCTTCCCGTCAATGACTGTCATCTATGTTGATGAAATAGACTTTGACGTATTTAGGTTTGCAGTGAGAAAGTGCATCTTTAGCACACAAAAATGGATTATAAGAATCTTTGTGCGAATTGTTTCAGACAGTAATACAGTTCCCACTTATTCTTTCTTCACAGGTAATGCTGAGTTATGCGTTTCCACTTGCCTCTTCCTTGAAAAAAATCTGTCAAGTAAGACGATGAACACACAGCATCAGTACTATTGCTACAGAGTTCAGATGCGTTTGACTCAAAAGAAATCAATGAAGGCATGGCATGGTCACTCAAGTTTTATGCCGGTCTATCGAAATATTTTCTTTTGAGATTAGGATCCATGCATCTTCCGGACACAATTCCAACGTTTCTTCTTCACTCATCGTCAAAACTTAGCTATGTTAATTTTGACTTGGATTATTGATTTGACAATCATAACAGTGTTCTGTGGTTAGATGTTTGCTTCATTTAGCCAAGTGGCGAGCGAAACAGGAGACTAGGTGCTCTATTTTGTTTGGCCATCTTGACATCAAGACTGTATTTTTTCTTCTTCTCTTGTGGTCCGTGGCGGCTATTCTTCATAGAATACATGCTATTCGCTTATCGTAATGGGTTCATGTTCCATCATTTTTAAGTATATTGTACTATTTTATTATCAAATTCTGCACACAAGATGACTTTCATTCTACAGTACAAATTTAAGTACAACACTAAGTTGGCTCGATTTTATCGAGTGGAAATTTCTTTCGTCGCTGTCATTGTCTGGAATAAAAACAAATCAACATAAAGCATATCCTCCTGCAAGATCGAAAAGCCGTGAAAACTGTTCCTAATTGTCATGTGGCTTCAAATAGTGTCAAGTAATATCTTAAGTAATTTTTCATGGCAAAATTGGATTAAAAGGGTCTGGTACACAAAGTCTGACCATTTCGATTAAAGTCTAACTTAGACAAATTGAAATGTTGGAACTCGAACGGATTGGTACGTATTGCTGAAGAAGCGTTATGGGATGCATTGCTGACGATGTGAGTGTGCAAAAGTGAAGACAGTTGACCTTGGAAAACATGATCTTCGATCTTGAATGGCAGTACAGAGGCAATGATGAGGGTTGTGACCTTCGCTAGTCAAGAGGATATTTCGAGTAAAAGAAGCATTTAGAAGCAAAACAGAAGAACCCATTCCAGTTAAGAAATTAAAATAAGAAAGATAGTAAAGGAAGAAAAAGAAGACAATGTATTTGTGCGATGTGTTTTAAAAGTTCATTGTGATTCTTATTCAAGTGAATATACTCCCCTCAATAAAGAATGAAATAGATTCTTTGTCTTGAATTTTGTTTGTTATGGATAATATAACACTGTGACAAGCACATCCATTATGAAGGAAGGATTAGACATGTGTTTCATCTGGCAGTCATTCAATATTATCTCTGTTCTATGAGATGTGGATAGATCTGAAAAGGGCTGTTCGGGGATTTGAAAATAAATACATGTGGACTCTTCAACATCACCTGCAACTGGCTTTAACCATTTATATATCTAAGTCCTGCACATGCTTCTGTGGTATTGGTGGTAGTGCCTACTGCTGCTGCTGGCGCCGCTACGATAGTGGTGAACGTTGATGTATTCACTGAAGATTTAAAAGTCTTTGGTCGTATAGGTCTCTTTCCCTTGGTGTTGGTCAAATAAGTTTGATACATTTCACTTAAGTGTTTGAATTCCGCTAAAGTCTCTTGCAACACTGACAATTTTGTTTTCACGTTCTTCCATTTTCTCGCCGGGTAGAAATTTCCTCTTCTCGTTTTCTTTCCTTTTTCGTCTTCTGTTTTTTTTTTTTTTGGTGTTAAACAAATATTCATTCTTCTTCCTTCTGGCTTTGCGAAAACTCTGTAACTCTTTGTTTTGTTTTGTTTCTTCTGAAATCATTACAGACAGGAGATAAGGAGTTGAAGGCATGAACGTCTTTGGGGGTGGCAAGTGGGGCGACCGCCCCAGGCCCTGCTCTTGAGGGGGCACCGTTCTTCAGGCCTAATGTTGTCCTCATGAGTTCGTCAAGCTATAGTCCCCTGTAAATTGGATACGCTAATTTGTGTCTTCATGTTATTTGAAAAATAACAATAATAATCACTTTATTCGTCCAAAGGCATTGTCGTCATGTTATTATTTCGATTTAAAAACCCGTTGTCCACAAACAGGAACTTTTTTTTATGAATAATGAAAAATCTAAATTCGTGCGCCGAATCGCTAAAGTTGATCTAGTCTAGACATAATCAGTGTTTGTAGTAGCATACCAATCGAGATACCGAAATTCTAGCCCCGCGCGGTCATGATCGGCTCTAGGCCCCGCTTACTCCTAACGCCGGCTCTGACTGAAGGTGTCACTACCTGCAACTATTATTGCGAGGCAGATAAGAAGTCATGCAAAGCCAAGCTGAAGTCTTTCTTTTCTGGAAAGGTACTTGCTAAAACAGCAACATTAGTCGTGCTATCACTCCAGGTATAATAAATATCCACAGCGGGCGCACTACAACTTCAGTCATTTATATTTTACCTGAACTCTTCATTTTAATATGATTAGATGATAGACAAAACACGTACTGAATTATGTCACATGCATTCTGACTTGAGAAACTTCCTATTCTGGTTTGATTCGTTCTTAGACCAGCTATAGGGGTGTGTTGACCCGTTAAGTCATCTGTTCTCAAGACAACCCGACAGGATGTGGACAAGTGTTGAATCCAATACCATCATTTCAAGCATGTCGTTCAATATAGAGTACTTTGTGTATCTCAAGGCATCACACCCACACCGGCACAGTTATTTGGAAGAAAACAATCTATGTGAAAAAACAAAAGTGCAACGAACGAATGTTAGGCTATGGGCCCGCTGAAATGATGAAAAAAAAAGAAATGAAGCAGTGCCCACAACAACATAATAACTAAACTATACCTTGAGTTGAATTGGTTACTGAGAAACTAAAGGTGGCAAATTGTATTTGAAAAATAAATGTTGGATAGTAATAAAAATGGACTTTGTATAGTTTAAAATAGAAAATCTGTTTAGGAATGTATCGAAAAATAGCTGTTCAGTAGTAATCACGAAGTAAAAAATGGGTAATAATCGAAACGTGTGTGTCGGACACCAATCAAGAAATAGGTGTTGGAAAGAATGTTAGACCTATGCATGGACCCATCCAGGGCCACGGACCTTTTCAAAGTTAGCATTATCATTTCGTTCAATAACGACCAAAAAAGCTCAAGTAGCTATAGAACCAGGAAAATGTTTAACAATGGTAATGTCAAATGTATGACTCTGTTACTGCCCATTATGCTAACCAACGGCATAAAGTTGACTCCCGTATGGCTCAACATCGACACACATTATTACATGTACCTACCTAAGAAGGGATTCGTCTTTGACCTTCCTCTCATATTCTATCCGGCTTGTCAATTGACTATTTATGGCTACTGCCCTGTAAAACAATTAACAGTACTAATTTTGCGATCATTATATATATATATATATATATATATATATATACAGATTTTTGCCGTGGCTTATTTCTTGACTTATTACAGTTGTACAAAAAAAAGTAAGGTGTATACATTTTTGTAATCGCAATGATCGGGAATCTAAAATATTTAACAGACAGACAGAATAGGTGCCACGTGCATTGTCTTTTTTAAAATTTCTTCTTGTGTAAAAGAGTCATGTTTTGTACTTATTAAATATTTATTGACTAACAACAAATTTCTTTCTCAAATAAGAAATAAATGAAGTACGGAATTATTATATAATATTTACTGCCGAAGAATGGTTTTTGCCCACTCGTTTCTAATACTGAATACTATTTGGCATTCCAACAAAAGTTGTTATCATATTCTCTGCCATGTTGTTTCAAATACTTACGCCATCAACTTCAACCTTCTGAACGAGAATTTCATTGTAGAGTTCTCTATACTCACCCTTTCTCGCTTTTAATTTTTTGCTATCCACAAGCTGACAGTTTTTCTTCTTTTCTTGTTGGGCTTTCTTTTTCTGTTTTCTTTCAATTTCTTTTCTTAAGTAGTCAAGCCTTTTGCAGCGTTGCTGTAGATTAGTTACATTAAGGTAAATAAGAGCGGTGTCAAGATCACGTGGGGCACTTGTATCACGTGCAGGGTGATCTGATTGGTAATTTAAGTTCTGTCTATTGTTATTCACACCTTCATCTCGAAAGCGTCTGGAGAGGAAATTGCGAACACAGATTTTATTAAGTTTAATAAAGAAAACATTACATATCAAAGTTGGATAACAAGATTAAATAAAGGCCGCTAAGAAAAGTGTAAATAGGTATTATGAAAATGTCAATCATATCACAATTTTCATCCTTGATTTGAAAGAATGGAGCATTTTCATCAATGGTTTGAAAAGCAGCATACAACATGTCATCTTTGACATACGAAATTAATATGAAATTGATCTAACTGTATTTGTGAACATACTTAAGTTTGATCATGTAAATGGACAAAAGAGTAGGCGTCCTAAATGTTGCATGTACCTCAATCATACAACTGTATCAACATTTGGAGCAATAAATCGTACTCCACACGGGGAAATCTTTTCCGAAACGCTAACTGGTAGTGTTTGGATTGGTCAGAATATTTTTGAGATTTGAAGTTGATTATACGGGTCAAGATGTATTACCTTCTGTGAAGTATGAATGTAACGAATTGTGTCTGAACGATAACACACGGGCGCTCGTGCGCGCGGAAAGTAATGAATAAATAAACGTTTTCACTTTTGACTAAGCGAGGGAAGTGGAAAATAATATAATCCTGACATTAAAAGATGATTAACTGAGAATACTTACTTCAAGTCAGATTAACATACCACTGTAAGGTGTTATGGTATATTTTTACACCTGTGATTATGGCCAGTTTACTGACATACTTGAGGTGTATGCTATTCCTATAATCAATTTTAATAATTTCTTCTATCTGTGTGTGTATGTGTGTGTGTGTGTGTGTGTTGTGTGTGTTTGTGGTTGTATGTGTGTATGTGTGCTTATATGTGTATGTGTTTGTGTATGTATGTATGTATGTATGTATGTATGTGAGAGAGAGAGAGAACAACTTTCGTTTTGCTTTACTACACTGTAATGGCTGTTGGAATAACAGTTTTTAATGCAGCATTTAGCAGTTCAACACAATATATAACTTGTAATTAGTTTTACACAAACAATTTGCCTCCTTACTGAGAAAAGTCATTCTTTCTTCCCACAGAATGAGAGTCTGACGCCATTTACGAGCATCGCCTACCAGGATGTGGTTTACCTGTGAGGTATTTCAACATAAATATGAGTTAACGATACATACGCTTAGACATACGTATCAGATAAGAGCTTATTATTATTATTATTATTATTGTGGGATATGAGAGAGTTAATATTATTGGCTGTAAAGAGGTGCTGTTAAGCATACACCTGTCAAAGTATGACTTTGTATATAGTCTGGTGAAAAGAATATATGGGAGAGAAGTAACGATAAATAAAATAATGGAAAATATTACTGATATTGGGACGGACATTAAATAATTTACTCGTAGGACGGGTTAGCAATCACAGTGTACCAAGCAGCCTGCAGACGATCTTATCTTGCAATCGTCCTATCGGATAATCTGACACACACACACACATATATATATATATATATATATATATATATATATATATATATATATATATATATATATATATATAACCTATAGCCACCTAAATTTCTCCATATAGTTTATGTGTAGATAATTTTTGAGAATTTTTTGAGAATTGTGCTGTTTGTACTAGCACAGCAATCAACATATGAGTGTTCCTGAGAAAGAGAGAGAGAGAGAGAAAGAGAGAGATTAAAGTGATGCTAAAAGAAACAGCAAAGTTACATTTATGTTGTTAGTTTTTTCAGCTTGATATATATATACTATTTTAGCACAAGGGCGAGTCAAAATGACATTGAGAGCATAAATTTATTTGCAGAAAATAAAGTGGAAATTGAAAATTACGATTTTGTTTTTAGATATATTTTTTTATACAAGACAACAAAGTTGATATATCAAATAACAGCTTTCCTAATTCAATGTCATGCATTTGTAACTTTAATTAAACCTCTGTAGAGCGTCGCCATTTGGATGTTTTTGTACCTTTTTCTCTCGTTACAACATATATTCACTAGTGTATTTAAATCACTTGAAGGTGATTTAATTAATGTGCACACAATTTAAAAATTTTCTCTATTGTTCATTTAATATATAATCATGTGTGCTTGGTTTTGTGACTGCGTCAACCAATGCACGCTCAGCAACGATGCATATGCGGGTGTACACCAACGTTTGAATAGTCCGTCATATATTCAGAGAAGGTAATGACCGATTTACAACTCAGAATGTTACTGTTCATCAAACATTGTCATGCATTTTTAATACTTGTTTAATAACTGTTCTGTAGATTAAATTAGATGTATCCATTTTGTTTGGCTTTATGGAGAAATACAATAATAGCTTCGGGCTTCATCTAGTATTTTGGTCCATTTGAAAACACCTTACATTAATTTACAAGTATAAAAGTATAAATATGTCTATTACAAAGTAAGGCCTGTGAACCCTTGCCGCCAGATACGACGCTCATTTTCTTAGACGTTACATCCCTGTAAACTAATCTACAGCCCAGTAGAGGCATGTAAAGAAACACAATATACAAGATCCACCCACTGATGTCTTATTTTACCTTCTGCAGCTACTTTTCAAAAGTCAGGAAGAACACTAAATGGAATCGCAATGGGAACAAAGAAGGCCCTTTCTTCTGCTGATGTTTCTATGCACAGTCACGAGGCTAATTATTAGCATTGGTGGAACTTACACCATACCCGTAGGTACAATTAATTGACCCTATATATATATATATATATATATATATATATATATATGAGGCTACACTGGAAGAGAAAATCTGTCAAAATTCATTTCAAAAGCAAATTACATCCATCATTCAGTAAAATTCACAGCAGAAGTCTCCAAATCATACCACGGTTTACTAGATACAACAACCACACAGGTAGAAAACGAACAATACACAGACTTCTGCTAAAAACAAGCTGATAAACACCAGTATCTTCTGCCATGCAGCTGTTATGAAAAGCTTTGCATTCGGATTATTCTGTATAGACAGTCCCATAGGGTGCGCAGAATTTTGCTCCGACGATGACACATTCTGAAAAATGTCTGAGGAGTTGTCTGAAAATTTGATGACCAGTTATGAGATAATAACCTGATGGCGGAGGCAACACAAAGGGCTAAAGATACTTCGTTATAGAAAAAAAACAACAACACCATAATCATCAAAAAACTTTGGCCAGTCGTAGAATCTTGCAGCACACTAAAGTTAATTCTCCTAAACCATCCAGTAATAAGTCTACAACAGACTTGCAAAACCTCAGACAAATGGTAAAAAGTGAAAAGCTATCGACAATCAGAAGCCAAGACCATACTGGGACATTGTGCTAGAGAACGTGTTGGTCATGTCACTGTGCTAGATATTGTGTTGGTCTCGTAACTGTACTAGACAATGTGTTGGTCTCGTCACGGTGCTAGCGAATGTGTTGGTCTCCTGATTATGCTAGAGAATATGTTGGTCTCATCAATGTACTGGAGAATGTGTTTGTCTCATCACTGTACTAGAGAATGTGTTTGTCTCGTCACTGTACTAAATAATGTGCTGGTCACATCACTGTACTAGAAAATATGTTGGTCTCCTCACTGTACTAGAGTATGGGTTGGTCTTGTCACTTTATTAGAGAATGTGTTGGTCTCTTCACTGTACTAGAGAATATGTTGGTCTTGTCACTGTACTAGATAATATGTTGGCCTCGCTGTTTGTGCTAGATATTGTGTTGGTTTCATCACTCTACTAAACAATGTGTTGGTCTTGTCACTGTGCTAGCGAAAGTGTTAGACTCCACACTACGATAAAGAATGAGTTGGTCTCCTGACTGTGCTAGAGAATATGTTGGTCTCGTCACTGTACTATAGAATGTGTTGGTCTCCTCACTTTGCTAGATAACGTGTTGGTCTCGTCACTGTACTGGATAATGTGTTGGTCTCAGCACTGTACTAGAAAATGCGTTGGTCTTGTCACAGTACTAAATGATGTGTTGGTCTCGTCAATGTACTAGATAATGTGTTGGTCTCATCACTGTACTATAGAATGGGTTGGTCTCATTTCTGTTCTAGAGAATGGGTTGGTCCATTATATGTTTACATGGTTTGCTCCGTCCTGTGAAAACATGCTAGGTTTATTGATGGTTGTTTGTTCATTTGGATCCAGTTGAAAGTAGAAACAACATAGTTCCTAAATTTGATGAGTAAACATCACTCATAAACTACAAATAAACGTTAATCTAATAAGGAAAGTGTAGACTTCTTATTCATTACAATCTAAAAGGGAAATAATTTTTCAAAAGGATATAATCTCGATAGAAAGAATATTTGAAGGCCACTGACATGCATACATTTAGTCAGAATATTTTACAGTAGCTGTTATTGATATTGATATTGTACATATTACATTTTCGTCTAAAGATGATAGAAAATGGAGAAAAGTAAAAGTATTTTAGGTTAATATTTAAGGAGCTGAAAATAACCTTATAATTCCACCTACTGCGTCATCTCGACCACAGTCGTGTGCCGTTTCATGTTTTGTTTTGAAATATTTACTCATCATCTTTATTATACTAGTTATTGTGCGAGCCAGTCGAACAAAATTAATGTTATTCATTATATCTACATATATATCCATCCGTATATCTCTATGTCTATTTCTGTATGCATATTGTGAATCGTTTATATCGTTTGTGCATTGTGCCTTCTAACACAACTAGTGGAATGTGTCATCATTTTCTATTGATCGAGTGTGCATTAAACTACGATTGCTTTATCACTTGACCCATGGAAAGCGTCATCATTTTCTATTGATTTTGCATTAAACTACGATTGCTTTATCACATGACCCATGGAACGCGTCATCATTTTCTATTGATTGTGCATTAAACTACGATTGCTTTATCACACAACCCAGGGAATGGTTCATCATTTTCTATTGACTTTGCATTAAACTACGATTGATTTATCACATGACCCATGGAATGGTTCATAATTTTCTATTGATTTTGCATTAAACTACGATTGATTTATCACACGACTCATACAATCCTTTATTAGTTTTTATCGATTGTGTATTAAACTACCATTGCTGTATCACATGGCTATAGGAATCCGTCACCAGTTTATATTGCGTATACATGATTTATATATACCTCCTGATGGGTGAACCTGGACCAGAGTTCATATCTTACCAGCGACCGTTGACAGCCTAAGCCCGGAAGACGTTATTTTATGTGAACTCTATCAATATGCCTTTTGTTGATGTACCATAGCTTCGGACGTTTGGATTCTTCTCTTTTATTTTTCTTGTAGTAGCATATGCTTACTCTTATTTAATGGTGTTAATTTTCCTAACGTTTCTTGCAATTTGCTAGATTTAAAATTTTACAACTTAGGTTTAATTATTCAATAGATATTTAGTGTTGTGCTTACATATGCAAACAATATGCATATATTCTAACTGTAGTCACATATATGCGCTTGTGGTATGATAGTGTTATGAGTCTATGCTCTTAAAATAAGTAACATGAAAGAGTGAAGACAACAAGCTTGGTAAAATTTTCAAAAATAATTTATTCCCCTAGAATACAAAGTGAAAAATAAGAGAAAAAAGAACTTACAATTTTGTGAATTAAATCCAAAAATAATCCAAAAATTAAAGACACGAGTCCTAGGAATAAAAAGTTCTGAATAAAACTCAGTTCAAATCCCGAAGAGATCAAATATTGAAGGCGATGACGTGCCTGTTGAGCCCTGTGTTGTACTTATGTGCCAACAGTTTCTTGTTGATCACATAAATATTATTCGAGCTTTGACTTCAGTATAAATTCCAATGAATATATTTATCCAAGAATTTTGTCAGAGCACTTTTGTATTTCCAGAGACAATAATGACTTGAATTCAATAATTTGAAGAAAATAGAATTCAGCCCAAACTGGACACAACATAATTGAACTTAAAGTGCCAGACATTAAAGCACAACTGGTAAAATCATGACAGTCACAAGATAATATAGTTTTCTCATTGACCTCAGGTCACAAATTAGCATTTTCTAAAAACAACATTACCTAATGGGAAATAACTTTCGAGCGTGTTTTAATGAGCCTTGTTTATTGAAAACATAATGCCCTATACAATTCACTTTGGAATCCCCAAAACCATGACCCAAATCAACATGTTTACCTGAACAATAATGTGGTCAATGAGCTCATACCCAGAGAATAATGAATCTATTATTAGTTGTTTACATCAATAAAATAAAAAAAGTAAATCAGGTCAAACAGAACTGAACTCAATTTTGGACAAGGGCAAGTCCAGCAAACATTGTTACATTACAATAACATGTAAAGGAATAAAAAATAAAACTAACAGACAAACAATTTAATTAAATATACATAATAATAGTAAATATTATAAAGCTTTCGTTTGTTTCATAAAGTGCCACAGACCTGACTAATACCAAGTATTTTCAAATTGTGTTATGCATTGGTAGATATTTCTTCAAATTTGTTGTGACCTATATTTCTACAACTTGAACTTGACAGGCTATTAAACTGTAAGGCTGAAAATTGAACTTCATGTACTATGATTATTTTGAGGAGGGGGGAGGGGCTACAATGTTTATAAAGTAATAAACAACCTACGAGTTTCTAATGCAAGTTAATGTGCATAGGAAGAAATATAAAATGAGATAAGGATTACCTTTCAAAGATCATATATTATGTTTTAAATAACATAATTGATGATATAGATTGAATTTAAATAGTTTCAAAAGACTTTCTATGGGACAGTGTTATCACAAGTTGTCGTCCTTGCTGGTGTACTGAACTCATGCTTATGTTTATAATCTACATTCCAAATATAGCCAAGATTAAATTCACTTTTTTATCGTAAATATTCATTCCAGGACAGAACTTTATTAGCGTGCCAAAAATTCACTTGTAAAAAGTTTATTGTTACAAGTATGTCTATTGACATTTTTAGCCAAATGAAACTACCATAGTAAAAGCCGTACCTTATCACCTTTCACTGTTGCGAGAAAATAAATTAGTACTGCACCTCTATGTCAATAATAGCTTCTTAATTGGATTTCGGTACATTTGCATCTTTAAAATTAATATAATCCCGTGCATTGACGCAGAAGTAATAAATAAACTTGCAGTGGGCATCGACAGCTGGCAAATAGCAAATTCATCCTCTCTTGGAATCATCTAACTCAAAAGAGTACAACATTCATAAGGCTCTTCTGAGATCTTGACTTCGAGCGCTTGTCTGAAGTCATTCTTTAAGAAGCAATCACACGTATGCCAGGTACAAGATGGACAAATTTCAATTGCTCGAGTTCTGAGTTCTGTTCGTATTTCAGGTTAAAGACGAAGTAAGTAAGAGAACACAAGATAGATTTTTTCTTATTACATGTGTTCACATTAGCGCATAGTCAGTCATTGCAAGTGAATATGTAATTATATAAAGAAAGTTTTATATCAGAATTTGGTTTAAATACCGTGAATACAATAATATGGTTAAATACAGAAAAAAATTAATTTGATTGAATGCCGTGAATTTCTAATAGTTTTATAATTAAGAAATATAAGTAGCATATTAAGAGAGGGACATAAAGACCAGATATGTCGACTAAAAGACCGGATATGTTGTTTAAAAGAGCAGATATGTCGAATAAAAGACCGGATATGTTGTTTAAAAGACCGGATATGTGGATCAAAAAACTTTTTTAAGACGAAATCAAATGATATATGATCGTTAGCAAAACGTACTAAAATCTACCAAAACTTTGTCACTTTCAACTAACTTGGTTAATAACCGGAATGGACTTAGCAGCACCATGGTAGGATTACTGTTCTGCCGAACATTACCTTTGATATGCATCATTTGTCGAAAAGAAACTGAGAAACTATCACATAGAAATGTTCTATTATATTTGTATATTGGATGGTAAATTTTTTAACATGGAAAAAGACCCCACATTCTTTGGACCTTACAAAATGAACAAAGCACAATGACACTTTATACTAGGAGTCAAATATCAGTCGTCTGCGCTTATTTTATCTTTTAACTTTGAACCCTGTGCGACACCTTTGGAAAGCATTGGTCCCCCTCGGTAGAGATAGAGGACAGGCCAAACAACGAACTCCTCATATGGTCCTTGTTTCGTATATTCCCTGTACTTGCTGGAGTCAAATTTCTTGCATGGACTCTGGTCTCCCTCCATAAACAGTTGCGGATCCTGGACAGACATGTACCAACACACATCTGTACATTTGTCAATATATCTTTTCACATTTCCAGACTCCATACAACTTTCTAAAGATTTCCATGGCAGCCATTTCTTTAGATGGCTATGCACGTGCTGCGAAGTGAAATCAATTTCAATTTATGTGTATAATAAATGGTCAATACTTTATGGTGCAAATCAATTTAACACACCACTTTAAAGTTAACATTGTTATACATATTTTACATTAGGTGATTGGTTACAATAACTGTAATTCAACAAAGATATATCAACTGCATTTGGTCACATGTTCAAAAGTGATCAATTTAACTTTCCTCTACATTGCCTACATCAAAATTATCAATATAACTTTATGTGACATAAGATAGAACCTCCTTTCACTTTAACATAAGACAGAACATCTTACTACTTTAACAGAGGCATACCCTCTCACCAATTTGACATACAAAACCTCTCACCACTTTGACACAGACATAACCTCTCACCACTTTGACACAGACAAAACCTCTCACCAATTTGACGGAATCTCTTACCACTTTAACATCTTTAAGATATTTGGGTGCAGTTGATTTTATTTCGTCTTTAATTGTTTTGAATAGTTCTGGATGTACTTTGTTCTCATCCTGAAATGATAAAGATAATTGCTCATTACCAGATCAATAAAGATTATTGCTCATTACCAGATCAATAAAGATAATTGTCAATTGCCTGATCAGTAAAGCTTATTTGCTCACTACCAGATCAATAAAGATAATAAAATCAATTGTTCATTGCCTGATCAATAAAGATGATTGCTCATTACAAGATCAATAATGATAAATGCTCATTACCAGATCAATAAATATAATTGCTCATTACCAGATCAATATAGTTGCTCATTACCTGATCAATAAAGAGTACTGCTCACTGCCAAATCATGAAATATTATTGCTCATCACCTGATCAATAAAGATTATTGCTCGTTACAAGATCAATAAAGATTGGTGCCCATTACCAGATCATGAAAGATTATTGCCCATTAACTGATCAATAAAGTTTATTGCTCATTACCTTATCAATAAAAA
Organism: Sinohyriopsis cumingii; assembly: GCA_028554795.2. Classification (NCBI taxonomy): domain Eukaryota; kingdom Metazoa; phylum Mollusca; class Bivalvia; order Unionida; family Unionidae; genus Sinohyriopsis; species Sinohyriopsis cumingii. The sequence continues at coordinate 134,712,984 of CM068828.1, forward strand.
TAATTGATCATTACCTTATCAATAAAGATAATTGCTCATTACCTGATCAATAAAGATAATTGCTCATTACCTGATCAATAAAGATAATTGCTCATTACCTGAGCAATAAAAATAATTGCTCATTACCTGATCAATAAAGATAATTGCTCATTACCTGATCAATAAAGATAATTACTCATTACCTGATCAATAAAGATAATTGCTCATTACCTGAGCAATAAAAATAATTGCTCATTACCTGATCAATAAATATAATTGCTCATTACCTGATCAACAGCATAGACTAATGTTAAAAAAAGATGCCTACAAGCAATCTTCAGAAAAAACCAATATTGAGACATTCTTTAGTAAGCTGTATTCTTAAAAACAATATTTAAACAACCTTAAAATAGGCAGCCAATGATAAACACGAACATGCAAGAGAATAGATTTGCATTATCTAAACCAACTATTGCAGAAGCTTTCAAATACCGTACGAATTTATCAATAGCTGAATATGTTTAATGCAAACCAATTTTATGTGTGTTTATATGATCCCATCTGCCCACTTGCCACTATAAGAACACAGTTTACACCTGTGTGTGTATATATATATATATATATATATATATATATATATATATATATATATATATATATATATCAATCAGGCGTTGTTATTTAAGAGGCTATAATTGAGTCACTACAGCACATTTCCAGTATCAGTGATTATAACAGTACTTAGAAAGAATCATTACATCCCATTTACCAGTATTGGTGATCATAATGAACAACAATTTTAAAGTGTTGGCATAAAGCCATTTCATATACTAATAGTACTTGTATATAAAACTGGGATCTGCCCATGATGCATTAACACGCATATGCAAACAATAGTTCAATGGTATGCTATTGATTTTATAGCCTAATAATCAATTTTAGCAGATCAATCATTAATGACGTAAGAAAATAACGATAAAGATATTAACAATATTTGTTTTCTAATTAAATGTTAAATGGTACACAATTTCATCGCAGTCTTTTCTGCTATCCCGTTAATACTACTACTACTACTAATAATAATAATAATAATTAAAATTCAGTAAATGCCAAGTCTGATGGAAAACTATGCAAGAGGTATACAAGAAACGATAAGTAATTTCTAACATAGATATATCAACGCCTCTCCATCATCCCATCAATAGGCAAACAATACAACACGGTCTCCTTTCAAAACAATTCTGGATACTAGTTTTCTAGAGCTTCAAATACAAAAAGGTAATATCCGTTATAAAAGTCATGAAAACATGGTGCATGGTTATTGGTAAATATGGGCATATTTGCTTGATGGTCGCTGCAGTCTTATCATAAGTGCATGACAAAGTGAAATGAAAAGATTATGGAATATTCTGCACCCAGTTCTGATTAAGAGGAGGCAAAAACTCTATTAAAATACTAAGGTAATACAGGAACAGATCTATATGCATATCTACAGATGCATAATTGGCCCCAAGTATGACGGTAATCCATCAGAAAGTGCAAGACTGTACATGTTAATAAAATTCAGTTAGAGATATCACACAACTCAAACTTTTGTTTTACGAAAGGATGATACCTGTGTAAAATTCTGCACCAGGCTCAACATAAATTAATACACGCACATCTACTTGCATTTAAAAGATTGCCGAATAATTTTTTTATTTTATAAAGCGGAGTTTTAAGTCTAATTAAACATTTTTATGGTGTGCATACATAACCAATGCGTTTTGTTTATAACTATAATAATATCACACGTTTGTACAATATAGGTGGCAGGTGACCTTTAAACAAACTGTAAGTCGTAAAGGGCAATAACTCCAATACAAATTGCACGAGAATAGTAATTTGTCAATATGTGTGACTTCAGAATAATTACCATACTATGTGTTAAGTATTTCAAGCAACCATAAAGGAAACTGTGAGACAAGTTGAGGTTATGATATTGGGATTGTGTCAGGCACTGCTTACAGACACTAGTAAAAAGGGACCATAACTCCAATAAATATCATGGCATCAAAGTGATTTGTCAGTATGAGCAGTTTCATATGGTAACCATATCGTGTATTAAGCTTCCTGTGCTGGCACTCCAAAAAAGCGAGGCAAGTTGTTTTCTGAGGATTATATATATATATATATATATATATATATATATATATATATATATATATATATATATATATATATATATTCACTCTTTCAAATGCGTGTATTTTGCAACGTTTTAATTATATCGTATCTCGGTAATAAATGAATGCTGAAATGATGAATGAAATTAATTTTTTTAAAAATTAATAAAGAAATGCGGATTTATCCCAAGTGATTAGAAACTTACAGATGGCTCGGCCGGAAGCACAAATTGCCTTTGTATTTCGTTCAGCTTTGAGGCCGACAAACTGCTGCACACTGAATTAATTTCCTGAAAGTTGGAAAAATTATCTTCTTATTTCGATACCTGATTGTTTTATTTTGAAAACCATAACTCCATCAATTTATCTGTCTGTTTTACCTTCATAGTTTACCTGAAGACGTATAATTACTGCATTGTATTCAAATAGACTAATGTATTCACAGACTGACGTCACTGTTGTTTTTATTTATCATTTTCATTTTGAATGCAAACATGTTTTTCTTTCTTAAGAGGACGATTTGCATAATTAATCAGGTAATCAACATACGTTGTGTAAAGAAGCAGATACTATTTGGTTTAAATAGTTGATACATTGTACTTCCGGATTAGTAACTCAACACTGAAAGCGTTCTAAATCATTGGATGACAGCCATTTTGCATGATAAAGTTGTTACATTTTGTTTCAGGATTTGTACAAAAATGCTGAAAGTGTTCAAAATCCTTGGATGAGTATACTTCTTTCTATGATATATATATATATATATATATATATATATATATATATATATATATATATATATATATATATATATATATTTATATGTATATATAGTTGACATTTAAAATAACAAATAGGAACTGGCGTTAACAGATGAGATGATTAAAATTAACTATTAATTCATGATTTTCGAGTATTTGCATAATGGACAAAATGCATGAAGCAGTACTTAGCATTCTTTCAGCGAATATGTAACCTTAATTTTATGTATACCAATTGTTGAAACGGCCACGATACGCGTTATGGGCAAACAAAAAGTTGCATGAGCTGACTCGGTACTCTGAAAGTAATGAATTGGCTCGAAACATAGAACGTGCAGCCATGATAACAACTAGCTTGGTCTTTTATCTGTATAATGCAGGCAATATGTGTGTTATCTTAATAATTAGGTATGGGAAAAGTACATTAGACGGAACGGAATGTATACATTTGTAGACATGCCTTTCAATATCGATTGAAATTAAGTCATTCCAGGTAATAAAATATGTTCATATGCTAATGTTCAAGATGGCCGCTATCGCTTAACCGGCCTGAAGCAGCTGTTCCGTTTTGTGTCCCATTTTCATGATATATGTGCTGTTGCCTGTCTTCGTCTACGTTATTGTGTTCATCATGTATTGGCTGTTCAGTTTGTATGTGTTTCTTCACCTCCTTGTTTTGGAAACAAGAAGAATTAGACTTTTTCACAGCTGTCTTGCTCCACTGCTACAACTTCCGTTGTTGTTGAACAAACCGCCATCACGTGATACTCGCCAGTCAACCCATTTATGCTATGATGGACCATCATTAATTGCGTTAAATGACCACTCCTTGGCTCTCCACACTACATAGTGCTCTAGACTAAATGAACTTGGACTAGATTCATCATTACTTAAATGTAAAAAGAAGCGAAAAAAGAAATGTTGTTTAAAAGCTGGCCGGCGTAGAACAGGAAGAAGAATTCCAGTTATCTCCCTTATGCCCTTTCCGGCTCAACAATTTAAAAATTTGACCGTTAATTTAGATAACCTCATTCAAATCCCTATTAAATTGTCAATCTTTGTGTCAACTATTCGAGAGATACCTCTGCATATTGCATTATTCAATGCCCAATCAGTAGGACCACTGGAAAAGTGCACAGAAATAGTTAATTTTATCAATGACCAGAATATCGACGTCTTTTTCCTGACCGAAACATAGCTAAAAACTCAGGTGATTAGCCCAAGTGCATAAATCTAACACACACTGGTCACTCCATTAAGTCGTTCCCCCGCCACTCTCGTGGAACTGGAAGTGCTTTCATCACAAAGAACTCCATCATCAAACGTCTTAACCACACCCCAACATTCAATATCGACCACACATCGTTTGAACTAGTCCAAACCACACTCACACTGGAGCAAAGGTCAATCCATTTCCTCTGCCTATACCGCCCTCATCCTAGTAGAAAAAACAAGCTTACAGAATCTTTCTTTTTGGAGCAGTTTCCGAATCTCCTGGAGTATGGAAATTCGAAAGGTGGCAACCTGATTAATTTTGGAGATTTCAACTTTCACTTTGACTGTCCCAGAAACCCAAACACATCAAAACTCCTAGATTCCATTAATGTTTTCAACCTCAAACAGTCAGTCAACCAACCCACCCATAAACATAGCCACATTTTAGACTGGATTTGTCATAGACCTGATGATAACATTCTACGGTCCTCCCCGGTATCCCACGAACTTGCATCAGATCACCTCTGCATTATATGCCATCTTGATGTATCAGTCCCTAACCCTCCGCCTTTATCTGCTACTAAAAGAAACCTCCGTATGATAAATAGAACCAAACTAATGCACGACATCCAAGCAAACCTAACAACTTGCTTACCTCCTACAGCAGAACAACATGATAACTGCCTGCGTTCATAGCTCGACAAACATGCCGCAGCTACCAAGTGCAGAGTATCAATTCAAAAGTGTTCTCCATGGTATAGCAGTGTTAAGGACCAGCTTCACACTGTTAAAAGCTGAGAGGCTTTGGCTTTCCATCACACTTGGTATTCATAAGCAAATCTATGAAGCTGCTAAGAAGAATGTCATAAATATAGTCCATGCAGTGAAATCAGTTCACTACAGTATTAAGATCATCAAAAGCTCCAGCTGCAAAGAGCTCTTCGAGATTACTAACAAGTAAATGTCAAGGAACAAATGTACACCACTTGCAACTACCTTCTCTCCAGTCAAACTTCTGGACATGTTTGCAAATTTCTTCCGTGACAAAGTATAAACCATTAGAGATAAGCTTGACACCACAATTTCAATTAACTCGTCATCACCATACAGTTGGGATACATAATTTCAGTGGCAACATTAGCAACATTTGAACCTGTCTCTATGGATTTCATACGTACAATCCTGATGAAGAGTGCACCAAAGTCATGTGAACTTGATCCAATTCCAACATCACTGCTGCTTGAGTGCTTAGATCCAGTATGGCCTTCACTAACTGTTATTATTAATACCTCTCTCTCATCCGGGGAATTCCCATCATTTTTCAAAACTGCCATTGTAAAGTCTCTGCTGAAGAAACCAACACTAGACCATAACGATTTAAAGAACTTACCGCCCAGTTTCTAATCTCCCATTCATATCGAAAATATTAGAAAAGGTTGTTCTATCCCAGCTTGTATCTCATCTGAATTCAAATAGTCTTATTAGCAATGTACAATCTGCATATCGCCCTTGCCACAATACTCAAACTACTCTTCTAAAAGTTGTTAATGACATTCTCTTGGCTTTGGATAGCGGAAAGATTACAGCTCTCACCCTCGTTGATTTGTCTGCAGCATTTGACACAATAGACCATGATATATTACTTCACCGTCTCCAGCATGTATTTAGCATTCATGATACAGCCTTACTGTGGTTCAAGTCCTACTTGGTCAACAGGACACAAATTGTATCTGCAAATGGAATACAATCCAGCCCAGTTAATCTATGTTGTTGTGTTCCACAAGGGTCTGTTCTTGGAACTGTTCTCTTCATTATATACACTCAAGTGTCATAGATCATCATCCAGTGTCTCACCAATTGTACGCTGATGACACCCAAATATACAAATCTAGCCACCCAACTGAAGTTGATGCTACCATCCAAGGTGTAGAGAGGTGCATTTCTGATGTGAAATCATGGATGACATGTAACAAGCTGCAGATGAATGATGATAAAACTGAGGCCACTCTGATCACAAAACAAAGACTTTCTCATTCATATCCTTTACCACAAACAATAAATATCAGCAACATCAACATTAAATTCACACAGTCAGTATGAAACTTAGGTGTTACTCTGGACAGTACACTCACATTGCACCAACATGTCATGAACATATGCAAGGCTGCATATATTGAGCTGAGATGCATCAGCTCCATTCGCAATATCTTTCAGTTGATGCCACTAAAACACTTGTGTGTTCATTAGTACTTTCAAGACTGGACTATTGTAACTCAAATATGTCTGGTTCATCTCAATATCTACTCCAGAAACTTCAAAATGTTCAAAACAGAGCTGCTCGGATCATATTTAGAGTACTACGATCAGAGCACACCTCCCCGCTGCTCTGTACCCTACACTGGCTATCCATTCGATCCAGAATCAAACACAAAATTTGTTCTCTGCACTACGTTTCACGGATGGACTCTAGTCCAACATACCTATCTGACATCACACATGTGTACACACCAGCAAGATACTTACGCTCCTCTTCTGACAATCGTATACTCATTATTCCCACTATGAAAACGAAGTCATATGGACATCATTCTTTTGCATACCAGGGCCCAGCAATGTGGAATGAATTGCCCACTGAACTTAGACACAAAGACACAGTGATCCCGTTCAAGTGTGCTCTTAAAACTCACTTATTTCGACTGCAAGAACAAACTTAAAGACCTAATAATGTTTCCTACCTTAAATATTTCAGCATGTTTTTTTATGTTTCCTAATTTCATTGTGTTTGTTTTTTGTAATCATATCATTATATATTTTTTTATGTTATAGGTGTTGTCTAATGTTGTAAACCGCTTAGAGCTTCTAAAGATTAGTCACTATGCAAAGTCCTCATCATTATTATTTTTATTATTATTATTGTTCTTATTATTATTATTATGTTTCATTTAAACGATAATACCATTTGTTTTTAATAATATATTGGCCTGGTTGTTTATGTTTGTGATTGTTCGCAGAGAAACCAGGCACGCACCTTCATTTACATTCGGTCAAAGTCTGAACAAAATACTAATATTTTTTAACATTACAACGTTGATACAACTTATTTCATAACCAAGTAATTAACATAAAGCTCTCAACTTTTATTAAGGATTGAACAGTAGGTTTGAAAATGATGTTTTACGAATAAATAGTTATATTCCTATCTCTTTAAAACTAAGATTATTTTGTCTAGTTTCTAATATGTCCACATTACATGCCAGGCAAGTAGCAGCCGCTTAATATCTAATACATATTCGTCGCAGTAAAAAAATTATATACATATTTTGGATAAGAACATACAAGCAAAAAGCGCAGCAGGTAGGATATAATTTCCTTGTCTTCTTTGTCACCCGATATCTTCTGAAGTTCATCGAAGGCATCTGTCCATTCGTTGTCGTAAAGCTCAGAAAACTGTTCACAGAGCTTGGTTGGTCTGTGTGGATCACTCAGGTCAGCAATATTTGGATTGTTGTCTCTGAGCATATTGGATGCCAGAGAACTCAGTCTGAGAAACAAATAAATACTATTGCATGAACCATTCATGTGACTGAAAAAATCGTACCTTTTGCATAAATCCTGGTATAAGACCGATACATATCATCCTACTAAACATAAGGAAAGACTCGGTCTCTTCGATGGAAATGAATAGATTGGGGACTAATTTTGAATAATACAGAATACAACCCAATAGGTAATAGTAATAATCTATAATCTTAAAGAAACTATCTTTTCCCGCTTCATATCTCCTCCGCACCCCGACCCCCAACCGGATTTAAAAGAATCATAGTAATAATCTATAATCTTAAAGAAAATAGCTTTTCCTGCTTCATATCTCCTCCGCACCCCCCACCCCCAACTGGATTTAAAAGAATCAATGTATAATTTTGTGCATCATTAAAATAACAGGAGAGTTTTCATAAATTAAAGGCCATACTTAAAATTGTATCAATTCTTTCAGCTACAGATTTCAAACTAATGGTTTAAGATGTCTATTGGTGCAAGTGTTGGATGGGTTGGTGGCGTATTGATTCAGGAAGATAAAAATGGCATGGACAATCCAGTGTGATACTTCTCTGAGAAATTAAATAGCACCAGATAAATTATTCCACTACTGAGAGGGAGTATTTTGCTTTAATTTTGCCTTTACAACACTGGATTGTATATTAATTCAGCTCCTTCTCCGATTAATGTATTCACTGATGACAACCCCCTTACTTTCATCAACACAATGAAAATTAAAAATCAGAGACTGTTTAGGTGCAGTTTGATGTTGCAAGAACACAACATCAATATTTGGCACATCAACGGAAAATAGAATTTTATCACAGGTGCTCTTTCACGTGTATGGGAGTTTTATATTGCATTATATTGCATGCATATTTATACATTCATTATATAACTTCCTGTCTAATTGCATTATTATCACTTATGTGTTTGATTAATATGGAAAAAGAAAGCTTTATTACATACATCTTTATTTTCCTTACGAGGGGAAGTGTTATGTATATCTATATATTTTGCAACTCCTGGTATGTGATTTTATCTATTTTGTTTAATTTTTATTCATGGTATTGTTACAGCGCCAACTAGAGCAATGTATCTTCAAGAGAAGAGAGTCTTCACTGACCTTTCTTTCATTTTCAAGCTGCGCAGTTATTAGGACAATCCTGATTTGGGCAAATTGCATTCTAAAACTTATGAAAGTGTATAACTGTAGCGAAAATTTAGTTAAAGTAATTATCAAATGCAAGACAACACCAAATACCAAACACCATAGATCAAATCATTCGTTGTATAACAATTACCAAATTATATTATTCTGAACATATCTAGCTGATGTTAATGTAACAATTATAATGTAATAGATTCTTTAGCACGATATACCTGATAAGGGTTTCCTCTTTTATCTTCCTTTCATTTTCAAGCTGTTTGGACAACTGGTCATTCTTGGCGTTAGCAGACTGCAGGCTGAAAATAAATAAAATGCATACATAAATGCGAAAACACCGTTGAGCTAGTACAGTCTGTTGAAACTAAATATAGAATATTAATCGAACTTCTTTTGCAAGAAGTAATTTTCTCTCGTTTCATTTAAAGGTTGAACAAGTGTCAATGTTTTCTCCTACAATTGAAGTCTTTGTTATCAATATAGATGAGTCCGTTTTTAGATTTGTACCTTTCACTAGTAAGTCATCTCGAATGAATCCTTCAGACATTAAGAAAGCTTTCATTGTTTTGATTGGCGGCATGACTATCATTAAGAAAGCTTTCATTGTTTTGATTGGCGGTATGACTATCATTAAGAAAGCTTCATTGTTTTGATTGGCGGCATGACTATATTAAGAAAACTTTCATTGTTTTGATTAGCGGCATGACTATCATTAAGAAAGCTTTCATTGTTTTGATTGGCGGTATGACTATCAGCTAAACCTGATATGATGATTGCTAGGGATAAGGTGACGGTCTTAAATCAGTTAATCTACTGTAGTGTCGGAGCGACATTCAGCACTCTGTAAACTAAGCGCAATGTCTTAACGTAGTAGAAGCAATTTAATATTAATTCCAGCATATAGAAATTGAAAACTAAACAAAATAAAGCTTTGTTACGTGTTAGATTTATATCCACTTTATCTTGAATTTTCCAAACACGTCATCCAATGCTTTTTATCCAGTATCTGCATTTCTAGCTTTTGTCCTGCCGTTTCTAACAAAAGAGCATATTAATACACACTGATGGTGTTACAGCGCCATCAGTTGCAAAGTATCTGCAGGAGAAGAGACTTTTTCACTGATTTTCCTTTCATTTTCAAGCTGTGCAGTCTTTTGGACAATCTTGGATTGGGCAAGTTGTATGCCATAGGTATGAACGGTGGGGAGAAATTATACAATCACAATCTAAATCGAAAATACAAGGGAAACACATTACTGAACAGCATCAATCTGATCATTAGTTTTATATCAAATATGGGATCTTTGTGCTTCGAGAACCACTTAGCTGTATGTACCGTAACAATTACAGATAATTACAGGTGGCTTTTTTAGGTATGCGCCAATGTGTGTGTGTGTGTGTGTTTGTGTGTGTGTGTGTGTGTGTCACACAAATGCATCAAATTAACAGTTTGGACGAAATATGTTGCCAAGAGTGAAAATAGGTTACACTCACCGAGCTATATTGAAGTTAGGATTTTAAGGGAATACATGTGCGTTTGGGCCAGTGAATGGCAGATTCGAAGTGCCGGGAAAGGGTGCGTAACGCAATATACATCGCCGAGCATTTTGGTCAGTGTAGGGTAAATTGGAAGTGTGGGAGTACACGTCTCAATAAGGAACCAACTGACCATCTGAGCATTTTGGCCGGTGGAGGGAAGATTCGAGATATAAGCATGGAATCATAGAATTTGAAAAGTGAATAGTGTTCATTTATGGCCACGTTTGGCTGTTATATACATATATATAGGTGACTACTGGATAATAAACTGTATATTCGTGATAATCAGACCAGGATTGAAGTGAAGTATCTGACTTTGGTGAGTTCCTAATGTAGTGGAATGACTGAACTTTACAGTTAAATGAGAGCTAGATAGCAAGACTTGAATCAGTTTGTGTTTATCTAATTTTAATTACCATTTTATCGTCACAAGAGTTGGTTTTAGGTGGAATGTATCAGCACATGGATTATTAGTGTTATATATAAAAAATTTAACATTATGCTTGTATGTCTCATAGTGTGTCTTCGTCTTCTGAGCAATTATCGCCTATCTTAAACATTGACCATCCCCTATCTTAAGTATCATAGTGTATGGGAATTCGTGACATTATATATATTCGGATTCATTCCTATGTTGAAGTCATTCTTATTTCTTTTTTTCCTGTTGTAAATCTGCAGAAATGTTTTATAATGTACTTAGATCTTACTTGACATTAGCTTGGACTGTTAAGTGGAAACCAAAAGTGCCTATTATTTGGACAATAATATTGTTCTGGAACAATTGTGAATTATTCAAAGGATTTCTGAACAATGCCATTTGGTAATGGTCATGTATTGGAAACAACACATTTGATGGGTCAAACAAACCCAGGTCGGAATTTATTATGGAGATTTATGAGTCATTCATGTCAAAAGGTTCAATATCATTTATTCCTGATTTTGTTAATCCCATCTCTGTTAAAATATTAAGGAACATGGGAGCTTCTCAGCGTCTTTTATTATCAGGCATAATTTGCCTTTGTCTGTTAGTTATAATTCTTCTTCTTCTTCTATTGTTCTTGTTCAGAGAGCAGAGTGCGGCTTTATTCAGGGCCCAATCCATAATGCTAATTTAACATCAGACTTAGTTTTGGGACCAGTGACTATCGGTGCTGTGTTCTTTGCCCACTGAGGGTGGTCATTTATTGCTAGGCAACAGCTTATCTGGAGATAAGTTTGTGGTTAATACACTTATAACAGACAAGCCTTGTCTAGATAATAAAAAACTTGATCCTATTGAAAATGAAATCCCTAATTTATACCCAGCTTGTGCAGTTACTAGGGCTGTGGCAAAAAGAGCTATTGAAAATAAAGTTGAGTAGGAAATTATTCCTTTGGCTGACACATGTATTGGTCAGGCTTTTGATGAGGTCACTGCTGATTCTATTACTGCTCAGTCAAATGGTATTGATCATTGTGATCCTCCTTTTAATCACTCATTCTATTATCTCTAATCAACGTAACGGCAGTGATAACTTGTCGTCTAACAGGAAAAAAGATCATTGGATCTCCTGTTTGTTTCAAAAGGCTATTAGCAAAGCTGATTCCGCAGAGGTATCAATTTGCTTTTTTTTTTTAAACAGGTGTCCTTATGAAACAACGGAGACCACTTGAGATACCCGCTGGTGACGTGTGGCCAGTGTGCTATCAAATTGTTACTCATAAGTCATATAGACAAGAAGTTTGTTTTTAGCCCATGCAACTCCCTTGGCTGGTCATGTAGTAGTCTATGAGAATAACCAGAAGATCTTGTAAATATATGTGCACATGTTTTTGGCCTAAAATTAAAGGTGATGTTTCCAAATATGGTAGATCTTCTTTTATTTGTCAATTAGCCAGTTTTAGTTCTTCTGAACTATCTTTTGGACATGTTTTCCATGGACCGTTAGATGTGTTAAAAGAAAAACGTATATTAAATGAGGATTTTGATATCAATATTTTAGTTTATATATCTGATTGTGAAGTAGCAAGATATAATCTTCTGTCTACTCACCTACACAGTCAAAAGTACAATTAAGGCATGTCAAAACTACAAAGGTAAGAACTTTTCAAGCTGGTCATAAAGGTATGTCTCTCTTGCCAATACTTCAAAATTCTCATCAGATTATATATTATGATCATTATAAAGTTAAAAAGACAGTGATTTAAATTTTATCAACACTCCTCAGAAACGGAAACAGAAGTCACTGGTCATAAAAATATATCTGTTGATCATTCAGTAAATGTAGTTTTTCTTGTCTCACATAGTTACGATTTCAATGATGTACAACTGAATTATAGTGACTTTAGTTAAAAATTCTGAAATAATAAAGAATCAGGACAATAAACTTTTACACATACAGCCAGAGGAAAATAATGAATTTAAACAGCTAATATGTGAATATGAGCACTTGTTTCCAGATGTTCCAACTCGGACAAACAAAATCACCATGATGTTGAAATTATAGATTCTAATCATGTAAAACAGTACCCTTACAGGATGAATCCTCTCAAATAGGGAAGTTTGAAAAAGAATATTGAGTAATATTTGCAGATGGACTTTATCGAACCAAGCAAAAGTAGTTACAGTTTGCTGTGCAATCTTGTGCCGAAACCAGACAATTATTTCTGTAAGTGCACTGGCTGCAGAAAAGTGAACAGTGTTATCAAAATAGACTAATTTCCAATACCAATAATTGATGACTGCAAAAACAGAATTGGAAATGCAAAATATGTCAACAAATTTGACCTGTTCAGAGGATTCTGTCAGATTCTTCTTACGGACAGAGAAAAGAAATTTGAACTTTGCAACTCCAGATGGACTCTACCAATACAAAGTGATGTAATTTGGTGTGAAAATTCTCCATCAACATTACATCAGTTACTGAACATGATAAAATTTGGTATACATGGCTGTAATGCGTACATCGACGAATTCATTATATACAGCACTTCCTGGAAAGATCACCTGGAAACTATCCAAAAATTCTTCGTTCGATTGTGTGAGGCAAATGTGACAACTAATTTAAGTAAAAGTGAGTTCTGTAGAACTTGTGTCACATTTTTAGGACATGCTGTGGGACATGGTCCAGTTAAGTCTGTAGAAGCTAATGTTAAAGCTATTTATTAATTCCGTGTCCATCAGGAAAAAGCAACTGATGAGAATTTGGGCAATGGCTGGATATTATCGGAAATTCCACTCCATTTTTTCGTAATTGCTGAGCCCCAGACCAATTTATTAAGTAAAAAGACCAAGTTTTATTGGTCTGAAAAATAACACGAAGAGTTCGATAAATTAAAGGCCATATTTAAACGTGCACCAATTCTTTCAGCTCCAGATTTCAACCAATCATGTAAGATGTCTGTTGATGCAAGTGATGTAGGGGTTGGTGGAGTATTGATTCAGGAAGATAAAAATGGCGTGTACAATCCAGTGTGATACTTCTCTGAGAAGTTAAATAAGTTAACAAGAAAAATTATTCCACTATCGAGAAGGAGTGTTCTCCTTTAATTTTGGCTTTACAATACTTTAAAGTGTGATTTGATTCAGCTCCTTCTCCTATTATTCAATGATCACAACCCCTTTACTTTCAACAAAAACTGAGAAAAAAAATCGAAGAATGTTGAGATCGAGTTTGATTTTGCAAGAATAGAACATCGATATTTGGCACATCAAGGGAAAAAAATTAATCGCAGATGCACTTTCATGTGTATAGGAGATTGATATTGCTTTATTTTGTATATATATATATATATATATATATATATATATATATATATATATATATATATATATATATGTATATATGTGTGTGTGTGTGTACAATCATTATACACTTTCCAATGTAATTTCATTATTATTATCACTTAATTAATATGGATAAAAGAAAGCTTTTTTGCATAAATCTTTCTTTTGCTTATCAGTGGAAGTGTTATGGATATTTGTCTCTTTTGTAACCTCTGGTACATGATTTAATCTAATTATTTTTATTCATGTCATTGTTACAGAGCCATCACAATTTATCTGCAGAAGGAGAGTCTTCACTGACCTTCCTTTCATTTTTGAAGCTGTGCAGTCATTAGGACAATCCTGATTTGGGCAAATTGCATTCAAAAGGTTATGAAAGTGTACATATATAGCGAAAATTTAACACATCACAATGTAATTAGGAAATACAAGACAAAACCCAGTACCGAACACCATGCTTGGAAAACCACCTACCTGCACTTGTGACATAACAATAATTTAATTATTACTGACATATATATATATATGAGATAAAAAACAACACTAACACCAATAAATCTGTGCATCTAGTATCGCATTTACTGTACGCCTCTTTAGGCACAAAATGTTTTGTAAGAAATGGATGATGTCTTTATATTTTAAAATAACAATTACGTCATTGGCGTAAATGATTTGCATCATCATAACAATCTTATATGTAAAACAGGATCAAAATGATACACGAGTCTCCAATGAAAACAGAATCAGTGATACAATAAAGTAGAGAAAAGCAGTCATACATACAATTACTTTTTTATAAAGGGTATATAACATTTTGTTAAGTATATCTATATTGTTGTAACTTCTGGTACATGATTTTATTTAATCTTCATTATATTTATTTATAGTTGTAACTTATACAGAATATCTTTTATATAAACTGTGTACGTAATTTGGCTCTCTTAAGAATGCAAATTGCATAGGATCGATAGATTGACTGATGGGACATGGAAGTTTCGAGAATAATTCCGAGGTTTCCCATTGACTGTGTGAGGTCACATGAATATGCTTAGTTCGTCATAAATCAATAGTATATGTCGTCACGTAGGGTAAAGTCACAACATACAGTGTACATAAAGAGAAAATTAAGCATTCAACTTCATTCCAATTTTTGGAGTCATTCACACTCATTGTGTTCCTGGTGTAGGACTGCAGACATGCTTTATGTTGTACTTTGATATTTTTCGAGGGAAAAAATCCATCTGTTTGGATTTGTTCAGTGGAAATAGAAAGTGCTTGTTATTTGGACTATAATATTATTATGGAACTTTTATAAATCATTCCAAAGACACATAGTACCTTGGTACTAGGGCCATTGGGAAACAAAGCATATAATCTATAAGCCCAATGGCTTTAATACCAAGGTTCAACATATAAATAGCTAAACATTAAAATTAAAAAATTTATATTTTGGATATCCTTTATAAAAATATAATCTATATATGGCTGTTTATATATGGCTGTATATATATATATATATATATATATATATATATATATATATATATATATACCTGATAAGGGTATCTTCTTTTATCTTCCTTTCATTTTCAAGCTGTTTAGACAACTTGGCATTCTTGGCTTTGGCAGATTGCAGGCTGAAAATAAATAAATAAATTAGACAAATGTGCGAAAATACCATCAAGCTAGTAGTCTTTTTAAACTATATAGTGAATATTATTCGAGCTTCTATTTGCAAGGAGTAATTTTCTCTCATTTCCTTTCACAGGTCGAAAGAGTGTCAATGTTTTCTTCTAACATTTAAGTCTTTGTTATCGATAAAGTTGAATCAGTTTTTGGATTTGTATCTTTTACTAGTAAGTCATGTTGAATAAATCTTTCTGATGAAAAGAAATTTTGCATTTTTTATATCTGGCAGCAGTATTATCAGCTAAACCTTATATGAAGATAGAGATAAGGTGACAGTCTTGAATCAGTGAATCATTTGTAGTGTGGGGGCCAACTTTCAACTCTCTGAAAAAAGTGCAATGTCTTAACGTAGTAGAAGTAATTTAATATTAATTCCTAGATAAATGAAATGAAAATGAAAAATATTGCTTTCTTAATTATTAGATTTATATACGCTTTATCTTGAATTTTCCAAGCATATGTCATCCAACATTTATTATCCACTGTCAACATTTCCAACAGGAGAAGAGAGTCGTTCTTAATATATATATTATATATATATATATATATATATATATATATATATATATATATATATATGCTTATGTGTGTGTGTGTTTGTTGTGTTTACTACCTGGCAAGGGCTTCCTCTTTTGCCATCCTTTCTTGTTTAAGCTGTGTAGACAGCTGGGCATTCTTGGCATTGGCAGATTGCAGGCTGAAAATCAAGAAAAGTATACAAGCGAGTGGAAACACAGTTGAAACAATAGAATATTTTTATACTAAATATGGAATATTAATATAGCTGCTCTTTCAAATGGTAATTTTCTCTCAGTATCTTGAAATGGCCAATGTTTTATCCTAGCATTCAAATAATTGTTATCAATAATATTTAATTTGATTTTTTAGTTGTATCCTTAACTAGCATGCTATATCCAAGCTGTCTTCCACGAGTGAAATTGCTTTAAAGTTAGATTTGGTGGCATTACTATAAACTAAACCTGGTGTGATGATATATATATATATATAATGTGACGGTCTTAGACCAGTAAGGCAACTGTATTGTCTTTGGTGACTTTCAGCACGAATAATTGTAATGCCCTAACGTGGCTGAATCAATTTGATATTAATCCCATTGTATAGAAATTGAAAATGAAAAAATATAGCTTTCTAAATTAATAGAGTTATACATACTTTATTTGAATTTTTCTTAACATATATCGTCCAATGCTTTTGAACCAGTATCTGCGTTTCTAGCTTAGTCCAGCAGTGACTGACACAGAAGGATATTACTACATGCTGACATTGCTACAGCGCAATCTATTGTAACGTATCTGCAGGAGATGAAAGTCTTCACTGATCTTCCATTCATTTTCAAGCTGCGCAGTCAATTTAACAATCTGAGTGGGCAAACTGCATGCTAATTTAGGTTATTGAAATGCATAAAGGCAGTAAATAACAGACCCATCACAGAGCAATTATAACATACAAGGCAAGACCCATTACTGAACACCATCGATATAATCATTCCTTTTATATCAAATACCCAATCTTAGTGCTTGGAAAACCATCTTGCTGTAGTTTTCGTAAATGAGGCATGCGTTTGGGCACAGAGAGTTGGCTTATGGAGAGAACTGATCAACACTGGTATGAATGGGAAAATGCTCAAATTGATAATGAACAAGTATATGGATATAAAGTCCACAGTGTAAAGAAATCACTTATATTTATTTGTATTATCACAAGGTGAGAAACTTTCTCCTGTATCTAAATGACAATGAGAATCACTTTTTGAGCTGAAATTGTAACAGCATTAAGCTGAATTACTGGATATTGTATGCTATTCATTTGTTTCACTGTATGAAAACGATAAAAATGCAACATAACCTTGACGTATTCTTTAATTACTGCCAAAAATATAAACTTATCATTAACACTAGCAAAATGAAAATTATGATTTTTGGGAAATGTAGAAATAGGAAAAATGTAAATTTAAAATTAGGAGATTCGGAACTTGAAGGTGTCCGAAATTATAAATATTTAGGGTTGACCCTAATGAAGAATGGTGGACATTTGTTGGGAATCAAGAACCTAATTAGTCAAGCCAGAAAAGCTATGTACCTTCTTAAGAAAATAATATTTAGTCTGAACTTGTCTGTTGACTGTCAGCTTAATTTAAGTCTTAAACCTTTTGATATTATAATATTCCCAATTCTAACATACGTGACTGAGATCAGGGGTTTCGAAAGATTAGATATGATGGTACGGGTTCATGTAGATTTTCAAAAATATATGCTCAAAGTTTTTTTTTTTAGAATCCACTACCTCCATGTATATGGTTTTTGGTTAGCCAGTGGTAGAAACTTTTTTTACACTGTGGGGGTGGTGAATTTTATTACCTCCTTGAATGTAACTATTTCAGAGAACCAAAAAATAGATTACTATCCAGACACTTATATATGAATTCATATGAAAGTTAAAAGAATTATTGTGTTCTGAGAAACTTGGTGTTTTAAAATAAATCTATCTAAAACGACTGATATAATTTTATCAAACGTTCGCTATTTTCAAGTCATCTTTACTCGATGTGTGTATTGTTCTTTCCCCTTTTAAAGAAGAGAAAGGTAACCTCATAAGGGCCTCCTCTTTTGCCTTCCTTTCATTTTTAAGCTGTTTAGACAACTGGGTATTCATGGCGTTGGCAGATTGCAGGCTGAAAATCAAGAAAGTATACAATAATAAGGAAACACAGTTGAGATAATCGAGTCTTTTATACTAAATATGGAATATTAATCTAGCTGCTCTATCAAGAGGTAATTTTCTCTCAATATCTTGATAGAGTCGAACAAATGACAAAACGTTCTCATAGCATTCAAAACATTGTCATCAATAATGATTGATTTTGATATTTTGAGTTGTAAATCTTACTAGTATGTCAAGTCGAATTAGTTTTCTTAGAGTAAGAAAGAATTAAATTTTGATTTGTCTGCATTACATCAACTAAACCTGTTCTGTTAAATGGTAGAGATAATGTGACGGTCTTAAACCAATGAAACAACTGTGGCGTAGTGGTACAATTTCGTAACGTGGTAGCAGCAATTTAATATTATTCCAAGCATACAGAAATTGAAAAACAAAAAAAAATATAGCATTGTTAAGTATTGGATTTATATCCACTTTTCTTGCATTTTCTAAAAATATATCATCCAATGCTTTTTATCCAGAATCTGCATTTCTATATTTTCTCCCGCAGGGCCATGTATTGAAATTTGTCTCAAGAGGAAGAGAGTCTTTGGTGATTTTCCTTTAATGTTTAAGCTGTGCAGTCAATTGGACAATTTTTGGTTTGGGCAGACTGAATGGCAATGTTATGAAAGAGTTTAAATGTGGGGGAAAAATTATACTTCCCTCAATATAATTAGGAAATACAAGGCAAAGCCCGTTACTGACCAACACTAATCATTCGTTTTGTATATAAAGTACATAATCTTAGTGTTTGGAAAAACACTTTGCCATATATATATGTGTGTGTGCGTGTGTGTGTGTACGTATGTAACTACCTGACAAGGGGATCTTCTTTCGCCTTCTTTTCCTTTTCGAGGTGTGAAGAAAACTTGTCAATCCTGCAAGAAAAAAGAGGAAAAATTATGGGTTAGTGGATGCAAGCCTGAAGCTGGAATGGATTGCAATTACGAATATGCTAAACATGAAGTAAAGAAGTACAGGTGTTATGCCATTTGAATAAACGGCCCTGTTTATAACTGTATAATAAGAGACAGTGTGAAATGCAAGAGTTTCACACCAAATCCCACATTTCTTTGTGCGTATCACGCTTAATATCAACTATCGAAATCTTAGAATTTGGAAAACCACTTAGTCGCATGTAATGTAACGATTAAATGTGTATGCATTTGTGTGTGAGTGATTTTTCACTTTAGATAAGTAGGCGGATAATGTACAACATTATAACCTGATAAGGGCCTCCACTTTTGCCTTCCTTTCATTTTCAAGATGTTTAGACAACAGATTATTCTATGTGTGTGTGGCACGCGCGCACGTGTGTGTGTGTGATTTGCATTTTAACATAGGATTAACAACTTTTCAGTCATAACGCTACAATATCTACAGTGTGACAGTTTATAGTGATGTCTAGCACTGGAGCATCATGCCACAGACATGTAGAATGATATCCGTCCCAGTCACATTATACTGACACCAGGCCGACCAGTCCTAACACTGACCTCTCAATGCTGAATGCCAAGAAAGGCAGCTGTTAGTACCATTTTTATACGTCGTTGGTATGACTTGACTGGGGATCGCACCTACGACACTCCAACGCTAGGCCACTGTAGCAGTGAGTATTATTTAATCATTCATTTTATATAAAATACAGAATTTTGGTGTTTGGAAACCACTTAGCCGTTACTTAATGAAACAATTAAAATGTAATGGTTTATTTAGTACTCCAGTATGCA
Organism: Sinohyriopsis cumingii; assembly: GCA_028554795.2. NCBI lineage: Eukaryota > Metazoa > Mollusca > Bivalvia > Unionida > Unionidae > Sinohyriopsis > Sinohyriopsis cumingii. The sequence goes on from CM068828.1 coordinate 134,733,257, forward strand.
TGTGTGTGTGTGTGTGCGTGTGTGTATTTTCAATCTAACCAAGAAGGCGGAGAATGAATAAAGTAACTACCCAATAGGTGTCTCCTCTTTAGCCTTCCTTTCATCTTCAAGCCTTGTAGACAGCTGGGAATCCTTGGTATTGGCAGACTGCAAACTGAAAATCAAGAAATGTATACAAATATGCAGAAAAACCTTGAGATAGTAAATACTTTCAACACCAAGTATTGAATATTACTCGACTACTCTTACCAGAAGTATTTTTTTCTCATTTCTTTACAAGACAGAACAAGTGTCAATGTTTTCTCCTAACATTCAATTCATTGGTATCAATAATGTTGCATTTGCTTGTTCGTTTAAGTTGTTCATCTTTATCTTTGTCCCCATCCACCACACGCCTCAAAAAAAGAAGAAAAACACCAATGTAGGCAACTACCTGGCATGGATATCTTCTTTTACCTTCTTTTCATTTTCAAGCTGTGTAGACATTTTGTCAATCCTGCAAGAAAAAATTGGAAAACTTATTGGTCAGTGGACACAAGCCTGAAATTGGATGGAACACAGTAATGAGTATTTTGTGCACGAAGTAAAAACAACAGGTTTTACAACCTTCTAATACATGAACCCGTTGATAAATGCAAAAGAAACAAATTGAATAATAAAGAGTTTCATACACATTCCTATATATCTTTGTGCGTATCACGCTAAATATCAGCTATTGTATCGTAGTGTGGGGAAAAGCAGTAAGTAATGTAACGATTAAAATGTATCAGTTTCTATATATATATATATATATATATATAGTGTGCGTGTGTGTGTGTGCCCAATTTAACTAAGAAGGTGGTTAAAGATAAGGGCCTCCTCCTTTGCTTACCTCTTGTTGTCAAGGTGTTTAGACAACCGAGTATTATCTAATCATTCATTTTATATAAAATACTGAATCTTGGTGTTTGGAAATGACTCAACCGTACTTAATGAAACAATTAAAATGTAATAGTTTCTTTAGTACTCCAGTATCCATATGTGTGTGTGTGTGTGAGTGTGTGTGTGTGTGTCTGTATTTTCAATTTAACCAAGAAGGCAGAGAATGAAGTACGTAACTACCCGATAGGTGTCTCCTCTTCAGCCTTCCTTTCATCTTCGAGCCCTGTAGGAAGCTGGGTATCCTTTGCGTTGGCATATTGCAAGCTGAAAATCAAGAGATGTATACAAATATGTGGAAATATCGTTGAGACGGTAAAGTCTTTCAATACGAAATATTGAATATTAATCGACTACTCTTACAAGGAGTAACTTTTTCTCATTTCTTTACAATATCGAACAAGTGTCAGTGTTTTCTCCTAGCATTCAATTGATAGATATCAGTTAAGTTGAATTTTGCTTGTTTTTTAACAGTTGTTCATCTTTATCTATGTCCCCACCCACCATATCCCTCAAAAAAGAAAAAACAACAACACCTTTATGGCTTAATAGATGCAAGTCTGAAACAGGAATGTATCCTGATCACGAGTAAATTGCACATGAATTGTTCATCTTTATCTTTGTCCCAATCAATCCCACCCCTCAAAAAGAAATAAAAAGTGTGAGTTAGTAGACGCAATTCTGAAACTGGAACAGATCACAATCACGAGCAGTACTTAATGAAACAATTAAACTGTAACATATTTTTAGTACTCCAGTATCCGTGTGCGTGTGTGTGTGTGTATTTTCAATTTAACCAAGAAGGCAGAGAATGAAGAAAGTAACTACCCGATAGGTGTCTCCTCTTTAGCCTTCCTTTCATCTTCAAGCCTTGTAGACAGCTGGGAATCCTTGGTATTGGCAGATTGCAAACTGAAAATTAAGAAATGTATACAAATATGCAGAAAAACCTTGAGATAGTAAATACTTTCAACACCAAGTATTGAATATTACTCGACTACTCTTACCAGAAGTATTTTTTTCTCATTTCTTTACAAGACAGAACAAGTGTCAATGTTTTCTCCTAACATTCAATTCATTGGTATCAATAATGTTGCATTTGCTTGTTAGTTTAAGTTGTTCATCTTTATCTTTGTCCCCATCCACCACACGCCTCAAAAAAAGAAAAACACCAATGTAGGCAACTACCTGGTATGGATATCTTCTTTTACCTTCTTTTCATTTTCAAGCTGTGTAGACATTTTGTCAATCCTGCAAGAAAAAATTGGAAAACTTATTGGTTAGTGGAAACAAGCCTGAATTGGAATGGAACACAGTAATGAGTATTTTGTGCACGAAGTAAAAACAACAGGTTTTACAACCTTCTAATACATGGACCCGTTGATAAATGCAAAAGAGACGAGGTGAATAATAAAAAATTTAAAGACACATTCCTATATATCTTTGTGCGTATCACGCTAAATATCAGCTATTGTATCGTAGTGTGGGGAAAAGCAGTAAGTAATGTAACGATTAAAATGTATCAGTTTTTATATATATATATATATATATATATATATATATATATATATATGTATATAGTGTGTGTGTGTGTGTGTGTCCAATTTAACTAAGAAGGCGGTTAAAGATAAAGGCCTCCTCCTTTGCTTACCTCTTGTTGTCAAGGTGTTTAGACAACCGAGTATTATCTAATCATTCATTTTATATAAAATACTGAATCTTGGTGTCTGGAAATGACTCAACCGTACTTAATGAAACAATTAAAATGTAATAGTTTCTTTAGTACTCCAGTATCCGTGTGTGTGTGTGTGTGTGTATTTTCAATTTAACCAAGAAGGCGGAGAATGAAGTACGTAACTACCCGATAGGTGTCTCCTCTTCAGCCTTCCTTTCATCTTCGAGCCCTGTAGGAAGCTGGGTATCCTTTGCGTTGGCATATTGCAAGCTGAAAATCAAGAGATGTATACAAATATGTGGAAATATCGTTGAGATGGTAAAGTCTTTCAATACGAAATATTGAATATTAATCGACTACTCTTACAAGGAGTAACGTTTTTCTCATTTCTGTACAATATCGAACAAGTGTCAGTGTTTTCTCCTAGCATTCAATTGATAGATATCAGTTAAGTTGAATTTTGCTTGTTTTTTAACAGTTGTTCATCTTTATCTATGTCCCCACCCACCATATCCCTCAAAAAAGAAAAAACAACAACACCTTTATGGCTTAATAGATGCAAGTCTGAAACAGGAATGTATCCCGATCACGAGTAAATTGCACATGAATTGTTCACCTTTATCTTTGTCCCAATCAATCCCACCCCTCAAAATGAAATAAAAAGTGTGAGTTAGTAGACGCAATTCTGAAACTGGAACAGATCACAATCACGAGCAGTACTTAATAAAACAATTAAACTGTAACATATTTTTAGTACTCCAGTATCCGTGTGTATGTGTGCGTGTGTGTGTGTGTATTTTCAATTTAACCAAGAAGGTGGAGAATGAAGAAAATAACTACCCGATAGGTGTCTCCTCTTTAGCCTTCCTTTCATCTTCAAACCTTGTAGACAGCTGGGAATCCTTGGCATTGGCAGATTGCAAACTGAAAATCAAGAAATGTATACAAATATGCAGAAAAACCTTGAGATAGTAAATATTTTCAACACCAAATATTGAATATTACTCGACTACTCTTACCAGAAGTAATTTTTTCTCATTTCTTTACAAGACAGAACAAGTGTCAATGTTTTCTCCTAACATTCAATTCATTGGTATCAATAATGTTGCATTTGCTTGTTCGTTTAAGTTGTTCATCTTTATCTTTGTCCCCATCCACCACACGCCTCAAAAAAAAAGAAAAATACCAATGTAGGCAACTACCTGGTATGGATATCTTCTTTTACCTTCTTTTCATTTTCAAGCTGTGTAGACATTTTGTCAATCCTGCAAGAAAAAAATTGGAAAACTTATTGGTTAGTGGAAACAAGCCTGAATTCGAATGGAACACAGTCATGAGTATTTTGTGCACAAAGTAAAAACAACAGGTTTTACAACCTTCTAATACATGGACCCATTGATAAATGCAAAAGAGACGAGGTGAATAATAAAAAATTTAAAGACACATTCCTATATATCTTTGTGCGTATCACTCTAAATATCAGCTACTGTATCGTAGTGTGGGGAAAAGCAGTAAGTAATGTAACGATTAAAATGTATCAGTTTATATATATATATATATATATATATATATATATGTATGTATGTATGTATGTATGTATGTATGTATGTAGTGTGTGTGTGTGTGTGTGTGTGTCCAATTTAACTAAGAAGGCAGTTAAAGATAAAGGCCTCCACCTTTGCTTACCTCTTGTTGTCAAGGTGTTTAGACAACCGAGTATTATCTAATCATTCATTTTATATAAAATACTGAATCTTGGTGTTTGGAAACGACTCAGCCATACTTAATGAAACAATTAAAATGTAATAGTTTCTTTAGTACTCCAGTATCCGTGTGTGTGTGTGTGTGTGTCTGTATTTTCAATTTAACCAAGAAGGCAGAGAATGAAGTACGTAACTACCCGATAGGTGTCTCCTCTTCAGCCTTCCTTACATCATCAAGCCCTGTAGGAAGATGGGTATCCTTTGCGTTGGCAGACTGCAAGCTGAAAATCAAGAAATGTATACAAATATGTGGAAATACCGTTGAGACGGTAAAGTCTTTCAATACGAAATATTGAATATTAATCGACTACTCTTACAAGGAGTAACTTTTTCTCAGTTCTGTACAATATCGAACAAGTGTCAATGTTTTCTCCTAGCATTCAATTGATAGATATCAGTTAAGTTGAATTTTGCTTGTTTTTTAACAGTTGTTCATCTTTATCTATGTCCCCACCTACCATATCCCTCAAAAAAGAAAAAAAACAACAACACCTTTATGGCTTAATAGATGCAAGTCTGAAACAGGAATGTATCCCGATCACGAGTAAATTGCACATGAATTGTTCACCTTTATCTTTGTCCCAATCAATCCCACCCCTCAAAAAGAAATAAAAAGTGTGAGTTAGTAGACGCAATTCTGAAACTGGAACAGATCACAATCACGAGCAGTACCTAATGAAACAATTAAACTGTAACATATTTTTAGTACTCCAATATCCGTGTGTAAGTGTGCGTGTGCATGTGTGTGTGTGTATTTTCAATTTAACCAAGAAGGCAGAGAATGAAGAAAGTAACTACCCGATAGGTGTCTCCTCTTTAGCCTTCCTTTCATCTTCAAGCCTTGTAGACAGCTGGGAATCCTTGGTATTGGTAGATTGCAAACTGAAAATCAAGAAATGTATACAAATATGTGGAAAAACCTTGAGATAGTAAATACTTTCAACACTAAATATTGAATATTACCCGACTACTCTTACCAGAAGTAATTTTTTCTCATTTCTTTACAAGACAGAACAAGTGTCAATGTTTTCTCCTAACATTCAATTCATTGGTATCAATAATGTTGCATTTGCTTGTTCGTTTAAGTTGTTCATCTTTATCTATGTCCCCATCCACCACACGCCTCAAAAAAAGAGAAACACCAATGTAGGCAACTACCTGGTATGGATATCTTCTTTTACCTTCTTTTCATTTTCAAGCTGTGTAGACATTTTGTCAATCCTGCAAGAAAAAATTGGAAAACTTATTGGTTAGTGGAAACAAGCCTGAATTGGAATGGAACACAGTAATGAGTATTTTGTGCACGAAGTAAAAACAACAGGTTTTACAACCTTCTAATACATGGACCCGTTGATAAATGCAAAAGAGACGAGGTGAATAATAAAAAATTTAAAGACACATTCCTATATATCTTTGTGCGTATCACGCTAAATATCAGCTACTGTATCGTAGTGTGGGGAAAAGCAGTAAGTAATGTAACGATTAAAATGTATCAGTTTATATATATATATATATATATATATATATATATATATATGTATGTATGTATGTATGTATATAGTGTGTGTGTGTGTGTGTGTGTCCAATTTAACTAAGAAGGCAGTTAAAGATAAAGGCCTCCACCTTTGCTTACCTCTTGTTGTCAAGGTGTTTAGACAACCGAGTATTATCTAATCATTCATTTTATATAAAATACTGAATCTTGGTGTTTGGAAACGACTCAGCCATACTTAATGAAACAATAAAAATGTAATAGTTTCTTTAGTACTCCAGTATCCGTGTGTGTGTGTGTGTGTGTGTCTGTATTTTCAATTTAACCAAGAAGGCAGAGAATGAAGTACGTAACTACCCGATAGGTGTCTCCTCTTCAGCCTTCCTTACATCATCAAGCCCTGTAGGAAGATGGGTATCCTTTGCGTTGGCAGACTGCAAGCTGAAAATCAAGAAATGTATACAAATATGTGGAAATACCGTTGAGACGGTAAAGTCTTTCAATACGAAATATTGAATATTAATCGACTACTCTTACAAGGAGTAACTTTTTTTCAGTTCTGTACAATATCGAACAAGTGTCAGTGTTTTCTCCTAGCATTCAATTGATAGATATCAGTTAAGTTGAATTTTGCTTGGTTTTTAACAGTTGTTCATCTTTATCTATGTCCCCACCCACCATATCCCTCAAAAAAGAAAAAACAACAACACCTTTATGGCTTAATAGACGCAAGTCTGAAACAGGAATGTATCCCAATCATGAGTAAATTGCACATGAATTGTTCATCCTTATCTTTGTCCCAATCATCCCCACCCCTCAAAAAGAAATAAAAAGTGTGAGTTAGTAGATGCAATTCTGAAACTGGAACAGATCACAATCACGAACAGTACTTAATGAAACAATTAAACTGTAATATATTTTTAGTATTCCAGTATCCGTGTGTAAGTGTGCGAGTGTGTGTGTGTGTGTATTTTCAATTTAACCAAGAAAGCAGATAATGTAGAATGTAACTACCTGAATCCAGTCTCCTCTTCAGCCTCCCTTTCATTTTCAAGTGGTTTAGACAGCTGGGCATCCTTGGCTTGGGCAGATTGCAGGCTAAAGTTTAAAAAAAGTAAACAAATATGCGGATTTTACACCCTTCTAATACACGGCCCCTTTGATAAATATATAATCAGACAATGTCAACAACAGTGAGTTTCACACCAATTCTACATTTCTTAGTGCTAGTCTGCTTAAAGTAGTCCTTTTCAGTAAATGGGGAGTCAATTTAATATCGATGAATTTTTCTTTTCAAGGAGCTACAGCACAGATCTGTGCATTGAACCGACAAGAGGTTAAGAGTTAGTGTGCCCTAACGTTTATGGTGTTTCAAAATAAAGTAGAATTTGAAGTTCAATTCTGCAAGAGTTATCCTTATCATGTTCAATTTTCACCAGTTTTGATTGGTTAGTAGAGCATCAGACTCGTAACCTAAAAGTCACAGGCAGGTTTTCTACTCACCCAGGATATCAGATCATTTGAATCGCAATGTTCTTGTGAAGTACATAAAACAAACACTTTCCTCAGTGTGTTATATGCAGTAATGTGTTAAATGTGCCATTAAAATCAACTAAAATCATATATATCTTCTTTTTTTTGCATCGCTTTGTATATACTTGTCCACCTATACTTTATCTACCCATATGTTTACCTACCTATCTGCATATTTACCTAACCACCTATCTCTTTACCAAGTAGATTTTATGGTTTAAGGGTACTTTGGACTGGTTTTGACCGGTTTTAACCAGTTCCATCTGGATCAAACAGGTTCCATCCAGATCAAACCAGTTTCAGCTGGTTCAAACCTGTTCATTCCAGTTTATGCTGGTTCAAAACCGGTTCAAACCGGATTAATCCAAGTAGATTTTATGGTTTAAGGCTACTTTGGACTGGTTTTGACTGGTTTAAACTGGTTCCATCCGGATTAAACCAGTTCCAGCTTGATCAAACCAGTTCATTCCAGTTTTACCTGGCTCAAACCCGGTTCAAACTATTTTAATCTAAGTAGACTGTATGGATTATTGCTACTTTGGACTGTTTTTGACTGGTTTAAAATTTTGCTATGCAGCTCATCTTGGTGATCACAGTGATACCTACGAATTCGGTAGTTTGGAAAATCAGAATAAAGTGTGGGCCCATTCTTCACTAAAAATTGGAATCTCTTTTCTGTCTGTTTCATTTAAAGATGATAATGCAACTCTTGTTTTCATTGATTCCAGTCTGCAGTTCCAGTTTACCGAGTACAAGTAGCGATATCAAGCATTGAATGTAAATGAACAAGGGTTGCCATTATTAGGGTGATATCATCAGCCAACGCAGGGTTCCCAGCATAAACTGATCATACGCTTATTCTTAAATTGGAATCTTCTAGCAACTTTAACAAATCATTATTTTATATACCAGATACAGAGGTGTGGAAAGCACTCTGCCTTGTTGGACACCTTGTCTGATTGATATGGGTTCAGATTCAGTGCCATTTATATTAACAATGATATTGATATTAGAGTATGATTCCATAATTACAGTGAGGAGTTTGCCAGAAACAAACTACAGGGAAAGCTTTATGAAAAGGCCCTCGTGCCATAAAATGTCAAAGGCCTTCTTTATGTCCAGAAATCAAGATATGTATACAAGTGTGAGGAAACACAGTTGAGATAGTAGGGCCTTTGATCTTGCTTTTCTTTGAAAGTGTAATTTCTTCTCAACATATTGAAATGACCGAAAAAAACGTCAATGTTTGCTCCTAGGATTCAATTCAATGTAATCAATAAAGTTTAATAATTTGTTCGTTTAGTTGCATCTTTTACTAGTATGTCATATAAAAACTCTTCCGAGAGTAAGATTTCTTTAAACTTTGATTTGACGGCTTTGTTAACAGCTAAACCTAAAATGCTGATTGGTAGAGATAATGTGATGGTCTTAAACCAATGAAGCAAATGTACTGTCGGACGGACTTTCAGCATGAATAAGTGCAGTGTCTTGACATGCTAGAAGCAATTTATTATTATTCCCATCATACAGAAATTGAAAATGAAAGAAATATAGCTTTGTTAAGTATTAGATTTATATCCACTTTATCTTGAATTTTCCAAACACGTCATCCAATGCATTTTATCCAGTATCTGCATTTCTAGCTTTTCCTGCAGTTTCTGACAAAAGACAATATTAATACATGCTGGCATTGTTACAGTGCCATAGGTTGCAAGATATATACAGAAGAAGAAAGTCTTGATTTGTCTTCCTTTAATTTTCAAGCTGCGCAGTCTATTGGAAGATCTTGGCTTGGGTAAATTGCAAGCTATAGATTATGAAAGTGTCTAATGGCGGGGAAAAATTATACCGATCACAATGTAAATAGAAAATGCAGGGCAAACTCATTATTGAACACCATCGATTGAAGTGTTCGTTGCATATCAAATGTCGAATGTTAGTACTTGGAAAACCACCTAGCTGTTGTTGTTGTTGTTCGTCCATCAGTGTCGATGAGGACTATTTAATGTCATCGATTCACTGGGGGTGGGTCTGGAGATGGCTGATCAGCCCGATTGGGGCCCAGAAGAGTCTGTTGCAGTGGGGACATGGAAGTGCAGGTTGCCGACAGGGAGTTGTGGAACTGCTTTTCCTTGATTTACTCAGATCCCATTTTTCAGCTGCATCGACTAGTCTTTTTCGCTCAAAGGCTTCTGCACCTGCGTTGACTGCGCCAAGCAGATCGGTTAGCAGCGACAATCTCCCAGCTGTCAGGATCAATGCCTAGGTTCTCCAACGAAGCCTTGAGGGTGTCCTTGTACCTCTTTTTTGACCACCGTGAGATCTTTTGCCTTGTTGTATATCTCCATTGAAGACCTTCTTAGGTAGGTATTCTATTGGCATGCGGACAACATGGCCAGTCCATCGGAGTTATGTGTTGCACAACATGGTGTGGATGCTTGTCATGCCAGCCTTAGTGAACACCTCTGTGTTTGGTACTTTGTCCTGCCATCTGATTTTCAGGAGTTTCCGCCTAGTGGTTAGAGCATCCGCCTCGGATGCGGGAGGTCGTGGGTTTGATCCCCAGCCGAGTCATATCAAAGACTTACAAAAATGGTACTAACAGCTGCCTCGTTTGGTGCTCAGCATTAAGAGGTTAGTGTTAGGACTAGTCGGCCCGGTGTCAGGATAATGTGACTGGGTGGGAGATCATGCTACATGTCTGTGGCATGATGCCCCAGTGCTAGACATCACTATAAACTGCCACATTACAGACATCGTAGCGATATGACTAAAAAATTGTTAAAGCTACGTTAAAAATCCAAATCACATCACATCACATCAGGAGTTTCCACAGGGAGCTCATATGGAAGTGGTTCAGTTTTTTAACATGGCGGCTATACATAGTCCATGTCTCGCAAGCATAGAGGAGGGTGGGGAGAACAACCGCTGTGTAGACTTTGAGTTTGGTGGCAAGCTTGATGCCTCTCCTATTCCAGACATTTGAGCGGAGTCTGCCAAATGATATGCTGGCTTTGGCAATCCTAGTGTTGACCTCATTGTCTATGTAGACTGCTTGTGAGAGGGTGCTACCGAGGTATGTGAACCTGTCTACATTTTTGAGCTTATGGCCATTTACAGTGACGGATGGGTTCAGGTAATCTTCTCCCACCAGACTTGTAGATCTCAGATGGGATGGAGTCTGCTCCTGGAGCTTTCCCCACTAGACAGGAGCTCAATGGCCTTATGAGTTTCCAGCACTGTTGGCAGGGTAGCCAACCTATCGTTGATCTCCACCTGGGGTAGACGGTTGATCGCTTCATTGTTGATAGAAGAGGGTCTGTTGAGGATACCGACAAAGTCTTGCGCCCAGCGATCCATTATCTTCTCCTTCTCGGTTATGAGAGTGCTGCCATCAGAGCTCAAGAGTGGGGCTGTGCCTGATGTCACTGGACCATAAACATCACGAAGAGCACTATATAGATTTTTCATGTCTTGTTTGTTGGCAAAGGACTGGATATCAACAGCCTTTCGCCTCAGCCATGTGACCTGCATCTCGCGTAGTTTCTTCTGCACAGCTTTGCGGACTATGCTGAAGACATCTTTCATTTCAGCAGACTTGGGGTTGGTGTTGTATACACGATGTACATCATGCTTCTCCTCTAGCAGGGACTGTATTTCTTCACAGTTCTTGTCAAACCAGTCTTGGTGCTTTCGCGCAGTGACGCCAAGGGTCTCGGATGATGTAGAGTACACCAGATGTTTGAAGGCCATCCAGCATTTCTCTACGTCCTTTTATATTAGAGTCTGTGGTTTCTAGCTGGCTTGTCAGAGCTTCAGACAGAGCTTGCTCATTGTTGCATACTTTCAACCTGAAGTCATTGAGTCGTTTTGGGATTTTAATTCCCTCTGGCAGGTTAAATTCTAAGATTCATCTTGGAAATCAGTAGCCTGTGGTCTGTCCAGCAGTCAGCACCACACATGGCCTTGGTCACACGAACATCCTGCCTGTAATTCCTACGAACTAAGATGTAGTCGATCTGACGCCAATACTTAGACCGTGGGTGCATCCAAGTTGTTTTAATATGGTTAGGCAGACGAAAGATGGTGTTTGTGATCAGGAGATCATATGTTGCGCACATTCTCAAAAGCAGATGTCCATTACTGTTGCAATTGCTAAATCCATGTCTACCAATAACTCCGTTCCATAAGATGTAGTCCTCGCGAACTCTGGCGTTCAAATCACCAAGAATGATCAGCTTGTCTGATTTTGGTACTGAATCAATCAGAGTTTCCAGATCCTGGTAGAACTTGTCTTTGACTTCCTCCGATTAGGTCATGGTTGGTGCATAAGCACTAATGAGTGTGGCTTGCTTTTTTCCATTGTAAGGGTAGGTTAAGAATTATAAGCCGGTCATTAATTATCTTTGTTAAGATGGAGAGCTTATTCACCAAACTCAACTTGACAGCGAATCCAACTCCAGACTCACGACGTTCATCGGTGCCGCGTCCACTCCAGAAAAAGAAGGTAACAAGCTCCAACTTCAGTCAGTTGGCCCTCGTCGGCCAAGCGAGTTTCACTTAGGGCTGCTATCTCTATCTTGTAGCGAGCAAGTTCTCTTGCAATCAGCGCAGTTCTTCTCTCTGGTCTGTCAATCCCTGCATGATCCAATAGAGTGTGTATATTCTACGCACCAAGAGTGAGTGAAACGTTTTGGGTTTTCTTTATGTTTCGACCGCAAGAATGGAATTCCCTCCAGCCGCGGTAAGCTGGTCGGGGTAGATGAAGCAGGCTTTTTAGGGCACCTTTTCTAGCCCCTTGCTCAGGCTATGGAGGTAATCAGCGCTATCCTGAAGAGGTTCGCTTGGTCGATCAGACGGCTGACGACATCAATTTCTGCTTCAGATCAATGGAAGACGTCGATATGGCCTGAGTCGTCTGCGTGCAGGTCCGCCACTACGACTGCCAGTGCATCCACATCTGCCACGTCGCAGCTCGCCCATTGCCGCAGGACTTGGGCACGGGTGATGATATCAATGACTTGCGCGTGATTAAAGTGAGGAAGAGTTGCGCTGTGTCCGCCTCTTTCTCACGTCCAGGCTCCACTTTGTCCAGTTGCAAGACGTAGTCAAGACGGCTGGAATGGAGACTGGATGCAGTGGAAGACCAAGGCGCCCTACATGTCTTGCCGTGCTCTTAGCGCCCCACATCACCTTGATGGGTCCGCCTTCCTGCCCATTGACCAGCTGGTGGTTCCTCCACGCAGTCCGCCGGTTCCAGTCTTCACGTGCAATGGGTGACAATCCCTGACTCATCGTGGGTTTGAGACCCGTCGGTTACCCTCAAACTTGTTTGACCGGCCAGTCGAAGCCGTTGCCCGTGGTGTGGCCGCTGCGTATGCTACAGCTTCTTGGAGCCACAGGTGAGAGCTGAGCGCCAAATGGAGACCAAAGGTGGACTAGCTACCAGCTACTACCCCTCAATTAGCACCCCTTACACCACCCTAGCCGTACATAGGGTAAGAATTATAATGTAATGGTTTATTTAGCACTGAGGTATGCGTCAGGATATAGAGACCTGCTTAGGAGGGAACTGATTAACACTGAGATAAATAGGAGAACACTCAAAGTGATAATGAATATGTAGATGGATGTAAAGTCTTGTACATTCCACAGTGGAAATAAATCATTTATATTTACTTGTAGTCAATGATTTAGACAAGGCGAGGACGATGTAGTATGATGTCCCACCCAGTGACATTATCCTGACACCAGGCCAACCAGTACTAACACTAACCTCTTAATGTTGAACGCCAAGCAAGGCAGCTGTTAGTTCCATTTTTATACCTCTTTGGTATGACTCGGCCGAGGATCAAACCCACGATCTCCCCCATTCGAAGCGGAAACTCTAACACTAGGCCACCGGAGCGGTCAGTATTCTCTAATCATTTATTTAATATAAAATACAGAATCTTGGTGTTTGGTAACCAATTAGCCGTACTTACTGAAGCAAATAAAATGTAATAGTTTCACTAGTACTCCAGTAAGCATCTGTGTGTGTGTGTGTGTGTGTGTGTGTGTGTGTGTGTGTGTGTGTGTGTATTCTGAATCTAACCAAGAAGGCGGAGAATGAAGAAAGTAATTACCCGATAGGTGTCTCCTCTTTAGCCTTCCTTTCATTTTCAAGCCTTGTAGACAGCTGGGAATCCTTGGCATTGGCAGATTGCAAGCTGAAAATCAAGAAATGTATACAAATATGCGGAGAAACCTTGTGATAGTAAAGTTTCTCAATACCAAATATTGAATATTACTCGACTACTCTTACAAGAAGTAATTTTTTCTCATTTCTTTACAAGATAGAACAAGTATCAATGTTTTCTCCTAACATTCAATTCATTGGTATCAATAATTTTTAATTTGCTTGTTTGTTTAAGTTGTTCATCTTTATCTATGTCCCCATCCACCACACCCCTCAAAAAAGAAAAACAAATGTAGGCAACTACCTGGTATGGATATCTTCTTTTGCCTTCTTTTCATTTTCAAGCTGTGTAGACATTTTGTCGATCCTGCAAGAAAAAAAGAAGAAACATTATTAGTTAGTGGACGCAAACCTGAAAACGGAATGGAACACAGTCACGAGTATTTTGTACACGAAGTAAAGACAACAGGTTTTACATCCTTCTAATACATGGATACGTTGATAAATGTAAAAGATATAACGTCAATAACACAGGGTTTCAGACACAGTCCTATATCTCTTTGTGTGTATCAGGCTGAATATCAGCTATTGTATCTAAGTGTGAGGAAAAGCAGTAAGTAATGTAACGATTTAAATGTAACAGTTTCTTTATATATATATATATATATATATATATATATATATATATATTTATATATAGTGTGTGTGTGTGTGTCCAGTTTAACTAAGAAGGCGGTTAAAGATAAGGGCCTCCTCTTTTGCTTTCCTTTTGTTGTCAAGGTGTTTAGACAAGTGAGTATTATCTAATCATTCATTTAATATAAAATACCGAATCTTGGTGTTTGGAAACTACATAGCCGTACTTAATGAAACAATTAAAATGTAGTAATTTCTTTAGTACTCTAGTATCCGCGTGTGTGTGTGTGTGTGTGTGTCTATTTTCAATTTAACCAAGAAGGCGGAGAATGAAAAACGTAACTACCCGATAGGTGTCTCCTCTTCAGCCTTCCTTTCATCTTCAAGCCATGTAGGAAGCTGGGTATCCTTTGCTTTGGCAGATTGCAGGCTGAAAATCAAGAAAATTATACAAGCGTGCAGAAACGCAGTTGAGATAATCAAGTCTTTTATATTAAATATGGAATATTAATCTAGCTGCTCTTTTCATTTTCTCTCAATATCTTGAATTAATCAAACAAAATGTCAATATTTTCTCGTAGCATTCATGTCATTGTTATCAATAATGTTTACATTTATTTTAGTTGTATCTTTTGCCTAAGATGTCATGTCGAATTAGCCTTCTTAGGGTTCGAAATATTTAAATTTTGATTTGGCTGCATTACATCAACTAAACCTGCTCTGTTAATTGGTAGAGATAATGTGATGGTCTTAAATCATTGAAGCAGCTTTGGTGTAGTGGTACAATGTCTTCACGTGGTAGAAGCAATTTAATAGCATTCAAAGCATATAGAAATTGAAAAAGAAAAAATATAGCTTTGTTAAGTATTAGATTTGTATCCACTTTTCTTGCATTTTCTAAAAATATGTCATCGAACGCTTTTTATCCCGAATCTGCATTTCTATATTTTCTCCCGCAGCGCCATCTATTGTAATTTGTCTCAAGAGGAAGAGATTTTTCAGTGATTTTCCTTTAATGTTTAAGCTGCGCAGTCAATTGGAGAATTTTTGGTTTGGGCAGATTGAATGGCAATGTTATGAAAGTGTTTAAATGTGGGGGAAATATTATACTTACCGCAATGTAATTAGGAAATACAAGGCAAAGCCCATTACTGACCAACACTAATCATTCGTTTTGTATAAAATACATAATCTTAGTGATCGGAAAAATAGTTTTTATATATATATATATATATATATGTGTGTGTGTGTGTGTGTGTGTGTGTGTGTGTGTACGTACGTACGTAACTACCTGATAAGGGAATCTTCTTTCGCCTTCTTTTCATTTTCGATATGCGAAGAAAAGTTGTCAATCCTGCAAGAAAAAGAGGCAAAATTTTGGGTTAGTGGACGCAAGCCTGAAGTTGGAGTGGGTGGTAATTACGAGTATAATGCACATGAAGTAAAGAAGTACAGGTGTTTTGCCATTTGAATACATGGCCCCATTGATAACTGTATAATAAGGGACAGTGTGAAATGCAAGGAGTTTCGCACCAAGTCCTACATTTTTGTGTGCGTATCACGCTTAATATCAACTATCGAATCTTAGCGTATGGAAAACCACTTAGTCGTATGTAATGTAATGACTAAATGTGTGTGGTTGTATGTGTTTATTTTCAATTTAGCTAAGTAGGCAGATAATGTACAACGTTATAACCTGATACGGTCCTCGATTTTTGCCTTCCTTTCCTTTTCAAGAGGTTTAGACAACTGAATATTGTGTGTGTGTGTGATTTGAATTTGTAATGTAGCTTTAACAATTTTTCAGTCATAACGCTATGATGTCTGCAGTGTGACATTTTTATAATGATGTCTAGGACTGTGGCATCATGCCGCAGACATGATCATGATGTTCCACCCAGTCACATTATCCTGACACCGGGCTGACCAGTCATATCACTAACCTCTTAATGCTGAACGCCAAGCAAGGCAACTGTTAGTATCATTTTTATAAATCTTTGGTATGACTCGCCGGGGATCTAACCCACGACCTCCCGCATTCGAGGCGGACGCTCTAACCACTAGGCCACCGGAGCGGTGAGTAATATCTAACCATTCATTTTATATAAAATACCGAATCTTGGTGTTTGGAAACCACTTAGCCGTACTTATGAAACAATTAAAATGTAATAGTTTATTTAGTACTCCAGTATGCATGTGTGTGTGTGTGTGTGTGAGTGGTTTCAATTTAACCTAGAAGGCGGAGAATGAAGAAAGTAACTACCCAATAGGTGTCTCCTCTTTAACCTTCCTTACATCATCAATCCCTGTAGGAAGATGGGTATCCTTTGCGTTGGCAGACTGCAAGCTGAAAATAAAGAAATGTATGCAAATATGCGGAAATACCGTTGAGTTGGTAAAGTCTTTCAATACCAAATATTGAATATTAATGGACTACTCTCACAAGGAGTAACTGTTTCTCATTTCTTTACAACTTCGAACAAGTGTCAATGTTTTCTTCAAGCATTCAATTCATAGGTACCAGTAAAGTTTAATTTTGCTTCCTTCTTGTTTTTTAAAACGTTGTTCACCTTTATCTATGTCCCCATCCATCACACCCCTCAGAAAAGAAAACAAAATATGTATGGGTTAATAGACGCAAGTCTGAAACAGGAATGTATCACAATCACGAGTACATTGCACATGAATTATTCATCTTTATCTTTGTCCCAATCAACCCCAACCCTCAAAAAGTAACAAAAAGTGTGAGTTTAGTAGAAGCAATTCTGAAACTGGAACAGATCACAATCATGAGCAGGACTTAATGAAACAATTAAAATGTAATATTTTTTAGTACTCCAGTATCAGTGTGTATGTATGCGTGTGCACGCACGTGTGTGTGTGTGTGTGTGTGTGTGTATTTTCAATTTAACCAAGAAGGCGGAGAATGTAGAATGTAACTACCCGAATCCAGTCTCCTCTTCAGCCTCCCTTTCATTTTCAAGTTTTTTAGACGGCTGGGCATCCTCGGCTTTCGCAGATTGCAGGCTAAAATTTAAGAAAAGTATACAAATATGCGAAATCACCGTTGAGCCAGTCAGGTCTTTCAATACCAAATATTGAATAGTAATCGACTACTCTTACAAGGAGTAAATTTTAATCATTTACAAGGTCGAGCAAGTGTCAATGCTTTCTCCTAACATTCAAGTCATTGTTATCAATAAACTTGTTTTTGTTTCTGAGTTGTTCATCTTTATCTTTGTTCTCATCCACCCAGACACCCCGGAGAAAGGAAAACTATGGTTTAGTGGAGGCAAGCCTTAAGGTGGAATGGACCAAAATCACGAGTAAATTGCATATGAAATAAAAGACAGCAGGTTTCACACTCTTGTAGTACATGGCCCCATGATAAATGTATAATTAGAGCCAATGTGAGTAACAGGGAGTTTCACAACCAGTCCTAGATTTCTTAGTGCTGTTCTGCTTAAAGTAATCCTTTTCAATAATTGAGTCAATTTAATATGGATGGATTTTTCTTTTCAAGGAGATACAACACAGATCTATGCATTGAACCAATAAGAGGTTAAGAGTGAGAGTGTATGATGTTTCAAAATAAAGTAGAATTTTAAGTTCGATTCTGTAAGAGTTTTCCCTATAAGTCCAGTTTTCACCATTTTGCATCGGTTGGTAGAGCATCAGGCTCGTAACCTTAAAGTTGAGGGCAGGTTTCTGCTCACCCAGAATATCGGATCGGTTTCATCACGGTGTTCTTGTGAAGTACATAAAAACGACATCTTCTCGGTGTGTTATATGCAATAATGTGTTAAACATGCCGTTAAAATCAGCTAAAATCATATATATCTTCAAAATTTTTGTATTTCTTCGCTTCGTATATACTTGTCCACATATACTTTATCTACCTATATGTTTACCTACCTATCTGCATATTTACCAAATCCACCTATCTCTTTACCTACCTTTCTATTTGCCTATTTAACTATCTACCTATATGTTTACCTACCTTTCTATTTGCCTACTTACCTATCTACCTACCTATTTACCTGTCTATCTGCATACTTAGCTACCTACCTATGTATGTATCTACTTGTCTATTTCCCGTTTTATCTATCCACCTTTACTTACTTATGTTTGTATCATTGCTTGTTTTATTCATTATTAAGTCAATGATTTATTGGTCGCTCAACCTCTTGGATTATGAAAATTCTATTCATATCTGTTCACCGAACACGTTTACTGCCCGTCATCCATGAAACATGCTAGTTTTGCACAATACTAATGATATATTTTAGGGTAGTCGTTCATCGTACCTAATATGCCTGAGTGTACGTATGCTTGTTCCTGGTACGTTCTAGTGTACGTATATGTGCACTTGATACCCCTTAGTGAAGGTAAATGTGCCCCTGGAATGTCAGAGCGTACGTATATGTGCATGTGATACCCATTAGTGAAGGTAAATGTGCCCCTGGGGCGGGTACTCCAATTATTTGTAGACGATTATGAGGTTTTCAGACCATACAAAGATCCTAATGCAACCATTACAATGTGGGAATACATTCAAATACATTGCGGTTCAATGTCTCTTATTAGTACGATATGGGAGAGTTTCTCTCTGTGTTATAAGCATTAACCATATATATATATATATATATATATATATATATATATATATATATATATATATATATATATATATATACATCAGTGTGTGTGATTTGGATTTTTAACGTAGCCTTAACAATTTGGCTCATGGTCATTCCGTACCCAAGTCGTTTCGTACCCAGTGAAAATTGGTTGTTTCGTACCCAAGGTGCTGGTTGTTTCGTACCCAAGGTGCTAGTCGTTTTGTACTCGAGGTGCTGGTTGTTTCGTACCCAAGGTTGTGGGCGTTTCGTACCCATTAATTCACAAGGTCAAATATACAGTATTGTCATATTTACCCCTCCCTCTCTAGGCCTAATCTTTTTCCTACCTTAAAAATTGCATGAGCAAAGAATATCGGGGCAAAAAATTAACCAAACACAAATAATTACGGTAATTGTATTGTTTTCACTGTATAATAGCATTTATGTGCTATAAAGAATTAACAAAAATTCACATTGCCATTAAAAAAATAAATAAAACGTTGGCCAGGTTTAATTAACATAATAGGTCCATTTTTTCACTTAAAACATGCAAAAATCTACAGAAGTAATTGGCTGCACACACTGGTGCAAATGTTTATCCTTTCAAAGCAACTAGAAATTCTGTGATCTTTTTCAAACGGGGATGAATGCAGATAAAAAATAGTGTTGCTTGATTAAGTTTCTCTTCTCCAAGGACCAATACTGGTGTTAATTTCAATTTTTTATCGCGTTATTTTATAAGTGTTGAACGTAGTAAACTATTCGGACCCCCAAGCCATTTTTGGGTACACTGCCGGCCGCATTAGTATACTTGTACAAAGTTCTGGACACTTCCACCGATCACAAAAAACTAACAAATCAGTAGCATAATTGAAATTCTCTCTGTTTTCAACTAAGTATACATATTAATATTTTTTCATGGCAAGTTAAAATTTGTTTTCATTGTTTGACATAATCTGTTTTATTTTGTTATCCTCCTAAATATAATGCACATAAATAATCGCGCAGAGAGAGAGAGAGAGAGAGAGAGAGAGAGATGGGGGGGGATAATTTAACTTCGCACTGCATTTTACAATTATTTACTTCTGTGTTTTAAAACTGATTTAATTATTGACCAGCATCTTGGGTACGAAACGACGAGCACCTTGAGTAAAAAACGACTCATTTGGGTACGAAACGACATGGGTACGGAATGACCAGTTACCAACAAATTTTCAGTCATATCGCTACGATGTCTGCAGTGTGACAGATTATAGTGATGTCTAGCACTGGGGCGGGCATCATGCCGCAGAAATGCAGCGTGATGTCCCACCTAGTCACATTATCCTGACACCAGGCCGACCAGTCCTAACACTAACCTCTTAATGCTGAGCGCCAAGCTGTTAGTACCATTTTTGTCAGTCTTTGGTATGACTCGGCCGGGGATCGAACCCACGACCGTCCGCATTCGAGGCTGGCACTCTAACCACTAGGCCACCGCAACGGTCATGTACATCAGTACCGAGAGAGAAAAAAAATATTGTCAGAGTTAACTAAGACAATTATTATATTTTTAAAATTTGATACTGTGAACGACATAATGACTTTAACAAACATTCGGCAGAAAGAACGTCAAAATTTAGTGAATTTCCACCTATTTACTACATGATTCTATCTCCGCTTTCATTACATCATAAACCGACAGTTTAGGTGGCCTAGTGGTTCGAACGTCCGCCTTGGATACGGGAGGTCGCTTGTTCGAAACCCTGGCCGAGGCATACCAGAGACATATAGAAAGGGTACTAACATGTGCCTCATTAGGAGCTCAACATTAAGAGGTTAGTGTTAGGACTGGTCGGCCTGGTGCCAGGATACCGTGATTGGGTGTGACATCATGCTACGTGTCTGCGGCATGATGCCCCAGTGCTAGCCATCACTATCAACTGCCACGGTGCATATTTCGTAGCGATAAGACTGAAACATTGTTAACGCTACGTTAAAAAGTCCAAATCACTCCACCCACCCACACACAAACATCATAAACCACTCCGCCTGCATTGAACGGTGCGAAAAATATGGATACTTTTTATGTAAACACAGGAAATAATAAATTAACTGAAACAAAGTCTCTCAGATTTTTTGTATGCCCCTTTTTATGTGTTAAGATGCGTTGCATAACACTGGTGTAATCTATTTCATGTACACACAAACTGACGAGAAATCTAGGCATCCTTTCTCGTATTGAGGTGAGTTGGATAACATTGGTGTGATCTATTTCAAGCGCACATTAACTGACGAGAAATCTCTGCTTATTTTCTCTTTTAACTCTTACGATGTTATATTGGAGAAGAGCACGTACAGATTTAAAATAGAAACGAGTATCTCGTTACACGTGTATAGCATAATAGGTTTCTCTGTGACTACAGAATTTTCAGCATTCTTACGACTTTCCCTGATGAATCCGTAGCTTTTTAGCCGAATAAGGCTTCTCGCTGTTGTCTTCATCTTCTCCTCCTTTTCTATCTTTGGATGTATTAGGCTCAGATTCTAACTTTCGTTTCAAGGCCATACTACAGCCTTTAATGACAAGGAAGTAAATTAAACAAGGCCGCATACAACACGTTTCAATCTGATTGCATGCATTTTAAGTTTTATTCAGGAAACGGAGGTCGCGTTGACAAATGAAATGTACACGGGATACCTTACAGTGGTTTACGTACGGTATTTTATATGAACGGATTACTGCTGTAAACCTTAAAACTACCGACACATATAACAAGAAGCATTCGAACAAGGTCTCATATGTTATGTTCTGTTTATTTATTTGTATTCTGTCGTAACAAATCAAAAATCATTAATACGAGACATTTAATCCACAAAGCCTTCGAAAATAGAATCGATTATCTTATCTCATTATACAATGAAAAGATATTGATCTTGTACAAAGAAACGTGTTAGATTACCGTATATGCTGACTATAGTGGTACAGTGCATATCTTTGATGGGGAGTGCTTTGTGGAGTGTTTTATTTATCGTATATGCGGTAAAGATAATAAAAATCTCGTGATTTTACTAGGAACAAGGCGCGCTCCCAATTTTGGGCAAAATTTGATGTCAAGTGAAATAACTGGTAGATACCGAAACTTTAGAATTTTCAGGTGCAGCTGATACTAGATGTTTAAAAGGACACGAATATTTCCATGTCTTTTTCTCTTGACTTTAGATATGAATGAACATTCTAATTTTGGATCTAGCCCTATCAGATCGTTAAATATCATAAGCAGCATATTTGTAAAGACTCAGACGCAGGAGTATTTGAAATCATGCGTAACAGTATGCGACTTTCACAAAGTGTAACAATAAAATTAAAGAGCTCTAAAATGTAAATAAATATAAGAAATACTTTCATATTGCTTAGTTGTTACGATTCAATTATTGGACGAAGCATGTGCGATTCGTAAAAAAATAGTTAAAGTTGTTCCGAGAATATTATGAACTTCAAATTTAATACAGATTTATTTTTTTAAAGACCTTTACGTTTTTGACGCGCACGTGTGTCCGCCATTTTTGTTTATAGTAGATATTTAAATTGAAACCACGTGACTCATAACCCGCCCACTGGACGAAGATGACGTATACGTTTTTGTGGTCACGTGAGGCTTCCGTAACAGTTCGTGACCTTCAAGTTTCAATTAAAGCGGGCCCCCACAAAAATTCATTTTCTCTCGTTTATTTATCAATTGCCCAATTTAATCTTCTCAAACTCTAGGTTATTTTGAATTATTTCAGCTTATAAGTCGACACATTTCACTAGTTACATGATCTGTAACATTCACAAAATTACCGACACTCTGCACTATTGTGCCTTTAAAGATCGATAATATATACGAAAGCAACAAAAAAAAAATAAAAAATAAAATAAAAAAATATAAGATTTATGAATTTGGCAAAATTATTCTGGAAGCAACATATCCATTAAGTAGAATTAAAGATAACAAATTGTAATGTAGATTAGTGATGCTTGAATCTAGCTCATATTGACCTTGGTTTGTTGGGGTGTGTGTGTGAAGTATTCCTTATAACACATCTGTACACAAAGTTAAACGACAATACTCTCTGGAAAAATAGTAAAGTTAGTTGCAATAGCGCACTGGGGCATGAAATATAAGTATCAGTCGCTTACGTCCCCGTAACAAGCAATGAACTAGGCACGCACTGTATTCATCAGTTTTTGCCTTTTCACTCTGTTGTTCATGTATAGTCGTCATCAGGGCCGGAAAAATAATTTTTCACAGAAAAATCTAGCTTATTTGCTTACCTTTCTTTTCTTTTATCGTATTGGTTGTCTTTGCCAGAATGTTTAAGACAGGTGTGTCCAACTTTGCTTGAGTGGTTGGGGTAGGGTGGTGGAGAAAAACAGATAAATTGCTTAAGGTAGCGGGCCGCATGAGCAAGAACAGTTTAATAATTAAATACGAAAATCCAACACAATTATTACATGATCCTAACAACATTCTTATTACATGGCTGTAATAATACTGTAAATAAGACAGTCACATATTGAGGTAGATACATAAAACGTCGGGGCTTCGAGTGTCCGTATGGTCTACAACGCTAACCGTTCCGGATCACTGCCATCTCAACTCTGTCTGCATGGGTTTGAGTCTCGGGGTCGGCTAATGTGGGTACGTAAGAAAACTTGCCAGTAGCTTTTCCTGGGTCGGTGGATCTTCCCGGTTTTATTGCTCCGCTGTGTATAGCCTATATTGTGCTGAACAATGGCGTTAAACCACAAAACAACAACAGCAGCATAAAACGGCATCAGCAATCAATTCAGGCAATGGAATAAGTATTAATTAAAATGCATATTGTCAAAAGGAATGCCTACATGGACGCGGGCTGCACATTATGAGGGACTGGGCAGCACACGGCCAGCAGCAGGGAGGGCGAACAGACCGAAACTAAAATATGGATAAACAAACAAAAACAGTTTCACAAATACAGAAAAAAAAGAACAAACCGAAACTACGGCTAAACAGACAAAAACAGTCCCGGAGAACCGTTAACGGTTCCAGATGCTAGCATCGCTCATCGAAGAGTTCCCGCAAATGCTTTGCATTTCCACGAAGAGTTCCCGCAAATGCTTTGCATTTCCACGAACAAACAAAAAAAATATTACCGCCACGTCACGTCATCGGGTTTCGCGGTCGGGTCGGCCCGCGAGAAACTCAAAGAGTTTCCAAGGAAAAACATTTTTATGTTAACCATACAATGTATCAAGTCCGATACGGTATCGTGTCCGCGGGTCGTGTAAATTTATTGTCACAAATCCGTGCGGGGTTCTTTGAGCGCGACTAAAGAAATTCTTAAACTTATTAATATCCATATCGCCGCTACACCAGGTTTGATGAATATTTCTCAGCGTATGAATATCAACTCCATTAAACACAGCAAGAAGATTACAGTTATCCCTGATTACTTTTGGTATTTGTGTGTAACGTTGAGTAACATAAATGACATCGGTGTTTTTATGACGACCCCGGGAAAATATTCTTGCAGGATTTTTTTGCTTGTCCAGCATCACATCATCATACACTACTAGGTTATTTATTTCTCCGTTAAGGTCTTCAACGCTGGGAGCTTCTTCAATATCAGTTATAAATTCAACAACATCCTCGCCGTCTTCACTCAGCGCTTTTGCACTCTCATTAAAATCTTTTATAACATCATAACAACGTTGATCATCCACAGACGGAGCTATCAAGTATAGTTTGTCCCATTTCATCCACTTCATTATCATGTTCAGTAGCAGTTGCGTTTTACCCGATCCTGACGGTCCTATGATGATCATTCTGATAGAGTTTGGTAGCACTGAATTATGCTTAACTGGCTCCTTTCTTCGCGTCGCAGAAAAATCAGTGATTTCCATTTGTATATAAAGAATAATAATTATGGATTTATATTGTGTGAAGTGTAAGGCACGAACCCCTACAAACGACATAACAACCATTACAACAAAAAATAACAGACAAGCACTCTCTGGTAAGTGTGCGCGATGTGGCACAAAAAAATTTAGATTTCAAAAAAAAAGCCTGACAAAGTCAGCGGAGGTGACATCGCAGCAACCTTCGGACGACTTCCAGGTACCCCTTGGGCAAAGTATCCCGGAGAAAAGCATCTCCCAGGATACAATTACTGCGGTCCAGGGACACGACTAGATATCAGACTTGATGAACAATCTAAACCAAAACCGGGAGAGTATCCGATAAACGCTATCGACGCAGCGTGTCACATACATGATGTTGCTTATCGAAGTAAAGATCTACAAGACAGGCATATCGCGGATGTGAAATTAATTCATGCACTAAGCGCCATAAAAAATAAATCATTTAAGGAGTCACTCGCTAATTGGTTAATAAGATCAGCGATGAAATCTAAATTAGCATTAGGCGCTGGATAATTAATAAAAATGCAAGCGATTTATTATTCCCCGGCCGGATACTGGAGAGGTAACTCAGCAATTAATAAACTCGCCAACGCAGCAAAAGTAACACGCGAGGTTGCCAAAAATTGGCTATCAAAACAAGCAATATGGCAAATCTACTTACCACCACCTCGACAAATCAACTTTGCACATTTTGATGTTAGTACCCCCAATGAAGTTCATCAGGCTGACATACTATTCCTGCCTCATGATACTGTCCGTAGAAAAACATACAAATACGCGCTAACAGTAGTTGATGTTGCCAGTAGATACAAAGAAGCAGAACCGTTAGCGACTAAAACAGCCGCTGAAGTTGCTTCTGCGTTCAAACGAATTTATCAACGAGGACCTCTAAGCTGGCCCCGATTATTACAAGTTGATCCTGGCAAGGAATTTCAGGGCGCGGTGTCATCACTGACAAAGCAGCATAACGTTACCATACGACGAGGACATACTGAAATTCATCGGGATCAGGCAATTGTTGAGCGATTTAATAGAACACTCGCTGAGAGATTATTCGGATACCAGTACGCGAGGGAATTCATTTACGATACGAGATCTCGTGAATGGGTTGCAAGACTGCCAAATGTGATAGCCGCGCTGAATAATGAAATTACCAGAACAACAAACATGAGACCTGTAAATGCAATCACAAAAAAATATATACCCCGCGTCAGTACACGCAGATATGTTTCAACGCAGCCAGGGACGCTAGCGTCCCCACTGCTGGGTAATGTCACCGTTAGGTATTTATACGAACCCGGCGAACTCGAAGGAGGAAAAAAAAGAGCAACTGATCCTATATGGAGTGTTACTACACATAAGATATCCAGCATAACAAGATCAACTGGGAGAAACGCAATCTACAGATTAGATTCAACTGCTCCTCAGCGTGGATTCACACGCGAGCAACTTCAGGTGATTCCCACGGATACACAATTACCACCTCGATCACTTAAATAACTGCAGCAACACCTCTGCGTCGATTACACTCAAGACAGGTCAGCATTACATTTTCACGTGTATGACCGCGATTACTATCTATTCTATCTACGGTAAATTGTCTTGGGTCGTTTTTCGAATACTGCCACAGCAATAAACAATTACAACTCGCGCAATGATTATTCTGCTGTTGTTGTAATTGTATAATAAATGCTTCGTCGAGATCAAACTCGTTACCATTTTTTTTGTCGCTCTGTTTGTAACCGGCTAATTTCTTTCTTATTGTATCATCAGCGATTGATCTGTTGATGCTGTCGTTGACAACATCATCTAATACAATTCTTTGTAACTGAGCTATCCTTCTTACTCTTGACACGGCTAAATAAACCAAATTTGACCACTCGATGCGATCATCAACAATCCAAACTGTTGTATCTGAAATAGTTAGTCCCTGCGAACTGTGGATGGTCATAGCGTATCCTAGTGTCCACGGGGATTTGCTCATTTTCAGTGCCTGTTCGACAGCATCAATATCAACGATAACAATATCATTCAATACTAAATTTTGTTTCCTTGACTCTGACAGGCGCCCTGGAATATCAACCTCAATATTCTGCAATCGCGTATCAGCTGGTCTATAACACAACGGCACTCCCAACATGGGAAATTTCTTCTGATGTAACTGAAATAACTGCTGCTGAAGTGTGTCCCTGACTATCTTTCTACTTGCCACAATTAAATCACCTGGTTTCCACGTTTCCCAAAAGTCGCTCAGCTCCGTCTGTGGAATTATTTCACGCATTATCTCACACTGGACTTTATTGGTTTGTAGCCTGATCAGTGTCTTAAACTCTTTCAGCGTTTCATCGAGTGATCTGTGATCGTTAATTATTTCCTCATAATAATCTACAAAAGTTTTCAGCCACGTGTGTGGAGATTCACCTGTAAATGGCGGTGGTTGACCATGATCGCCGCACATCACCACTGCGGTATTTTTCTTTAGCAACCAATCCAGAAACTGTTTTAATATATCTAACGGCACAGTGTCTATCTCATCCCAGATTATTTTCTCGGGAATATATTTCGTCCCCATTCGTTCAGGTGTCCACGTGCCGCCGCTGTATTTGAAAAAACTGTGATACGTGCACGCGTTAACATCCCGTTGTCTCATCTCCCTGGCAAGTCTATGTGTGGGAGTCAGCACGACCAAGTCAGAACCGCGAAATAATTCAATCGCCCGAGTTGTCTTACCAGAACCACCAGGTCCGTTCAGATAAACTGTTTTGTGTCTTGTAACAGGATCGTGCACCGGCGGCAACAACGACGTCGAAGATATTTCTGCGCTGCGATACTCATCTTCGATTACAACGTCAGCTGATTCACAATATCCTTGTAACATTTCATCCTTTATTCTCCACGAGCCCCACGATGTATCATCCGATATAACATTATCCAACAGCGCTAAGTGTTTTTTACTAATATAAAATGAATCCGTTGCAACTCTTACTGCGACAACAGGGAATCTATTAATCATCGACAACAAATTTATGGATACATAAGCTAGCATCGAAGATCTCAAATGTGTGTACTGAGATGATTCTCCGTCGATATAACTAAAAACAGTCCCTAGCTTTTCCCCGTTTGACAGAAACACATCTTCGCGGTTACAGAGTATGTTGTTCGTGGCTGCATCAGCGACAACAAGATCCAATTCAGCCTTGTCCATGATTAATCGACTGTGATGTTGTTTATGATCATACGCTCCACCTTGAGTGAATTTCCCTATTATTCTTCGTCCTAGATCTTTTGCTGTGCTTTCGTCATTTTTAAGTTTATTTTCAAGTACTTCAGGAGCTTTCTTGATGATATCGTCGATAGAAGTTTCTGGATGTTCTCGTGACCAATCTTCGATGACTTCTTCTAATGTACCCGGAGTTGGCAACCAAACTTCGGTTTGACGACAATAACATATAATCGCTTCGCTGACCGTCAGCGACAACAGTATTCGACTGTCAAGCATGTATCGCAATAACACTATCGGTGCCCATCGCTTCTCAACGAAATGTCTACCAAACCAAACATAACACACAGGATGTAAATCCTTAGCGAATTTAAACGACGACACACAAGCAAATCCCGTCAGGTCAAAATCAGGCAATGGTCCGTTTACAGCAACTCTTGTCATCGAGTTTGTAACGTGGCCAAACCGTTTAAAATATTCGCTGCATTCTCCACGCCCAAGGAAACTTCCTGGATAACACGCCGTCATGTCCACGGATATCATATCGCGGTAATCATATCGAGTATTCCACAAACCGCCGTGTCCGTATTCAACACAGCTCTGCTGGATATCCCCAAGGAAACTTTTTGGAGTTGGTCTCCATGAATTTCGTTCCCGGGCTACATGTGCGGCAACACCCGGGACAGTAAAACAATGTGTCAGTAACGTATCAGTGTTGCCAGCATGATATTTTTCTGCGAGTTTTTTCATTTCCTGCTGTAACGCCGTTGTTCTGTATATTTCCCCGTTGGGTCTCACAAACTGATCATATTCTCCATCTTCGGTACTTCTGAATAACCACACAGACACTGGATCGGTTTTACTTATCTGATAAATAAAATCAAACATGGAACTAGCGGTTCCACCGTTAGCGGTTCCCATTTCCAAACTCGAAGAGTTTCCACAAATGCTTTGCATTTCCGGATAATACTTCACAACACGGTCTCGCGGGAATATTCTAACCGAGTCAGTCCAGGCGTGACTGTTATGATCGATAATAGTTATTGGTGCTCCACGGGAATTGTATTTACACTCATACAATACCGTACCGGTTAACGATGAAACCGTTATAGGAAATTTTAGTAATCGCTCTAGCTCAGCAACATCATTTATTGACGCTCCTTTATCCGCTACGTGTGTCGCCCACGCTGTTATTTTAGTTTGTCTTAGCGGTGTTAGGCCGTTTCCTCGCATTGCATTTTTAAAATGTTCTATTACTCGCTCAGCTACACAATTCATCCTTGACTCTGACACCTTCATCGGGGCGAGTTTATCAACGCGTGGTTTCTTCATCGGATAAATTCCATAAATGACTGCGGTCACAGGATACGCTCTGGCATAATATGGTATATCAATCCCAACAAGTACTCCTGGTTTTGAGTCTTTACTTAACAGAACGGTTTCCCCCCCCCCCCCCCCCGCCTGGCATCAAGAACAGGGTCTAGTTTGTCTTTGATAATCCACTTTCCGTCGTCGCCAACAATAAATTTTATCTGTATGAAATATCTTCTCGCGTCGAGATACCCAATTATGTTACGCGCGATTGTATCGTTCATGGTAGCATCAATGATACGGCCACGAGAAATGCCCGCGTCGGGGATAATTTTATACGAAGACCACACGTGTGCGGCACCATCACGACGAAACTCTTCTTTGGCGTTCTTGATAACACCAATTACCGTTGCTAACTCTCTTCGTCGTGGATCAGCGGTTAACCGGTCAAGATCGAATCGAGAACCTGCGGGTTTTATTCTGGATAGTCTTTCAAATTCCTCCATTATTATAATTAAGACAAGTATTTAAATAGACAAATATATTATATAATGAACCGATGCAAGTGGATTAAACTAAATTCATCAGCGCCGTGTAGCAGACGTTGCAGACACGAATACTGTGGACAACATGCTCAACAGGTCCGCGGGGGAAGTCTAGGACCGATACCGTGTATCAGATGCGGCATTGGAGTACGAGGAAAAACGCAATTATGTTCAGCGTGTGGTGGAAAACGCTATCGAGAACTAAAACGGTATTATGATAAAAAAAATCCAGCCTCGAACACTCTCTCGGAGCGTGATTACATAAATAAGTTTTCAGACAAATTATGAATTAGACAAATGATTTGCTTATAGTATAATGAATCAAGAATTCGCCCCCGAACAAGAATTTGTTCCACATCCAACTATTCCAAATTATGAGGCAAACCGAGATGGCATAGTACGACACTGCACGCGAAGACGACCAGTTGGTGGAGTTGATAATGGTGGTTATTCACGATTTACTGCCACGCGCGGAAAGAGGTATTTATGTCATCGTTTCGTCTATGAATGTTTCCATGGATTGATCCCTAAGGGTTTTGTCATTGATCACATTAACGGTAACATACTTGATAACTCCATAAACAATCTTCGCGTGGTCACTCAGAGCAAGAACTGCCTACTGGGTAACACAGGGTGTTGCAAAACAGTTGCAAGAAGAGCTATTAAATCTATAAATGCAATTACAGGTGAAGAAATTGTATTCGTGTCAATAAACGCCGCCGGTAGGTATTTCGGTATTTGTCCACCTGCTGTACAGCATGTCGCAACCGGGATGTACAAAACAGCATTTTCCAAGAAGCTCAAACAGAAGATTTCATTCTGTTATATCATTGACACAAACAACGATAACTCAGTATAATACCTGTAAATGCAATCCTAACAAGGGACTCCCACGCATTTAAAAATATGAAAATATATAATAATATGAATCACGAAAACATAAATGTCATAATTGTTGAACTCGAAAAATTGCAACAGCGAGGTTTTAATATTTTACTAGACACTGAAACAATTATGTCAGATTTTGAATCCCTGCGTGAGCAATCGCGGACCGGCAAGAACAATCTCGCCGCGTGTTATAGGTTCATTAAAAATATACAGAATTACATTTACAGGTCACTTGCGTCGATAACTGACGATCAGGTATCTGAATTCGTTCCACTGTGCGGCGCAGTTGAGAAGATCAGGCTTGGATTGTCACAACAATATGAGACTCGAAAATTAATCAACACCAGGGTACGACGGCTACAAGGTCACATAAAGAATCTTGGAAACTCTTCGAGTTCTGACACGGAAATGCCTACGGGTACTAGTGTTTGTGACTCCGTCGACGAAGTATAAGTGCGTGAAAACTCTTCGTGGAAACGCTTTGTACATTTTCACGGTAAAAAAAAATAATACATTTTTTTTTTGCCTTGCGTTTTCAGATTTTGGAAATGTTTTACATTTTCAGGATTTGCTCGAGCGCGGGCGCATCAATACAACAATGAGAATAGTTCATAATCTGTTCTCGTTGACACCAAACTATGATCATATGATTTTGCTGTAGCTCTGTTAATTGTGACGGAGTTAACAAGAAGTCTTCGTTGCCATACACGTCAACGATTATTTTAACGGGGAAATACTGAGTTTCCAAATTCGAAGAGTTTCCAAATGCGGTTTTTATTGCCGTGTGAAGAATTTGCTTATCATGAATATGAACTCGTGCATGAATGTACTCGGGTTCCATTATACACAACAGTTTTTTTTTAAATGCGTGAAAATGGATCAGTGCAGAAAAAAAAAACTATTATAAATATTATGGATCCCTTGACTTAGGACTTCACCAGTAAGTTTATACTAACAGACTCGCCACGCAGGTCCAACAAATTCCCGTGTTGGTCGACGAGTTTGAAATTTATCGTTGACAACCACACGTTGTGACACCGTAGATAGACCACATTGATTGGTTCTTGCACAATCAGAAAACCAGGGGGGTCTTTTGGTGTGAACGTATACAGGATAAACCCCTGTTGTGCCGTCGTAGTATCTGATGCGCTGTAGCTACCGTCGATGACGTCACATACAAGATTGACCGCGATAACATCTGTGATATTTACGATCCCGGGTGAGATGTGTCTGCCATCGGCGGATGTACTGTTGTCGTGCTTGAGAATAACAGGTTGTGGTTTTGTTCGCGTGTACGCGGCAAGAATATCTTCGAAAGATTCCTCGATGAGATCAGAGACTGATTTTCTCAGCGTGGGCGCGTTATATCCAGGAAATTTAAAATCTGAAATATCATTCATGGAAATACCATATTTAATTGCAAAATCTGCTCTGGCTATCTGTCTCTGATTATTATCGATATGGTCTTTAAGATCCAGTAAAGCCTGAATTATTCTTAGATTTATAGTTTCCATCGCGGATGCGAGTTTGTTTAGTTTTTCTATGGTTGTGATAATATTATTTCGGACATCCGCGCGCGGACTTGTTAAATCAGAAATATAATCTTGGAAATATACTCGCAACAATTGTAGCTGTTGTTCATGTGTTTGTTTGATCGGAATAAATAATTCAGATTCTATATCATCTAGACGGTAAACACGGAGCTCCTGCCCGAGAGCTTCTATACTCCAAGTATCGGGTATTAAAGTACTTTTTCCTGATTGTAATTGATCTGCAAGGAGTAAATAATAATTGTACTCGAGGTCGTGTAGTGCTTCTTTATCGGTCATAAAATCCGATTTCGATGGTGGTCGTGGACGGGGTTTAACCTCGGGGGCCTTTGGCCATCCTAATAATGTTCGGATTGAGCTGTTATAAATATCCACGGCGTATCCTGGTGTTGAGATTTCAATGACCGCAGACAGCGTTGGTTCATGAGCTGTTATAGATATTTTGGCTTCCTTGCCGGTGATTCGTTTTATTTGGCGTTGTATCTCATTATTGATTTCTTCGATCTGATAACTCCCAGTGGGTAGCGTAATTGTATCCCATTCAAGTTCACCCTGTTTCGGGTCCGCGCTGGGTTTCCCGAACACGAACGAATTATTCGGCTGCTGACCGCCAAATGATGCCGACCTGATATTGGGCCAGCTGTGATACACACTGAGCTTTGCCAACGCGATTTCACTCGCACGAATTGGAGTTCGAAAATTAATACTAAATTCTGGTGTCGTCGAAGACACTGAGATCATTGTGGTCCTTACCGGTGTTGTGTTTGTGACTATTTGTTGAAGCAGTTCTATTGACATTATTTATTTGTTTAGTTTTCAAATAGTCATTGTACGCATCTGACATTAGTTTGAATTCAGAATCTGATATCGACGCGGCGTCGCTACCCTGCACGTCTAACGATGATGATATCAGTGATGATAATTTCTGATATGCGGTCGTGGCTGTATTTAATTTTGTCGTGTAATCGTGTAATTTTGTGTTAGCACACGAGGATATTTTTTTTGCTATGATGCCGAAAACTCCTGCCGCGGTAGTGGTCGTACAAACAGAGATTGTGGCCGCGACTGCAATTACCGGAGTGACCGCTGATAGTATTACTCCCGCGGATGCAACAACGGCAGATACTGAATAAACCATAATGTCTAACACTGTTATGCGGCGCTTGTATTTTTTTACCTTTCGACTGGTTACCTCGATGACAGTTTTTAACTCAGATTGCCACTCACGGACTTGATTATACCGATATTGTTGAGCATCTGGAAATCCTTCGGATTTCAACGTTGACATATTATTTAAAATCGCTGGCGATTTCAATTACTGGTAATTTTCAATTACTGGTAATTTTCAATTACGTAACCAATTGAGGTGTTTCTGCAACGAATTCCAAACAAAACCAGTAAGATGTTGGTGTTAAACTATCGTCGGCGGCTTCAAGCATAAATGTTTCCTCGGTTCCGCTGTTTAGTATTACAGTGCAAACCCCCGAATACTTATCGGTGGAATGTCTCCAGGGAAACGTTGTGAAGATTTCAAATTTAGCGGCTGAAAACACAGACAACCTGTAAACACCGGTGGCTGTTGCTGTATATTTGATAGTGTTATTTTGTCGTGACCATGTTGCGAATCCCGATGATACCGTGAATACGATGTTGGTGATATGCCCGGGAGTAACTCCAGTGGGGACTTTAATCAAACTGATTTTGTTAACGATCTCAGGAATACCCGATACGATATTCTGCTGTGTTTGTTTGATCGTGTTAATGTCGGTCTTTACATCAGCGAGTTTTACATCGACGACTGGAGGAGACCCAAAGAACTTATCCACGGTTTCACTGGTTTTTTGAAAGTTTTTTTGGAGTCTTTTAAACCCGTTCATGTGAACATCATACTCAGCACGCAGCGTATTTAGTTTACCGTTGACGATGTCCACGTATTGTTTGTTTGACGCATCTTGGTCGGATTCGGGATTCGCTAACGCGGTTATTTTGTTGCCGCTCATGCTGAGTTCGCCGGTCATTACGTCGCCGGATTTTATTACTCTGTCGATGATTAGGCCAGCAACGTGTTGGTACTGCGTGTCGACGTATTGTTTATTTGCGGCATCTTCGAGACCTTCCGGATTTTTTAGAACGGTTATTTTGTTGCCGCTCATGCTGAGTTCTCCGGTCATTACGTCGCCGGTTTTTTTCACACACATTTTAATTTCATCGTTGATGTCTTTGATGATTTTGTTCGATATACTTGAATCCCTGATGCTACCACGGTCAGTAAAAACGGGAAAGTTACCAGGGACAGCTGTACGAACATTACGGATTAAATCATTCCACTTGATGTTGCTAGTTTTTAGTTTTCCTTGCTTGTCCTGAAAAACAGCAACTTCATCTGGGTCAACTCCGGTTAGATTCAAAAGATTATCGACTTCATCTCGGGTCGCATATTTTGAGAGATCAGCATCTGTGCTTGGTTTACCTCTTCGTGTGAAAGGTCTTCCGTAAATATCCACCATTATTCTTATTGCTGTTTTTCAAATGCGAGCATGAAAATGCCTAGCATTGGATGCGGTATATTCATACACTACTCGATGCGGAGACGTTGCTGGATTTCTTGAGATTGCATCAAGAACATTTAAAACCTCGTTCCCACAAATGGGAGGATCAATTAATGTTTGTGTTGGTAACGTCGACTGCCACACTGGAACATTAGAAAATCCGCGGACATACCTGAGAAACTCAACTGGCGGTGCTAAACCGTACGAATCAAAATAGATAATTCCGCTTGGATCGATCGCGTAAGCAACCCAGTGAGTTCCAGGACCGTCTTTGTTGTCGAGATTGATAATGCCAGTTTCTGGATTATTCGGTTGTTGCGGTAATTGATCTCGCATAAATACTCCTCTGAAATGTTTTATACGCAATTTTTTAACAGCATCGAGTAAATCAAAATTAGAAGCTGGAAGCTTCAACATCGGGGACACTTTGTGTTTCAGCGTTAGAAATTTTTTGGATACCATGATGCGGGAGTTCCCGGTAGTCTTAGCCCTGATCCGCGAGCGGATCTCCCCTTTTTTTTCTTATACCCGTGTCCGGTTGCCTTCTTTAGTGCCATTCCAGCTGCGGTTCCAACTGCACCAAGTGCTGCTGCCTTTGCTACGGCTGGTGCTGCTGCTGCAATCAATGCCGGTATTGCTGCGAGAAGAGGAAATATTCCACCGGTTTTAGTCATGTCCTTGATAGCTGCAGCAGAGAAATTAAGTCGGACACCGGTTTTTGCTGTTAGTGCCTTATTAAAATGTTTAATCTGAGTATTAGTCAACGACAGCTTGTTTGGACCACCAACAAGTTGATCTCGTTTTAGTGTTATTGATGTCCCGCACGTGCTTGCGTTCTTCGATTGCAATTTCTTTGTCTGACCGGAAGTCAAGGTGACGTTAACATGACTGTATGACATTATATTTCAGAAACTAATCTAATTGTTACATGTTTTTGGAAAACATCACATGTTTTCTACGGGAACGTCAATAACTCTCATTCGTCCGCCAACACCTTCAAGCAGCATTGCTTTATCGGAGAGTATGACAGCGATCGCTCTAAAACCAGCAGCGGGAAACTCGCCCACGTTAGCCTTGAAGTGTATATCAACGACAGATTGTTTTGTTAGATCCAAATGTTCCAGCGAAAAGTAATAAATCGGATACAGCGTTGTAAAATCCAGTTGTGATATCTGCAAGCCGGTATCAATATTTTGATCACGTCCCATAAATGTCATCAGACGATGATACGCACGCGCGACCTGATTGTTTGTATAATCTATCAGTATGTCCTCAGATGGTTCTTGATGCCCGTTTATTCGCAGCGAAACCTCAGAGACATTAAGTTTGTCAAATATCATATGCGATCGTGTTTGACTATTTACTCTTGCGTTAGTCTGGAGTGCCACGAAAATATGTCGTGGCGCTGACACACCCTGCTGTGATGCTATGTGCCACGTGAATTGCCCAGCACCGGCACCTTGAATGGAATCTGTTGATGTTGTCAACCATGATATCAATGATTTACCACCTGTGTCCATGAAAGAGAGTAACCGTTGCTCTTCAGTGATTGATGGGGACATTACTGGCATCCACAACGCAAGCTTAAATAATATTACTTTACCGGCAGCAACACCGGCATCACCGTCTCGCCAGATAGCGTCAACGTCATCACTTTTTCGGTTAAGTACAACTGTATGATTGGCTCCAAAAATAACCTTTCTGACATTTCTGCAAAATCCAAAGATGTGAGACAGTGGAATTGCGCATGAAAATCTCCTACGGTCACCTGATAACATTAATTTACGCGTAGCAAAACCAAGATTGTAATTAGTGTTGGGAAATGAAAAATGTTCTACGTCGTTAAAATCAGCATCATCAACAGGAGGAACAGCACGGTTGGTTGGTTGTCTCATAATGCTAGATCTATGATCCGGATGATCAGAATTATCCTTAGCGAACATCATAGTCGGACCAGCTGATCTAGTGTAATCATCTGAGTATCTCGCTAATCCCAGGATTGTTGTAGCAACGTCAACATTATCCTGAATTATTTCAATTTCTCTTCCGTCAATGCTGTATGAAGCACTTTTGAACAGCGCCATGATACCGTTGTTAACAAAACCAACTCGAACATTAGCATCGTATGGTGTATTAGCGACAACATCTGTTACAAGTTCACCCGTGACTTCAAGAAATGCTTCAGCGGGCAGGAAATATCTACTTGTATCCTGGACTCGTAATTCAATTCGTCCGCGTTGATTAGGTACTGTTGCCTCATAAGAATAATACTGATAATCGCGCACGGACTCATCTTTTAGTGTTGGTGCATCCATGTCGAACGCTGGATCAGATATACGTTTAAACATTTTTATATAAAATTATCGTCTTCTAAAACGAAATCCACTTCCTGATATCAGACTTGTATTTATTTGTTCGGGTGTTTGGACTATTAACTCTGCGAGTTTTTGATTGGCAGCCTGATTTATTACTTTACTGACGTCCGCGGGCATAAGTTCAGTACTGGCCAGTTTCACCGGTGGTGGTTTTTTTGATCTGCGAATTAACCGTGACAGTCTGTCCTTGATTGACGCGAATGCTTTTCCGGCGAGATCACCAACAGATCCAAGGGCTTTATCCTTAATGACATCAATAGCTTTCATCGACAATTGTTTTGCAATCGGTAATGCCTTAGGGGCTATTCTTGAAAACAAACCAGTAATTGTATCACCGAGACCATCTCCGTAGGTTGCTCTGTATACTGGTAATCGTGAATTCACTACGCGGACTGGTAACACGCTAGCGTGTCTGGGTTGAGAATTGTGCACGATCATTTTATTTAATTATTATTTCTCTAGCTAAATTCACTAGTCGCTGTGGTAACCATCCGTGAGTTCATCAATGAGCCCCCGGTAGATGCTGATATCCATAATGCCACGCTGAAATAGTCGCTGACAGATATCCGCGGCTTCGTTTATTATTTCCGGAGAGTTGTTTCCGGCTCGTCTTCCTCCGATGAGAACTTCTAACCGTGATACGTCATTGACGATGCTATCAGGACAGATATTATAACCGTGACCGGTGTAACCTTTTCCCATTTTCCTTAGTTTTTCTTTTGTTTTAGCAATTTCAATAGTTACAAAATTTTTATCTTTTCTTTTTGCTAATAAAATAGCTTTAACACCCTTACCCTTCATTTTTTCTAAATTTTGTATTTCCTCGTTTAATTTTTTTAATTCATCATTTAATTCGATTATTTGCTCTTTTAGTATTTCCCTTTCTGACACATCGGGTTGCGGAGAAGGAGGAGGAGATTTATAATCATCTTCTTCCTCTTCTTCTTCCAGAGGTGTCGGCGCTGGTTTTTCAGGTTTTCGTTCAGGTTCCTGGCGCTGTAACGGTGGAGGAAGAGGATAAGGATCTTGCGCTGGTACATATTTTGGCGGCGGAGACCGTGGTTGAGCTGCAAGATTCTTTACTTTTTTTATAAATTCATTATATTTCTTACCACCACTCTTTTTTCTATCATAGTATACGAGAAAAATATTTTTAACAAAATCGTTGGAGCTCATAGAAAGATATTTTTTGTCCAAAATAATATCCCTCTGACTCCATCCTTGTATTACCATTTCGGCTAATTTATCTTCTGGTATTTCCCTGATCGCCTTAGCAAATCCTGGGGCGAATTTTTCAGCGGCGGGAATAATTGCCCTGGGTTTAATCTTTTTAGCAACAACAGCTGGACCTGCAACAGCTGGACCTGCAACAGCGGGACCTACACCACCAGGTGGAAGTCTATCCGAGATAGTTTCCAAAGTTCTTCCATGTTGTTGTAATACTTCAAGCAATCCCGGTTTTCCCTTATCAGGATCAGCAGGATCAGGTTTTCCTACGATTGCAGTTTTAACAGTTTCAGTAGCTGTTGTAACAGGTTTAAACAATTCCTCGGCGGATTCTGTAAAAATCTCTTTTTCCTGCTGTCGTAATTGTAATTTTTGCCTAACACTGTCACGGACGGGAATAAATTTCTTGATTGCTTCTAGTCGTTGTCGAGCTAGTCTAGTTGTAAGTGCTTCTCCAATATTTGCCATTATTTATTTGTTTACGATTTAATTTCGGCACAGATTTGTGACAATAAATTTACACGACCCGCGGACACGATACCGTATCGGACTTGATACATTGTATGGTTAACATAAAAATGTTTTTCCTTGGAAACTCTTTGAGTTTCTCGCGGGCCGACCCGACCGCGAAACCCGATGACGTGACGTGGCGGTAATATTTTTTTTGTTTGTTCGTGGAAATGCAAAGCATTTGCGGGAACTCTTCGTGGAAATGCAAAGCATTTGCGGGAACTCTTCGATGAGCGATGCTAGCATCTGGAACCGTTAACGGTTCTCCGGGACTGTTTTTGTCTGTTTAGCCGTAGTTTCGGTTTGTTCTTTTTTTTCTGTATTTGTGAAACTGTTTTTGTTTGTTTATCCATATTTTAGTTTCGGTCTGTTCGCCCTCCCTGCTGCTGCTCGGCCCGAAGGCGGCTGGTTGGTCTCGTCTTCTTTTAAATGATAGTGTCCACGCGATATTAAATATTTATCAAGGGCAACAACCCTTCCTGTCTTCTGCTCTACCTAACGGAGTTGTTTAAAAATCAAACAACATGGATACTGTTGGTATTTCGTATGGCTTTATACCAACACTTTAAAAGATGCATACATACATACATACATACATACATACATACATACTTTTCAGAAATTGTTGGTTATGTTGAGCGCCTAGCGAGGTAGCTGTTAGTACCATTTTATAAGTCTTTGGTATGACTCAGCCGGGGTTCAGCATCTGAGGCGGACGCGCTAACCACTAGGTCACTGGAGCGATCTCAACATCTATACGTAACAAAAATTTTTTAACATCTGTACTTGGCAAATTGATGAAACTTTTGTTGATGAGAAACTAATAACTTATAAAAACAGCAACATATATAAAACATTAATAAAATTCATTACAAGTGAGGAACATCTTGACTCTTAAAGGTCGGAGAACAAAAATCGTAAATGTTTACCACCCACTTGGTATCTATTCCATGTATACAACACATATTATTTGACGATGGAACTTTCCAAAATTTTGCTAAACATGACTAGTAATTTGCCCAAACTCACCAAACATAGGCTGAAGACGTTTCCTTTACATTGATAGAAGTTGATGACCTCAGTAATCAAAAACAAAAAAGATATTGAACTCTATGGGAAGGACATTACGCCGTCGATTTACATTAAATGTCACTTGAGGGCTCTACAGGAATTAAACATGAGAGTTTAAATTGCACTGTAGTTTTACTTTATGGGACACTTGAGGGCTATACGGGTAATCAACATTACACATTTATATTTTATCGCGGTTATTATCTATATTATTGTAAACATACGATGGATAAGTGAGTATGTCTTGAATTATTCTCTAAAGGTTGAACACTGGCATTATTTCTTAGTGACATCATTAAGATATTAATGTGCTTCGATGAAAATTTCATAGACTTTTTAAAATCCACCTATGAATATTAATTTGACATTCTAATATTTTGAATTTCGAGCTTCTTCTTGAAGTTTCTCTTTGCACATTCCTCCTATTTTTTCCAATATTTTGTCCTAGGGTTTCTGGATTAAAACTCCCTCTCTTCAGGAAATGTCTGTCAGTCGGGTTTCCGTGACCTTCTTTTCCAGGCAGTTGCTAGTCTTAGGTGACCAATGCCCTTATTGGTCTTTCGAGCTGTTAGTTTGGTTCTATATTTTATATGTCGTTGTTTTCCTGTTAAAATGAGGGTTTCGAATATCGAGATAATTGAGTTGCTCTCTTTTAGATTGTTATATTGTATGTTTATTAATTACGTTGAGTGCGTGTATGCGTTATATTTACCGTTTCCTCTCCATTTATGCAGTGGTATCCATTCCTTGCAATTTTCATCTACAATTTCATATTCTCATTCAGAGATCCATACTGAAAGATTTCCTTTCCACTTGTCATCACTGATTGGGATTTGCTGGGTGATATCTTGCTTTCTGGTAAAGTAGTTATTTCTCCCTCTTTACTTGTTTTCTTCAGCAGTTTCTGGTCGTATTTTCGTATCAGAAGTATTTCTTTCTCATCTTGCGTGCTTTCTGAAAGTCGGGAAAATCTCGGTAGTTCATCATCATTATGATCTACTGTTTTATTTCTTTTCTCCCTTCGTTCTTCTTCTTCTTTCCGATTATGTTTTCTTCCTAGGAAGGCCGGGTCTTCTTTTTAAAGAATTGCTTACGTTTAGTATTTTTTCTTCTTTCTGTTCTTGTATTCCCTGTTTCCGTGTTATCCTTTGTTATTGTTTACGTTTTCTTCTTCCAGTGTAGCTATCTTCGCTTACAGATTTTGTACTTTTATTCTTGGGGCTGGCATCGGCGTGCCTAAATTCCACCTTTCATTTGCTTCTGTTGGGGAAGTAATTGATGTATTTAAGTTCTCATCTGTTATTTGTGTTTCCATTATTTCGTTTTCCTCTCGTGGTTTGTTATGTTTTTGGGGTTCATGGCCTTTTTCACCGCGTTTGCTACATCTTCTGTCGAATATTCATCACTTGTACCAAGACAGCACTAAACGGTCACGAATGGCGAAGCGCGTTCTTAATTTCATTGCGTCTTCTTGCGGTATTTCTAGGATTCTTGTCCCTGTTTTAATTGGGAGGAAGAATTGGCATGTTGCCGTTCTGGAGGTTCTTTCCAGAGACAGACTTACATTTCGCTGCATGCTCGTGAAGACCCATCTTCTCAAAGATGCGCTTAAACACTTAATCAGATTTTATGAATTTAGCACGACCTATCAGCTGAACTCGAATCACCTTATTCATCCGAAAATAAAACTCAGTTCGCTGAGACTCCGACAGATGAAAACTCATTTCGCTGAGACTCTGACAGATGAAAACTCATTTCGCTGAGACTCCGACAGATGAAAACTCATTTCGCTGAGACTCTGACAGATGAAAACTCATTTCGCTGAGACTCCGACAGATGAAAACTCATTTCGCTGAGACTCCGACAGATGAAAACGCTTCAGCTTATTCTTGATGTAATATTGTACCGCTGCACCGGAAGCTGATGACTATGACTACCTTTTACCCATTCCTCATTTTCCTCCTCATCCTGACTCTCCTCACAATAAATCATCTCAGGCACATAACTCATATCCTTATTCGCATATGCTATCAACTCCTTCGCACGCTTCAACCATTCCTCCTCAGTGAATTCAAACCAGGGATCTTTAATCTCATCACTCAGTCCCAATTTATCTGCACTCCAGGTATAACACGGAAGAGACATTCTATTAAAAAAACATATCTTTAACACAGTGACCCTCCCAGTAGTATAAATCCATGGGGACACTCGACCACTCTTCTGTCACATAGTGATACAATTGGTCCAGAACCCCCAATTTTACTATACTATTGCTGTTAACCTCTGTCCATATACAAATACATATGCATGTAGTCTAACTGTAGTCACATATATGATATGATAGTAAGTATCACGTAGATTAAGTGTGTTTCTTCAGAAAGTGTCACAAAGCCGTGACTAATGTCAAGTGCTTTCAAATTGTTTAATGCACTGGTAGATATCTCAATGACTTTGTTGTGAGATATATTTCTACACACTTTGTTGTGGCCTTTGCACTTGACAGGCTATTAAACTGTCGGATATAAGGTGGAAAATTGGGCTTTAATAATATTATATTTTTGACGCGGGGAGGGGGGATA
The DNA here is from genome assembly GCA_028554795.2 of Sinohyriopsis cumingii. Classification (NCBI taxonomy): domain Eukaryota; kingdom Metazoa; phylum Mollusca; class Bivalvia; order Unionida; family Unionidae; genus Sinohyriopsis; species Sinohyriopsis cumingii. Next base: position 134,775,825 of record CM068828.1, read on the forward strand.
ACTTCTATAAAGTACTGAAAAACGTACGCTATTACATTGTCCGTTTATTTGCATAGGAATAAATATGCAACGAAATACAGGAAGACTTTTTAAAGATGTTGTAATATGTTTGAAAGCAACGTAATTGATTGCATAGATTGAATTTATATAGATTCAAAAGACTTCCTATGGAACAGTGTTTTCACTCGTTGTCTCCTTTGCTGGTGTACTGAACTCGTGATTACGCTTGTAGTCTACATTTCGAATATAGCCTAGGTTAAATTCACATGGTCCCGTAAATATTCATTCCAGCGCATAACTTTATTAGCGTGCAAAAAATACACTGGTAAAAGTTTCTTTTCACAGGTGTGCCTATCAACATTTTTAGCCAAATGAAACTACCATAGTACATACCGTACCTTATCACCATTCATGTCGTGAGATATAAGTTAGTTCTACACCTCTATGTTAAGAGTAACTTCTTAAATGGATTTCGGGTACATTTGTATCACTGGCTGCAATTAATGGCTCTATAATCATTTAAAAATTAATCTAATCCAGCGCCTGGGCGAGGAAGTGATAAATAAACTTGCGGTGGGCTTAGGTAGCTGGCACATTGCAAATTCACCCCCTCTTGGAATCTTCAAATTCAAAAGAGTACGATATCAAAAGACTTTTCAGCGAGCTTACCTTCGAGCGCCTGTCTGAAATCATTCTTTGGAAGCAATTACACGTATCTCAGGTACAAGACGTACGAACTTCATTTGCTTGCTCTCTGAGTTCTGTTCGTATTTCATGTTTAGGTAAAGACGAAGTAAATGATAGATTACTAAAAGGATAATAAACATCAATCTTCTTATTGCAGGTGTTCACATTAGTGCATATTCATTCATTCCAAGTGAACATGTAATTATATTAAGAAACTTGTATATAGTAATTTTGTTAAATCCTTGAATACAAGAATAAAGTTATATACGGTAAATGAAATAATAAGGCTGAATTGCGTGAATTTCTAATAGTTTTTTATTAATAAATATCACTGGCATATTAAGAGAGGGACATAAAGACCGGATATGTCGATTAAAATACAGGATATGTCGATTAAAAGACCCATTCTAAAACGAAATCAAATTATGTACAATCGATAACAAAATATACTAAAATCTACCAAAACTTTAAGCGACTTTCAACTAATTAACAACTTAGCTAATAATCGGAATGGACTTAGCAACATCACGCCACCATTACTGCTCTGCCAGGTGAAGCGCGTGCGAATATTACCTTTCCTGTGTATCAATCGTTGGAAAGAAACTGAGAACTATCCCGTTCAAATGTTCTATGCTTGTATATTGGATGGTAATAAAAAAACATGTTCTCTGGACCATGCAAAATGAACAAGAGGACAATGACACTTAACTCTAGGAATCAAATATGACTTTTCCACTTATTTAATCTTTTAACTTTGAACCCTGTGCTACACCTTTGGAAAGTATTGGTCCTCCTCGGTAGAGATAGAGGACAGGCCAAACAACGAACTCCTCATATGGCCCTTTTTTGGTGTATTCCCTGTACTTGCTGGAGTCAAATTTACTGTCCGGACTAGGGTTTCCTTCCATAAATAGTTGCGGATCCTGGACAGACATATACCAACACACATCCGTACATTTGTCGATATATTTTTTCACATTTCCAGACTTCATGCAAGCGTCTAAAGATTTCCATGGAAGCCATTTCTTTAGATGTCTATGCACGTGCTGTGAAGTGAAATAAATTTATATTTATATGTATAATAATTTGGCGATAGTTTATGGTGTTAGTCATTTTTACATACCACTTTAAATTTATTATAATTTTACATATATTATCTTATCTCATTTGTTCCGTAACTGTAATTCAACAAAGATATTTCAAATGCATCTGGTCACAAATTCAAGATTGATCAATTTAGCTTTCTTCTGCATTGCCTACATAAAAATACCAATATAGAATTGTGTAACATAAGACACAACTTCAACATGGACAGAACCTCTTACCACTTTAACATGGACAGAACCTCTTACCATTTTAACATAGACATTACCTCTTACCACTTTAACATAGACATAACCTCTTGCCACTTCAACGGAGACAGAACCTCTTACCACTTTAACATAACACAGAACCTCTTACCACTTTAACATAGACAGAACGTCTTGTAACGTTAACATAGACAGAACGTCTTGTCACTTTAACATAGACATAACCTCTTACCAATTTGATACAGACATAACCTCTCACCACTTTAACATGAACAGAACCTCTTACCACTTTAACACGGACAGAACCTCTTACCACTTTAACATAGAACGTCTTGTAACTTTAATATAGACAGAACGTCTTGTTACTTTAACATAGTCAGAACCTCTTACCACTTAAATATAGACAAAACCTCTTACCAGTTTGATACAGACATAACCTCTCAGCACTTTAAGATGGACAGAAACTCTTACCACTTTAACATGGATAGAACCTCTTAACACGTTAACAAGGACAGACCCTCTTACTACATTACGATGGAGAGAACATCTTACCACTTTAACATGGACAAAACCTCTTACCACTTTGGCACAGATAAAACCTCTCACCAATTTGACACAGATATAACCTCTCACCAATTTGACAGAATCTCTTACCACTTTAACATCTTTAAGATATTTGGGTGCAGTTGATTTTATTTCGTCTTTAATTGTTTTGAAAAGTTCCGAAGGTACTTTGTTCTCATCCTGAAATGATAAAGATAATTACTCATTACCTGATCAATACAGATAATTGTTCATTACCAGATCAATAAAAATAATAAAGATCATTGCTTATTACCTGATCTAAAGATATTATTGCTCATTACCTGATCAATACAGATAATTGCTCATTACCAGATCAATACAGATAATTGTTCATTGCCAGATCAATACAGATAATTGTTCATTATCAGATCAATACAGATAATTGTTCATTACCAGATCAATAAAGATAATTGCTCATTACCTGATCAATAAAGATAATTGCTCAGTACCTGATCAACAGCATAGACTACTGTTAAAAAAGATGCCTACAAGCATCTTCGAGTGAACTCCAATAATGAGACATTCGTTAGTAAGCTACATTCTCAAAAACAATATTCAAACAACCTAAAATAGCCAGCCAATGCTTTGCACTTATTTCTTTATGTATAAGGTAGCAAAGACAAATACGAAAATGTAACAAATGCTCTTTACTTTATTAAAACAGCTATTGCAGATGTATTCAAATACGCTACGAATTTATCAATAGCGGAATTTGTTGAATGCAAACCAATTTTATTTGTGTTATATGATCCCATCTGCCCAACTGCCCACTTGGCAAACTGACATGTATGTATGTATGTATGTATGTATGTATGTATGTATGTATGTATGTATGTATGTATGTATGCATGCATGTAGGCGTTGCTATTTAAGAGGGCATACTCGACATAATTATTACAGCACATTTCCAGCATCACTGATTATAACAGTATTCAGTTAGAATCATTACATCCCATTTACCAGTACTGGTAACTGTCCGGTGGCCTTGTGGTTAGAGCGTCCGCCTCGGATGCGGGATGTCGTGGGTTCGATTCCCGGCCGAGTCGTACCAAAGACTTATAAAAATGGTACTAGCAGCTGGCTCGCTTGACGCTCAGCATTAAGAGGTTAGTGTTACGACTGGATGGCCTGGTGTCAGGATAATGTAACTGGGTGGGACATCATGCTACATGTCTGCGGCATGATGCCCCAGTGATAAACATTACTATAAACTGCCACACTACAAACATTGTAGCGATATGACTAAAAACTTATTAAAGCTACGTTAAAACTCCAAATCACACACACACACACACACACACACACACACACACCAATATTGGTGGTTATAATAAACAACAATTACTGAAAAATATTTTGTCAAGCTTGACATTTCTTAAATATTATCTTTAGACATATAACTCTGTATGGAAAGGGAAAATCATATTGCTATATTATTATCGAGGTGTACTGCATGATATGCCTGTGAATCATGAAATTTTTTTAATACAATTTTAATATTTGTTAATGTGGACATCTACCAACGACTAAGTGTTGGTATAAAGCCATTTGATATGCCAACAGTATTGGTATATCAAACTTTGACCCGCCCATGATGCATTAATACGCATATATAAACATTAGTTCAACGGTATGCTCTTGATTTTTTTAGTTTAATAATCAATTTCAACAGATCAATCATTAGCGACGTAAGAAAATAACGACGAAGATACTAATAGTATTAGTTTCTAAATGAATTTTAAATGTACACGATTTCACCGCAGTCCTTTCTGCTTTTCCTTTATATATGCCTATCTCTCATGCATAATGGACTAAATACGCATAAATCTGGAGTGAGAGAGAAAAAGAATCTGGACTTGATGAAAACCTTGAAATGAACTTATACCAAGTAATCTACAAGAACCTGGTTCGTCGTAAAGGTATGTGCATACTTTCCTTAGCATGAATCTACAGTGTCATAATATCAATGATACAAATTTGCTTGAGCTCGTCGACACAATACGATAAATTTCTTGGTTACGAGGCACACATATTGTAATCTATTTAATGTTTGTTTTGTTGTTGTTGTTGTTTTGTTGTTGTTGTTTTGTTGTTTGAATTTTGTTTCGTAAGCCCTTAATAAGGTTATAAAAGCCGATTATTTTTAAATAAGAAAACGTCCGAAGTCTGTGTCGCCTACCTCCTTCTCTCAAAGTATTGGTTGGACAGGTAGTGGACTAATCGTCCAGCATAGTTTAACATAGGGATTTACAATAACAAAATGCCCTTATGATAATTGTCGCTTGACCACAAACAACATCTCTCTCTCTCTCTCCAGGACCAGCCAACGGAACGGGGAAAGAAAGATAGATATCTAGGACAGAAACATTTTTTATGGTCGTTACTAATGTTAATTAAAGAACAACAATAATTTAGATCAACTGCAAATACTTTATAATGTTTGAATTACCTCGTGTTGATTCGTCATTTTCGTCATTTTGCTTAGTGTTTATTCCAAACTCATTTCCAAACATTCACCGGTACGTGAATGGTTGAGCGTTCAGTGTTCAAGCAGCTGTGTTTGTGGTTTCCTACTTTCCTCATTAAAACAAACTTTCACGTTTAAATCATAAGTGTGTCATATATTTATTTACTCAATATGAATGAAAATAGAAACTCAAAAGAATACAGTGAACTTATCAACTGGGAAGAGCCAAAAAAGGCATTTAACTACATTTTGTAGCGAACCCACAGGGCAGGGATGTGAAGAGTTCTTTCATTAAGTCAACAGGGGACGTTCCACAAATATTATGAATTTCTGAGAGAGTGATGGGTGTAAGGTGAAGTTATTTACATCTGCAACATGCACAACGGAGAGAATGTTGGTATACCTCTTGTTACTTTCATATACTGCGACTGAAATTTCTTTGGATATTGTACTTGTGGAAACTGTTCATGATCAAAGCACGTAGCTTAACAAAATGACTGCTCCCTTGTGCTAAAAAATCAGTCTGAAGTAGTCTGAAGTACATTATCTTTAGCAGTTAGTAAAATAGAAAAACTGATTTTTTTCAGACTTGACAATTCCAGCTTCTGAATGTGCAATGAATGAATTACCAAATATATAAGATGTAAAACAGTTATCGGCTCCTTCTGTTTTACAATTCGCCTTTGAGTCTAGGAAGTGAAAATGACCAAGTGGAGCAAGCACTTTTTTGAAAGCTGAACATCTGAGGTAAGGCCAAGCTGTATACTCTATAACCCATATTACACCCATCAATCATAAACCAAAATATAGGAAATTAAAAGTTCTTTGAACAATACCTAAGATTACAAGGTCCTTTTAAATAGCCAGTATAACCAATGAGGAAACCCGGAGAAAATCGTTTCTTTAAAATTCTTACCCTATTCAAAATGAGAAACTGTATAGCGTCGCCATATAGTTACCTGTAGTCAATCTTAACTCCGTTCAAAGACAAGTATGTGTATTTGTATCTGATATAAATAAAATATAGGTATAGTATGTATGTTTGATGTACAACTCGTTGTATAAATATTTCATTAAAAGGTAACTCGGCAAACTTCGGTTTTTTATATTGAAAAAGTTATACATCTCCTGGTATATCAATGATAGAGCATATATATATATATATATATATATATATATATATATATATATATATATATATATATATATATATATATATATATAAAGAATACAAATCATATGGCAAATAACAATCCTTTCAAGCGCACTGGATCCAGCAAGGGATGACCTGTGTCAGGGATTGATTAGATAAATTCAATGAACTGACGATGAACAGTGCAAAACTAGTATCTAGCTAGCCTGAGCGCTTTTGACTCTTTAATGAGTCTTTTTCAAAGGCAAATACAAAATACAGACAAGACAAACAAATAAAAAAAAAAAAAAAAAAAAAAACGGTTATGTTTGCGAAACTTTACATGGCTGTTTCTACAGGAACTAAACCTTTTAACTTTGTTATGTTTCAACTAGTTTATTTCAGCTAGTTGCTGATAGTGGAAAATATTTGTATTGACCTAGAAACTGATGAGCCATAACGACAGCTGTTATTTTATGTAAATGCATATAAGCGCAAATTATATCCCGAATATTTCATTGTTATTGTAGTCATAGGCTATTAAGCAAAATGTAGAGAATTATTTAAAAGAAAATGTATCGGCTGCAAAAAATAAATTTATTTGTGCATGGTTGGAAGACTAGTTAAAAGGTTTGATTCCTGTAGAAACAGACATGTAAAGTTTCGCAAATATAACCGTTTGTTTGTTTTATTTGTTTTAACTTGAAGGAAATATACTTGATATACTTTGCCATTTTTCGTAATTATAACAAAACTCTTCAATTTGGAGATATCTAGCTTTAACAGTATATAAATACTGCCACATTAATATTACATTCCAGAATGTGTTTACAAATTCTGTAAATGACACAGATCGTCAGAAGCACAGTTCGGTATTAGAAGTGCAAGCTTTTTAAGCAAGTTTTTTTTTATCATTGTCTTTCCTTCGTCATACATGGAACGAAAACAGTCACACAATATACTACTACTACTACTACTACTACTATTACTACTACTACTGCTACTAATAATAATAATAATTTAAAGTCAGTAAATGCAAAGTCTGATGGAAAACTATACAAGAGATATACCAGAAATGGTAAGTAATTTCTAACATAGATATATCAACGCCTCTCCATCATCCCATCAATAGGCAAACAATATAGCACTGTCTCCTTTCAAAACAATTCTGGACACTAGTTTTCTAGAGCTTCAAATACAAAAAGGTGATATCCGTTATAAAAGTCATGAAAGCATGGTGCATGGTTATTGGTTAATATGGGCATATTTGCTTGATGGTTGCTGCAGTCTTATCATAAGTGCATGACAAAGTGAGATGAAAAGATTATGGAATATTCTGCACCCAGTTCTGATTAAAAGGAAGCAAAAACTCTATTAAAATACTAAGGTAATACAGGAACAGATCTATATGCATATCTACAGATGCATAATTGGCGCCAAGTATGACGGTAATCCATCAGAAAGTGCAAGACTATACATGTTAACAAAATTCAGTTAGAGATATCGCACGACTCAAACTTTTTTTTACAAAAGGGTGATAACTATGTAAAATTCTGGGACGCGGGGGTTGTTTCGTCTTATGTTTTTATGACGAATCAAAAACTGTAACATGTTTTACATCAATGTATTGAAAACTTTGAAGCTATTTTTGTTCGCAAGATTCTGCCATATATTACATCCAGCTGTAAGCCATAAAGGGCAGTAACTCTTATAAAAATCGCGGGAGTTCATTGATTGGTCAACATGTTCATCATGAAATCATTACCAATGTACCAGGCTCTACTGCAATTAATCAATACACGCACAGCTACTTGCGTTTACAAGAGTGTCATACATTTAATCATACTGAAAGTTGTGAAGGGCAATGACTCCAATAAAACAAATTATACGAGAATAGTAATAATTCAACATGTGCAATTTTAGAATAATTACCATAATATGTGTTAAGTATTACAAGCAACTATAAAGGAAACTGCGAGACTAGTTGAGGTTATGATATTGTGATTGTGTCATATACTGCTTACAGATATTAGTAAAAAGGGGCCATAACTCCAATCAATATCATGGCATCAAAGTGATTTGTCAGTAGGAGCAGTTTCATACGGTAACCATATTGTGTATTAAGCTTTCTGGCACTCCCAAAAAGCGAGGCAAGGTTTTTTTCTGAGGATTATATGATGTATATATATTCACTCTTTCAAATGCGTCTATTTTGTATCGTTGTAATTATATTGCATCTCGTTAATAACTGAATGCTGAAATGATGAATGAAATTAATATAAAATAAAATTAATAAAGAAATGCGGATTTATACCAAGTGAATAGAAACTTACAGATGGCTCGGCCGGAAACACAAATTGCGTTTGTATTTCGTTCAGCTTCGAGGCCGACAAACTGCTGCATACTGAATTAATTTCCTGAAAGTTGGAAAAATTATCTTCTTATTTCGATACCTGATTGTTTTATTTTAAAAACCATAACTCCACCAATTTATCTGTCTGTTTTACCTTCATAGATTACCTGAAGACGTATAATATCTGCATTGTATTCAAATAGACTAATGTATTCACAGACTGACGTCACTGTTGTTTATATCTATCTTTTTCGTTTTGAATGCAAATCTTTTTTCTTTCTTAAGAGGAAGATTTGCATAATTAATCAGGTAGTCAACATACGTTGTGTAAAGAAGCAAATAATAGTTGTTACATTGTACTTCCGGATTGGTAACTAAACAATGAAAGCGTTCTAAATCATTGGATGACAGCCATTTTGCTTGATATATTTGTTAAAAAATGATAATGTTGAGTGTTCTAAATCCTTTTTTGACCGTTAAAGTAAGACACATGGACAGACGTTAACAGATGAGATAATCTAACATTGAATAGAATTTCATGATTATTCGAGTACTTGCATAATGGACAAAATGCATGAGGCATTACTTAGCATTCTTTCAGCGAAGACGTAACCTTGATTTTATGTACACTAATGGTTGAAACGGCCAAGAGACGTGTGATGGGCAAACAAAAATGTGCATTAGCTGTGGGGTACTCTAAAAGTAAGGAATTGGCTCAAAACATAGAACGTTCAGCCTTGATAACAACTAGCTTGGTCTTTTATCTGTATAAAGTAAGCAATATGTGTGCTATCTTAATTATTTGGTTGGGAAAATGTACATGGATCGAAACGGAATATATGCAGTTGTACACGCGCTTTTCAATAGTTACTGAAATTAAGTTCTGGGTAATAAAATCTGTTCATGCTTTTATAAATGTTAATACCATTTGTTTCGAACGATATATTTGCCTGGTTGTTTATGTACTTCCGATTGTTCGCAGAGAAACCGGGCACCAACCCACATTTACATTTGGTCAAAGTCTGAACAAAACAGGAATATTTTATTTAAGTTATAACGTTGATACGATTAATTTCACATCAATGTAATTAACACAAAGCTCATAAAGTTTGTTATGGATTGAACGGTAGCTTTGAAAAAATGTTTATGACTAAGTAGTCCAATTCCTATTTCTTTGGAACTAGGAAGATTGTGTTGTCTAGTATCTAATATGTCCACATTACATGCCAGACAAGTAGCATCCACGTAACATTTTATGCAGATTCGTCGCAGTAAAAAAATGTATACATATGTTGGACAAGAATATACCAGCAAAAAGCATCGCAGGTAGGAGATGATTTCCTTGTCTTTTTTGTCACCCGATATCTTCTGAAGTTCATCGAAAGCATCTGTCCATTCGTTGTCGTAAAGTTCAGAAAACTGTTCGGAGAGCTTGGTAGGTCGGTTTTGATCACTCAGGTCAGCAATGTTAGGATTGTTGTCTCTGAGCTTATTTGATGTCAGGGAACTCAGTCTGAGAAACAAATACATACTTTTGCATTAACCATTTCATGTGACTGAAAAAATCTTACCTTTTGCATAAATCCTAGTATATGACCGAAACATATCATCCGTTTAATTTGCAATTTAATACAATGTGTGATAATATCAATAATGGCATTTCTATGACGGTAAGGCACCACAATAAGGAAATTAAACACAAGGAAAGACTCATGTGGGAGTAATGTTGGATTATAAAGAAGATAATCAGTAATAGTAGTCTTAAAGAAACTTGTTTTCCGATTCGCGCACAAGAATAACCCAAACAACACAAACTGAACAGTAAAGAATCATTGCATCATCTTGTGTATTATTAAATTGCCAGGAGACGTTCGGTAGATTAAAGGCCATACTTAAAGTACATTAGTTCTTTCAAATACAGATATCAGCCGATCATTTAAGATGTCTGTTGATGCAAGTGTTTTAGGGCTTGGTGGCGTATTAATTCAGGAATATAAAAACGGAGTTGACCATCCATTATTATACGTGTTTGAGAAATTAATAAGCACCAGAGAAATTATTAAATTGTCGAGAAGGAGTGTTTTGCTTTAAGTTTCGCTTTACAAAACTTTGAAGTGTATGTTAATTCAGCTCCTTCTCCGATTAATTTATCCAGTGATCACAAGCCCCTCGATTTCATCAACGAAATGAAAAATAAAAATCAAAGATTGTTGATGTGCAGTTTTATGTTGCATGAATACAATATCAAGGGAAAATAAAATTTAATCGCAGATGCACTTTCTCGTGCATAGGAGTTTTATATTGCCTTCGTTTGTATACATTGTGTACATTCATTATACCTCTATCTGTGTAATTTCATTATTATTATCAGTTGTGTGTTTGATTAATATGGAAAAAGAAAGCTTTATTACATACATCTTTATTTTCCTTATGAGGGAAAGTGTTATGCATATCTATATCTTTGTACTCCTGGTAGATCATTTATCTAACTTTTGTAATTTTTATTCGTGGCATTGTTACAACGCCAACTAGCGCAACGTATCTGCAGGAGAAGAGTCTTCACTGGTCTTTCTTTCATTTTCCAGCCGCACAATCATTTGGACTATCTTGGTTTTCGGCAAACTGCATACTAATGGTTATGAAAGTGTATAACGGTAGCGAAAAATTATACACATCACTATGTGATTAGAAAATACAAGGCAAAACCTATTACCGAATACCATCGATAGAATCATTCGTTTTATATCAAATTCCGAAGATTAGTGCTTGGAAAACCAAGTAGTTGTAGTTAATGTAATTGTAATGCAAAAGTTTCTTCAGCACTATATACCTGATAAGAGCATCTTCTTTTATCTTCCTTTCATTTTCAAGCTGTTTGGACAACTTGGCATTCTTGGCTTTGGCAGACTGCAGGCTGAAAATCAGAAAATGTACACAGATATGCTAATGTACACAGATATGCTGATGTACACAGATGTGCTAAAACACCGTATAGCTAGTACAATCTGTTTAAACTAAATATTAAATATTAATCGAACTACTTTTGCAAGAAGTAATTTTCTTTCATTTATGTTAAAGGTCGAATGAGTGTAAATGTTTTCTCTTAACATTCAAGTCATTGTTATCAATAAAGTTGAGTCATTGTTTGGATTTTTATCTTTTGCAAGTAAGTCTTGTCCGGTGAAACCTTCCGACAGTAAGAAAGCTTTCACTTTTTGATTTGGCAGCCTTACTATCAGCTAAACCTGACATGATGATTGGTAGAGATAATGCGACGTTTTAAACCAGTGAAACAAATGTAGTGGCGGAGCCAAGTTTCAGGACTCTGAAAAATAAGTGCAATGCCTTAACGTGGATGAAGCAATTTAATATTAATTCCAACATAAAGAAACCGAAGATGAAAAATACAGCTTTCTTAAGTATTAGATTTATATACACTTCATCTCGAATTGCCCAAACATGTGTCCTCCAACGCTTTTTATCCACTATCAATATTTCTTGCTATTTTCCTGTTGTGCCTGATATAAAGGCATGTTAACACACGCTGACGTTGTTACAGCGCCATCTGTTGCAACGTATCTGCAGGAGAAGATAATTTTCATTTATTTTCCTTTCCTTTTATAGCTGTGCAGTTCATTGGACAATCTTGGTTTCAGCAAATTGCATGTTCTTGGTTATGAAAGTGTACAAAGGTGGGGAAATATTATACATATCACAATGTAGTTAAAAATAAAAGGAAAACGCATCACTGAACATCATTGATCTAATCATTCATTGCATATCAAATACCGAATCTTATTGCTTGGAAAACAATAGCGCTACTTACTGTAACAATTACAATATAATATTTTCTTTAGTACTCAAGTATGCGCCAATATATATCAAATACCGAACCTTATATATATATATATATATATATATATATATATATATATATATATATATATATATATATATATATATATATATATATATAATCTGTGTGTGTGTGTGTGTATTTTTATTACCTGGCAAGAGCATCCTCTTTTGCCTTTTTTTCATTCTGAAGCTGTCTAGACAGCTTGGCATTCTCGGCGTCGGCTGCCTGGAGGCTGAAAGTCAAGACACTTATACAAGCGTGCGGAAACACCGTTGAGTTAGTACAATATTGTTATACTAAACACTGAATATTAATCTAGCTGCTCTTGGGGCCCCGAGTGGCCGATTGGTCTAAAGCTCTCACCGTTCCCGATCACTGCCAACTCACCTGTCTGCGTGGGTTCGAGTCTCAGGCTCGGCTATCGTGGGTACGTGAGAAAGCCCGCCAGTAGCTTCTCGTGGGTCGGTGGTTCTTCCGTGGTTTTCCAGGGTTCTTCCTCCACCGTTTATACTGGCCGCCATGTGCCGAAAAATGGCGTTAAATCCTACAACAACAACAACTGGCTGCTCTTTGTAGGGGTAATTTTCTCTCAACATATTGAAATGGTCGAACAAATTTTGTTGTTTTTTCCCAGCATTCAAGACACTGTCATCAATAAAGTTTCTTTTTTCTTTTTTAAGTTGTATCTTTTACTGGTACGTCATATATAGACCTCCTTCAAGAGTAAGATTGCTTTAAATTATTTTGCTTTGGCGGCATTACTATCCTAAACCTAGTGTGATTATTGGTAGAGATAATGTGACGGTCTTAAACTAAAGAAGACACTGCATTGTCGGGGAAGACTTCCAGCACGAAATAAGTGCATGTCTTAACGTGGTAGAAGCAATTTAATATTGGTTTGGGCAAATTACATGCTGAAGGGTAGGGAAGTGCATAAAGGAAGGGAAATATTATACCAATCACAATGTAATTGGAAAATACAAGGCAAAAACCGATAATGAAAACCATCGATCTAATCATTCGTTTCATATCAAATACCGAACCTTATTGCTTGGAAAACCACGTAGCTGTACTTGGTGTGAGAATTAAAATGTAATGGCCTTTTTAGCACTGAGGTATGCGTCAGGGTATAGAGAGATGGCTTATGGAGAGAACTGATTAACACTGACATAAATGAGAAAATGCTCAAAGTGATCATGAATATGTATATGGATATAAAGTCTTGTATACTTGACAATAGAAAGAATTCATCGCTATTTACTTGTAATCAAGGAGTTAGGCAAAGCCAGAACCTTACTCCTATATTTTTGCAATGGATCTAAATGACACTGAGCATCACTTTCTGAGCTCACATTCTAATGGTATTACAGTTGATGAACTGGATGGATATGTATTAGGATATTTAGAACTATTTGTTTTACTCTCTGCAAATAATACGGTTGTATGTTCAGATAACCCAAGATAAATGCAACATAAACATGACATATTCTTTAATTACTGCCAAAAAAATAAATGTATAATTAAAACAAGCAAAACGAAAATTATGATTCTTGGGAAATATAGAACCAGAAAAAAATGTAAATTTAAAATTAGTAGATTCAGAACTTGAAGGTGTCCGAAATTATAAATATTTAGGGCTGACCCTAATGAAGAATGGTAGACATTTGTTGGGAACTAAGAACCTAATTAGTCAAGCCAGAAAAGATAAGAACTTTGTTAAGAAAATAATATTTAGTCTTCACTTGTCTGTTGACTGTCAGCTTAAACTTTTTGATATTACAATAGTCCCAATTCTCACATACGCGGCTGATATCTTGGGTTTCGAAAAATTAGATATGATGGAACGGGTTTATGTAGATTATCTAAAATATGTGCTAAACGTTTCTGAATAAATCCACTACACCCCCCCCCACCAAGTATATGCTTTATGGTGAGCATGGTAGAATAAAATTACGCTGTGTGGGTGGTGACTTTTATTATCTCCTTGAATATACCTATTTCAGAGAACCAATAAATAAATTACTATCCAGATGGTTCTATATGAGTCCATATGTACCAAATCTGAAAGAATTTTTGTGTTCTGAGAAACCTGATGTTTTAAAAAATCTATCTAAAATGATTGATATAATTTTATCACACTTTATCTCATTTCAAATCATCATTACTCACTGTGTTTATTTTTCTTTCCTTTCTTAAGGAAGAGAAAGGTACATTAGGTTTATCATTGTAAAGGTACATTAGGTTTATCATTGTAAAGGTACATTAGGTTTATCATTGTAAAGGTACATTATGTTTATCGGTACATTAGGTTTATCATTGTAAAGGTACATTAGGTTTATCATTGTAAAGGTATTATAGGTTTATCATTGTAAAGGTACATTAGGTTTATCATTGTAAAGTTATAGGCTTACTAGAGATTAATGTGTGTTCCATGTCTTCCCAAATATACCAATATCTATATAATTAAGGTTCAGTCTGATCTTATCCCATTGAAGTAATGACTGTAATAATGTATTAATGTAATAATGCTGTCAGTCTGAGTTATACTGCATTTACGGCGGGAGAAAAAAAATCGTCCATGAACAATATACACGCATGCAAAATGAGATACTAATATTTTCGTCATATGCTGCGTTTTGTAACCTGAGTGTAATAAAGAATTTGGCATTTTCATTGTCATTACGTCAGTGGACATATATCTTTTTGTATATACGTATGTTCAGTTGAATCAAGAAGGCGGATAATGTACAAAGTTAAAACCTCATTATGGCCTCCTCTCTTGCCTTCCTTTCCTTTTCAAGCTGTTTAGACAACTGGGCATTCTTGGCGTTGGCAGATTGCAGGCTGAAAATCAAGAAAACTATACAAGCATGCGGAAACACAATTGAGATAATAGAGTCTTTTATACTAAATATGGAATATTAATCTAGCTGCTCTTTCAAGGGGTAATTTTCTCTCAATATCTTTAAATAGTCGAACAAATGACAACATTTTCTCATAGCATTCAAAACACTGTTATCAATTTTTAAACTGATTTTTTGAGTTGTTTATATTACTAGCATGTCAAGTCGAATTAATTTTCTTAGAGTAAGAATGCTTCAAATTTTGATTTGTCTGCATTACATCAACTAAACCTGCTCTGTTAATTGGTAGAGATAACGTGACGGTCTTAAACCAATGAAGCAACTGTGGTGTAGGGGTGCAATATATTAACGTCGTAGCAGCAATTTAATAGTATTCCAAGCATATGGAAATTGAAAAATTGGTAGAGATAATGTGACGGTCTTAAACCAACGAAGCAACTTTAGTGTAGTGGTACAATGTCTTTACGTCGTAGCAGCAATATAATATTATTCCAAGCATGTAGAAATTAAAAAAAAATATATATAGCTTTGTTAAGTATTAGTTATATCCACTTTTAATACATTTTTTTCAAGATATGTTATCGAAAGCTTTTTTTCAAGATTTTGTAGTTCTATCTTTTGTTCCGTAGATTTTGACTAATACACGCTGACATAGTTACAGCGCCATCTATTACAATGTATCTCATAAGGATAAGAGTCTTCATCGATTTTCCTTTAATGTTTAAGCTGCGTAGTCAAATGGACAATCTTGGTTTGAGAAAACTGGATATAAAGATTATGAAAGTATTTAAATGTGTGGTAAATATTATATCCACATCAATGTAATTAGAAAATGCAAGGCAAAATACCTAATATAAGTATTTGGAAAGCCACTTAGCCATATATATATATATATATATATATATATATATATATATATATATATATATATATATATATATATATTTGTATGTTACGTGTTTAGGCTCGAATAAATGGTAACACAAGAAAGAATGAAAACAACAAGCTTTGAAAAATATAATAATTTATTTCCCTTCAAAAATTCTGTAAAAATGAAAAAATATGAACTTACGGTTTTCAAAATCAAATCCAAAAATAATGAACGAAAAATCCACAAATAATTTTTTTAAAGTCCTAATAACAAAATGTTCTACTGATTTCAAGTTCGAATCCCGACAAAAAATCCAAGATGGAAGACAATGATGTATGCTGTAATATGTAGTGTTGAAGTTTACACTTCCTTGTAGAAACAATAAATATCACTCCGGTTTTGGAAATCTGAATAATTGTTTTTTAAAAAAAACTGTCCTTGTTCAACAATTTCATATGAGCACACGTATTTTCCAGTAAAAAAGAATTAATCCTTTTGAATCCAAGTAATCCGAAATAACTCCATACAGCACAATATACACCTTCCAGTGTAAAGAAAAAGCCCAACTAATGATAATATCTCTCCAAAACAAAGGTTGTATCGTATTCTAAAATGCAAAAAGGTGGGTCGCGTGATCATGTGCCAGAACCTCGTCGAAAGTATTTACTTGTTAAAGATCACGTACACCCAGTGGGTCCCTGACGAAAACCAATCGTTTTACTATAAGAAATAAAATTTAACAAAAATTGTTTACATCTTAAAAACGTAGTCCCATCATGACATCGACAACAACCAATCATTTTAAAATAAAAATATAACTTATTTACGTGGTTGTTGCTAATTTTATATCAAGATCAGGATCTAGGTCAACATCTGGTATTTACAATAAGAACAGTCAAGGTCAAACTATTTTCTGGAAAAGGTATCATCTGTAGTTAATAAATTTACATTACAGTAGCATGTAATACAAAATAAATAAAATAATTAAAATGACAAACAAACAATTAAATTAAAATAAATATATATTAAATCAAATATACATAACACTATATACCGCTCCGGTTGCCTAGTAGTTAGAGCATCCGCCTCAGATGCGCTAGGTCGCGGGTTTGATCCCCGGTCGAGTCATACCGAAGAGTTATAAAAATGGTACTAACAGCTGCCTCGTTTGGCGGTCAGCATTAAGAGCTTAGTGTTAGGACTGGTCGGCCTGGTGTTAGGATGATGTGACTAGGTGGGACATCATGCTACATGTCTGCTGCATGCCCCAGTACTAGACATCACTGTGAACTGTCACATTGCAGATATCGTAGCGATATGACTGAAAAATTGTTAAAGCTACGTTAAACATCCAAATCACACACACACACAACACTATGTATGTGTGTGTGTGTGTGTGAGAGAGAGAGAGAGAGAGAGAGAGTACGTACGTTACTACCTGATATGAGTATCTTCTTTTCCCTTCTTTCTATTTTCGAGCTGCGCATATAAATTGCCAATCCTGTAAGAAAAAAGAGGAAAAATTACGGTTTAGTTGACGCAAGCCTGAAATTGGAATGGAACACAATCACGAATATACTGAAGATGGAGTAAAGACAACAGGTGTTATATGTACTGAACATAAAGTAAAGACAACAGGTATTATATACACTGCACATGAAGTAAAGGCAACAGGTGTTATATATACTGAACATGAAGTAAAGAAAACAGGTGTTACATGTACTGAACATAAAGTAAAGACAACAGAGGTTATATACACTGCGCATGAAGTAAAGACAACAGGTGGTATATATACTGAACATGAAGTAAAGAAAACAGGTATTCTATATACTGCACATGAAGTAAAGACAACAGATGTTATATATACTAAACACGAAGTAAAGACAACAGGTGTTATATATACTGGACATGAAGTAAAGAAAACAGGTGTTACATGTACTGAGCATAAAGTAAAGACAACAGAGGTTATATACACTGCGCATGAAGTAAAGACAACAGGTGGTATATATACTGGACATGAAGTAAAGAAAACAGGTGTTACATGTACTGAACATAAAGTAAAGACAACAGAGGTCATATACACTGCGCATGAAGTAAAGACAACAGGTGGTATATATACTGAACATGAAGTAAAGAAAACAGGTGTTACATGTACTGAACATAAAGTAAAGACAACAGAGGTTATATACACTGCACACGAAGTAAAGACAACGGATGTTATATATACTGAACACGGAATAAAGACAATGGATGTTATATATACTGAACACGGAATAAAGACAACGGATGTTATATACACTGCACATGAAGTAAAGACAATAGGTGGTATATATACTGAACATGAAGTAAAGAAAATAGGTGTTATGTTATGCCCTTGTAATCCATAAATGTATAATAAGAGACAGTGTGAATACCAAGGAGTTTCCCACCAAGTAGTACATGTCTTTGTGCGTGTCACTCTTAAAATCAACAACCGAATCTTAGTGTATGAAAAACCAATGAAGATGGAGTAAAGACAACAGGTGTTATATATACTGCAATGTATGTAGAAGCACATGGGATCAAGCAACCTAAGGGGCGACAGACATGGGTGAAAAAATGAAGCAAAAAAAATAAAATAAAAAATGAATGGATCCGTTGGAATGACCAACGAATAGTTACATAAACTATATGTGACGCATCGTGATGTTTTTTATGTGGCATGAAATGTGCATATTCTTTTTAGTCAGAATATGAACAACATAGCAATAGGCTGAAAATAACGCAAAGTCGTTATTTCAGTGACTAATCGTTTATATAGTTAATTATTACATTATTTTAACTATCAAAAGCAAAAATAGACTGTAGAGGTGGAGTATTTTGTCTGTGCCAGTTTAGTTGCCAAATCATAGCCAGTATTTTTGTTTGCGAAGTTTATATCCTTTCATAAGGTCTCTTCATGGGATACCTTTCAATGAGGTTTTCTAACTTTTCTAATTTCTGCCTTCATAGGGTACCTTTCAATGAGATCTAGTTTTACTTTTGGATTTTTCATATCTATTTCTGGCTATATTTTTCATATATGTCTGGCTGTATCTTTGATGCATTTCTGGCTATATCTAGGTCGGGTTATTTTTGGGCTCTTTACCTCTACGGTCTATTTTTACCATAAAGGGATGGGGGAAGGTGTGTCCCCTTTATGGTTACATGGACACACGCCCGCCCCCCCCCCCCCAATTCTTTGATCCGAAACGAAATACTAGAAATTCAGAAGGTTGTCCATAAATTTCGCGCAGACCATAGTTCTACGGTCAACAGGATACGCACTGATTTGTGAAATTCTTTTGCATACCCTCTTCCAGACGAACCCGACGTGGTGCAAAACCGCACCACCACAGTTTCGACTGATGATTGGATATGAGCAAACTGTCAGCTTTCAGCACGTTTTCCAGTTGACTTTCGAACACTCAGCCTGCAAGCCCCATTCAAATAACTTTAATTGAAACCCGCCAGCGATATGCTAATTCCGGGGCTCGAACCCACGAAGTATACCAGTAATGGTTTGGAAATCCAACGGTATTACCACTACACTCCAGCGGCTTCGATATATATTTGTTAAAACCCAATAAAATACATGCTGCTGACGATAAATCAAAAACGTTTCAGATAATTTATAACTATCCTGTGCTTTAGAATATTCAGCTGAAACAAAATACAGAAATAGTGCTATTTACTAAATAAATAAATAATATATGTAAATTCATACTACATACATTGCCGAGTGGGGAGAAATAATCCGCATATGTAGTCCACAAGCAGAGTTAGTCAAGCGAAACAGGTCTGCGATCGCAATACTCAAGAACGTTTCTAAACAGCCTGTGGGTGGTTTTCACAGAGAATATATCAGTATAAGCAGTGTTCTTTACGAAAAATAGATAATATATTTAAATTCGTACTCTTATCTGTAGTCCAAAGGTTGAGTTAGTCAACGGAAACAGGTCTGCTGTCACCATACTAGAGAATGTTTCTAAATAGTCTGCGTCAAAATAGGTGGTTTTCACAGAGAATATGTCAGTATAGTATATTTGTGAACAGACAGACACACAAACATATAAAAAATAAACGTGTATATGTATTTAGATTGTATAATTTATTTATCTAATATTCTAGCATTTTAAAATTTATTTTTAATGTAACAGGTACAGATTTCTCCACATTGTGTACAAGAATCAATATTTTGCTGACCTGTAAATTCGAGTGAGTTATTAATAGCGCATAGGGTTTTAACGCACTCAGACAAATGACCTCAACCACGTGACATCAGTTGGGAATCCCTGCGTGTTATTAATACCATAGGTATTTTAACGCAGTCACATGACCATGACACTGTCTAAACTGTGAGTCAAATTGAGATCAGGTAATTCGATGTTGCTGAAAAAAAAAACGTTATGTTACTGTAATACAGTAAAATCTTGTATATGTGCTGACTTAGTGATATGTAATTAAATCGTTTTTGTAATAATAAAAGTGATTGATTCTAAGCTTACCATGGAATCTCACACAGCTAAATTAGCTCCACGACGACTAGATGCAATTAAGAAGTAACTTCCAGTCAGCGATTCTGTAAAACTGCAGCTGCAACAACGTCAGGATGCTCAGGTGGAATTTACATAGGGTACAGAGCAGTTATTTAAACAATTGTAAAACCATTCCCAAAAAATGTTGCTGCAACTGATGCAACACAAAATACTCTTGAGACATTACCTGCTGATATAGCTGGCCGTCTTCCACCACCTTAAACACCAATTCAGCCATCCCCAATAGCTGTAATCAAGATAAAGGATAAATGTACTGAAGAAGGTATTGACGCTATCGATCGATCGATCGAGAGAGAGAGAGAGAGAGAGTACTAGAAATGGCTGAATTTGGATATGATCATCAGATAACTATTCGTAAAACCTGAACATATTCATAGTTTAAAAGCCACCGATTGGGTCAGATAATTATATCGGATTCCTGCTAATACTCAGCAAGTTAAAAAGGACGACCATGATTCTGAAGTCTTAAAATAGTAGTAGTAGAACGTGCTGCAAGAGTAGAACTGAGAAAGGAAACAGAGCAAAAAGAATTGATGCATCGACTTGAAAACTTTGGGGAAGAAAGACTAAAATCAAAGCCTAAAGCAATGAAGGAACAGAAAAGCCGTGTAAAGGGTGAAGGTGGCAGCGCTTTACAGAACCACAACCAGAACCAGAACCAGACCCATATGATGAACCACGTGAAGGAGCAGACGGAAGTGGTCTTGTCATTCTCAACAGTCGTTGTAGGAAACAAGGTTGGAATGCGATCGCTGAATCGCCAGTGATTCAGGATGAACGTTGTCCAAATAACAACGTTTATAGTGACTAGAAATTGTAAGTACTGGAAGACGACCTGGCAACAATTCCCACGAAATCATCAATAAATCAGCTGTTTTTTCTCATCGTTTATTTACCGGTGGGGTCATGAACAGTGACGTCTATCGGGGCTGATTGATGAAATAACCGACGGGTACGATAGTGAGTGATCAATTAGATCGGCGATAACAAAATAGCATGATTATACACAATACCCAGCGTAGACCTGAAAATGTCTGGGTGATAAATTTACGATTACCGGTTGATAAAATGATCTGCGGAGATGGACTCGGCGATGTTGTTCAAGGTTTATTTAGAACAATATCCCCAAAAGCTATTCTGATTGTAAAACAATTAGGTATGAAATCCATCGAAGTTGTTCGCAATAATTATATTGGTAGTGTTGGTAATCTTGCTGGTAAAGCATTCGCGGCGGTCAAAGACAGACTCGCACAATTAGTACGACTAAAACCACAGCAGAATGCAAGCATTCCGATAAAACTACCCAGCACCGAAGTGATGCCATCAAGTGTCAGCAAAATAATAAATCAAGCTGCAAATGAGCGGTTGAAAGAATTAGCTGGAGTGCCATGACCGACAAAACAACAAGTAGCCGCTGGAAGAGAAAAAAATATAAGAGCAAGTCTAATAGCGGGAAGTGGTCTGGCTCGACGGTTGTTTTAGACTCGTATTACACAGCTCAACGAAATAGTCGGCGTTAAAAACTTAAATCGAAACAATTAACAGAAAGCTTCCAGGAATATCAGCTTCGGATAAAGGATTTCGAGAAGGGATGACAAGGATAAATGATAATATTACAAATACAGATACTGATGTTGATAATATGAACACTAGCGTGAATGATGTACAAAACATTATGAAGAGACCAATTATACTCGATTCATTTACCATTATTTCCAAGGAGGGCAACGTTAATTTGTTGAGAACCTTATACGCTGAGAATTTGTTATCAAAAGAATATTTAAAAATATCTGTCACGCATATTTCTTGCAAAGAAGAGAATGGTTATAATGTGCAGATATAAACGGCATTGAAGTAAATGTTATAGAGGGTAATCATGGGGTAATTATTTCATCCCAAAAAGACTATCATTTTCAAGATAAATAATCCGAGTGAGATTAGCATACTGTAAAGACCATTACCAGAACTTACAAAGAAATCTGAGACTATTAAACTCATTTTTTATTTTTCCTGAGAAACTCTTATTGACCGGCTTACTATCGGACACACACACTAGTCACTTTAAACAATTCAGTAGTTTGTAATGGTAGATATTTACGGAAGATCTGCAAAAGGTAAGCCCCAGGGCGACTTTGATTTATCAAATTATGCGACACGAGATTAATTTTGCAGATGTAATGCGTCTCGAAGATGCTGACCCAAATTAAGTTGTTATTTTTCAGGTTTTCATGATATTTGTGCTTATTACCTGTTTTCATCTTCGTTATTGTGTTCATTATGTATTTGCTGTTAAATTCGTATGTGTTTCTTCATCTCCTTGTTTTGGAAACGAGAACAATTAGACTTTTTCTCAGCTGTCTTGCTCCACTGTTTTAGAACGAATCGCCATCACGTGATACTGGCCAGTCAACCCATTTATGCTATGATGGACCCTCATTAATTGCTTTAAATGATCACTAATGGGCTCTCCACGCTACATTGTGCTCTAGACTAAACGCACTGGGACTACATTCTTCATTACATAAATGTAAACGGAAGCGAAAAAAGAAACGTTGTTTCAAATCTGGCCGGCGTAGAACTGGAAGAAGAATCCCAGTTACCTCCCTTATTTCAGCTCAACAATTTAAAAACATTTCGACCGCTAATTTAGATAACCTAATTCAAATCCCTATTAAAACTTTCACCTTTGTGTCAGCTATCGAAGAAACACCTCTACGCCCAGTCAGTAGGACCACCGAAAAAGCGCACAGAAATAGTTAATTTTATCAACGACCAAAATGTTGATTTATTTTTCCTGACAGGAACATGGCTAAAAACATCAGGCGATGAACCCAAGTGTGCGGATCTAACACCCACTGGTTACTCCATCAAGTAGTTCCCCCGTAATTCTCGCGGAGGTGGAATTGCTGTCATCACAAAAAACTCCATGATAAAACGTCCTAACCACACCACAACATTCAATTTCGACCATACATCGATTGAACAAGTCAACACCACACTCACACTGGAGCAAAAGTCAGTCCATTTTTCTGCCTATACCGCCCTCATCCTAGTAGAAAAAACAATCTGGCTGACTCTATCTTTTTGGAACAGTTTCCGAATCTCCTGGACTTTGAAAATTCGATAGGTGGCAACCTGATTATTCTTGGAGACTCAAATACATCAAAACTCCTAGATTCTATTAATGTTTTCAACCTCAAACAGTCAGTTAACCGACCCACCTATAAACATGGTCACATTTTAGACTGGATTCGTCATAGACGTGATGATAACATTCTACGGTCATCCCTGGTATCCCATGACCTTGCATCAGATCACCTCTGCATTATATGCCATCTTGACGTATCAGTCCCTAACCCTCCGCCTTTATCTGCTACTAAGAGAAACCTCCGTATGATAAATAGAATCAAACTAATGCACGACATCCAAGCTAACCTAACAACTTGCTTACCTCCTACCGCAGAACAACTCGATAACTGTCTGAGTTCATTGCTTGACAAACATGCCCCAACTACCAAGTGCAGAGTATCAATTCAAAAGTGTTCTCCATGGTAAAACATTGTTAGGGACCAGCTTCGCACTGCTAAAAGACACCGCCGTAAAGCTGAGAGGCTTTGGCTTTCCACCAGACTCATTATTCATAAGCAAATCTATGAAGTCGCTAAGAAGAATGTCACAGATATAGTCCATGCAGCGAAAGCAGCCCACTACATTACTAAGATCATGGAAAGTTTCAGCTGCAAAGAGCTTTTCGAGATTACTAACAAGCAAATGTCAAGGAACAAATCAACATCACTTCCAACTACCTTCTCTCCAGTCGACCTTCCGGACATGTTTGCAAATTTCTTCCGTGACAAAGTACAAGCCATTAGAGACAAGCTTGACACCACAATTTCAATTGACTCGTCGTCACCATACAGTTGGGATACAGAATTTGAGCGGCAACCATTAGCAGCATTTGAACTTGTCTCTATGGATTTTTTACGTACAATGCTGATGAAGAGTGCGCCAAAGTCATGTGAGCTTGATCCAATTCCAATATCACTGCTGCTTGAGTGCTTAGATCCAGTATTGCCTTCACTAACTGATGTTATTAATACCTCTCTGTCCTCTGGGGAATTCCCCTCATTTTTCAAAACTGCCATTGTAAATGCTCTGCCTAAGAAACCAACACTAGACCATAACGATTTAAAGAACTACCGCCCAGTTTCTAATCTCCCATTCATATAAAAAATCTTAGAAAAGGTTGTTCTATTCCAGCTTGTATCTCATCTGAATTCAAACAGTCTTTTTAGCAATGTACATTCTACATATCGCCCTTAACACAGTACTGAAACTGCTCTTCTAAAAGTAGTTAATGACATTCCCTCTGCGTTGGATAGTGGAAAGATTACAGTCCTCACCCGCCTTGATTTGTTTGCAGCATTTGACACAATAGACCATGATATATTACTTCTCCGTCTCCAGCATGTATTTGGCATTCATGATACAGCCTTACTGTAGTTCAAGTCCTACTTGGTCAACAGGACACAAACTGTATCTGCAAATGGAATGCACTCCAGCCCAGTTGATCTATGTTGTGGTGTTCAACAGGGGTCTGTTCTTGGACCTGTTCTCTTCATTCTGTAAACTCAGCCATTCTCAGGTGTCATAGATCATCATCCAGTGTCTCACCTACTGTACGCTGATGACACCCAAATATACAAATCTAGCCACCCAACTGACGTTGATGCTACCATCCAAGGTATAGAGAGGTGCATTACTGATGTGAAATCATGGATGACTTGTAACAAGCTGCAGATGAATGATGATAAATCTGAGGCCATTCTGATCACAACACAAAGACTTTCTCATTCACATCCTTTACCTCAAATAAAAAAATATCAGCAACGCCAACATTAAATTCACACAATCAGTACGAAACCTAGGTGTTACTCTGGACAGTATTCTCACATTGCACCAACATGTCATGAACATATGCAAGGCTGCATATCTTGAGCTGAGACGCATCAGCTGAATTCGCAAATATCTTTCAGCTGATGCCACTAAAACACTTGTGTGTTCATTAGTACTTTCAAGACTGGACTATTGTAACTCAATTCTGTCTGGTTCATCTCAATATCTACTCCAGAAACTTCAAAAAGTTCAAAACACAGCTGCTCGGATCATACTTAGAGTACCACGATCAGAGCACACCTCCCAGCTGCTCTGTACTCTATACTGGCTATCCATTCGATCCAGAATCAAACACAGAATTTGTTCTCTGTGCTAAGTTTCACTGTCGGACTCTAGTCCAACATACCTATCCGATCTCACCCATGTGTACACACCAGCAAGATACTTACGCTCCTCTTCTGACAATCGTATACTCATTATTCCCACTATGAAAACAAAGTCATATGGACAGCGTTCTTTTGCATACCAGGGCCCAGCAACGTGGAATGAACTGCCCACTGAACTTAGACACAAAGACACAGTGATCACATTCAAGAGGGTTCTCAAAACTCACTTATTTCGACTGCAAGAACAAACGTAAAGATCTAATAGTGTTTCCTACCTGAAATATTCTCAGCATGTTTTTTTGTTTAATTTTTTTAAATGTTTTTCCAATTCATGGTGTTTGTTTTTGTAATAATATTATTATATTTTTTTATCTTATAGGTGTTGTCTAATGTTGTAAAGCGCTAAGAGCTAAAGATTAGGCGCTATACAAAGTCCTCATTATTATTATTCTGCCAGTTCCAGGCGCGACCAAAACCGGTAAAATTTAAAAAAAAAACAAACTCGACGAAATCACTTCTATCACTGGACAGATTACTGAACGTATTAGAAGAACTGGAAATATAATGTAAGGCGATCTCATCATGAGCAGAAATACAATTATCAATGCGAGAACAAAAATCAGACGATGAGGTGGCAACAACAAATACGTGGGCAGCACCAACACCACGATTAGAACTGAGATCGGTAAACGAGTTGTTAAGCCGGTGATGCAATGAATGGTGATCTCGACACGAGCGGAAAAAGCATTGCTAATTGGAGAGAACCGACATCAAACGATTGCGCTGTATCGAAGAAATACGTGGACAACAGAAACATCCCGATGATGACCTCTTTAATAAAAATTAATGAGTGATTGACCACATTCAGACAGGAAAATACTAATCATGTAATCAATTTGCAGAAACATAAGTAGGACCATAGATAATATCTTTGGAAATTCAACGTTCGTCGATATTAATCTCGCTGAAATTGACAGCGCCGAAAAAAGCAAAGCGATTTAAGCTCATGTTGTTCATACGACTCCGCTCATCAACGCAGTATACAAAGTAGCGTCTAGATGGGCAACGTGGTCATTGCAAAACAAACGTATTACTCAGGTTACCGGGATTCACAGGTTCTCCGTGTTTTGCGCAGCTAAATTTAGGATATTCACCACATTTCCATGGCGTCATTCCACATATAGATTTTCGGAGCCGTCTCAGTCGTGTTCAATCAATATGCCGAGAAAACATTCATACTGGATCCATTAGACAAAATCCTAACCGCAACGACATGGTGGTGTCTGGAATTCGTCGCGAAAACATCTCAAGTGGTAACTTAGTGTATACCATAATGAATCCCACACAGCCTTTTCGGTGTAATCAAGCAAGTGCGTGGGAGGCATCACTGGAAGTAATCAACGAACACATGATAAAATCAAACAAATATCGCAGACGAATAATCGTGATCGGCAATATTGTATGCGCGATTTTCGCCTGTGGTTGGAATCGGTGTCTCTGTTGTAGGTATTAATGGTATACTGAATATTATCGCAAAAAATATCTACATGTACCAGTAAAAAATTACAGGAGCACATATAAATAACTTACGCTACGATATTTGCGTGTATAAATATATCATCGATACAGGATATAATTATTGTGGTCGTGGAACTCAATATGATATTAGACTTGACAAAAATATCAACCGAAACCAGGCAAATATCTGGCAATTGCGATTGATGAATCATGTCACGTTCAAGATGTCGCGTATAAAAGTCCAGATCTACAACGACAACATATCGATGATGTCAAGTTAATTCACACCCTGCAATGCGATAAAGAATAAAAACAATCGAGAATCACTCGCGAATTGGTTGATAAGATCGGCGATTAAAGGTAATATAGTTATGGTAGCTGTCAATTAACGCAAACAGTTACATAATGGAGTCGATTCAGTATAGTCCAATCGGATAATGGCGAGGTACAGCTACAATGAAACAACTCGCCGATGCAGCTGATGTCACACGAACCGTAGTCGCAGACTGGGTGTCACGACAGGCCATATGGCAAATTTATCTTCCATGTCCAAAAACGATTGAACAGGGACGGTTTGATGTCAGCACACCCAACGAAGTTCATCAGGCAGATATCTTGTTATTACCATATTACGCACATAAACGGCGCACACATAAATACACGTTGACTCTCGTAGATGTTGCAAGTAGATACAAAGAGGCTGAACCGTTATCGTCTAATACAGTACCTGAAGTCGCATGAACGAATTTACTCACGAGGACTCAGGCCGTCTAGCGGCCTGCGATTGCCACAGTTGCTAAAGGTTGATCCTGACAAACAATTTCTCGGTGCAGTAACGACGTTGATGCAACAACATAATAATTTTAAAATCAGACGTGGACACACCAAGATAGATCGCGATCAGGCAATCGTTGAACGATTTAATCAGACATTTGCATAGCGACTCTTTGGACATCAATACACCCAAGAATTACTGCGCGTTCAGGGCAGGCTTCTTGAATGGCATGCGTGATTACCTCAAGTGGCAGCCGCGTTAAACAATGAGGTCACGAGTGGAATTAACATAAAACCTGTCGATTCAGTTGCGAAAAAACACATACCGCGGCGAAAATCACCAGATCAGCTACAACAACCAGTGCTGGGTAGTCAAGTGACAGTGAGGTATTTATATAAACCTGGTGAACTTGAGGTTGGTGCAGCAAGAGCAAATGATCCAGTGTGGAGTGTAAAAACATAAAATTTCTAGCGTGGTAAGATCTACAACACAACCACCAATCTATGGCTTACATTCAACAGCTCCTCAGTATGGATTTGTGCGTGAAAAATTACAATTATCACCAGCCTGGATGCGGAGAAACAGACACTAGCGGGGGACCCCCTCACGCGCGAACAAAAAACAAGGATCACACATGTTGAGGAACGCAGCTCCTCTGCGTCTTTTACATTCAAGACATGTCAGTGTGACATTTTTGCGTGTGTGGCCGAGACTGCTATCAATTCTGTCCATGGTAAATTGTCGTATGTCATTAGGAAAATATTGCCACAACATTACTGTGTTACTGCAAGCGCAGTGATTTTTTTTCCTCGTTGTTTCAGCATCATGACAAAGTCCACATCCTGATCAAATTCCTGGTGACGCTATTGTTGTCTGTGACGCTGTTGGCAGTCTAACACGTAGACAACCCTGTGTAACTGAGATGTTTGTTACTCTAGACACAGCCAAATAAACTAAATTTGACCATTTCATGCGATCATGGATAATGAAAATATTAGTATCTGATATTGGTATTCCCTGAGACGCATTAATTGTTATTACATATCCTCTAGTCCTTCACAGTGGGTTTAATGATAACGCATGTTTAACAAGCCTCTACTTGAACCTCGACGATATCATTAAGTACGAGTTTTTGTTTTCTGTGAACACCTCCTGTGACTATCGCCGGAATATCAACAAGTATATTTTATTTGCGTGTATATGTTGTTCGGTAACAAAATGGAACTAATTGATCAGTAATGTTTTGTTTGTGATCAAATAAGTTACGCTGAAGTGAATAACGGACGTTCTTCCTGGATACAACTATTAGATCATTAGGGAGCCATAAGTCCCAGAAATCTGATTTTGGAGTCACTGCAATTACGGTACGCAGGATTTCACATTGAATTTTATCTGGTTGTAGTCTGATTAGCGATTTTAACTGTCATAGTTGTTCAATCCTGTGATCGATGATCAGACATCATTTCTTTGAAGTAGCCAACGTAGTTGCTTAACCAGTCACGTGGAGATTCTCCAGTAAATGGCTGAGGCTGTCCATTATCGCCACACATGATAATTGCAGTAGATTTTGCTAATAACTAATCTTGAAACATTTCTAAAACATCTTTGTATACCGTGCAAATCTCATTTCAGACAAGTATTCTCGGGATATATTTCTCACCCATTTGTCCGGGCGTCCATGCATCACCTCGCAATCTAAAGAAACTATGATACGTGCATCCGCCGACTCAACCTTGTCTCATCTCTCTGGCAAGCTGGTGAGTTTGCGTCAACACAATCATGTTAGAGTTTTTAAATAATTATATCGCACGTGTTGTTTGCCAGAACTAACTGGACCATTCAGACAGACAGTGGTATTGCTCGTGATTAGATCGTTTACTGACGGCTCCTATGAAATTTGTAATAAATTATCGTTACGATAATAAACATGACGTGAGATAATCAGCTGACGTGAGATAATTGCGTATTTGTTCACGTTTTATTCGTCACGAACCCCCCATCCGGCATCGCTAGAATTATCGATAAATGGTTTCACAATATCCATTTTACAGAAACTAATATAAAACGAATATGTAGCGATCCTAACAGCATAACTGACGACTAAGCTAACATAGATGATCTCAAATGAGTAAATTAAGGAGAATTGCCACCGCAGTAGCTAATGATCATGCCAATAATTATTCCATCTCGTGTTGTTGCATTTCTCCGTGTAACCAATATACCTTTTGCTGCTGTGTCCTTGATGACAAAACCAAATTCTGCTGGATCCATATAATTTTTCTACATATATCTGTCATCTTGTGGTAGCCAAATCTGTTTTTGTTGTTTGTATGATCTTATCGCAGAGGTTCCAGTCAACGATGTGACGATCTTAGCATCGAGCATGTATCGTAAGAACACTATTTGGTCCCAACCACACTGACTTTTTTACAACAATCTTTGAGATTGACACTGCTATCAGGTTTATTAGCATGACGACCGAATCAAATTGGTATTACAAGATGAATACTCGCTGAAAACACAAACGATTAAATCTCCGCAAACCTAGCAACAGCGATATTTGTTAGTGGCCCGTTTATTGCAGCTCGTGTCAGTTCGTGTGCTGGGTGCCCGAATCGTTCAATATAACGATGATACTCGCAAAGTCCAAGAAAAAATCCTCCGGATAAGCTGCTACGTTATCAACTGAAATCATGTCAGAGGAATTAATATTTTGTGTTCCAAAGACTGCCATGACTTAACTCAACACAAGATTGTGATACATCGATAAATTCTATTTTAGAGATGGATGCCATGAATTTGTTTCCTGTGCGCTGTGAGATGCAACAGAAGAAATAGTAAAACAGTTAACGAGTAAATCATCGCTGTCGCAGTCATATTTTACCGTTTCATAGCACGTTGGAACGATTCCTTCCGATGAAGAATTCCAGATGGCAAAATAAACTGATCAAATGATTCGTCGTTGAAGCAATTTATGCCAGCGTCTTCTACGCCGCCACTGAAGATAACCAGACTGATACAGGGTCGTTTTTACTTAGACTGTACATTTCCTCAAAAATATCCCCGTTGTAAAATCTTATTGTTCTTTCTGGTGGAACTTTTGTCACAGACTCTGTCCACGCATGACAATTATGGTCTATAACAGTTATTGGAGCACCTTTGTTACTATAATTACCAGAATTGTATACAATCTCATTGGTTACTGTGTCTACAAGTATTGGAATCTTCAATATTTTTTCAAGTGTGGCAACGTACTTTATTTTAGTTCCGTTAATAAGAGAGTTTTCCCCAGTTATTTTTGTTAAATTCTTGATTCTGTAAGTCCGTTTCTTCGTCTCGAGTTTGCAAAATGTTCTCTGACACGTTGAACTACGCAATTTAGAGAGCCTGTTCTCATTGGAGCATGATAAACTATGGATGGATCATTCAAACGATAAAGTGCATAAACAACTGCGCAAGCTGGAAATGCGTTATTTTATTATGGTTTGTCAATTCCGGTGAAAATAACTAATTTAGAATTTGTATCTATTATGACGACATTGTTACGTCGCAGTGATTCCCTAACAAGGTCGAGTTTATCACGAATAATCCAACTCAGACCATCTTCACTAACATGTTCAGCAATAAATTTTATTCTGAATATATATTTGCTGTCATCAACAAGATTATTAACGATAGCAGATGCTCGTTTGTCATCCATTGACGATTCAATAAATGTTCCATCCCTTCAATCTTAAATGTTGAAGAAAACACGAGATGCACCATCGTTGATACATTCGCTATTTGCTTGTTTGATAAAATCCTGCAGCTGTGACTTAAATGGTCTTTGTTTTCGGTCACCTGGTAATCTGTCAAAATCTGATTTGGTGATGTGCTCTGGCTCAATCGCATATAACCTTATAAACTCATCTTGTGTTGCTTCTAGTGATCTGATGTAAAAAACATAATATGAGATTTAAATTTGTTTTTTATTTTGGTAATGTTACTCTGTTCCCGATGAGATCTTGATATTTTTGTTGCAGTAATAGCTTCGTCTCATACTATATGATTATTTTCTTTAATATACATAATATTTCTCTAGTTAGACTTTCATCTAATTAGACTTTTACTAATAGTATAATGGTCAACCAAACATATAACAGTTGCAAGTGGCTGAGGTCATTTGTGAAAAAAATTGCCGCAGTAATTATTGTGCGCTTCTTTTATATAGTGATCGACGTGGAGTACCGGCCCAAAACATTGTCTGGTTTGTGGAGTTGGTGTAAATGGAAAACCACAAGTGTGTGTAGCTTGTAGGGGAAGAAAGTATCGTACGTTTAAAAGATACTTAGAGATAACAAATGCATCCAATGACATAAAAATAAAAAAATCAGCAAGATTACATTGAGAGATACATAACAAAAAAGTGATCAAGTAAGTGACAACTCAGTTGACCATGTAAGTGAAGACTCATCTGACGCCCCGTAGGTAGATTATCCCCCCCCCCATACTGTTCATATTCTGGCTATTAAAAAAGTACGTAAAAGGATGATGTGTCAGATATGGTTTATGTTACTGTTCGTTGGTCATTCCAACGGTTCGATATACTTTTTTGCGTCATTCTTTTCACCCATGTCTGGCGCCCCTTAGGTCGGTTGATCCCCTGTGTTGCTTGTGTGTGTGTGTATGTGTGTGCGTGTGTGTGCGTGTATGTTCAATTAAACTACAAAGGCTGGTAATGTACAACGTTATAACCTGATAAGGGCCTCCTCTTTTGGCTTGCTTTCATTTTCATGTTGTTTAGACAACTGAGTATTATCTAATCATTAATTTTATACAAAATATCGAATCTTGGTGTTTGGAAACCACTTAGCCGTACTTAATGAAACAATTAAAATGTAATAATTTCTTTATACTCCATTATGCATGTGTGTGTATGTGTGCGTGTTTCTGTGTGTGTATGTGTATGAATGTGTGTATGTATGTATGTATGTATGTATGTGTATGCGTATATGTATGTGTGTATGCATGTGTATATGTATGTATGTGTATGTGTGTATGTTAGCGGTTCAATGCCTCTCATTAATATGATATGGAAGAGTTTCTCTCTGTGTTATCAATATTAACCATATATACAAGTACATCAGTACCGAGATAGACGAAACATTTTCAGAGTTAACTGTGAGAATTATTATATTATAAAATTTAACATTGTGGGCGACATAAAGACTTAGAAGCATTCGGCAGAAAGAACGACAACGTTTTGCGAATTTACATCTACTACTTACCACGTGATTTCTCTCTCCACTTTCAATACATCATAAACCACGCCCCCTGCTTTGTATCTGAGCATCACACGAAACTGAACAACGCCAAAAATACGGATACCTTTTATGTGAACACAGGAAATAATAAATGAACTGCAACCAAGTTTTTGTTAGATTTTTATGCCACGTTTTACGTGTTAATATGTTATGTATAACATTGCTGTGATCTATTTCATGTACACATTAACTGACGATACATTTTGGCTTACTTTCTGTGTCAAGGTGTGTTGTATAACATTGCTGTGATCTATTTTCACGCTCACACTGACGAGATTAAGTCCTTTTTCGTATTAAGGTGTGTTGTATAACATTAGTGGGATCTATTTCATGTACACATTAACTGACGAGAAATCTCGGCTTACTTTCTCTTTGAACCCTGATGACGTTACATTGGAGAATGACACGTACAGATTTAAAGCAGACAAGAGCATATCATTATACCTATATAGTATCATAGGTTTTTCTGTGACTAAAGTATTATCAGCATTCTTACGGCTTTTCCTGATCAACCCGTGGTTTTTTAGCAGAAGAAGTATCCTCTCTGTTCTCTTCAACTTGTCCTCTTTTTCTATCTTTAGACGAATTAGGTTCATATTCTAACTTTCGTTTGGATGTCATACTACAGTCCGTAATAACAGGGAAGTAAATTAAGCAAGGCCGCATATAGCAAGTCTCAATCTGTCTGCAAGCTTTTTATACATGCGTTTCTGTTCAGGAAACGGAGGCTCCATCGACGTATGAACTGTACACGGGATACCTACGATATATTACATGAACGGGTTACTGCCGTAAACCTTAAAACTACCGAACACATGGAGCATTCAAACAAAGGTATGATATATGATTTTCCGTTTTTATTTTTTTTATTTTGTCGCAACAAAAAATCATTCATAACGTACATTTAATCCACAAAGCCAGTACAAATAGATTCGAAATATCTTGTCTCAATGAAAAGAGATTGCTCTAGTACAAAA
The DNA here is from genome assembly GCA_028554795.2 of Sinohyriopsis cumingii. Lineage (NCBI taxonomy): Eukaryota > Metazoa > Mollusca > Bivalvia > Unionida > Unionidae > Sinohyriopsis > Sinohyriopsis cumingii. Next base: position 134,810,385 of record CM068828.1, read on the forward strand.
AGAAACGGGTTAAAGTGCCATATATACAGACTATAGTGGTAAAGTGCCTATATACCAACTATAGTGCTAAAGTGCCATATATACAGACTATAGTGGTAAAGTGCCTATATACAGACTATAGTGGTAAAGTGCCTATATACCAACTATAGTGGTAAAGTGCCTATATAAAGACTATAGTGGTAAAGTGTCATATATACCGACTATAGTGGTAAAGTGCCTATATAAAGACTATAGTGGTAAAGTGCCGTATATATATATATAGACTATAGTGATAAAATGCCGTATATACAGAATATAGTGGTAAAGTGCCGTATATACAGACTATGGTGGTAAAGTGCCGTATATACATACTATAGTGGTAAAGTGCCGTATACACAGACTATAGTGGTAAAGTGCCGTATGTACAGACTATAGTGGTAAAGTGCCGTATATACATACTATAGTGGTAAAGTGCCTTATACACAGACTATAGTGGTAAAGTGCCTTATACACAGACTATAGTGGTAAAGTGCCTTATACACAGACTATAGTGGTAAAGTGTCGTACATACAGACTATAGTGGTAAAGTGCAGATCGGGCTTTATTCATGTTATGTGATGTAAAGATAATAGAAACTAAGTGATTTTACTATGAACAAGGAACACTCCAAATTTTGGACAAAATGTGATTTGAAGTGAAATAAATGGTGGATAAATATCGGTGTCTATGCGAAGATTTCTTACATTTCGGTAAGAAAAGCAGTTTGTAATGTAATGACTGACTCTTCTAGTATTGTATCAGAGGGATATGGACTTCCTCAGAGAGATATGGACTTTCTCAGAGATATATGGACTTTCAAAACCTTAGGAAATGAATTAAAAAGATTTTTCCTAATACATATATTTGACTGTGAGATAATTTATTTGTTTTCTACTTTGTATAATGCACGCTTTGACATATCAACTATATTTAAAAGTGTACGATTGGTTTTCCTCATTACTTGCTGTTGTTACTAAAATGTGATCACTGCCGGAAACTTTAGAATTTTCAGGTACAGCTGATTCTAGATGTTTAAAAGGACACGAATATGTCCATGTCTTTTTTCTCTTGACTTTAGATATGAATGAACAATCAAATTTATTCTGTAAGCAACATATCCATTAAGTAGAATTAAAGCTAATACATTTTAATGTACATCAGTGATGCTTGAATCTAGGTCATATTGACCTTGGTATGTTGGGGGAGTTAAGTATTCCTTATAACACATCTATGCACAGAGTTAAACGACTATAGTGTCTGGAAAAATAGTTAATTTAGACAATTGCACTAGCGCAATGGGGCATGAAATATAGTTAAATTAAACAATTGCACAAGCGCATTGTGGCATGAAATATAATTATCAGTCACTGGGGCATGAAATATAAGTATCAGTCACTGGGGCATGCAATATAAGTATCAGTCACTTAGGTTTACCTGAAAAAAATGTTGTGCTAATAATGTCGCATCTAGAAATTATGCCGCCTGATTTGTCAGTTGACCCCATACATGAGGAACTGAGCTAAACATAAATATAATCAGGTCATTCTAGCATAAAATATAGGTGACTGCAGTGACCTGATTTTGACTAAACGGTTTAGTTACCCACTTGAAGCCTTTAAATACTAACATTATTCAGTACCCATCCGTGTCTTAGAAAGTGAGTTAAACCCAAAGGATGAAGTAGGGCAATGGCGCGTGAAATATAGATCACATTGGCCTAATTCAGATTAGAAGCTGCATTTCTCTCCCTAAACCATTTGAAACTAATATAATTAAATCGTGTTCTTTGTAGCTCAGATGGTGTAAAGCTATAGCTGCAATTCCATACAAGTCGTCAAGATAAGTTTATTTAAATTTTGGGAATACTCCAGCGTTATAGATAAAAATATAATTAATTAAGCCCAGTGACGCTTGAGGGTTTTGAAAACGGGACTCCTCCTCAATCCTTTCCCACTGTCCGTTTGTACACATGCACTGTGTTCAAATCATTGCTTTTATTTTCGATCGAGTATAATAAACACTGACATAGAACAGGTAGGAAATGTTTTGACCTAGGCTAAAAAATATATGGTAGTGTCAATGCAGCAGTGACAGCATATTCTCTGTGATTAGTTTCTCCATTTCTAGAGTTGATAATGAGTGGAATGTGTTATGTTCTGACCTTTTCATCAGTTTGTCTACGCTCCTTAACAAACAAAAATCTAGGCACGCATTGGATTCATTAGTAATGCCTCTTCTCTCTGGTGTTCATGTTTGCGAGATAGTTGTTATGAGGGCCGGAAAAATAATGTATCACAGAAAAATCTAGCGTATTTGCTTACCTTTCTTTCTTTTCTTTTTTCTTTATCTCGGACTCGTTGTCTTAGCTCGAATGTTAAGTCAGGTGCGACCAACAAATAACAAAATCAGGGCAGGAAAGAAAAGGATGCTAAACGACAACATAAAGCAGTTTTCCTGAAGTGAATGAATAATTTGCTGAAATATTTCATTTTAAAGCATGAAAATCTGAATATCAAACGTGAAACATTGGGACACATAAATCTTCTCGAAGAATATCTACAGTAAATTAAAGAGACGCACTATATAAAAAGTGCCAGCACCTGACCTCAATATTATTTTCTCAAGATTTGTCCTTTCCGTTCGTCAGAATGGTGTCAGTGAATGCGAACCAAGAACATCGAGATGTAATAAAAGACCTATGTATTGACTAATCTTACAAATATTGAATTTAGAGGATAATGAATGAGCAAATAAAATATTGCATAATGAGTTTCTTTGAAATAAAAATTTCATAGTTTGTTATAAGAGAAATGAATTTGTAAAGGAGAGAGAGAGAGAGAGTTGCTATTTTGTACCCATAGCTACAAGACGTTTATTTTATTATTTGTAAAAGGTATGATGGGAAGTTTTGAACGGCACCGGGGACTACGCATACAGCTGCAGATTGGGCTAAAAAGTAAACAGAAAGACCTGAAGGAGAAAGAGAAAGGACACACACAAACTATAAACTGCTGAGATCATTAGCAATGACATGAATAAACTGTTTAAATTCTCGTTAATGTTTTAATAATATGTTGCATTTTGGGATACAAGGATGGCGAATAATTCCGAAACGACGGGCTGGCAAGATATCTCCTTAGGGTAGGAGTGTGAACTTAATTTAGAATATTATTAGTTTAACAAGAAACAGACGAAGGCGAGGATTGGACGGACGGGGTGGGGGACGCAGCGTGTCTCTTTTCGAATAGATTTATGGTGGCCGTGAAAAGGGCTGTTGGGATCGTTAACCAAACGTCTCCTCACAACCGGATCGCAGATTAAAACACGCTTCATATACCCTGTTTTTCTTGACACGTCTATGTCCTTCCCAGCACACAAGGCTTGTTAGATTTGTTTGAACTGAACACGTTCTATATAACCCAAGATTTAATAATTTATGATACCAGACGAAAACATATTTATTTCGCGTTTATTATGTATATTTTTGTATGATGGATAAGCGAGAATGTATTGAATTGTTCTCTACAAGTTGAACGCAGATACTTTTTCTTAGTTATACCATTTTCTATAATCCACCTATGAATATTAATTTGACATTCTAAAATTTTGAATTTCCAGCTTCTTCTTAAAAATTTTCTCTACACCTTCCTTCTTTTTTTCTCAAGTTTTTGCTCTAGGGTTTTCGGATTAATACTCCCTCCCTTTAGGAAATATCCTGTCAATCGTGTTTCCTTGACCTTCGTTTCCAGTTAGTTGCTAGTATTAAGTGACTGATGCTCTTATTGGTCTTTCGAGATGTTAGTTTGGCTTTAATTTTTATATGTTGTTGTTTTTCTGTTAAATTAGGGTTTCGAATATCGAGATAACTGAGTTGCTCTCTTTTAGTTTGTTATATTTTATGTTTATTAATTAGGTTGAGTGCGTGAATTTCTCATAGTTAAAGCCTCTCCGCAACGAACGGCGTGAACGAAAACAGTCCAAATTCACGTTCAACACAGAATGACCTTGTGTAGGCCAACGATAGCGTGGTGGGATGGGGTCTTACACACGAAGTCCCAATAAGTAACAAAATCAGTCAAATTTTAGCTGAATTTGTAAAAATAATATATAAGCTAAAAACCGGCGACACCTGGTTGTATCAAGGGGAGGTAATGTGCAAGAGTTAATGTCCTTTATTTATCCAAACAAAGACTGGATAAGATGATTTTCGTCTTTTGTAGGGCTGGATTCGCGAGGTAGTAGACTAATATTCCTAAAGTAATATAACTGGGGAACGTATTCGAAGGAGAAATCAGTAGGGTCCATTAATTATCATATCAAAGCATGCTCGTCACAGTACGATACAACATAAATAAAATTATTTTAATTATTTATATTATCCCAATATCAAAATTAATTTTAAAAAATTTACGTACTAATAATGTCCCAAAAATATATAATCTTGTGTTAATAGGCTTTTTCTTCAAGAGTTCTTATTTTTACTGTAATTTAAAAACTTAATAAATAAACTATTTGGCTTTCCATCGACATAGAAGTTACGGAGGTTTACATGTAAATACACATTGATGCTAGTATGTATGTGTGTGTATATGCATGTACGTAAATTGAAAATATGCCATTACCAATATAATATTAAAAGTAGAGTTTTGGATATAAAAATATAGTCATCAATGGATATGCATATTTACATGTAAATAGACAAAAATAAACCATTGTGTGAGTGCAATTTCTTGGCTGATACATATTAACGGTATATTTTATACATATGCATACTGCTCCAAGATTTAATAATCCAGTTTGATCTCTTCACAGTTACAGACTATTTCTTAATCTCGATCACACCATGTACCACTTTATGTTATGAGGTAGATAACAATTTCCGTTTGCAAAGTTATTGAAAGGTTGCAAATTAGCAGCTTTTTGCATCTAACTGTGCCAAAAAATATTCTGGTTTTTGTCATGGTTTTCATTGTGTTTAAAGAATAAAGTCTGTTCATGACACCATTTCAAACTCTTTTACATTTTCAGTGGGCATGGGATATTTTAAAAAGTAAACTTGCATTTTACAAGTGCAATTTGCATGAGAACGATAAGTGGACTCGTCCAATTTATACACATGTGAAGCCTACAAGCAATTTTCTGTCTTTAAATATACCTAATGTAATAAGTGTGCCTATTACTTAATTTATTCTCATTTGTCAGCTGCACATGTTAGGAAATTTAATCGGACTTGACTTTCCAGGAATCCAGTCATACGGCAAGAGATATTAAGCAAGTGAGGATATTACATGTTAGGAAGGGGCATGGTAGGGGAAGGGTATGCAATTGCGCCTGTCCATCCATGCTTGCGTGTGTTATGTTAATCAACTCTGGTCACTTAAAGGAAAATTACAAGCTTGTTTTGTTTGGATCAGTGCAAATTAGTCTTTGAACTTTGAACGACTAGCTCAATGACAAGGAGCTATGTTATTAAAGTTGTGTCGCAGGGCACAACCTTAATTGATACAAGCATTGTTACAAGAGCTTAATTATACATTTCAAGTTTTCCAATCGTTTTAAAGATATTAATATAAATTACTAATGCATGGGTTTTAAGAATACGGATATGTACAATTATGTTCAATCTTCTCAATGGATTCAAAATTACTGCTTTAATTTTGCTAACTTTTTGTTGCTTGTCATTGTTAGCGTAGCTTTTGAACATCAGACCTCACCAAGAACGTTATCAAAGTACGGTCAAAAATTTAATCAAGAATGATACATACAAATGAAGAACATCAAATCTAAAAGACAAAGACACGTGCAGGTGGATAAATAATCAACATTTATAGATGAAACTGTCGTCAACACACTTTCAATGCAATTTGCCTGCTATACCATTCGATTAAATGTTATGTATCTATGTATGTATGCATGCGTGCGTGCGTGTGTGTGTGTGTGCGTGCATGTATGTATTTATGTATGTATGTAATGGTACATTGCGACTGATGTTTCAATTGCATGATGCTTTGTCTCCACCGTCATCATCATCATTTATTAAATAATTTTTCAGCTTGATTGGGCAGCAGGTAAAACCTATTTTCCCATTTCCCACATCCACTGATTTAACTGAATAAAATATTATTCTGATATACTGTATCCACATTGAATTAGCATCATGTGCATGTCGTTGATGTCACATCAAATCACTTTTGTATCAGTTTTATGAGGGGTGAATTTCTGTTGCTGTTACATTTTACATAATGTCCATTTCATATATTGCTGTGAGAGAAAGATGAGACGAGGAATGGATAATAAACAAAATCATATCATAGCTACAAATGCATATCAATGTATTCAAATGAATGGAATATTAGTTGTATCAACTGAATGTATACTTCCTAGGAAGGTTAAAAAAATAAAACTAAATGACATTAATTAGTAGTTTATTAATTGGTTCAATTAAGCACATGAAAATAAGTACACAATAACCAAAAACATCAATGAAATGAAAGGCAAGAAACAAGATACACTATTTTTTTCACAATCCTATCAACTCCTTGACCTACAATATTTATTGAAATTAGTAAACATTTAGTATACTTTACATTGAAAATGCATTGTGCAGGATTAAGTAGATAAACAGGCTGTGTAAACATTTAGAATATAAATACATCAATATATATATATATCAGACTTTTGATTCTTCAAGCGATTCACCTACATGGAAGAAAGAAAAGTAGTTCATTCATATTTAGCAAACAAACTCCAGTTGCGAAACCAGCAAATGATAAGATTATTGGAGACAATATATGCATGGTTGTCATATCAATTAAGAATTCGAATTATATATATTGTTCAATATTATTTCAGTAGAAAATTCCTGGTGCGGCCTATTGTCATGCAATTGAAAAGAACACAAGACTGGAAACAAGGGATATAAGGCTCAGGTAGCTATTTTTATAAACGCAAGATAAAGCGAATCTGATGTATAATAATGTAATGGTACTAGTTAACTGTGAGTTGGTGTATGTTTGCTGCTTTTGCTTTTCATCATCAAGTGTCGAACATTCACTTACACATGCAATAAAGAAAATTACTGCAATATTTACATTTTCTACAATGGATGAGGTTCCAAGTAATTCAAGCAATAACGAAACAAAGACATATTCTAATGCGAGAAATATGGTTAACGCTTTCAAACAAGTGGATCTGCACGTACTAGGTATCTGATAAACTGATCTATCGATTGTAGTGTCAAACTGACGTCTAAAGGTACACTGAAAATCATTAAAGGTACACTGAAAATCATTAGGACATTATACCAAATGTTTAGTGAAAGATGAGATTAAATAATGATAATCTTAAATTTATTATTGCATATTATTTTAAATGTTGCCTTGATTAATATTTGTGATATAAATATAAGAATTAAAGCATTAAACAGGTTACTCGATCACAAGAAACAAAGAAAGTATACTGCTATTTTGCTCATGGTAGCAGATATCACTGTTGTTCACTCATCTCCTTCTTTGCTCCCTGTGCCACACCTTTGGACAGCATTTGTCCACCTCTGTAGAGATACAGGACAGGCCACACAACAAATTCTTCATATGGCCCCTTTTTGGTGTATTCCCTGTGCTTATTGGAATCAAATTTTTCGTCAGGGCTCTTGCTTCCATCCATAACCAGTTGTGGATCCTGAACAGACATGTACCAACAAACCTCGGTACATTTATCGATGTATCGTTTTACATTTTCATGTTGCAAGCAGCCTGCCACAGGGTCCATTAAGTACTTTTCCTCCAAACGACCAAGCACGCGCTGCAAAGTGAAAACAAAATTAGGATCTGTCAACATATAGTGTGTGTGTAAATTGGATTTTTAATATAGCTTTAACAATTTTCCAGTCATATCGCTACAATGTCTGCAGTGTGGCAGTTTATAGCGACATGTAGCACAGGGGCATCATGCCACGGACATGTAGCATGATCTCCCACCCAGTAACATTATCCTGACACCTGGCCGACCAGTCCTAACACTAACCTCTTAAAGCTGAGCGCCTAGCCCGCAGCTGTTAGTACCATTTTTATGTCTTTGGTATGACTTGGCAGGGGTTTGAACCCGTGATCTCCTGCATCTGAGGCAGTCGCTGTAACTACTAGGCCACCTGAGAGGTCGTCATAATCTAGGTATCAGACCACTTATTGTTGTACTGGAAGAGACCTGTCTACTAGACTATTTAATATTTTGAACTGAACCCACTGGATAGCAAATGAATTTTAATTATTTTCCAGACTTCAATCTATGTAAAGCATTTACTTTTATTTTGATACCCTGTATTTAATTTACTACTGACAAAATAGCATACGTACTCTTAACGTGAATCCTTGTAGGAAGAGACCAAAGGCAGGATACTCAAAATAATGTTTGGAAACACCTGTATTTCAAGAATGAAAACAATTTCTCTAACTCTAGTTAATGGAAACATGTATGTTTTACATGCCAACATCTGGAAGATATTAATTTTATGTTTTATCAATGGAAAATAAATTAGTGGTTTGATGTCTAAATGGACAATTGGTGTGGTTTACGTGGTCATGCGTTCATAAACACAAGTTAACCGCTTTTTATTATTATTAGTGCTTTAACTGTTATTTGCATACTTGCAAGTCAAATATTAAATGTGAAGATAGCAACAGGCAACACGAAGGCATAGTTTTCAGGTGCTCCGAGATTCTTACCTCTTTAGTATGTTCAAGAAGTTTCGGTGCCATGGATTTTATTCCGTCTTTGATGGTTTTAAATATTTCAGTCGGTATTTTGGTGTCTTCCTAAAATTGTAGGAGAAACATAAATTGCATACTGCTTTGATTATAACTAAAACTGATTTCCAAGAATATATATAAGCAAAACAGATTCCTACATGCATCTTCAAATATACAGGGATGGTAAGAATCGTACATTAATTTTAAAGCCGGAAGAATGATGATAATTATGTAAAATATGTCTTATCATGTTTTCTCAATTGCTTTCACAGCTATTGTTCTTATCAGCAATGTTCAGGTGATATAATAAATTAGTACAGTCTGTCACAGTCAAAAGGCATCATTTGAAGAGAGAGCTAATAAGCAAAATGAGTCAATACGAAAAAATAAAATCCAGAGTACAATAGCAGCTAGTATTAGTATTCTAAGTCATAACTAATGCTTTTAGCATGATGTTCACGCCAACAGTACAACAGTAGAAGTTTTTCACATGATATATATATATATATATATATATATAATTCTGTGGTAGTCAAAGCATAAAAATTTAAACGCTAATTTGTAGATTAATGTTATAGCCGCATCAACAAAACGCTTCTGTCAGACAAACAACAGTCTGGTGCAATCTTAAGTTAATCTGTAGCATTCCATTCATTGGCATAGCAAGAATATTTAGGCCCCTATACTGGCTCCTATGCAAAGCTTCCCCCTGATGGTCCCCCGCCTAAACCATAATGGAAAAAATAAGTTATTGGCCCCAATGCTTTGCATACTGTTTCTCTGTGATAACTATGCTCCTGATTCCTTTGCAAATAGAATTAAGCATTAATTTAAAAATTCATGGCACAATGCAAATTTTCCAATAGTATGCATAACATTTGAAATAAGAAATACACTCAAAGTTAATCATGAGAGACCATTTAACTTCTGTGTTGAGCAAAGGTTTTCATAGATACTTTTCAATAGAATTAAAGTTCTTTTCCATTGGATAGGATAATAAACTCAGTGTCTGAATGTATTGCTTGAAGAATGAATCTACCATTATACAATACCTCTACCTCATAAGCATTCTAAGATTGTATTACAATAATTACAGCATTCTAAGATTGTATTACAATAATTACAGCATTCTAAATTTGTATTACAATAATTACAGCATTCTAAGTTTGTATTACAATAATTACAGCACGTGCATAGTCAGATCATAATTTTTTTAAAATAACATCTAATTTAATTTTGTTAGATACAGAAGAAAAGTCCTTCAGGTTTATTGGTCACGACTCTTCCATATCTGAGAGTGCTGGATATTAGTCAGAATCGTACATATATTTAACCATTTACGACTAATCGCCGAGTTAAATATATTTATGTTCATTAGGGATTGCACATAACAAAAACTTAAAGACATTTATCTTAACCCACTCATCTCCGAGATCATAGAATCGTTGCGGATTGTTTCTAAGAAAAAGAATCTACTTGCTGAGATTATAACAAAGACAGAAGAACACTAGTAAATTAAAATCTAAAGGCGATTAAACAACACACAATTAACAAGAAAGGTAAAGCTGAAAGAGTTCAGATTGACAGGAGTAAGTAAAAGACACCAATAAAGCAAATACAATATTTATTCACCTAAATTTATAGCTTGCAAGTGTACCATATATATTACGTTGAAATCAATAAAAATTAGTTTTCAAAAGTTATTGGATACTTGCACATGGTACTGATGGTTTAACAAAGGCTTCCTCTATTGTTTTCAACTTTGAGGAAGTTATATCGCTGCAAAATGAATGAATTTCCTGAAAGTAGAAAATAATTTACCTTGGTACATTGATCCTAATATGTTTTCAGTAACAGTCTGTGAATTGAGTATGTGTGTGTCCACATTATGTTCATGCAATTATTAAATGTAGATAATAAACGAAGTGCATTCAGACATGTTTAGTTATTCTTTTCCCACGTCATATATATATATATATATATATATATATATATATATATATATATATATATATATATATGTGTGTGTGTGTGTGTGTGTGTGTGTGTGTGTGTGTGTGTGGACATAGTTTAGCTGCTCTGATTATCATTAGAGAACAAAGGACACCTCCCCTGCCCTGTACATGGTTTACTATAGTAGATAACACATACAAACATACGACAAGATCACAGAAGCAAACACCATGAAATTACAAAATAAAATCATGCTGACAATAACAATAATTAAGGAAGCAAACATCTGTAAGTTATTAAGTCGAAATAGGCGAGTTTTAAGAACACTCGTGAATGAGATTAGTGTCCTTGTGTTTTATATCTATGAGCAATTCTTTCCACATACCTGGACCTTGTGAAGCAAAAGAACATTGTCTGTATGCCTTCATTATAGCAGTGTGAATGAGAATTCGACTGTCGGAAGAGGAGCGTAAATTTCTAAATTAGGTGTACACGTGGGTGAGTTCAGATAGGTATACTGCACTGGAGACAGTCAACGGAATATAGCATATTGAATAAATTTATTTTTTATTCTGAATCGAACAGGTAGTCAGAGAAATTTACATAGCAGAGGTGTGTGCTCAATTCTTCATACGTTAAGGATGATGCAAAAAGTCGTGTTTTGAATTTTTTCAAGTTTCTGTAGTAGATACTGAGATGAACTTGATAGAAGCAAATTGCAGTAGTCCAGTCTTGAAAGTACTAAGGAACATATACATGTTTTAGTGGCATCAACCAAAAAGAAAACTGCACCTCTCTATACCTTAGATGGTAGACTCAACATCAGCTTGGTAGCTAGAATTGTATACTGAGGCGTCATCAGCGTACAATTGGTGACACCGGATGTCGATCTATGACACTTAAGAGTGGCTGAGTGTATAGAATGATGAGAACTGGTCAGAGAACAGAGTTTTGTGGAGCACCAAACAGATCAACTAGGATGGGAAATTTTCCATTTACAGACACAATTTTTGTCCTGTTGACTAAGTAGGACTTGAACTATAGACAGGCCTAATTGTGAATACCAATACATGCTACAGATGGTAAAGTAATATATTATGGTCTATTGAATCAAATGGCACAGGCTAGTAAAAGGTGGGAAAGGACTGTAATCTTTTTCCAAAACAGAGAGTAGTTCATGAAGTATTCTCAGAAGAGCCATTTTTATACTATGGCGAGGGCCACATAGAGACTGTACATTGATAGAGACTGTACATTGACACATGCAGGCTGTACATTGACGAAAAGACTGTACACTGACATAAAGACTATTTGACTTCATGTAAGCTACAAGTTGGGATAGAACAACAACTTCTATGAGTTTTTCAGTGAACAAGAGGTTAGAGAAAGATCGGTAATTCTTTAAATGATCCGAGACAAGTGTCAGTTTCTTCAACAGAGGCTTAGCAATGGCAGTGTTGAAAAATGACGGGAATTCCCCTGGTCGAGAGAGAAGTATTGACAACATCAGTTAGTGAAGGCAATACTGAACCTAAAAAATGAAGTAACAATGATGTCAGAGTCGAGTTCATATTAGGGTGCTCTTCATCACACTGGTATATATCAAATCCACAGAGATGAGTTTAAACGCTGTTAAAGGTTGCCATGTATATTCTATATCACAACCTTATGGTGACAGTGTGTCAACTGAAATGGTGTTTTCAAGCTTATCCCTAACAGACTGAACTTTGTCTGAGAAGAAATTTGCAAAAAAGGTATGGAAGGTCAACTGGAGAGAAGGTTGCTGAAAGTGGTGTACATTTATTCCTTAACATTAGCTTGTTCATAATATCGAAGAGATCTTTGCAGCCGGAACTTTCAGTGACCAAAGTAATGTAATGGGATAATTTTGCTGTATGAACTATGCTGGTGACATTCTTCTTACCAGATTATTCACAGATCTGCTTATGAATAGTGAGGCTGATGCAAAGCCAAATCCTCTCAGCCTTACTGCTTTCTCTTTTACTACACACAAACACACACAATATATATATATATATATATATATATATATATATATATATATATATATATATATATATATATATATTATATTATATTATATTATATGATTATATGATCATGGTTGGGTATTTATTGATGTGTAAATTTTACCTAATCACTCACAAGGTAAATAAAGTCCAAAGTACTTTATGTAAACTTTGTGAGTGATTAGGTAAAACTTACACATCGATAAATACCCAACTATGATCATTTAATCCTTATAATTCCAATTTACTTCCTTTCTAACATCAGATCTGCAGATTTAACCCATGAAACATTCACTTTTATGTACATAGAATTTTTTTTTCACTAGCCTCTTAACTGCGATAGAATACACAGCCCTATCTTTGCTACCCAAGATTCATCGATTCTTTATACAGTGATATGGGGTAGAATGTCATAGCGGGTCATGCCAGTGATATAATGTTATGATCATTATATTAATATATATAAATGGTTGTTGCAATTTATAAAAATTGTAATTATAAATATAAATATAAATATATATATATATATATATATATATATATATATATAAAGATAAACTCCAAGCAGTGGCTTAAATTATTCATGATCATGCAAATGAAAGTGCTATCCCTGTATTCCTATAGAAGAATGCTTGATAATAGTAGGCAGAATTAATATTTTAATACAAATAATATCATACAGGTCAGAGAATTTTTAATTCATACTCCATGGAGATTCGAACCCACGTCTGCGGGTAAACAACACTGATTGCCTTGCTTGCACACATGAGCCCATATTCCCTCACGACTAAGCACACATCACCAAAAAATTATGTTATTCAATCGGTGTGATATGCACTCGTATGTAGCAGACACACTCACATGACAACCTAGCAATTAATTCTCCTGTATCTACACAGTCATTCCGGATTCCTATGAAAGAAATCAAGGTATATAGGATTACTTATAGAGAATTATAAATATACACCAGACAGAACGGAAAGTGCTATCCCTGGATTCCTATAAAAGAATGCTTGATAATAGTAGGAAGAATTACTATTTTAATACAAATAATACTGTCATACAGGTTTGAGAATTTTTAATTCGTACTCTACAGAGATTCGAACCCAGGTCTGTGGGTCAACGGCACCGATCACCTTGCCTGCACGCATGAGCCCATATTTCCTCCCAACTAAGCACACATCACGAGAAAATGATGTTACTCAATCTATATATATATATATATATATATATATATATATATATATATATATATATATATATATTAATACCCCAGACATTATTAGAAAAAACTGAAATTATATACATTTCATATTTTTATTAATGACTTTGATGATATTTTTAAGACGTCTTACTTTCAAAATATTTTCAAGTCAGGAATATAGAGTGTTCAGATCAGAGAGGTTTCGAAATAAATCTGGAACTCCCTTCCACTCAATATTTTCGAAAACGTCCTAAGACAACTGTTGATAACAATGTAGCATTTACTTCAAGGCAAGTAAATATAAATGGAAGAGCTGTCTATTCAACTTTTAAAATATATATATGAATTTATATGAAAAGTTGAGAATGCTTGAATAATACTGGTATTCCTACCTCAAAAAGTTCAAATAAATTTAAAATGGGCAAAGAATATGCGACATTTAATTTACAATTGATCCAGCAAAGAGTTTTCATTATTTTTGTTGAATGGTACGTATTCAAATGGAGAGTTTATTGAAGAAATGACCAAAAGACTTAAGCCTGATCAAAATGCCTAAGATGTTCTAGCCCCAGTCTTGTAACCCTGGAATTATAATTGATCAGCTATCTGCAAGTATGTCTTCATAAGATGATATGTACTCATAATACACTTAAGCTAATATGCACATGCATTGTTACAGATATGCTTTACTTTCTTAAATACACACTTACTAGTACGAAATCCCTCAGGTAAGATATGATTTCCTTGTCTTCTTTGTCGCCCAACAGTTTCTCTAGTTCATCAAATGCATCTGTCCACTCATTGTCGTACAGTTCAGAAAATTGCTCTGAGAGCTTGGTGGGTCGGTTTGGGTCACTCAGGTCCGCAATGTTTGGATTGTTGTCTCTGAGTTTGTTTGATGCCATAGAACTTAATCTGGAAAGCCAATGTGTCTATTGTTGATGCTTTCCCAAAGTGTCTAACAAATCTATACCATTTAAGTGTGATTCAGTTTGGTGCAAACATTATAAAACATCTTGGCAAAAAAATTATAACATGAAAGAAAACCGACATGAAATACATTCAGTATAAAAGAACCATTATTTTTATTTGATATTTATATAGCATTTATAATGTACTGGAAGGAACTGACAAAGAAAACTGATTCTTTGTGATTATATAGATATCAGTCTTAGCACATAAAATTGTGCTTAGGTGACATTAAACATACATACATACACACACACATACACACATACACACATATCATCTCATGCTTAAGTTTTGGAAGTAGGTTAGAAATCCATGTTTCTCTTCATGTTTACCTTCAGCTGAAATGCTTCATCTCTTTAGGGTTTGTTTAATTCTTCATTTTTGAGTTTTGGAAAATTACCTTTAACTGGCACCATATATACATTATTGTGCTGAGGAGCCCTTAAACACAAATACACACACACACACGCATGCATATATATATATATATATATATATATATATATATATATATATATATATATATATCCCTACACACAAGTAGTCTAATTATTATTTTAGAATGCATTGTCTTAACTTGCTGGACAATAACAATAAAAATAAATTTTGGGTGGCTGTGCAATGACATTATTGTAAGCATTATAATGTAAATAGTTTGTTTCTGTTTTTGTGTTCCTATTAGTTTATTGTGTAAGTGATCTGTATTGAAAAAGGGATTGTAGATTCTGAAAGTGCTGGGCCAAATTTTCATACTAACTGCACCATCCTTTATCGTATGCGCCATATAAACGTTGCAATGTATATACCTTAGAAGGGCATCCTCCTTGGCCTTCCTCTCATTGTCAAGCTGGTTAGTCAACTGATTAATCTTGGCTTCTAGCCTATGGAATAATTATCAATAAACATGACCATTAAAAGTATGTATGTATGTATGTATGTATGTATGTATGTATGTATGTATATGTATATAGCTAGAGAAGTCATAAATGAAACCATATCTACTTAAAAAGGTAATCTACTCCAAAAGGAGAAAATCTTCAATACGTGTATGAGTCTGCAAATAATTCTTCAGAAAGAGGATAGTACGGACATGATGCTTTGCATGAAGACCCAAGATCATGTCTATTAGCGTGCACATTTGTTTGTGTGTGCATCATGTCTCACATATCATCTTTTACTATGTATAATACACCCTTCAATGCTATGTAGAGTATAATGGAGTGGGGTGTGTATTTAACTGTAGATAAAGTCTTTTTGAAGGATATATTAGAATTATATTCTGATTTTGGTTTCAAAAACATAACAATCCTTAAACATATTTTGTTTACATTCTTGTTGTCGAAATAATGAATTTATGATTTTAGCCTTTCATAAGGAATCCATCGATTTTGTCAGCATCTCATGTGTTTGTATTTCTAGAACGTCAACAGTACAAATATATGTACCTAAGAAGAGCATCTTCTTTGTCCTTCCTCTCATTCTCAGGCTGTATCTTCAATTGATTTTTCATGGTTTGTATCCTGTTAAAAATTATATTATCTTAGAATTCTGAATTTTAAGATATTTGTAACTGTGAGAGAGACAGAATATGAGATTTTATCCTGGTACAACTTCTTTACTCCTACATGTCAGAATGACAGGGGAAATCTACATGCATGGGATAAAAAAAGACAGAAGAAAATTTAAAAAGTTGATACACGTTCTTAAGACATTGTAAACAACAAGTTTAGTTTGTGTTCTCTTTAGCCTAACAAGTTTGCATGACAAATGTATACATATTAGGAGTATCGCTTCAAAGTGAACAGTTGAAATCTATCTACCTAGGAAGAGTGCCTACACTAAAAGTAGAAACTTTACAATAGATGTACACGTCTGCAAATAATGGCTCAAAGAGAGGAAAGTTTTGATTTGATGCTTCTTATAAAGATCCGAGCTCATATCTAGTAGTGCACTCACACAATAGGCTGCAGACTATCTCCCATTTCGTATTTTACCAATATAAGCCTCAAACTCTATATAAGGAAAAGCTTCACAATATAACTTTGTGTCTTTGTATATTGACACTACAGTCTTCGATTTCAAGAGGCCCATCTCAGGGGCAAGTTATAATTGTGTAATATGGGGTGGGTGTTTAACTGTAGATAAAGCTTGACTTATTTCCATTATTTAACTGCAGAATTCTGGTTGAGCTCATATGAATTTTAATTTGATTTTCTGAATTTTTATTAGATGATCATGTTGATTATTTACATTTCTCAATTAGTTTCATAATATTTGCAAGTATAGGAAAGAAATAAAACATGGCAACACATAACCAGGAGACAGAAATGATTCAGTTATTTGTCTGCAGTCGCAAGAATTTGGATTTACTTTGCAAAGGACAAACAGACGCTTAAAAGTGAGATTTTCTAACATCAGGAAGAATGTACACTTATTAGAAGCGAATTGACCACTTATCATTTTCAGTTGTCATTGCAAATAAAAAATAAATTCCCTCATATAACTTGCACAAATGACTTAATTTATCATCGATATTATCCCCAATTGTCATGCACTGAGTAGTAATCATCCCTACTTTGAAATTTCAAATCAATTTATCAAAAGTAGTTACTTTGCTGCTAATAAAGAAAGAAACAACTTATTTGTTTGAAATATTTTCTTAAGTCCAGTTAATTAATACTCTTGCTTCAGTACCTATAGAGCTTTTTTTCATTTTGGAAAAATGAAATGGACAATTCAGAAAATGCAATGCAATGAATATTCTCCGTAACATGGTGTAATGCACACCATCTCACAACATGATATACACTGAAACATCTCTTCATTTGTCCTATAGGTAAGAAAGATCTAGGCAAGGTTCATTATGGTGAAATTATTTTTGATACACATTTGATTGGGACAGGTTTGCCAGAAAGATTGTTAAATACTGCATGCTATCCTAATTGGCTTCTATTATGTCTCAGAATTTTATTTATATATAAAATGTTCTTTCATACAGAGGAACCTCTGACAATATGTGTAAGTGGCATTTATAACAGCATTTGTCAAATGAATATTCCAATATTAATTTACAAAGACAAACTCAATCCTGATCAAATCAGTAAAGTGTTGACATTAAACTGGAACTAAATGTAACTCAAATTCATACGGCAAATGTATAAAATATATTTTGAAATTATAGCTTGAAAGATTACTAGGATTACTAGGATGCAAACCTCTGAAATAACATCTACGAGAAGCATCGTAATTTTCAGATGTTCTAACTTACATTCCTCGATTTGCTTTTATTAAATAGTGTCATGTCAGATTATAGAATATTATTTATTTTGCTGTTAATAAAGAAAAAACCTTGTCAAACTGTTTGATATATCTTCTTATTCTCAAATAATTATCAGAGTTGATTCAGTACCTTTTGAGGTCTTCTTCAGTCTTTCTCTTCTCTTCCTCTAGACTTAGGTTTAGAAAAATAAAAAAAGAACAAAAACACCACAAAATGAGACAGACAAGCTAAGGTATTATATGTCTTTAAAATGATGCAATGCACTCAATCTAGCAAAATAATCCAAATTCAATAATCTCTTGTATATAAGCAAAACAAAATAAACCTTTACAATATTAACCTCATTTTACCATTTATAAGAAGAGAAATGAAGGCAGATTAGCACAATAACAACAATACATTATCAGTATTTCTGCATTATGTAGAAAGGACACCTGTTTATACTAAATTAAGCGAACGATTTCAGACAATGGCACTGACTAATTGCTAAATACTATTTAGGTGGTATAATCTTGGGATATTTAACTCCATTTCCATTTATGACATTTTTCTCAATGATACCTGTTACACCGGTTTTTCCACATTTTAATTTCATGTTCCCCTTCTTTTGCTTTGTTCTCTAACCTGTAAGATGGAATTAGAAACAAATTAACAATATTATGCAATAGGTTTCAAAACAAATTCTAATTATAATGTTTACGATTGCAGAATCACTTTGGAATATCAGACACTTACAAAATGTCATACTGCCTTCTTTAATGTTTGCTGTTTTTATTAGAAGTTACATGATATTTCTCTATGAGGCAAAAACTTTTATCTTTCAAGCATGCACAACTTGAATACTGCTCTCTCAAGTATCTTAACTTCAATTTAAAAGAAATGGCATTATGTTTTCACACACTAACAGACTGGTCCAAAACGATTTTAAAAATCGTAAATTAGTACCTACAACCACCATGACCAACACGATTCATCTGATTCTCCAGATCCTAACAATCTTTTCAACATTATATAAAATAATTTTTTTCACCGTTATTGGTGGATTGTTGTGCACAAGTTCGTGTGATTGATCTAAATTCACCTAAAGACTTTATTAGAGCATACTGGAACTCTTGTTTGAAGTCACTGATGTTGGCATCAAGCTAATAAAAAAATGTGCTCCATTATGTTATAGGCTGGAAACTATCTCATCAATTTGTAAAGTTTGTTTCAAATATGACATTAAATGTGCTATGCTGTTTTGAAATGAAAGAAAATACCATTGAAACAAATCCAGTTGCAGTGGAATGGACACTTCTGTTGCTGATGTTCGTTATTGTCACAACAAAGCATAATCTTGATAATACAGAATATCAGCTTCTACTTTTCTATCCACTGAGATAGGAATTGGAGGAAAGAAAAGTCTCTTCAGTACTTATTTTATGTGTAACAACCATCACCATGGCTCGACTTACTACAAATTCCACACCGTATTTCTTGCTTTTATTCATCAACAATATATATTGACAATCATGAATACAAAAATAATGTTTAAATTTGCTTTCGTAGAATTTGTTGTCGAATATCAGTTTAACATCAAAACATTTGAGGCAAATCATTCCCAAAAAACGTATATACAAAATCAAAGACAGAGAGAAAGAAATGTAGACTGACAGATGTATTTACTCCATTGCCACATTTTCTTACTCTGTTATTTTTATCTCCAGCTGGATCTTTCCATTTTCTGATTTTGTCCAGTTTTCCTTATAACTTTAATGAAAAGAAAATCATAAATTTAAATAAGTAAGGTAACATTCTGACATTCAGTTTATTCCAACATTGATATCAAATAATAATAATATTATCATTTGGACAAATGGAAAGTTAATATAATATGTAACAGAGACAACATGGGGAAGGGAAAGAAGTAGAATCATGGAATTCAGAGAGAAAAAGTTTCATAGCAGCTTCTATGAAGTTTTTTTTATCTTTCCCAAACAGGTGAATCATATCTAGAAAATGTGATCATTTTTATCACAAATAAGAGAGGAAAGTAATGGAACTTGCAGACAGAAATTACATTTTACTGAACTTGATAAACTTTAAAGAAAATTACATGACAGAATAAAGCAATGATTCCAATTATTTAATTATCATGAGACATGATACTAATTTGCTTGATTCTTAAGGTTGATGTGCAAATATTATTCCTGCTAGAAGTCTGTTACTTTTGCTGAACAGTTTTAATGCCTTTACATATATCATAAAACAAATCATCACACATTTTTGAGGTGGTGTTTATTTTAGCTCCTTTAACTGAATCGCAAAATCTGTCAAAATAACTTGAATGTCTAAAAACAATTCCTTACTGTAATTCCCCGTTGTATTGTACTGTCAGTAGTATTAATGTGGCCAACAAAATAAAGGATAACAAAGCTTCATGCAAATACATTTTCTAAATTGTCCTTACATGAAAGAAAAAATATTGCACATTATATACATATACCTTGCAATCTCAGCCTCTAGCTCATCACACTTTTTTTTCAATTCTTTCTCTCTTTTCTCATAAGAAGATTTGTCCATTGTATGTCTGCAAAAAAACTGAGAGATATAGCTGCAAGGTAACTACACAGGCACCTAACTGCTACATTTGTCAGGTCTGAGTCTGGGTCAAATTGGCAAGCACTTAAAGGATCACTTTCTTCTAAAAGTTAAACAATGCTCAAACATTAGTAACAAGCACTCTGTAAGTCCATTCAATTTTGTACATGACTTTTTATTATTCTGAAGGTTTAGGGAACTTACTGATACCTGCTTTTCTTAAATATTGGCCAACTGGTTTCAATATTAAGATAAAGTATTTTCATATACATAAAATGACAATTCTGCGTAATGTGATTAAGACATTGTGTGCATTTATAATTGTTACGATGAGTCATTTTATGATTATATTTTTACTGACTCTATATGAGGGAGGTCAGTGGTTCTGTCCGGGGTTTGCCTGGGTAATTCCACCACCATTAATACTGGCCGGCATGTATAGCCTATTGTGTGCTGAAAAATGGCGTTAAGCCATACAACAATAGCAATAACACTGGTCAACAGTGAAATCATTACTGACTTGAAAAGGCCCTAATCTGTAGTATTTTGGTGTGCCGAACACGAATATAACCGTGAAAAATTTGTATTGGCTCTCGTTTTGAAGATATTCATATACCTCATTTTCTATGTTTCACTGTGTAAATTTCTCCAGTAGGACTGCAGCAACATCCGGAATAATGATGTAACATTGCATAATACCATCATGCTCACATCATCCACAGTTGATTGCATCATTTTCTGATGCAATGCAATACTAATGCCATGCGGCTGCTGAAGTAAGTTGACGTCAGCAGTGTACTATACATGTTAATGCCAGGCAGCTGCTGAAGCTGACGTAAGCAGTGTACTATATAAAGCCCAATCAGATAGGTTCAGCATTTAAAATATTTTAGACGTTGTGCGAGACAGTTCAAGCTACTGTTACATAAAACTTATTATTTTATCCATTTACGTACAATAAAGAACAGTAATGCCTCGAAAGTGTGTTAATACCGCGGACAATTTTTGCTATATTTGTGGGGAAGTGACATTTGCCAACCAGAAGAAAAGTATCAATTCTCAAGTGAAGAAGGCATATCATCTTTACTTCGGATGCAAGGTTGGTGACCAAGACAAGCCTTGGGCTCCGCATATATGCTGTGCTACATGTACAACACAGCTTTCACAGTGGTTGAATTGCAAAAGGTCATCAATGCCGTTTGCAGTCCCAATGGTGTGGAGAGAGCCAAGCAACCACCTAAATGACTGTTACTTCTGCTTGGTTCCTCCTCTTTCCGGCGGAATAACGAAGCGAAAGAAGTCGAGAATAGTCTACCCAAACATTCCGTCTGCATTGAGACCAGTTCCACATGGTGAGGGACTTCCTATTCCAGAACCTCCAGCAGAATATTCTCTTGATTCATCTGACGAAGACAAAGGTGAGTCGACCTGTTCTTCTCCTGGTCCATCAGCATGCAGTGATCCAGATTTTCACTGTGGTGCATCATCAACCCCACACAGAATAACACAGGAAGAACTAAGTGACCTGATTCGTGATTTGGACTTATCAAAGAACAAGGCAGAATTGCTAGGATCAAGACTCCAACAATGGAATCTTCTAGAAGAAGATGTCACAATTACTGCATATCGAAAGCGCCACCAGCAATTGGAGCCTTTCTTCAGAAAGGAAAGTAATCTGATATTCTGTTTCGATATTGAGGGCCTCATGAATGCTTTAAAAATCACTCATGACCCACAAGAATGGAGACTATTTGTGGACTCTTCGAAACTGAGTCTCAAGGCTGTGCTTTTGCACAATGGAAACATTCTTCCATCTATTCCAGTAGCGTATGCTGTCCACATGAAAGAGACATACGATAACTTAAGGCAGCTACTGAATTCCATTGAGTATAACAAGTACAGCTGGCACCTCTGTGGTGATTTGAAGGTAGTTGCCCTTTTAATGGGACTGCAGCAAGGATATACAAAATACATGTGTTTCTTATGCGAGTGGGATAGCCGAGCAAGGGAAATGCACTACATGAGGAAGGAATGGACTCACAGGCAGAATGTAGCCATTGGAGAGAAGAATATCCAACACCCAGCTCTGGTTGAGGCTCAGAAAATCTTGCTACCACCCCTTCACATCAAACTAGGTTTGATGAAGAACTTCGTGAAAGCCATTGACCGGACTTTGCCAGCATTCCGATACCTGCATGAAAAATTCCCTCAACTCAGCGAAGCAAAGATTAAAGAGGGAGTTTTTGTGGGTCCTCAGATTCGAGAGCTTTTCAAAGATGACCGGTTCAACAACTTGCTGGAAGGTGACGCGAAACAAGCATGGAATGCTTTTCGCCTAGTTTCTACAAACTTCCTCGGAAATGTTAGGGCAGAAAACTATAAGGAACTAGTAGAAGACATGTTGATGAAGTATAAGAAACTTGGCTGCAATATGTCTCTAAAGATTCACTTCCTTCATTCCCATTTGGATTTCTTTCCTAGCAACTGTGGTATTGTTAGTGATGAACACGGCGAACGTTTTCATCAAGATATCGCAACAATGGAACAAAGATACCAGGGAAAATGGTCCACTACAATGCTGGCTGACTACTGCTGGACACTCCTCAGAGATGCTCCCGAACAGCTGTACAAGAGACAGGCGAAGAAATCTAAGATGTAGTCAATGACTTGATTTTTTATAGGTAGGCTATTACAGTTGACCTTTTACTATTGGAATGCATTTCGTTATGTAAACATTAATTTCTTGCAGATTACAAAAAAACTAGAGCCAATTTTGCAATTTGACTGTCATATTCGTGTTCAGCACATAAAAATTGATAAGAATTGACTAATTTTATTTCAGTAACATGACTTTTGTAAAAATTTGTTGTCCAGTGTAACTATATGGGGGAATATTTCCACTATGGAATAATACATTGTATACCTCTTTATCTCGGCTTGGAGAGAGGAACATCTGGCAAATACATTTCTTATTTTTGCTTTTCTGAATCAATGCTCTCTTAATAAAGTAAGTCTAATAAAATAAACTTTGTCATAAGTTCTCAATTTGCCAACAGTTTTCTATAATATTTGAAAGGAGAACTTACCTGAGATGATAAAATGTTTAGTGTGTACTGACATTAATTTTAATCAAAACATTCCTTCTCTCAATGCTAAAAGAAAATTAGAAATTGTGTGATATTTCCTTCAAAGTACACCTCTCCCTCGATAACTCGAGCACAATGGGGTCAACAAACATAGACTGCACTATAAGCGTGGTGCGAGTTATCGAGGGACCTCTAAAAATTGGAAAAAAAATCGCTTTGACATTGAGAAACCGTTGAGGGCGGGGACGCTGCATTAGGGAATTGGGCTGTTTATTGACTGAATCCTGATTTTATAATCATGTTGATAATAATTTTTAAAAACGCGCCTTTTTAAAATAAATTATTCGTTATTTTGTTTAAATAACATTTATTTTCAAAATGTCCAACATATGAAAGATTGTACCAATTGGTTTCAACAAGCATCACATGTATGTGAAAAAATCTGTGTATTACATCACTGATTTTTGTTTTCTTTTTGAGTCTGGTTCCCATAGTGGTGCTTAATATTATCCTGCCAAATCAGGAGTCCCCCCCGAGCAGGGAACTAGACTAACTGATGATAACCACCAAACAAGATTCCTTTTTTTTAAAAACACGCGACATTTATTTCGTGCAACAATCAATTTTTGTATTGTTCAATTAGTACAGTATTGATGTCGTGATTTCATTGGAAGTAATAACGAAACTTCTTATCATCTATGAGGATATCTCTAAATGCCAGTTCAAGAATTCTCAGAAACCCGCTTGCCCACAATGGAACGTATCTGTGAAATCAAGCTCTTTATTTTATGAAGTATTCATTTCGCTTAGCTGCCTGGTTATCTTTGATCACAGTTATGAAAAAGTCGGTTAATTTAAGATAGTTTATGTAACATACACAATAATATTTATAAGTGTTCAATTGATCAAATGACGTGAGTTCACCCGACATACTACCAGGGCAGCTAGATTATAAGTTTGTTGGGTTTTAGTTCCTTTTAACTTTTATTTTATTTCACCTCCTTTATTTTATTCAAAAGACATAATCAACGTGATAATACAAAGGAGGCCAGCTTTTAATTCAGTGCAACAATACAGCAAATACTTCCGGAAGTCAGTTATTAAAACACGGATGGCACTTAATTAGGTTTTCAGAGAAATGCTTGCGGACATAGCTGTTATGGTAGATTGACACATTTCATGTTTAATTTAAAGAGGACACATTGCATTTATGACAATTACACTTAAAAGGAACTAAAAGATAAGAAATAGAACACAAATTTCTATTGATAAAAAAATTATTTAATTTGTATATATTAAAGTACAGCCTCCACTCAGCATAAGGGACATTTTCATTGATCGAAATTTCCTTACATATTGTTAATTGCGGTGTACTAGGAATGTCGTTTGGAAAGAAAATGTAAAAAATTGTATGACCTATTTTCAAATTTGATATTTCATAGTGTTGATTAAAATTTCCAGGTCTATCTACCGTTTTTGATGATAAAACGAGCAATACATCAAAGTTTTGATCGTGATTTTCTTCAAGTTCAACAAATAGGGATCAAGTTTTGGGGTATTTTCTGGTTTAAAAAAACGGGATCCACGCCTGACCCTGCGTTATAAGTGGGTTCACGAGTTATCAGGGCGCGAGTTATCGAGGGAGTGGTGTATAAGAAAAAATATCTTGATGCACTAAGAACTCTTGTGACTTTCCATTTGCAAAATGGTTATTTAGTTCTATTCTTTCAGTATAATACCCCCTTTTTATAATGCTTTATGAGGGATAATGAAATTTATTTTCAAGATGTAGTCTCCATTACTTTCTTGAAGGTTTAAAATGAATTTTACAACATATATGTACATATATATATTTGCTTAATGTATTTAAAATATTAACTTAATTAAGGAGAAATTACAGTTGCATTAGTTTATAGTCTTTTTGGACTTTGATCCATGATCCCTCTGCAATGTTTTGTTATTTTTCAATACTTCTAATCTGTGAATGGAAAAACGCAAAAATAAAACATTTCACATGAAGCGGAAGTATACTCTAACACAGAAAATGTGTCACCATAGATACTGCATTCATTCTAAAAAGATTTATGTCACAGTTTTATGATTTTATATCTCTTATCAATAGAAAAGGCATTATGCAATTAGTAAAATGTCTTTTTCATCATGTTTACATTATTTAAATACGTATTGCTACTGTATCATATTTTCATGATTTTGCAAAGCTACTGATGCGCATATTCTAAGAATGGGCATGAGACAAACACATATATAAGACAAATTGAAAAAAGACAGACTATCAGGGAATCGCTCTCAGTGGACATAATTCCTTTCTGTCTCACTTGACTGAGATCTACATTGGAATTTGTTGAAATTTTAACAATTAGATACCAATCCTGTTTTTCAATGGTTAACTTAATATGTTCACTAAGACCTGAATGTTGCATATTATATTTACATTTAATTAATCATTTTAGATGCAATCTTATAGAAAATCCTTCCTGTTCTCATTAGTTTTCAATAGACAACAACCATAATTATCTTTTTGAATGCATCCTGTTTAATAACATAAGAAATTAACTTTATCACAGATTACCAGTAATGAATACTAATATTGATTCTGATACACTTTAACTACCAATGAACTGTACGCAGTAGATAAAAAAGCCATTTTGTTTCAAATGGAATTGAAGAAATGTATTAATACAAAAGATCCACAAACATAATTACTTTCTGTCCAATTATGTCTATAGATAAACGTTTACATACCAGAGCACAGTCAACACTATCACTCAGCTCCTAACCTTCCCTCATCCCTCTCATTTCATTATATGCATCACCGCCACCTGTCTTTAATTTTTCATGAACTCTTGCATGCATTGTCATTAATTAATTATGTTGATCTTATTAGCAATAAATTGTTTTATTTTTATAGAAAAGTTCTAACTAAAAAATTAAAAATGCAGATTGGAGTCAGATATAAGGATGACACAAAATATGGTCCATTTTAAATCTTGCCTTCAGGTTCTTTTCTGTGATACTTTAGGCAGCTATGTTATACATGATTGAGGTACGAAGACACGTGAGTGCGATATACATCTGAATTCTGACATTTATCAAAATGGCTACCATAGAATATGGTAGAATATTCACTGAGAACCCAAAGGCTATTTTCCTATAGATTTTATGTGCATATTGTAAATTTATTTGGAAAAGTTCAAACAACAGATTTATGTCAGGTCTGTTGCTCAAGCAAGATGTCGTCCATATTAAATATTTCATTCAAGATATTTTTCTGATATAATTTTAGGAATTGTGTCATAAACAGTAGGGATGCTATTTATTGTTTCTTTCATGAAATGAGGAGATGACATGCATATATCACTAATGGCCAAGTGAAAGCTAAACGCTGCACACTGAAAGAAACAGACAAATATTCTGCATCTGATTCTATGAATGATCTAAAATGAAAGGTTTTCTAGCCATGCATCTTCTAGAAAGTCCAACTTACCATATTCCAGTGTTATATAATGCATTCTCAAGAACTTTGCTTCATGGTCCCTCTGCATTGTTTTGTTATTTTTCAATATTTCCAATACGTGAATGGTAAAAATGCAAAAATAAAACTTTCACAAGAATACTGATTGTGTTCAGCAACTCATTGGTATATGGAAACAAATAAAATATACAGAGTCTGCTTATGGAGTCATGTCTTCAGTTTTAGAATTTGAGCAAGAAGTAATCTTGTACCTATGATTTAATATATTACACTTATTATGTGAGTCCTCTGAATTCTTAGTTCAAGCGGATTTAGCTAAGTGTTGAACTTAGTCATCTGCTGGTTTTGTGCTGAGTTAACTCAAAAGCAAGCCAATGATGTTGTAAAAGTCTTGCTTCTAGTTCTGAACAGCAATAAATACAGAAATATTGTGGGTTTCTGTAATTAACATGAGGAAATGGATTCATGGATGCTACTCTCGATTAGGCTTTCTTTTATGTAACTTGTATTTACAGCTGTTTTTCAAGATTCCTTGACTCATTTATGTTTTATTTACCATGTAGATTACGGCATGGATAAATCCTTGTCAGATATAAAAAGAAAACATAATTACTCTAAGGTATTTGGTTTAATTTTATTTTCTATAAGAAGGTATGCGATCAATTTCAAATTGATTTGAAAGATTCCAGAATTTGAGAATGTTCAAAGAGGTTTAAGCTAACTAAAATTTTGAATTCTTAAGACCATTATGATAAAGATTATGCTCAAAAAGAGTTCATAAAGTTCTCTTTTTTGGTGGCAGTTATGAAAATCACGTTTCTAGAGGAAACAAACAGAATTTATTTCAAAATATCAGAAACATTTATCTGACTTTGCATCATTTTAAGAAAAATAATATATCAAGCATTCCTCAATAAATAAACCAGGTCTATAAAATTTATTTATAAAAATGATACCTTTCTTTGAGTTTTCTTATCTCTTCCTCAAGTGACCCCATCTCCTCTTTATGGCTTATTGTTAGAGCCACCTTCTCATTCTCAGACTCTTCTAGTTTCCTGTAACAGGATAAATACTCTAGATTCTCTCTCTGCAAATCTCAGAAAACATGTGAAATATAAACCTATATTATTACAAATTTTAAATTAATGAAACCCATACAAATAGAGGAAATGTAATAATTGTAATATGTTGAATAAACTGTTCATTTACCTCCAGAAACAAGTTTTACCTACTTAAAAGAAACCAAAAAAGACAACAGACTAACGATATCGAAATTATGTAAAGATTGCAGTCAGCATGGGAAGAAACTTAAAAGAAATTAAGCCAAGCTTTTATACAAAAGTAATTTATAATCATAATTTCAGAAAGGCAGCTAGTGCTACTGTGCTGCAAAGGAAGGACATCAAATGTTTTAGAAACAAAATATGGCAATTGTGTGTGTGTGTGTAACAAGAAATAGATACTTGCACACTTTGGCTGGACACTGTTATGCAGCATGTTCATATAAAAGATATTTGGAATAATGGCTGTCTAGAATAAAAACTCGTTTTGCAAGATTTTCTGCTTCATCCGATCTTTGCAATTCCTATCCATATCATAATATAAATCAGTTGTAAAATCCAATATACAATAATGCAGAATTATAATTACTATATTTTGTATGAGATAATTTATTTTTCAACTCAAAAGCATAGATATGATTGGCTAAAAAATAAAGCATATACTACACTACAGTTTGAAAATAACCAAATAGCATAGGCTAACCAATAAACATTTTATAGTATCAGTGTTCTTTCATATTTCATACATGTGTCTGAAGTATACTGGATCTGAATCATTCACATTTCTTTTTGACCTTCCACTCCATGATTTTGGATAGATAAGAAAGGCTAATTTCTAAAAACTGCATTTGTCCACTCTAGCATAGAGTGTCTGTCACACCTCTTAGAAATACATATGAGATGTGCTAAAGAGAATGGACGAAAGAGAGAATCATTACCTTTTCATCTGAACAAGGTATCAAACACATTTTAAAGCATGCCCAATGATACGACACTTAACATCAACCAAGACAGTGTCAACATGGTGTCTAGATATGCTCCAACCACGCATTAAGCTATGAGTTTTAGTTCTCAAGGATATACTGGTCCACCAACAATCCTGATGTGTTAAAATGGCAGTGTCCATAACTACTTGTGTCCATAACTACTTTGAATAATTTACCATAGTTCCAAAATAATTTTACAATTAGCACTCTCTATTTCCACTGAATAATCCAACTGAATGTCTTTAATCTCAAATAATATCTAAATACAATATAAAATCCATCTGCAGACATGATCTTACAACACAATTACAAAAAATAAGAATGATTAAACTGCCCAATCCTAGCCATTTATATACCAGCGAAAAAAACTAAAACACGTACACTATTACTACTGCTACATGACAAAGTGCAAATCCCCGACAGCATAAAATATTACATGATTTAACCCATCCAATGGGAATTAACATAATTCTTGTAAGACACCACCTGACTGACCTGTCCAATGGAAAAAACCTATAACTTGCTATCATATTTACTAATAATTATAATATTAATAACCGTCAACATGTACGTAAGCATCAATTTATATATTCTATGCAATAGCACGTTCTTTAATATCTTAAAATAGAAATTATGCACATACAAAATTTCAACTAAAGATAATCAATATACATTATTAAAATGAATAAATATTACAAAAATTATAGATATGCATAACCCCTACCCTCACAAGAAAAAAGATTTATGCAATAAAGCATTCTTTTTTATATTAATCAAAACATAAATAATAACAATGAAATTACACAGGAAGCTCTACAATAATTCTACAATAATATATACAAAATAAAGAACTCCTATACATGTTAAAGTGCATGGGTAATAACATTTTCTCTTTCCTTGATGTGCAAATGTTAATGTTGCATTCTTGCAACACCAAATTCAGTCTCAACAGTCTGAGTTTTAGTTTCATTTTTTTGTGAAAGAAAGGGTTTGTGGTCACTATATACAATAATCGTAGAAGGTGCAGAATTAATATAAACTTCAAAGTGTTCTAAAGCCAAAATTAAAGCCAAACACTCCCTCTCGATAATCAAGTAATTTCTCTGGTGCTTATTTAATTTTTAGAGAAACAGTACACTGGATGATTCAGGCTATTTTAACTTCCTGAATTAATATGCTACCAATCACTACATCACTTGTATCAACAGACATCTTAAATGAATGGTTGAAATCTGGGGAAGAACGAACTGGATGTGCACATTTAAATATAGGCTTTAATTTATTGAACGCCTCCTAACATTTATTAGATCAATGAAACTTGGTCACCTTACTCAATAACATAGTGAAGGGCTCAGCAATTATAGAAAAAACTGAGCAAAATTTCTGATAATATCCAGCCATACCCCAAAATCGCATAAATTGCCTTTTACTGGAATTCAGAGATAGCTTTAACCTTAGCTTCAAAAGTCTTAACTTGGCCATGTCCCACAATACGTCCTAAAAACGTAAAAGAAATTCAGCAGAACTCGTGTTATTTAAAATAATTGTGAAATTTGCCTCACTCAATCACAAAAAGAATTTCCGAACAGTTTCTAGGAGATCTTTCTGGGAATCACTGTAAATAATGACATCATTGATGTATGCATCACATCCATCTATACAAGATGTAATCATGTTCATTAAGCGCTGGAATGTAGAGGGAGATTTTTCATGCCAAATGACATGACTTTGTCTATGTCTTTTCCATCTGGAGTTATAAAGGCCAAAATTTCTTTACTCTGTCCATAAGCGGAGTCTGCCAGAATCCTTTTAAAAAAAGGTCAAACCTAGTGACATATTCTGTTTCCAATTCTGTCAATTCAGTCATCAATTATTGATATTGGAAATGAGTCTGTTTGGCGACACTGTTCACTTTTCAGGAGTCAGTGCACATATGGAAAATTTTATCTGGTTTCAACACAAGAATGCAGTGTCCAGAACTTCTTTGAATAATTCATAATAGTTCCAAAATCATATTATAGTCCAATGAACACTCTCTATTTCCATTGAATAATCAAAACAAATGCTTTTCCTCTCAAATAATATCTAAATAAAACATAAAATACCTCTGCAGACTTGATGTTGCAACATGAACACAAAAAATTAGAATTATTAAACTGCCCAGTCCTAGCCATTTATATCCAGGCAAAGAGACTAAATCATGCACATTATCACTACTGCTACCTGATATATCACAAATCCCCAACATCATATAAAACTCACTTGACTTAACCCATCCAATGGGAACTAACTTAATTCTTCTAAGATAACATCTGACTGACCTGGCCAAAGGAACAAGCAGGAAATTTGTTAAAATATTTACTAATAGATCTATTATCAATATCTGTCAACACATATGTAAGCATCCATCTATTTATCCTATGAAAATTGCAAAAATTAGAGAGATACATAGCAGTAAATATTTCAAATGTATAAACTTGCACAAAAAGAATGATCAAATTATTCATGTGTGCATTTTACATTTTTTCTATAATGTTATTGATAATAATAGCATTCTTTTATTCCATGCTTTTGCCTCTTTGTCATAGTAGTTGTATCAAGCTGTTCAAACTCCATAATATCAATGATTCTGAAAAACAAGACCTAATAATTAGCTAAACCATAACTGTTTGCAACTTTTGATTTAAAATAAATTAACATGACCAAAGAATGTCTTTAAAACAAAGGAAAGGTATATGGTTCATTTAAAATATTAAGGAGAAGACAAATGGAATTTCATTTAGCACATTATGAAACAGAATAATATTCTAGATCAAATCATGGAGGACCTTAAATGTATTTATTCCCCCAAAAATATGAAACAAACTTTTTGCATTCTTCCTTTACAAGGTCTTTTTCTTTCTGCTCTGTGCTTGCCACTTGATGTTGCAACTGTTCCTGTTCCTTTGTTCTGTGAAAATATAATACCATGATATATTATAACGCTTATATAAAAGTGTCAAAAATATTTGTGGTTTATTCCACAGCTCCAGAAATGTCACTTGTGTCACAACTCTAGGTCTTAAAATAAGTAACAGAAAGAAGTGAAAACAACAATGAAGTAAAATCAACAAACAATTTATTTCTCTAAGGTACAAAGTGAAAATTTAAGAGACACAGTATTCTGAATTAAATCCCAAATAATTCTTTATGTTCTATCAAAGTTATAAATACTGAATGTTCTGAATGATATCCAATAGGCATTTATGTCCTGATGTGCCACACTGATGCAATCCAAACTGTATTTGACTTAGATTAAAGATCCAAACTAATATCTTAATCCAACGTCAATGAGCACTTATTAATTTCAATGAACAATTTAAATAAATCATTCCTCCTGAAATATATCTGAACACAACTTTGAAAACAAATCGATTCCAGAGACTGATCTTAAAATACATCTAATTATTTTTCATCATATACATTTTCACTTGACCTACATGGAAAACTCCAATCAAGTTGCAAACAAGTCTGTTTTTAGAATATTCTGAACTCAAAAGGCTGGATCAACATCGTATTTACTGGTCTCCCTAAACACAGTAATGTACAGTAATGGGCAGTCAAGGACAGTAATAGAGATAAAAATACTTTAATGTAAAAGAAATTCCAGGAATGGAGTACAATTAAATTAAAACTAGATTTCTAATACAGTTTGTTATTGATATTGCTTAACCATTTACATTAACATGAAAATTTATGGCGCGTTGTAACAGAACTCCAACTTGAATGTACAGTGAGGTATATATACAATGAAAACAATTATATATTTTTTATAAATGTATAGGCATGGAGCATAATTATATTTATTTATGTAAGTCCCAAGTTTATTGACTTTTTTATAATTTTAATTTTCTAACTTTTTGTTTAAAATATTTAGTTAAGGTAATAGAGAGGAAAGGCAGTAATGGACCCAGAATTACAGTAATGTAAGATATGCATTATGCACTGAGAATATAGAGATTATATATTTTTGCTCAATTGTGTAAAAAAAAATCTATATCTTTATTATTTAGCTTTTTTCTTGTTGTTCTTGTTATTATTCCACTATTGACATTTATATTTTTTGGGGCTTGTGAATGGTATATAAATATATGGTGACAAAAAATAACGGAACTTAATATACTTATTGTTTCATTTCTGTCTCCACTGATGAGACCTTTTAAGTGCGTGAGTTTAATAGAGGTATGAACAATTATAAATAAGAAGGTTGCAGTCAAAATGAAATTCAATTTGCTATTCATTGTGTTAAAATTCTTGATCTTGTGTTCATTTGTGATATCTTGGATATTATCATAATAATAAAAGGAATGGTAAAGGAAAGAACAAGAAATAGTTTCATTGCGGTGATGTAAGAAAGCTTGAGAGTCAGACTGTCTTTTATGTGAGGTATATCTTCTATTTTGATTGCTTATATATTGTCAAGTTTCTATTTTGAATTATTTTCTTTACATCATTATAATATTATGATTATTTCATTCTTGCTGCAACTTTCTACGAGCTGTCAGTACAAACTTTCATTTCAGCATGCAAGCTTCCTGGTATCTTTGTTCAACATTATAAATTATCTACATAAAATTCTAAACTTCTTATAAAATGTATCACTTGGCATTTATGATTGACTGATTGATTATTTTTTAATGGCGCATCAGCACTGTAAGGCTATTTAGCGCCAAACAAAATGTTATGTGCATAATCCTTTAAAAATTATAAAAAGTCTCATATTGACCAACGATATAAAAAACATAGTTGAAATCAAAACGGTAAGATGGTAACGGTGCAAAATAAAGCTTCCCGATCAACTGGGGAATGTAATTACTCAGAGTTAATGAAAAATGATGAAAAGGTATTAAAATAGCACAGTATATATATTGCATAAAACTGCACAAGGTGATAGCATAAAAGTTAGAGTTTAGAGTAAATATTTACTGCTTTCAGGAACTCTATGAGTGATGTTTATAGTATCAAAAGGTTCTTTCATGTCATGCACAATGTAATAACGATCGCGCGTAGGTTGCAGGTCAAAACACTCTATCATAAAGTGCTTGACAGTGAATGGTTCATTGCAAGAAACGCACAGTGGTGGGTCTTCACCTTTTAGTATGTGGGAGTGGGTGATGTAAGTATGACCAATTCGGATTCTTGCAATGACTATCTCCTCCCTACGAATAGCCCTGCAGGAAGGAGTCGATTTTCCTAGAGTTGGCCTGATTGCATGAAGTTTGTTATTTACAGCATCATTCCATGATGCCTGCCACTTCTGACATATGGACTTTCTGATACTAGGTTTAAAATCAGTATACGGTATTTTAAAATCAGATGGTTCTAGAGTAAGGGCCATTTTAGCAGCATGATCAGCTTTTTCGTTACCTTTAATACCAATATAGCTAGGTAACCAACTGTATATTATATCGTGGGAGACACTCATCTCGGTATTTTTGACAAGTATGTTTTCCAATAATGGATTCTTCAGTTTTCTATTGTGTAGTGACTGAAGTACTGATAGTGAGTCGGAGAAGATAATACTGTTTAAAATACGTTTACTTGCTGTATGTTGCAGAGCAAGGTCTACTGCTCTGACTTCGGCTGAAAAAATTGATGTTCCATTTGATAAGCGAACTTGCGTTGTCTGATTTCCACAGATGAAGGCTGCAGCAGCCTTTTCCTCATCCTTTGATCTGTCGGAATAAATTCTTGTGTAGTTTTTAAATTCAGTGAGGAGTTCTTGATAACAGTTGTGGAAGACAGAAGGGTTTGTCTCAGATTTTTTTCCATCGTGTAGTGTAAAAAGTACTTTTGGTTGTTTAAGTAGCCAGGGCAGTGTTTCGGAGATGGACGTTTTCTGAATTTTAGAAAGATCAATTTTTGCACTGTCAAGGCTGGATGATATTCTAATGCCAAAGGAAGGTATGGCGTTTGGTTTATTTTCGTATAAGGTTTTGTATCTGGTTTGAAAAACAGCCGAAAAAGCAGGATTCTGAGGGTTTGATTTTAATTTGAGAGCATACTGTGCGGAAAGCATTTCTCTACGATGTGATAACGGTGGTTCGTTCGCTTCAACTAGCAGGCTTTCACACGGGGATGTTAAATGCTCCCAGAGCCAGTCTTATTTCCTGATGATGAATTGGATCAAGCAAATTATGATACGATTTTCTGGCTGAACCATACACAACGCAACCATAGTCCAGTTTGGAGCGAATAAACGTTCTGTATAAATTTAGGATGACTTTTCTATCAGCACCCCAGTCAGTGTGCACTACTACTTTAAGTAGGTTAAGTACTTTTAAGCATTTAGCTTTTAAGTTCTTTAGGTGTGGAATAAAGGTCAGTTTTCTGTCAAAAATTATACCTAAAAATTTTGTTTCCTCAACAACTGGAATAGGTGTTCCATCCAGCGTTTCGGTTCATCGTGATGTCTTCGTAACTGACAGAAATGCATGCATACCGTTTTTGATTTCGAGAATTTGAAACCATTTGCATTGGCCCAATTTTGAATTTTGTTTATATTTTGCTGCAGTTGTCTTTCAATTGTATGCATGTGCTTTGATCAATAACATATTAGAAAATCATCAACGTATAACGAGCAATCCACACCAGGAGCCAAACACTTGGTGATGCTATTAATTTTGATGTTAAAAAGCGTCACAGATAAAATACTGCCCTGGGGCACACCCATCTCTTGCTCGTGCAGATCTGAGAGGGTACAGCCCACTCGTACCTTGAATTCTCTGTCGGAGAGAAAGTTGGATATGAAATAGGGCAGATGACCTTTTAGATCTAGACCGTGCAGGTCGTTTAGTATCCCGTACTTCCATGTCGTGTCATAGGCCTTTTCTAAATCAAAGAAAACCGCTACTAAATGTTCTTTCTGAATAAATGCATCGCGAATAAATGTTTCCAGTCTAACCAGATGATCATTGGTGCTATGGCCATATCGAAAGCCACTTTGGAAAGGAGATATTAAATTGTTAGTTTCCAAGTACCAGACAAGCCGAGAATTGACCATTCGTTCCATTGTTTTGCACACAGAGCTTGTGAGTGCAACTGGTCGATAGCTGTTGGGGTCTTCGCTATCTTTACCGGGTTTGGGGACTGGTATTACAGTTGCTTCTTTCCAGATTTTTGGTACATTGCCAGTAATCCATAAATCATTGAAGAGTTTCAAAAGAGATGTTAATGATGATTCTGGAAGGTGTTTCAAAAACTGGTAATGTATTTCGTCAGGCCCAGCGGATGTATCATGGGCTTTATCTAAAGCATCCCTAAGCTCCGATAGTGAGAACAATTGATTATAACTTTCTGAGTTGTTGGATGTGAATTTTAAACGTGACTTTTCTTTTTGAGTTTTAAGTTTTCGGAAGGCTTCTGAATAATTAGATGATGATGAATTTTTGGAGAAACTGTCAGCAAGAGTATTTGCAATGTCACGTTTTGAACTAAAGTTGTTATTGTTCAGTGTCAGATGTCGGAGAGGGTTTTGTTTTCTCTTTCCGTTTATTTTGCGTATAGTGTCCCAAACTTTCTTAACAGAGGAATGAGAGTTTAAAGAAACATATTTCTTCCATGACGCTCTTTTACTTTCTTTGATTGTGCAGCGAGCTTTGGCCTGGACAATGTGATATATATTTAAGTTTTCAGGTGTCGGATGATTATTTAATTTTTTTAATGCTTCTTGGCGTAGTCTAATTGCTTCCTTACATTCCTTAGTGACCCAAGGTTTTTGTGTTCTTTTACAATACGGCGAGGACTTGGGAATGGATTTTTCTGCAATCTCTATTAAAATAGATGTAAAATGCTGAATAGGGTCATTAATATTGAAAACTGTATCTGCATTCAGCCTAGTTTTACAGAGTGTTTCAAATTTAGTCCAGTCGGCCTTCTTTATATTCCATTGTGGAATTACGTCATCAATTGTAGAATTAATATTTTCAAGGAATATTGGAATGTGATCACTGCTGTGAAGGTCATCAGCGACCTTCCATTCGTAGTCCAAAAGCAGCGAAGGTGAACAAATTGTCAAATCGATGCACGTATATGTACCCATTCCTGGGTATAAATATGTTGGTGTTTTGGTGTTATATAGACACAGATCGTGTCTAGAAATAAAGTCTTCAACTTTGTGACCTCTGTCACTTATATGATTTGATCCCCATAAAATGTTATGGGCATTAAAGTCCCTCAGTAAAACAAATGGCGCGGGAAGCTGTTGAACAAGGTCGTCTAATTCGTTTGGTACTAGGTTAGTGTTTGGTGGTAAGTAAATAGAGCAAAATGTAATCACTCGATGAAGAGTGACGCTTACAGCAATGGCTTGTAAATTTGTGTTTAAAGGGATGATGCTATGAGGGGCTCTGTTGTTCACAATAAAAGAGACTCCTCCTGAGGCCCTGTCAACATTTTAAGAGTAGTTGTTAAACAGGGAGTAGTTTTTAAGTGTGATGTTATCTGTAGTTTTCAAAAATGTTTCCTGAAGACATAGTACTGCAGGATCATGTTCATTTAAAAGCAGAAGAATATCATGGTAGTTGACTTTAAGTCCTCTACAGTTCCATTGTAAAATGGTGTTCTTCATTACAACTTTATATTGAAGATTCTGGAGCTAGGTTAGACCTTTCGCGGAGGCAATCTGTTTGGTTATTTATCTGGAGGAAGTACAGGGGTGTATTTTTTGTTGTTAGGTCTGGAGCTACCTTGAGTACATGGAGCAGATTCTTCTGCATCCATGTCATCTAAGTCTCCAAACCTACTGTGCAGCTTGATGGGGTCATTAGACCCCTTTTGCAGCCTATTTGTTTGTGACTTTATCTTGCTATTTGGTGATCTTGGTGGTGGAGTATTGCTGAGTGTTGTTTGCGTCGATGTTGAGTTTTTCTGGGGGTTTGTAGTACGGGATGTTCGAGTCGGAATGGGATTCAGGTGGGTTCGTTTGAGTTTGGGTGTCTTTCGTTGCTTTTTGGCTGCTCTTCACTACAGTTGAGAAGGATGGGCCGGGGAGTGATCTAGCTTGAACAAGCTTCCTGGCCTCTGGATAGGGGATGTTGGATGTGTATTTAACCCTCTGGATTTCCTTCTCCTGTTTCCATGTGTCGCATTAGCATTGTGTTCCTTGCCGCAGTTGATGCAATGCTGAGTGGCTTTGCACTCTGATTCCCGATGGGAGGGGTTGCTGCATCGGCCGCATATTTGACTTCTAGAGCATGTCTTCATGAACTTGGCATTTATAATAAACCTATCACTTCCTTTATATGCTACCAAACGTGAAAAGGAGAGATAAAAGAATAATAAATAATATGTTCTCAAGCACATATATGCCCCGTTTTTGTAATATTAATAACATTAAATATTAAAAACAATTAATAACACTACTGTTTATTGATTTGTAATACATGTATTAAATTCAATTAAACTTGGTAAAGTAGATGTTTCTATTATTGGGTTGATTTATTTATGACACTGACTGCAAAATGGTGATTGTTTAGTCTATAAATTAATGTTATATCTTTCAATCTTATAATTGAGCCTCTGATAAGAAAGATTCACAAAATCTCAATTGATATTATTAGTTGCCAGTTTCTTATCAATATGTATATGTTTCTTGTAATTCCAGTGTGTATATTTATGGTGATTTTGTTCTTTATTGCTGTTCATATGTAAGAAGCAAAAGTAAATAATTATTATATAAATTAAATTTGTTATATTTTTCATTTTAATGAAAACATTGGTGTTTATTTGTAATGATGTTCTTGCAAAACATTTGTAAAAGGTTTTATCATAT
Source organism: Sinohyriopsis cumingii (assembly GCA_028554795.2). Classification (NCBI taxonomy): domain Eukaryota; kingdom Metazoa; phylum Mollusca; class Bivalvia; order Unionida; family Unionidae; genus Sinohyriopsis; species Sinohyriopsis cumingii. The sequence goes on from CM068828.1 coordinate 134,849,606, forward strand.
TTTTATGAGAAAGGGATGTGCTAGGATTTATATTAATATCATCCTGTAAGATTGGTTATGCTTTCTTTTAAAACAATTTATATCCAAGGGACAAAACTGTAAATTTTATAAAACCAGGTATTTCAATATGAAGGAAATTTAATAATAATTATGCCTACCAATCTTAAAATGTGGGGCTGTAAGGTATATAAAATGTCTTGAAAATGGTCAATGAAATGTACTGAAAATAAACAACATTTAAATAGTTTACTCAGTTCAATGTCTGATCATATTAGGTGTGATAAAACATTTAATCATGGTGAAATGCACTTAGCTTCACTTATACCAACCAATACAGGAGAGTCTTCTATTTTCTGACCCATCTTTCATACATGGTAGATCTAAGTTTAAAAATTGACAATGCTTTCTTCTCACAGATTGCCAGTCATTTCGCATATGAAGAAACAGAAAACTTGATTGTCAGCTCAGATGACAAAACTGCGATTCGTAAAGGTTTAATGCGGTCTTTCCTAGGAATGACACATATTGTTTGTACACTTTGCTTGAAGAAAAATTTCACTAATTATATAAAAAATAGGGTCAGCATCAACGTGAAAGACAGAAAGTCAATTGTCCACAACTTTGTCAGTCATGAAGGAATTTCACAGGTGGATAATTCTGTAGTATTACAAGAAAGAATAAAACATGCAACATGTCATTTTGAAATAGCATAGGGTTTCCAGCCATATTTTGTAAAACAAATTTTACCAGTTCTGAAAGGTCATGTTAATTTTCCTCTGAAGGTAAAACGTGGATAAACATTGATTGCAAGAGGCAATTTCAAGCTGGCATGCCATTATAAGCATCACTGAACTTTTTTTGACATATGGTGCCAAAAAAAGAAAATAAACATATAAGAAGCAATTACTTAGAAAAATTTCTCAAAGACATGAATACAAATAAGCAAACAGTAATGTCTGCAAATGGTAAGATCACCATACTAAAGACATCTTCAGGAGGGAGAAAACCTCACCAGAGAATGGATGAGAGGCAAACTCAGTAAGATGAGAACAGACACACACACACACACACACACACACATATATATATATAATTCTATTTTGTAATACTGTCATTAAAACATGTTCTGAACTTTAATAAAACAATTTAACCATCCTGTTATTTATTAATTTTGCATCTAAGTCCATACAATAAAATTATATATTTAATGTTCATTTTACTTAACTGTTTAGTGTCAATCCAAATTTTTTCACAATGTGTTGTATATACTGTACATATTGTGCATAACAGTTAGAAGAAATCAAGATAAATTAGTTCTGTAACTAAATGAATTACCTTCTCTAGATAAAGTCTTTATTGTTTTAATTATTATTATTTATATTTTTGATAATTTTATTACATTGTTGTATTTCCTCACATTTTTTTAAAATAATGAATTTAATTCGTAATTAGAAAAATAAATGACCCCAAACTGGATACATACATACATACTAGGTACCATGGTATAGTCTCCCTTACTATATTTTATGAAGTGGCATACCATTGATAAATTGCATATCAATGTCAGTGGATGAACAACAACAAACAGTAAAAAAAGCTTAAATTCCTGTAATTTAGTGAAATCCATTATCAATACTATATGTGCAAAATTATTAATTTCTCGCTCTATTACTAAATTTTTTTTTATATTACTGTACTTTTGTCTCCATTACTGTACATTACTGTGTTTAAGAAGACCCATATTTACAACTTGTGATCATGAACAAAAGTTAGCTATCTAACCATGTTGTTTACAAATAATCATTATCTTAAAGTTCAATCTCCAATCATGGACAAAAAGTTAGGCACAACATATAGATATAAATAATACTTGCACTAAGACATTTCATTCTGATCCAACAACTGATATAAAATACAACATAACCGGACTGTTTGAAATGCCGGGTTCTAGTGCTTGGCATAAGTTTGATATTCTTGGTTTATCTTTACTTATAGCTAATGCATTTCAGAAACAAAATGAAGAAATCAAGGAAATATATAATGAATATTTATGTTATGCATTTAAATCAAATAAGTAAATTATTATGTACATGTTAGACAAAAGTTTTTTTTCCTCCTATTAAAGATAAGAAGCATCAGCCTTATATAAGATTGTGTTTCGTACATATGCATGCACTATAATATTAATTTTTTAGGTGGACACAAAGCTATTTGTTGAAATTACATTCAGGTGCAAACAAACTTAACTGCATAGTTGTCACACTGTGTTTGGCACCCTGGGGCTAATTCTATGGTGTTAATAGGTCATATAGAGTTGATTAGGTTCCTCCAATTTGATGGCTTCATGGCAAATTTTTCTGGCCCTGGTGCTATAATTGGATTAATGCTAAGTCTGTACACACATGAAGTATGAAATTAGACAACCTGTGACCATATAATTCTTCATTTAATAAAACATCTATAAACTTGCAAAGTTGTATATAAAAAAAATATTTAGTGTTATCCATTACAGTATGAAAACACAAAGTCCAGTGAAGTGATACCTTTCCTTCAGTCCTCGTATCTCGTCCTGAAGATTCTTGATCTCCACTTGATGGTTTTGGTTTAGAGTGGATTTCTCTTTCATATACTCCTCAGATTTCCTATTCAACAAGAAATATAACAAATAATCAAAATTTGCTGCATGCAAATATGAGTATGCATTTGAGATTTTAACCTAGAAGGCCACCTAAATCAATTTTAATCTCTACCCTGACCCTCACACTCACCCCACAAAAGTTTTGGTAATGCATTTGATATACAGAGTAAATTTATTTCTTATTAGTCTAAAAACAGTTTTACTTAAGTACAATAAATAAAAATATATAACTAAGATTCTGAAAAATATCAAAATACATAAAACTTTGCTAAAGTTGTAGCATCAGATTAAAGACAATTAAAATGAGTGTTTTGTACGAAAACCATTCATATTCTAAATTTCAAACAAATCACATGACATCTAAGGCCCACTGATTGTGGTTTTCCCAAGTGTTCCCCAATACTTATTTTCAGAATTCTTCTTACATGCTTTCTGCCATTCTGGGATAAATAATTGTCCAATAAGCCCATGAAAATTATTGGTATTTTTATCCCCTGTGAAAGACTTTAATGTCTAATTCTTGAAGTAAGAGATGATTGACATGTTCAGAAACCATATAGTATTTATAGTTTTAAAGAAAATAGAAAGTATGATTAAATAATGTTAGAACTATATGCTCTAAGTTTAACTAAACAAACCAAAATGAAGACAAAAGAAAATGAAAGAAATTAAAAAATGTTATATTATGATTTTTTTTTAATGTTCCATAAAATATACTGATCCAAAGAAGGAAAGCATCATTTGGAAAATAGATATCATTAATTTGTTGTAAAATAGTTCTATGCTGGCATCATGTGGATATCATTAATTTGTTGTAAAATAGTTCTATGCTGGCATGATGTGGATATCATTAATTTGTTGTAAAATAGTTCTATGCTGGCATCATGTGGATATCATTAATTTGTTGTAAAATAGTTCTATGCTGGCATGAGATTTTTCAGAAATCATGCAAATGGTAAATCTTCACACTTCGTCCCTACAAACAGATGGACGGACAGACAGAAGGTTTAACATTCTTCCAGTTAAAGCCTCATGATAAGAAACAGCTTTTGCTGATTACTGTTTTGAAATTATTATTTAAAATTTAGATTTAACAGAGCGATGCTTTTCTATATTATCCTCATCTTACTGTGATTCACTGATACATCCATTAATCTGGCATTTTGATAACACTGAAAAGGATTCATTATGTTCTCTCTCTATCTCACTCAAACACATATGCACACCCACAGTTCAATTTAATATGAAAATGTTCAAAACTGCGAAGCATTTTAATGCCAACAATATGAAAAACAAAAAACTGAGGAGATATATGCAAAGGATCCTATTTTGCAACAGATAACAGAGCTAATAAACCACGCTGAAACCAGGTTCCTACAAACTCAAGTATACTTGAAAGATATCATCGAATTTGCGGCCTAAACATACCATCTTGTAGGAATGAATTAGGTCGGATACTAAATTGTTGTAAATAAAAGTTCATCTGTAATATTCTTAAGCTCACAAAATAAACTATTCATGTAAAACAAGAATCCAAGAAGTTAGGAATTACTTTTATAAAGAATAGTTTGCAAATATTTCGATGAAATTTGCTCAAAATTTTAAAATTGTAAAATTTGTTTAAAAAAAGTAGAACCAAAGTACTAGTCGTGAATGGAGATGGGATTCATATCATTGCATGTATACTGTGTTGGACAGTTCCATAAATGCAGTCTATTTTTCAGCCCTTTGCATTACTGCAGATTGTTTATTAAAGCTTTTTTATATGATATATCAGAAGTGGTTTTTATCTCTCACAACAGGCCTAATGTATTTGTTTCCAAAATGGGAGATCCAAAAAATGTAAATAATGACTGAGGGATAAAATTGCTAGCTGTGTTGGAAAAATATTTACTAAGAAGCTAAATCGAAGACTGTCCAATTGGTCTTCCAAAAATGGCTTGTTGGATTTCAAAAAGGACATCACAATACATTTCATTTGTATGTACATTCTTTTATACATGAAAGGTACACATGCAGTGAACATAATATGCAATATGTATTATTGTTTCTTGTGTATTGTCATATGGTTGTAAATAATGGGGTGTTGCCAAATGTAAAAATATCAAACTAAACTACACCAAACATTGAATCTGCAACACTTTGATTACTAATCTGTTTCATTTCATTTTCTTTCAAAAGTTGTGGTTTTTCTCTTTTCTAAAATGGATTGAGCAACCAATAAAAAATATGCGACTTCATAAGATATATATGTATGCACAGACACACATTTGTTGAGATACATCTACCTAAGAAGGGCCTGTTCACTGGCCTTCCTCTCATCTTCTAGCTGTCTGGTCAATTCATTAATCTTGGCTTCAGCAGACCTTAAGCTGAAAATAAAGATTGACAATAGGTGTAAAGGTCTACAAATATTCCCTTAGAGGAAAGAACTGTATTCACTCTGTACAAAAAGAACAGAGATCATGCCTATTTATGTGTGCATTGTGTCTAACAAGCCATTTACTCATTTGCACCATGTCTAATATATCCTTCAAATATATATATAGAGCATCGCTTCAAATTACAATTTTAGGTGATTTGTATACATGTATGGTGGTCTTTGATTTCAGCTGACCCACTTCAGGGGGAAGAGTACATATATGGGAACAAAGGTGTGTGTGTTTAACTATAGAAAAAAGCACATGCATTTCTTTTCAGCTGCATTCTTCTGGATGAACTTGTGTCAAAAGAAATTTCTTTTTATGGGATATTATAACAAATTAGTCTTAGGATATTCACAAAATGGTAAACAGATTTTTAGAACATAAGGCAGTGTAAATGACATGTTATTCATTCACGAGCTCTCTGGAATGTATTTGCAACAACAAGAAAATAAATAAACAATATAATGGTTTATTAAAGTCAGGGAATAGGAGACAATTTTACAGGAGTAAGCATCATATATTCTTTTGAGGTTTCAATACATTTGAAAATTGAACTGATGAATATGTCGCTAGAACGCCTTCTGGTAATATCCATACTCTTCCCCATACTAACGTATTGAGTAGTTATCATCCAATATCATGCCACATTCAAAATTATTAATTCTTTTTCATCTAAAGCAGCAATTAAAAAACCACTTGTTAAAGTGTTTCTTATATTTCCATATGCTGAAATCATTATCTGAGTTACTTCCGTACCTTTGGGGTTCTTCTTCAATTGTTCCCTTCTCTTGCACCAGACTGAAGATTTGAAAAAATCAGTAAATTAGGGGTAAGGAGAAGATGCAATGCATTTTATTCTCTGCATAACGTAAACCAGCTCTTGAAAGAATGCTGTTATGCATATGTAATTTATACTGTTCTTGACTTTTGTCCATGATTAAGGGTTGTAGATAGATATTTTTCATCTGTGACTTTTTTCATAATTGTAATAATTAAACTAAAATTCGAGTTCTACTAAAGTTCGAGTTCAAGGACCAACCAATCCTTATTAGTGTAATTTTGCAATAGTTTTCCAGAAAATACTACTGCATTGTAAGTCAAGTGAAATATGTATAAAGAGGGGTTTGGTAAACAAATTATACATTCCTATTTTAAGAGCAGTCTGTGGAATTATTTACACTTGTGCTCAGATATAATTTGAGAGAAATTATTTGTTTAATTTATTCACTGGAATTACAAAGTTACCATTGATTTTGAGCTAACACGTTTCTTTGGGATTACTGTGAACTCATTCAAAGACCTTCTGGATTGCATACTTGTGGTACACTGGGCATTCAAGATAATTGGTTCATCAGGAAAATCAAGACTATGTGTATAGCATGATATTAAAGGCTATTGGTAAATAGACATTTAAGACCACTGAAATTGTTCTGAGCATTCTACTGTTTTGGACTTGTGATAGGACATTTAAGATTAGTTGCAATTCATGTAATGTGCAAAATTTTGTGGATGTTTTGTCACAGTACATTCTGTCATGGCCAGCATGACAAATAACCATTAGACTGATGTATGGGGTAGGCTTGCAATAAATTTGTAGCTTGCTATGGTTACCTCTAATTTCAGGCATGAGTGAATTTGAATTAATGGTTCAACAGATATGTTAACGTAGGGTCAAGTGGAAGAAATGACAAAGCTGAGTAAAGCCAGAGACAAATTTTGTGAAATCTTGGGCCATCTAAAATAGGTGTCATAAAATGATATTTTCCAGAATAGTTGTCCATGAAAGGCGGAATAGAGAGAATTATTCTGACTTCCAGGGGTGTATTAAAACTGTGGTGGTTAGAGAAGTTAATCCTGATTTGCCAAGGTAAACGAGGGGGATGGGTGTTCCCAGATGAAATCAAAAGATTTAAGTAATCTCTCTTGCAAAATTAGTTGGTCCAAGTGTTTCTGCCAAAAGGGAAGTCTGAGGGACTCCATGGAAATTAACAAGTAATTTCGCTCTTTAAATAAATCCTGCAAGGGATGTGAGTATAGAAAGTTGAGAATGTAGGAAAGAGAGATTCGGCTGCATAGAAAGAGATAGCCTCAAAAGGGCAGAAAGGTATTGTCTCAAACACATACAATATGCTCACCGTTATAAGTTCGAAATTATTTGTTGAATTTGTTTTAAATTTTCCTTGAGTTCAGAAGTTAATTGTGTAATCATTGTCTTGAATGTTTTGTCATTCATGCATTGTAAAAATGTCATACAATATTTCGTTGATCTGAATATGTCACATTTAGTGGTTTGTACATAAAACAATTCATACACTGTAGGCATTTCATGAATTACTCCGATATGAATTGTCCTATTTGTCCTAAATAAAATGTATCACGTAGGCTAAGAATTTTGTGATATGTCTATGTCAATGAATTGCTAATTAGCAAGTAGTGTAGTTAAGACAAGATGTGAAGTCTATTAATTTATTTGTGTAAGTTAGTCATGAATTCTTGACTGAGGAAAATCAGTTTGTGTTGACCGAGATCATTCAGCTAGAAATTTATGGCCTACAGTGGGATGTAATGGTTTATCTTTGAAGTCTCATTATGTCATGGTCCTAGTTAGGTATGTGGCTAGCAGCCAAGGTAAAGAGATTAATTTTATAATGATAGGGTGTGTGTATCAAGGAGCGAACTGATCATATCAGCTTAGCTCTGCTGAATTACTATAAGACTACATATGACATGAAAAAAGAGTGGGGATATTGTTCAATCCCTGGAGAAGAAAACCTGACACAATATTTGGGTTGCATACTGTATTTATTTAAAGGGGAAAACTAGCTCCTTATGTGCACCACACAGTGGGAAAAGACAGCAGACAGTCAAGTTAAGGTTGATGACTGGAACAGGTAAGAGAAGGATAAGAAATTCAGAATGTTGACCAGTCACCAACAGTTATTTGGATGGGACCGGAAGCAACCAGATTATGCTGACATGTAGACAATTTGAATTCAGTCATTCACTCGATTCTATGATGAAATTTGTTTTCTCAGTAACAAAATGATTCAAATGTAATGCTCAATTTCATTTTCTTTGTGTAACTGATTAAATTGTTACATTTTATTTATTGGGGATTGTGTTCTATTCTATATCTTCGCTTTGATCTCTGTTATCCTATCCATTAATTTCATATCTTATGTTATTAATTGGTTGACTCAAGCAATAACACCATGGTCGATCATCACCTAAATAAAGATAACCATGGTACCATGACAGGTAGTAACTAAATTATGTCAGTCCTTATCTCACCATTCACAATACTGTGTGTGTTTAAATTTTCAATTTGTAACTTAGGGAAATAAAATATTTGCTGCTTTTACTACACATTTTGGTTTCACTTCATTCTTTTACATAGTTTAGGATCTAGACACAATGGTCTTCTACTGCACCAGCAGCATATGGCAAACCTTACAGTATTGATCTGCTTTTTTACCATGTCCAAAACTAAAATATTCCTCTGACTGAATTATGTTTAACCCATTGTCAATTACAGTAATAAAAAAGAGAAAAGAAGGCAAGTCAGCACACTAACATGGAGAAATTAATGATATATCAGCTTAATGTAGAAGGGACAGACATTTATATTAAAAAAGTGATAGTAGAGATCAAATGTATTCATGAAATATGCATCTTAGTTGTTTTGGTGATGTCAACAGAGTTCCTTTGCTTTGCCTGCAAACATTTGCATAAGGCCAGATAGAGTGGTCACAATAATATCCATCCAGCATCAAATTTTCAGACAAGAAATTCAAACAGTATCTTTTTCCTATTTATATCAGTAAATCATTATCATTGGTTGCCCACATCAAAATAAAAAACAAGAATATCTAGTATAATGTAGGTCAAGGAGGTAAAAAATCATGGTCAGATATGATAATTTGTATATTTAGCCAATACTTTCTGCTTCTGAAGCTGACAGTAGACATTGCAAAAAAGTGTACCATGAGACATAACTCCAGAAATTTATCAATTTATGAACAGTGTTACAGATATTAGTTTCTACAACTTTTCTTTTTTGAAAATTAGGTCTGATATCCACAGATAGGCATACGATTTTGCAATAGATTTTTATTGGACACATGCAAGTCAATGAAGATGGAGTAAACAGTCCAAGGTCAAATTCACAATGTGAATCATTATAATTTATGTAGCAGCTATATCTTACATTAACATAAATCAAATGTTATGATAATGAGGTGGTGAAAATGTCAATGTTCAAGATCATGCAGTCATTTGGTTGTATGCTACTATGGCAATATTGTGGTTGATGCAATGATTTATCTAAGTAATTTTAATTATAGCAATATAACAGTCAAATGTAATGAAGTGTACGTACACAGATTTAGACACATTTAGATTTAGACAAATCTCCAGTATTGTTTTAATTGATGGCATCATAGATTTCAATGTATATTTCTCACTTAAACAGATGTACCTCTTTTATACATGTCACAAATATATGTATCATCTATTAAATTAAAATAAAGTTTTATTTAAGTCATTTGGGTTTATAGCAATTAATATTTTAAATCAATAATTAAGTGGCTGGCTGGTGGAGTTCATAAACACATCACATGAAACTAGGAGTGTATTTGTCCTGAAGAGTTATAAGCGTGCCCTAATTGTTGATTGCTTGAGAAGTTCAGAATCTAATTGTCTAAATGTTCGAGAGTCTATTTTGTGATTCAGATTTTGTTGATTTGCTGCATATAAAGACTGTGTAAGAGAATACAAGTACCATGTATTCTATTCTACAGTTTATGCCAGCTTTGTAAGAGAGAGAGAGGAAATCATGATTTATTTATAATTGTGTGTTGGAATAGCATAGTGTAAAACATTTAATTTGAACAGTACCTAATGGATTATGCAAAATTATTCAAGGACTTGAATACTGAAATAATTCTATTGAATTTAGAACAGTGACACTTTTGTGGTGCTAGTATGTTAGCACATAAACACATCAGAACCTTCATTCAAAATATCTTTGGACAGTTTCCAGATTAGTGAAACTGATAGTACAATTGAGGACATTCCAGGAATTCATACCCTGTAAGTTATTTATTTTTATTTTTCACTTTGGCTGGCTTTATATTTTATTTATATAATAAATTATACATTTGGAAAATTTGAATGCAATCTTGTCACATAATTTAAACCCCGAGATGTAACATACATAATATACATAAACATATATATTTAAATGTTTTCTTGAACAAAAACAACCAACGGTTCAAATTTGATCATATTTTTCAGAATTATACCTGTTGTACTGATTTTTCCACTTTTTAATTTCACGTTCACTTTCTTCTAATTTTTTCTTCAGGCTGTAATATAAAGTTAGATCAAAAATTTAGTTACATTATATAAGAGGTGCCCAGAAAAATTATACTTCAATTATTTCCAATTGTACTGGTAATAATGAATAGTCGACATGTAATATCAAACCTTTACATCATTTTGTATTGCATATGTTAAAGTCTGCTGTTTTTATAAGAAGTTTAATGATGCATGTTTCTCTTTCAGATAACTCCATTTCATTTTTCAAACAAGCCCATTATCAGAACTTCTAATTGCAGTTTCTTTACATTGTGAAAATTAGCACTGCATTTTCATGCATTCACATCAAGGTTTTCACATCACCAAGTTTTTACTGTTTGATTTCCCATAGACCCCTCAAGTGCCATCATGTGTAAGTCTAGGTTGTAGTGTTTATTCTCCATTTTGTTTATGAACGATTATTACCACCAGCATTCATTGCTGAGCTTCTATACAAGTACCATCATTATACATGTACACATTGAGAAACAGGTTTTAAAATATACAACTCAAAGTACACGATTTCCATTATAAAGGTAATTTCGAAAGTCATTAACAAACAGTACAAATATCAGAGGCAACAAAGCTCAGTGTTATAAATTTCCAATACTATTTAAATAATCCTAAGAAGTTTCAAAATTATAAACATTTTTATATTCGAATACATACATTTTAAACTTCCACACAAATCTTTAATTTTTAAAATATCTAAGTCTTTGTCATTGGGGTATATAATGGAAAGATTATATAAACAGTACAGAGTCAGTTAGGTCATCAAATTTGTGCACCATTCAATATATGTTTCTAAAGGTTCAGTATTATTTTATTCATGAAGAAAACACTGTAGCAATGATAAACATGAAAACAACACAAAATTAATTAAGTACATCACCTCGGTCTGCTTTCTTAAAACTATGAACTTAATAGCTTGTCACCAGAATGAAGAGAAACTTCACCAGAATAGAACTTTGTCAGATCATTATAGTGTATTTTCTATCCAGATATTAAACCTCCAAACAATCAAAGATTCTGAAGAAATCAACCTAATAATTACTTAAACCAGAACTATGTATATTATTTAAAATTAAAACACTTTAACACGCATACAGAACGAGCAGAAAAAGAGGAAAATTGCTAGTTTAAAATAGATGAAAATAATATAATATAATATAATATAATATAATATAATATAATATAATATAATATAATTGTGGCTCAAATCATGTGGAATCTTTTTATATAAAGAAATATAATGCAACAAACATTTCATAATCTTCTTTTCCTTTATGCTCTGTGCTTGGCACTTGACATTGCATCTGTTCCTGTTCCTTTATTCTGCAAACATAAATACCATGTATTAGATCATGAGTCATTACTATCATTCATAGTTTGACCACTCCAATGGTCTAAGTGGTTAGAGCATCCACCTCAGATGCAGAATGTCGCTAGTTAGAAGCCCAGCTGAGTCATACCAAAGACTTATAAAAAGTGGTACCAGCAGCTGCCTAGCATGGCACTAAGCATTAAGAAGTTAGTGTTAGGACTACATGGCCTGGTGTTAGGATGAATGGTGCAAAATTTTTGTAGATGTTTAATTGCAGCACATTTCGTAATGTTCGGCACAAGACGTAACCATTATGATTTATATACTGGCTAGGCTCACCATAAATTTGGAGCTTGTGATGGTTAACCTCTCTTGTTTGGGAGTCATGAGTGGATTTTAATTATAACCCGCTAAGACAATATATACATGCATTATTTCTGATACAAATTGTGTGAATATTTGAATTTATGTCTTAAATCATATGTAGTAGAGGCGAAACGATTCATCGATATATCAACGCATTGATACTTTTGCTGAAACAATACACATATCAAACAAGAAACGGAAAATCAATGCAAATATCAATACAAAAAGATACCATATGCATGTTATCTTAGTCTTCAGCAGTCATGAATAATTATTATTAGTTGCCTTGTTATTCTGTAAAATTATAATCCACATAAAACAGCACTTGCAGTCACAGGTACTTATGTTTATTAGTAAAAATGATAAAAGATTATTTGAGAATACCCACTCACTGTCTACAAGTTTACACAAAGTGATATGGTTCGTAATCTGGCCCCCCCCCCCATTTCATCATTTCATGGTAATTATCTTAATCCAGAAGTATGTTCAGCCTATACTATACATTCCAAATATGTTCCACATGTTTAATGAAATACTTTACTCAACATTTAATAACCACTTTCTACTATGAATTGTATCTTGACTCTTTTGGTTGATTTTGAAAAATATGCTAAAGATGTGTTGCATGTTGAAATATGTTACACTGAGTTATAAGGAAGTGGAGCAGGAAGAATCAGAGACAGATACTGAAGTTTACATAAATATTGACCTGTGACCATTTCTTGCTTCCCTCCTTTTTTCTTTGAATAAAGGGGGATATCTCCTTTAAGATAAAATCCTGTCATCATCTCTCCTTAAATTGCACATGGGAAACAAATTTGGAATTTCTCTTTTTTGTGCAGAGATATATAACCAGTGAATGAGGTGCTGATGGAATAAATGAAATTATCATAGAATGAGCAATAGGGCAGATTTCAAACTACTCAAGTTCATCACCTTGTGTAAGTTAAAAGAAAATTATATAATAGGAATGGGTGTAATCAGTAGTTTTCTTCTTCACTAACAAATACAAGTACCTGTGGCTGAAGCAATATTTTGCATCTGCAGGAAATAAGATGTGATAGATTTTGGTGCTATTCAACCTTATTCCCAATGCCCAGATTTGTTCTAGATGAGATTTTCTCTGCACAAGGAAACAGCATTATTTCTTCTGTTTTGAAGATAACATTGTAATGTCTTCCAAGTGTAACTGAGACATGAAATTGGGTAATAAGATGTTTTCAAATCATTCATGTTTTACAAAACAAATGGAGTTAAATGCATCCACTATTAAATGGCCTAAACATTAGATAAAACTCATTGCAACCAACAGGTAGTCTGTCTGAAAGTAGTGTTGATATCTTCTCATGAATGACAATTGCATATAAATATATGGTAACTATATGTCTATCTGTAGTCTGCATACTGGAAATAAAAACAAGAATGTCATCATACATGAAAGGGCATCACCAACCTTCCAAAGATGGAAAGACCATTAAGTTCATATGTGTATCACTATGTATCACATTGCAGGCTGCATATCGTGAATCGTATCGGTATGTGGCACAGGTGTATCGTTTCATCCCTAATATGTAGCATGTATGTTAAGAATTGTTTGCATTATGTCTATGTTAATGAATCACAAGTAAGCACGCAATGTAGTTAAGACAAGATGTGAAGTTTATCAATTCATTTGTGTAACTTAGTTGTGTATACTCTTAACCAAGGAACATCGGTATGTGTCAACCAATACCATTCAGCTAGTGATTTATAGCCCACAATGGGATGTAATAGTTTATCTCTGAGGTCTAGTTTTGTCATAGTTCCAATTTGGAATGCTAGTAGACACTAAAGAGACATTAATTTTATGATCATAGGTTGTGCATCAGGCTACAAACTGCTTAGTTTTGTTGAAGTAGGATAAGATGGCATCTGACTTAAAAAGAATGGGAATCTGTTCGATATAAGAATAAAAAACCTGAACAATATTTAGGTTGCATATTACATTTACTTAAAGGGGACAATATGGCTCTATACTTGTGCTACAGTGGCAAGGAATGCAGGCTACAGCCAACTTATGGTTAATGAATGGAAGAGGTTGGAGAGAGAGATAGAAAAGAAAAAAAATATAGGGCAATGCTGACCTGTCACCAACAGTGAGTTTGAAGGGACCGGAAGCAACCAGGCTATGCTACCATGTCATCAATTTGTTCAAATGTCATTTTCAATTTCTTTTTGTTTATGTAATTCATTAAATTGTTATATTTTACATATGGGAGCTCATGTTTTTCTATTCTATATCTTTGCTCAAATCTCTGTTATTACATCCATTAATTTCATATTTTCTGTTATTAATTACTAAAACTGGGCCATAACACATTGGTCATTCATCTCTAAATAGCAATAACCAAAGCACAATAACAGCATGGCAATCATATATCATATCACTCACTCCCCCTCTAATACAGGATAATGTGATGGGATGGGACATAATGCTACAAGTTTGCAGCTGATTCCCCAGTGTTAGACAACAACGTAAACTGCCACACTACAGACATCATAATGCTTACAACAAGAGTGTCAAAAATATAAAAATACCTTAAGACCTATTTCTCTTTTCCCATTGTTTTATTTACACTTTTGGAATAATTACTATGCAGATGTGTCGGTGTCCTTGTTTTATACAGTAACCAATGCAGTCATTTACATAGCTTCCATACATTGCAAGCAGTATGTAACTTGTCTATTTGCTACACATTAAATACAACCTACATTCAATATTGTGTTTGTGTCAAGTAAATCCTGCATGAAGAGAAAATATGAATTGTGAATTGTGTTACAGATCAAGCAGAAATAAATATAAGTACCTTCTGTCAACCAATTTCTTAACAAATATAATTTATTTCAAATTATCACAGCATTTGTATAAATTGGTATGGACTATAAAATTCATTTATAAGATGATACCTTTCTTTGAGGTCTCTTAGCTCGTTCCTAAGTACCCCCATCTCCTCTTTATGGCTAATTTTCAGAGCGGCCTTCTCATTCTCAGACTCATCAAGTTCCTTCTTTAGTCTAAAAGGAAAAAATGGCACATTAACTCTCTATGTGTCTCTGTTAATCTGAGCAAACACATGAATTTCGAAATTGTTACACAAAAAATAATCAAACCCATATAAGATGTGGCAATAAAATTAATTTCTGTAATATATTGCCAGTAAATGCAATTTTTATAAGCATGCAAACTTTATAAATAAGTAAAAGCTGTATAACAGATTTGAAAAATACCAAAAAAATTTGTTAACGTTTTCAATGGTATTTGCATTCAGAATTTCAAACAAGCAACCAAAGTTATGATGTATCAAGGTGAGGATAATAAATGTATTGGAAAGAACTAATTGGATAGAAATGTACATTATAAAGTATTTAATGTAGATTGCACTTATGTTAGTTATCATCCACAAAATATGTCCTTGGTGAGTCCTGGTCTCTTGATTATGATTGCGACATAAATCCCTTGTATAACATGTAAGAGTGGAAACAATATTAAGCAATTTAGTGTAGATTTATTTTCTATCAGAAAAAAATATTTATAATTAACTCCAAACAGGCATTGCATGTTTCACTCAATTTTGAAGATAACAAACTATAATGCATTTAATTTGAAAGGTATACATACTTTTATAACAATAATTTATTTAATTCCTAAATGTATCTCAAACTGACGGCATCTAAAATCTTATGTGGAACTTCATAAGGTGAAATGACAAAATAATTTGTTTCACAGCTGTATGAAGTGGAAGATTAAATGAGATTGCTCAATCTCAAAATTTCAATTTTGAAACTCTAGCACACGTGCCTACAGTGCTTGACCCGTCACTTTGGAATACATGTTGGATGGTCTAAATGGAAGGAATTAAAGAGAAAGACATCTGTTTATATGAATCAAAGCCAACATATTTCAAAAGTTGCCATTTCCTACAATTAAGATTAACCAAGATTGTGTCCAAATAATATCAAGACCACACAATAAGCATATTGTTTGCTTCAGTGATTGCTTAGTTTATACACAGCAATAGGTAATCCACACACTACCATTCCCACAAAATAGACCACATTAATATGCATTATATATTAATACATCGCTAACCTGCCAATCAAAAGATCTCCAGCTGTCACATGCAGCGTCTTTGTTTCAAGGATTTATTGTCTGAAGTGGTGATCTATAGCAGTAACATATTTGTATTGATATTTACACTAACCATTATTTCCTGTGTGCAGTTATCAGTTACTTTCAGAACATAGACTTCATATCTGTATCTACTCTACACTTCCTGTGTGACATTTGTGCATTTGGAAGATCAGATATCAACACCTGCCTTTCTTCCTAACACAATGGCATCATGCTCCTCTAGAATAAAGAGATCTGTCCCATACAATTTGAACAATCCGTTCAATTGGACCAACCAGAATTTAAAACAGAAATAAGAGACTATAGGTATTAAAGTGTCTAATGCAATTCCTAAGCATGCCTTAAGACAGTTATATTCAGACAATGTCCAATCTATGTCAACATCATCCAGAGTTACACCAAGAGTTTCCTCATGTGCAAAAAAATATTTCTGAAGCATTCAAACAGTTCTCATTAGACAATGGCATTTGTTTCATCAGAGATGAAGAGGACATTATGTTTGTGCTGGACCATCTAATGGATCATGTTAAAGTCTAATGTTATTTGATACCTTATCTCAGACAATTTGGTGGATAGCCAGAGATAGTTATGGCATAGATGTTATCTTACACCTTCTTGAAGTCTTTCTCACAATAAACCTACTTTAGTGAGAACTATGGATTTGCTGACATTGATGTTCTATATATTCAAGATTCCCACAGCTTCAAACAAGACCCTTGGTCCTTGTACAGGTTTACAAGCACATTTACCATCGGATAAAGTGGCACACATTGCAGATTATAGAGTCCTAAATTTGAATCATTCTACAATAAAATTACCTCCACACTATTAGGTTCAATATATGCAGGCTGGTATACAATTGCCCTGTTTGTCAAGCCAACGTCCTCTACGCCATCAAAAGAAACCATGGTTCAAGCAAGCAACGGCACTAGCCAATTAATACAAGCATTTGTGCACTTTTAGGACAATGAGATTTCTGATATGCATACAGATTTGTTATCGTTTACCATGTGCATTGTGACCTTTTTGGCTTTCTAAGATGTGGTGACAACCTCAATCCTATGGTTCATCTTTGTGTCAAAGATGTACAATTATGACTACAAACAGCTTTCCTTATATTGAAGTCTTCAAAAAACAGACCCTTTTTAAAGAGCTTAAGTATTTGAGTTCCACTGCAGAAGTTGCACTTTATGCCCTTACTCTGCATTGAAGGAGTTCATGAAGCGGAGGAGATGCATATCATGCCAACCACATGCCAAACTCTTCCTTAATGCTGGAGGTTGAAGCATTTTCAAGAGTTGTTTTTCTTAAGCACATGTGATTTATCATCTGTAAGATGGGACAATTCCAAGCAAAAAGAGGCCATTCATTCCGGATAGGTGCTGTCGGGTCCACCACTGTAGCTCAGTTGGAAGATCATATGATCAAACAACTGGGTCGATGGTCATTGGATTGATACCAGATAGTCAAACTCATCCAAGCGCAATCCAGACAGGACAGACATGAATGGCAAAGGAGGCAGACATTAATATTCCCAGATCTTGATGCTGCTGCTTTCTACATGTATTTACAGTGGATCTGGTATTTATAATGCCCCTCCCTTCCTAGCAGTGCTCCATTGTGAAATATTCTTTGGGCATCCAGTGTGTTTTGATAATGTTAAGATCAAGTTTCAATAGTGCTTCATCATACAAATATTCCTTATATGTGTTTCAGTGTGTAAAGGAGGTATTCATGCATTTCTGTCATCTCTGTCTACTTGTTCTTGGATGTGGCCATTTCAACGCATGAGAAGGATGTGATCATTTCATTAGTTCCATTCTTGAGTTGCCACAAGGATTCGAATCCGATGCTGCCAGTTTTAATCAGATTCATAAGAAAATGCTTGCACAGATCAACTGCCTTCACATCTGAGTTATTAGTCACATCTTTCATTTTGTGAATTCTTTACATAAACTCTACCATCCCATACTAGCTGTTTCTTGTTTCTAACAACCAATCTTTTCTAGTAATATATGTTTATTTGAAAATACTAATCCAATCATAATACTTTAGGAGTACCACCACTACTTCACTAATCCAGCCCTCTCAGATACTACTTATAGCTAAAAGTTGTCAGTCGACCCATGTGGTGATCGGGCAGAGTGACCTCTTACCTTTATGACTAGGAGGCAATGAGTAAGGATATACCAGTTATTACTAGAGTGGATGGGATCCTCCCTATGGATGTAACTGCTGGGAGGCTGGGAGGGTGTATATGTATTATGAATGGGTAAGTATTTTAGAATAAACATATTTTACTAATAAAAATTGGTTTCTTCTTTGAATACATTCCAATCAAAATACCTCAGGAGAATAGGTAAGAGGTGGAGGGAGGTGTCCCCTTACCCTGGAGATACCATCTCCAGTCCCCTAAGGTATTTAGAGAGCTTCTAGGCAACCCAACTGGAGGGGACTCCATCTGTTGGGGCACGGCTTCAAAAAGGGAAAAGAAATTCCCCTGCAAATCCAGTGGAAGGTGTGAAGCCATGTCTTTAAGCTATGGTTCGATCTGGAAAGGTGACCTGCTGAGCTGCGGAGATAGGTCCCACCAGATCTAATTGGGCCCTTTGGGATGACAGATGTCAGAGATAAAAGCTATAAAATGTGAACTCCAATCACCATTCCAAAGCCTGAATGATGTCGGTTAGAGAACAGTTCCATCTGAATGATAGGCTGGTGGCAACTGCCCTAACCTAATGAGCGGAGATACATAATAGGTTCATGTGAGCTGGGATCATTTCCTGTATGCCGAGTAACCCACTTGATCCGGAATAAGATAGTCTGAGCTGATATATCGTCTTGTCCTGACTTAAGAGGTAGAAACACGTGACCTCCCTCGACGTGTCGGCTGTTCGATTAAGGTAACATTTCAAAGATCTCACTGATGATGTGTGCAGGTAAGACACGTTTCATGATAAAGGTCTGGTTACCCATGGAAGGGAGATGGTTCTTGGCGATTCATGAGGAAACCATCTTATTGGAACTGCAGATAATTAGGGTCTGTGGACTGGGCATTTATTTTGCTAATTCTGTTCGCTGTCACTAAGACCATGAGGAAGCAGGTCTTGTAATAAAGGTATAACAGAGATGCCCATGCAATTGGTTAAAAGGGGGTCTTGTTCAGAAAGGTTAATACCCAGGATAGGTTTCACTTGGGGCAGAGGGTTAGCATTTTAGGCTGTGTATACTCAAAGTTAGCGAGTAGATCGGATAAGTCCTTGTTTTGTCTGATATCTTCATGCCCATGATGTCGAAAGGTGTCAGCGATTGTAGAGCAGTAGCCTTTAATTGTACTCGAAAGTAATTTTCTTTCCTCAAAATGCCAGAGGAACAAATTAGATTTCTTTGGTATCAATGCCTGGAGAGGATAATATGATCAGTTGTGCACCAATAGGTGAAAATGTGCCATTTGCCTTCATATGCTTTTAGAGTGAAGGGCCATCGTGCCTGAGTGAATCTCTCCATGACTGGTTGTGAGAACTGTTTAATTCTGAGGACCTGTTTGATATGATCCAGATGTGCAGTTCAGGATCTCCAGGCAGTGATGAAACAACTGCTTTCATGGTTCTTTAAGTAGATGAGGGAAGAACCAAATCTTTTGCGGTGTTTCCAATGCAAGATTGATAACGTCATTGATCCACGACTTCTCCCATTGGAGTGGTGCCATGAGGATGAGATGACAGACTGATTCCTTGCTTTCTGTATAACTCTCGAAATCAGTGGTGTTGGAAGGTAGGCTTATGTGTTCAGGTTGTTCCAATCCAAGGATAAGGCATTGACTGCCTGTGCTTTTGGATCCAGGACAGGAGAGTCAAAGGTTGGAAGTTTGGTATTCCACCTTGTCGCAACTTGGTCCACTAATGGTCAGTCACCATCAAGTACAGATCTGGCTGAAAACCAAGTGACCCTTCCATCTGAATCAGCTGTCTGGTCAGCTAGAATGCAGAGGCATCCTGGTTGTTGTTGACAACACCAGTTTAGAAAGTCCTGCACCATGGCGCAAAGGTCTGGGGACTTGGTCCCTTCCAGTTGTTTGTTGTTGTTGTAGGATTGAACACCATTTTTCAGCATAAGATAGGCTATACATGGCAGCCAGTATAAATGGTGGAGGAAGAACTGAGGAAAACCATGGAAAGAACCACCAACCCACGAGAAGCTACTGGCAAGCTTTTCACAACACCAAATTATCAGAATCCAAGACTTGAAACCCATGCAGACAGAGTTGAGATGGCAGTGATCCATAATGGTGAGCGCTTTAAACCACTTGGCCACTCGGAGCACCCCCCAGTTGTCAGACAGAATCAAGACTCCCTTGCAAGACAGGCATTCCTGCCACCAGTGAAAGGCTTTCACAATGGCCATCATCTCCAAAAGATTGATGTGCACAAGTCATTCGTGGAGAGACCAGGCACCACTGGCTTCCCAAAATTATGGTAGAAGGTGGGATCCCCAGCCCTCCATACTGTTGTTGGCGCAAATGGTAACCTTGGGCAGTGGTAGGTGCAGAGGTATACCCACTGTGAGCCAAGAAAGGTTTCCCCAAGGTTGCAGATGGTGCCTCTGTTGTAAGCAGACGCTATGAGGTTAGTCCAGTTCGCAAACTTTGGGTCTCGGAGACAAAAGAAGCATTGTAATGGGCATATAAAAAGGCGACCTAGGACAAGAAGGTCCGCTGCCGCACTGAGTAAACTTTGGAGGTGAATGGAATTCCTGTGCTGATGGGGTTCTCCTCTAGAGTAAAAAAATCACCATGTTGTGAATTTTCAATGCCCGATCCTGAGGGAGACAAATCATCTTTTCCTGTGTATTGAACTCAATACCTAGATGAACAAATTGTTGGGAGTGTACTAGGTCGGATCTGTACTCATTGATGATTGGTAAGTAATGTGACAAAGGTTATCATGTTGTGATGTAAAATAAAACTTACCTAATGTTTCTGTAGGATGTCACCCAGGTAACTTGATGTTGCTGCGGCAGAAATGGTCCGGACATGCACCATGATTCAGTTCAACTGGATGACCCAGAGGCTGATATTGAGGCCAAATGGTATGCCCTGAATTGGTATACCATGTCATTGTAGGTGAGCCGCAATGAACGTCCTGGAAACCTGGTGAATAAGGATATGCAGGTAAGCATCTTTTAAGTCAATGCTGATAGCAAAGTCTCCCTCTTGGATGGCATTCAGAATGCCCCCCAGTGTTTCCTTTGAGAACCAAGCAGCGTGAATGAAGCAATTAAGGGCAATGAGGTTGATAATGGCATATAGAGTGTCACATGCCTTTGAAACCAAGAAGAGTCTGGAATAGAATCCTGGAGAGAGTGTTTCGAACACATTCTACTGCCCTTTTCCGAAGAAGGCTGTCTATTTTCTGCTCTAATGCGGTGGCTTTCATGGATCCGATGGGACGTTGGTGAATGTCGGAACTCTGGACAGTGGTGGAGGAGTGTGAAACGTTATGCAGAGTCCCTTGTAAACCACTTGCCGAGTCCAGGTATCATTGTAGCAAATTGTGTCCCATTCGGCAGCAAAGAAAAGAAGCCTTCCTTCTACCGAGATGTCTGGAAAGGGCATATTGGAGATGGCATCATTTGTTTAGGGCAAGAAAGCTGCTGAGAGGAGAAACACTGAGACAAATAAAAGGCTCCCCCATTTTATTAGGTTTGGTTTGCGATTGCTGTTAGTGGCTTACGCTGAGTGATCACTGGGAGGACTGTTTCCTGGAAATTTGTGTTTTACAGGTGGTTCTTGGATTCGGTTCCTGATTTCCCATAGTATGACTGTAACAATGCTGTGGTGATGGGTTAGGGAAATTTGTTTCTTTGATGACCTGTTACAAACCTCTTCAATCTGGCTGTTAAACGAAAAGTTGGATGATAAAAGTTGTGTTTGCACTCTGACTTTATGGTGGTCCTTTAAAAAGGTGGAGCTGTGAGTACCAGGTCCAGTTCAGCCAATTGCAGATTAGTTGCAGCGGTGATGGCATTGGTCAAGGTGTGTGGTGCTGCCCTATTTATAACATAGGCATGAGTGACACCATCTCCCATGCATGTCCTGTAGAAGTCAAAGTGGAGGGAGAGAGGCTATGTTCAGCTTGTTGGAAAATTGCCATGGAAACAAAGTCCAGTAGAGGGCCCAGGGAGATGATATTATTCACTAACTGTTGAATATCATCAAAGGCCACTTGATCCATACATAATGGAGTGTGGTTTGGACATCCCCAAAGTGGCTATATCCTGTTCTATTACTGAGGTTTCCAAGTGAAAGGCTGGCATGTGACAGTGTCAGAAATGCCAACAGAAGGTATTTTTGCATAAAGAAAAGACTGTTAATGTTGAAATCCTGCTATTGGTGGTGAAGACAGTTCAAAATGTCTGTAACCCTGCCTGACTGCAGGAGTAAGGCAGGTTCCTCCTTCTCTGTCATAGGATCAACTGAAGCTGGGACTTTAGTCCAGTTTGGTGTTGGTGTTGGGGGAGAAGGGCAAAACTCTGGAGGTAAAAGTTGGAATACTTCCTCAATGCAGGCCCGGGAGACTGAATCTTCATGTGACATCATTTAGTCCAGAATCGATGATATTCCTTGAGAACAAGCATCATTGTCCTTAGGTCTGAAGAGCAATGAGATCTGTTGCCCACAAAACTTGTAGTACATCCTGAAATGGAAAATGTGACCTCCAGGCAGTCACTGAGGAGGAAGGCTCTTCCTGTTGCAGTGTTGCGAGGCTGGTGAAGCGATGTCTGAAGAAGTCTGAGGAACTAAACAAGGCACTGTGCCGGAAGGGAGTCCTGAGGAATACATGCTGGAGCAATCCCTGTGTATGTTGACATAGGTCAGTTTTGACATAATATGATAAGGGCTGTTGTGTGATTGAGCCCTAATTGATCAATCGAACATGGCCTAGACCCATTCTAACTGAAACAGGCCGTGTGTATGGGGAGAGTATCGTCCGACTCATAAAGTTGGAACAGATTACGGGATGCTTGACCCATGTAACCTGCCCGTATATCTGTAGATTAAGAGGGAAGTAATGGTTGTTGGTTAAGCTCTTTTCCTTGCTGCTCCGCAAGAGAAATTGAGTCGAGCCCAATAGGAATCGCCAGTAACAGTGGGTATGGAGGTGACTTGGGTGCTGGGGCAGTTTCTGACCTTGTTGTTTTCCAGCACTTAGTGGCTGAAGGGAGAGAGGTCCCCCTTTCCGCCAAAAATTCCGGTACAGGTGAAAGGTCAGCTTGTAGACTGATGACATCATCTTTTGAATATATATATATATATATATATATATATATATATATATACACACACACACACATATGCTGGATATAAACAAATGTCGGCAAAAATGAGAGAGAAAAGTTGGAAATAGAGATGGATTATACTTTCCTTGAAGTAAATGGACTCCTCTAACTGAAGCAGACATGCTTCCAAGATGAAAATGGATGGCGAGGTCTCTTGTGAAAAAAGCATGCCGTGTTGTATGAGCAGAAGTAATAATTGGTATATCCTTACTCACTGCTGCCTAGTCTTATAGGTAAGGGAAGATATCTTTATGTCTGACCACCACTTGGTTCGACCGACAACTTTTAGCTCCCTTTCTCTAAAAGTAATATCTCAAAGGGCTGTATTTGCGAGGCAGTTGCAGAACTCCTAAGGTATTATGATTGGGTAATGTATTCGAAAAAGAAATTACATAATGTTGCAACATATGCATCCCATGCAGTGGTGACATGGATTCATCACATATGATCTATTTATTAGGATAACATGTGACAGTGCAACATCAGAGTAGATAACCAGCCAGAGACATTCATTCTGACATACAGAACAATGTATAAAACAAGGTTGCAGTTCATGTGACACTGTCATATACATTTTGCAATATTATTTTGGTACAGCCTATCCATTTTCATGCATAAACACTAAATGTCTACTTTTATGATGACAGTATTTGCAGAGGCTTTAACCAGTGCCGAGATTGTATCTCATGTTATTCAACAACTGTTCTCTTCCCATTCCATTTAGACTTGTAGAAGTATTTTTGTAATTCTTTCTTTCTGCAAATGAATGATTTTTCATTAAGCACTGAAGGCACTACCGCTTTACAATGGGGGTGGGGGTGGCTATATATGCTTTGTATCTATTCTCCTTAGACATTCATTTCATTCCATTCAGTTTTATGTTCACCCATGAATCAAATGTCAGCACTAAATTGCATATTCAAGCTAAATCGATTGAGTGAAGCCCACACAGTTGACACTGGCATCCCAACTTTCATTTGACAGTCTTCACTGGGATCCTTCAGTTTCTGCTAAAGAAACTTTACTCAAGGGTTATTGTAACAGGATAGACCTGAATGGATGCTTGGATCAGATGACAACACAACACAATGTGATGAAAGATGGAAGTTTATAATATGAATATATATATATATAGATATATAGATATATATATATATATATATATATATATATATATATATATATATATATATATATATACAGTGATTCCTTCATGCTCTAAGCATAGGTCTCATTCAATTACTTTATCCAAACATTCACAAATAAGAAAACAAAAATATGATTCATATATTCAAATGTATGCCGGTAAGATTTGTAAAATCTCATGTAATGATTATAAGATTCAAATAATCTTATGTAATCTCATGTAATGAAAGTGAGATTCAAATAATCTCATGGAATGAAAATAAAATTCACATCTCCTGTGATGAAAATGACATTCACATAATCTCATGTAATAAAAGTTGTTGTTGTTGTTGTTGTTGTTGTTGTTTTAGGGTTTAACGCCATTTTTCAGCACAAGACAGGCTATACATGGCGGCCAGTATAACTGGTGGAGGAAGAACCCTGGAAAACCCAGGGAAGAACCACCGACCCACGAGAAGCTACTGGCAGGCTTTCCCACGTACCCACGCTAGCCGAGCTTTGGACTCGAACCTACGCAGACAGAGGTGAGATGGCAGTGATCCGGAACAGTGAGCGCTTTAGACCACTCGTCCACTCAGGGCCCCCTGTAATGAAAGTGAGATTCAAATAATCTCATGGAATGAAAATAAGATTCAAATAATCTCATGTAATCAAAAAGACCCAATTGTACTCAAACAAACATATGACTCGGTCATTTGTACAGCCACATGTGTCATAAATATTTGTAAAAACTTGCAAATGTGTCCATTGACAAACGACACAGTTCTCCCAAATTCTTGGGTTGGCCCACACTTGTATTGGCTGCACACACCCTTCATGGATCCACCATGCACAGAAGCTTACAAATTAGCAGTTTTGTCTTTGTATGGCCTTGAAGGTTACATCATCTTCCATATCATTATAGACACAAAGATGGCCAGACAGGCAGCCTGATATACCAGCACACATACAGCACACAATTCTCCTAACCTAAATTGGGTTGGCCCACTTGTATTGGCCACGCCCACCCTTCATGGATCCACCATGCACATAGACATACATATAAACATACGTACAGACAGCCCTATGGCTGGAGAACAAAAATGAAGAACGTTCAATGCTAGATAAGATCCAAAGACCAGTGTGTCAGTTAGAAAACAAATCTGCTGTAAATCTACAGGAGAGTGAGTATTGGAATGGGTAGAATACCATGCTTTTAGTGTCTCTCGCCGCAAGCAATCTACGAGATACATGTTAGTTCAGTTGCTTACCTAGAAAAACAATTATCCACCCTAGATAATGTTATACGTAGGTACGACAAAAATGATCAAATCATTCTAAGGCAAAACCAAGTTATTTCTTGCCTTATTCTGTGACTCGTTATCTGCAGAGAGCTTCATGGCACATCTGTGACCTTTGTACAATCCTCTTATGCCCATTCAGTAACCAGTTAAGTACTGACAGACTTTGTCAAAACTTCATTAAGATGCAAACAATACTTGATGGTACAGTTGTCACTCTAATGTGTTTCTTTAATTCTGCACTACTGCACCATTATGAACAAGACATGTTGGTGGTTCTGTTGCTCCAATTTAATGGCATCATGGTAAATTTGTCCGGACCTGGTACCACAACTGGATTAATGTTTTGTCTTAATGCAAATTATGAAATTAGACAAACCCGTGACCATATAATGCTTCATTCAAGATGACATGTATAAAATTGTATACTTTTATGAAGAATAAAGTGGTGTCATCCAGTGCTGAAAACAGTGAGGAACATGAGGACATACCTTTCGCTCTCCCTTCTCTCTTCATTATATTTCTGGTTCTTCTCTTCATAGCCTTTCATCTCATCCCCATAGTCTTCAAATTTCCTATTTAACATGAAAGGGAATACATGATCTAAATTCCCTGTCTGCAAATTTGAGAAAATATTTGAAATCTGAACCTCAAATATATACCATATATCTTGGGACATGATAAAATAAATGATTTTGTTTTCTTCTCCCACAACTTATGGTGAAACTTTGTTTTACCCAGGTTATATGTCCCAAGACTTAAGAAATGAAAAAAAATTGTGTTGAATTCGTGCCCCCCCACCACTACCATCACCACATGTTGCAATAAAATAGATAAATAAAATGTTTATTTTTCAATAATTTAAACTAACCTTGTACTATCATTTATTCCTCTTTTTCATCATGAGCAATTTCTATGCATCCATACTGTAGTGTTTATCACTTATGTCAGATAACACACAACATATTTTTCACTGATTTGAATATAGAGAAAAAAAATCATGTTGGTTGTTCTTAAGATTTAAATATTTTACCAGACTGAAAACTGGATCCAACAAAATCACCAATGAGGAGAGAAAGAGGGAACATTATCAACCAGCTGCTTGAAGATGCCTGCCATTCATGCATGACATGATGTAAGGTGCAAAATAACCAAGACTGTATTATACTCCAGGTTAACTATCTGACAGTATCTCACAACTAAAAATCATTAATTCAAAACATGTTCACTTTGACTGCATCTTTTTCAAGGCATGAGTTACAATAAGTATTATTAAAATAAGTTAATGCTGTGTATACTATTTACCCTAAGAACATCAATACCTGTTGTATCAATTATGATTACAAATGGTAAACAAATAGAAGCCCGGTTGGTGAATTAACACAACTGTAAATGAGCAATAAACTCATTGTTTGAAATTACTGCCAGGTTATAAAATACAAAATGTTAATTTATTACAAAACAAGCTGACCCTGGATTCTTTGACATGACAAGATTATATATATATATATATATATATATATATATATATATATATATATATATAGATAGATAGATCAAATCTTGTCATGTCAAATATATATAGCGAAGCCAACATTCATTCCTTTGTTCCTGGTTTTCATGAGAATTTTGAAAATAAACTGAAACAATGGAACAGTTTTTAAAGTGACACAATCTAGTGATTCGTGCATTCACATCAATGACCCAGCATCTCCCTGAAGATTTGGGAGCAAAGATAAAATCATTCCATTTCTAACAGTATGATCATTAGCATGAATGAAGTTCCAGTGATCTCATTCCTGGATGGAGTGTTGATACGGAGGGTTTTAAAAATTCAGAATTTGCATGACTGGTGCAGATAAAAAAATCTTAACTTTCAGCCTTGAGTTCCTGCAGCAGGTGATGTGTTGACTCCAGTGATAATTTTTAATGGTGTGAGGGAGCTAAAAAATATTCATGCCATGAAAGGATGGATCGCATGTGTGCAGGAGAAGGATTGGGTTGAAGACGTGAAGCTACAGTGGATTAAAGAATATTTTTTTAAAAAGATTTAGGTTAAGCACATTTTCTGACATGGAATTTTTAAATGATTTAATAGGTGTCCCACAACTTACAACTAAAAAAAACCCAATGTGTCCCAGAACATAAAGTGCACAAAAAATTTACTTTATAAATAAATTTATGGTGTCCCAATAAATACGGTGTCCCAAAATATATGGCAAATACAGTAAATAAAATATAATCTCATCCACCGGAATGTTTTGGTAATGTATTTTAAGTTTATGTTAAACTGTACATTTTATTTCATTAGCCAGGACCTTTTTATGTGAAATAGATTAAAATATATAACTCAGATTTTGAAACCTATCAAATTACATAAAAGTTGGGTACATTTATAGCATCAGATAAAAAGGTAATTAAAGTGAAGCATACATCAAACCTATATGCTATCTCTCTCTCTCTCTCTCTATATATATAGAGAGAGAGAGAGAGAGAGAGAGAGAGAGGGAGAGAGAGATGGGTTGTCTTTCAGGACCTACTGGAACCCAGCTCATTGTATTTCTCTGAACTAATCCCCAAGATTTATTAGCAGAACTTCTGTTACTTACTATTGGGAGCTCTGTGATAAAATTTTGTCTTTTCAGACAGGAACACCATTGGGATATATTTACATGTGTTAGATTTAAAGGTCGAGTTTTTTTAGTAAGAGATGACTGACATGTCAAGATATTGACACTACAAAGTGTTTATAGTTTTAAAAGAATGTTCAATGTGAAATGAAAGAAAATATTACCTATGCCTTATGTTGAATTAAACAGATGAAGACAAAAACAAAAGGAATTAAGAAATCTTTATAATTTTTAATAAAAGGAACAGAACAATATCTTTTGAAATACACTGATCCAAACATCATTTTGGAAATGTATTTTGTTGGTTGCAATTACCGGTAATTTGTTGAATTTTCTTTGCTGGCATGAGTTCAGAATTCATGCAAATAGTAGATCTCTGTGGTTTTTATTACATATTTCAGATACATTGGAATCTGCCCCTCTCCCAGACCCTCACCCAGTGGTTTTAACCTGAAAAGCTTGTTTAAAGTTTGGTTAAAATATATTTTAAAATGACGGTTTAACTGCAATACTTTTATATTTCATCTGTGAACCCCTTCTAAGGGACTCTGGAAGGGAGGGCAAACACTTTACTCAATCTTGCCGATAGCTGCAACATTGACAACTTATGAAACAAAGTTTCCTCAATTTTTACTCAGCGTTTAGAAGGAGATATAAATGTGAACAATCTAACAGATGGCCAAATAAACAGTGGGCATAATATTATCCCCCACCCCCCAGGATAATAAACAACTATGCTATTGAATGTTTTGAAGGCATAAATTAAAGTTTTATATTTTAACAAAGTGATGCGTTTTTCTGGGTAAGTATATAAAGTAAACAAGCAATATCATAATTCATTGCTACTTGGACTTGAACCAGGACTCACATGAATACAGGTAGTAACAGGCAAAACAGTAATTAAAATCTAAATACACAGTAGCTGCTGATTACTTTGACATAAATCAAGGTATATAGAAAATACTCATATAAGTGACAAATATAAACCAAACAGAGTAGAAATGACTCCTACTTTTCCACTGATAACTAACCTAACAAGCCATGTAATGTCCAGGTTCCTTACAACTTCAGGATACTATAAATATATTGTCAGATCTGAGGCTCAAATGTATGAGCCAGTGGCAAAGAATCTGTTCGGTTTGGTTCACACATATTTAAGGTCGTCTGTAATACATCTCAAACTAGTAAAGTACACTATTTTTATTAAAATAATTCAAGAGAATCTAAGAATTACTTTAAAACATAAAATACTTTACAATAATGAAATTAAAATTACTCATAATTTTATAAAAACTGTAAAGCTGATGTAAACAAGGTGAATTAGAACAAAATACTAATAGTCAGGGTGAATGGGTTTCATATAAATCCATGTTTTCTGAAACAGGAAAACTAATAACTGCGGGTGATCTCAATTTGGCTGTTGATAATTTTAAGCAAAATAAATCTCAGGGTCTTGACACAGTGTTAAATGAGTACATATTTTGTTGAAAGTTTCTAAAATGACATTCCATGGGTGTTTTTCTCTCACAATCGAGTAATGGATCTGTTGTTTCTATCTCTAAAATGTAGATACAAGAGATGCTAACAATCACCGAAGGATAAAACTGCTAGTTGTGTTGGAATACTTGTTACTAACATGCTAAATTTTAAAAACTTTCCACTTGGCCTGCCTAAAATCACTTCCATTCTGATGCACAATTTTGATTTAAAAAAGACTTGCATAATATGTTTAATTTTTATATTCATTGTTTAGAAAACAAAAGCACATAAATAGTGAATATAATGTGTGACATTTGCTTGTTTTTTAAGTTATGCTAAAAGTATGGTTGTAAAGTGTGTATGGGGGAGTGTATTTTTCAAAGTTGAAAATATAAAGAGACTACACCAAACACTAAAAACTGTAAACTCAGGATTATGAGTCCAATAAATTTCATTTTCTTTTGAGTCATTTTTTTCCAAAATGGAATGTGGATACAATTAAAGGTGCAACCTCAAAAGACAACTCTTATACAATTAACACTAATGAGTAGTACATTTTATGAGATACCATGTCACAAGTTAGAACTTTTCTTGAAAAGTTTTGTCTTTATTATGTTCCAAGGTAACACATCATGTGCTTTTGTCATCAGTTGCACCTATCAACACATCATACCTAACAAAATAGGTGACTTGCCCTTAATAAAGTTGAAACTATAACCATTGCTCCATGTCAAGGAAAGAGACATGGAGTATATCAAATCAGAGTGTATTTCAGCCATTTGGGACTTACGTTCCCAAAGGCCATGAAATGATTCCTGATTGGCTGATATGGCAGACTGACACATGGGAGAAATACAAAATCATTGTCTTATATTTTGACAGCATGGCACTGGAGTTTTAAATAATAGGACCATGTGGATAACAATTTACTTCAAAAGTTTCTAACTTAGTATCATTTCCATATTCTAATCTGAATTAGACATTGATGAAATATTCCACTGCACAACATATTTTGAAAAGAAAGAGACTTCAGACTTGAAGGTTTTCATATATGTATATATATCTTCGTTCACCTTCCTCTCATTTTCAAGTTGTGGGGGAAATTACTGACTTTAATTTCCGGTCAGATAATGATTGGAATAATAGGTTTCTATTTCCTAAACAAGGCTGAACTCAAGTATTACAAATTAGTAAATCTGGTTGAAAACAGGGAAAAAACTGCCCTCTATACCAAGGTATATACACTCTTTTTATGCTAACCTGTGAATTAGTCGATTCTAAAATACAAATAATTCTGATAATTCATTGGAACGGAATAAGACAATGTTTTTTTTAACTGTGCTCAATAGACAACAATAACAGTATTATCAAAAATTTTACTTGCTTACTCAGTTTAGTGGTAAATAAGTCACCTCTCATACTTGAGTTCCATGTTCAAATCCCAAACATGTTATAAATACTTTTCTTCAATGTTGTAGTTTACACACTTCTTATCTTGAATTAGCAAAAAGATTTAAGTTACTTCTGATTTTTTCCATGTGAATACACACAAAAACATGGCACAGCATACACAGCACACAAATGACACTATGGTGCTTGGTACTGTAAAAAAACAACAGCTAACTTCAATTTGTTATAGATATTGTTAGCCAATATGACTGAGCATAAAATTAAAAGAACATTTGCTTGTTAAAAGTGAGTAACATATATACTTCTCTTGTGATTTATAAATTAAAGTATTTTTCACCTTTCAACGAAATATATTCACTCGATCCAAGCAAATATTCCCTATATAAACTTGCCACCAAATGTTATAATTATTTCCCATTTCATTTGTACACTACTTTAGATGATTTGTACAATATATGAATTAAACAGATAGTGTAGGTGATTATTTATAAGCGGTATAATAAACTATTCTGCTCTTCATGCAGATCCTAAAAGATATAACATTATATTTTGAATAATTTTTCACCATTTCAAATGAATGCATGATATAGCACTCTACTGAACCAGTAAACTAGTTCAAAGCATTTAATATTACATGCTCATTTTTTTCTGTATCAGCTTTACATTGTCAGAACCGTACAGTATTTTTGCATAATGCACTGATTCATCCTGCATGACACATGTGTCTAAAACCAGTACTGTCGGTAAGGAACTGAACAAACAATGTATTTTGTATGCTCATGTAGCAGATGCTGGCGCTTTTATTAGATTTGTCTGTGAATGAATTAACAAGCTGTTTGGTCCATTGGAAGTAGCCATGATAATGTGGATGAGTTCACCGATTCACATAAGAAACTTTCAACCAAACAAATGAATGAACATGATATCAACAATGTCCATAATAAATGTGAGGCACAAAGTACTGAAAATACCATTCATTTAGGAGTAATGTTCATAAATATTTGCAAATCGAATGGTTCAGACTTTGACCTAGGCACTCAAAGCAACAATACCATGTAATCTAGATGTGACCTACCTACTGAGCACATTATTGACAGCACATAATGGGCAGTTTTACCAACAGAAATGAGCAGCAATGGGGTCCCCAGTCCAAGCTAAAGTTGCAAATTTATATATGGAGGTTTTTTTTATATAGAGAAAAGCCTTCAAATCAGCTAAGAAATCACCATCAATGTGGTTCCAATATGTGGATGATACCTTGATTGAACTGTAGGAGTACCATGTGCAAAAGTCTGGAATCATGTGAACTCCACTGACCCACATATTCAGTTCACATCAGAAGAAGAAGAAAATGGCAATGACCATTCTTGGATAATGTATACGCATAAAATATGATGAATCAGAGCAAAACAACTGTGTATAGAAAACCAATATACAACGACCAGTAACTTAAACTTTTTTCCACTCTGGAACATAAGAGGTCAGTAGTGAGATTAGCTGACATAATGTTCTCCAATATTCAACAATGCTTGTTGAAAAACCACATACATTAGAAATGTATGTGGTTTTAGATATAGGCTTTCCAAAACTCTGGTGTATAGTTATAACATCTTCTGAGCTATTATTCCTCAATTATTGTCTATGCATCTCCAGACAAGTATGGTGTTGCATATCAAATTAAATTGTTTCATATATATTGCTGTTATCTGATTTGAATGCATTAATAGCAGGCAAAAGGAATTTTACATTAGTTAGTAGGTTTCACATCTGGTAATAAATATAGATGTTTTATGCTGATTTTTCTCACTCCTGTACAGTTCCTACCAAATGCCAGTAGGAAATCCCATAACAAGATGGTGTTAGCCACACTGCCCAGTTTAGCTGATTCTTACAGAATCTCATGTCACGCTTTGATCAACTGCATATCTTTCGATATCACTTCTTTTTATTTATATAGTGAGGTCATTTATTTCCATGCCTACAGAATACTGTATATACTATGCATATAAACCTCTCTCATATAAGCCTACCCTCCCCCACAAAACACTGAACACATATAAACATTAAAAAGTTCATGAACCGCGCATAAGCTGACCCACAAGTCCAAGACGACATCACAAGATGCAGGTGGTAAGTTCTAAATGCATTTATTTACCCAAGCTTATATTAGCAAATATTACACATATATCTCTTTCTGGGTTGGCAAGTATGATTATTATATGGAAATGTTATAAGCTAATAAATTTAATTTTCTGTTTTCTTCTCGTTTCTACCTAATTTAGATTTGGGTATAATTTGATCAGACAATGATGAGAATTGAGCATTTGCACACTGCTGTAACAGTACCTCTCCTTTTGCTTCTAGTTAATTATTGTTTGTTTATATGTTATTGCACCAGAATTTTGCATCAATGCACCAGTAATTACATTTTCATTTTGCCCTGAAATTGTAAATACCTAACTCTTTAAAATCTGACCAAGCATGACAACAATGAGCAACAATAGTGTTTGGTTCAACAATCGAATTTAGGCTAGTGAGCATATTTACATAATAGCACCACCATGTTTACAATAAAGGATGGAACTTGTGCTAAATGAAGTAAACTCGAACCAGCTCATGAATTATTAAGTCTTTATTTACCTTTATTCCAAATCAAGTTGGAGAAATCAGAAAACATTCAGACGCAACATGTTGGGACACAGAAAATGCATTTTTTAAATGCATATACAAGACACAAAAAATTATTTTCTCGCGTACCAAGATTTACAGCCATTATGGTAGTCAACAAACAAACTCAAAAACTTTTAAAGTTTAGACTATGGCTCATGGATAAGGCGATCCCCCCTCCTTCTTCCAGGCTTTTATTTTTTCCTAAATTATTGGCTGATACACGAGTATACATGGTAATTGCTTCATCATGTTTCCTTTTCATTCATTCTGTGTGCACTGATATCTTTGGATGTGCTTTTTTTGGTCTCCATTAAAGGTGACAATTGGTACCAGGGTACAAGCTTTTTCATAATTACCCAAGTAATAAAAAATTAGCTATGGGGTACTCGTCCATGTTAAATAATTTTTTTTTTTTAAATTTCCCAGTTTAGATCAGAGATATCTTGAATTTAAACCATGTGCCACATATTCATAATAGTTTGATATACAGTTAAGTAGCAGACCAGTCTATATTGATAAAAAAACAGGTGTCAAATATTATCAAGTGAAATGGACTTTATCGATGTGACTTGTGGATGTTATATGACCAAGAGATGTTAGAGGTGAAGAATTTTGTTAAACTTAAGAACATGTTGCATCAGGAAAGGATAAATAGTGCATTATAAATTTTGAAGGAGGAATTCTACTGTGATGTAATACAGCATTAAGAATTTGTTAACTTGACTTTATGACCTTGAAGCAAAAAGTTAAACCTGTGATGTAGACTAATTAAAGTGAATGCTGCATATATATATATATATATATATATATATATATATATATATATATATATATATATATATATATATATATAATTTTGTCTTGTGTCTGTATTAATCCACATGGATTTAGTATGTTTGTGACAATAAATTTAACTAATTGCAGATCCAGGTGAGTATTAGACAACTACATTTTTCATACAGTTTTCACTAATGGCATTTAATATATAGATCACTCTTTTTATGCCCAGATTGCGTTTTTTTGCCATTCATATTAGTAATAATTATGCTTACACCTCCGGGGTGATGGAGGAAGTTGGCATGTATGAACTTATAACAAAGCAGTTCAGGTTCACATTTAATATAATTTCCCATTGATTATGTACCTGGGTAACTAATCATTGCAATTGTTGGATACCCAGTTGACTTTTTCTAAAATATTGATATCTCTAGTCTCCATATTTTTTCTTTGACCAATACGAATTCAAATAACATGCATTTTACTGACACTTTCATTTTTTAATGTGCTGTTTTCCATATGTTACATTAAATAAAATAACAGTACAATGATCAATAAATTTAATGTTTTCTTCATTGCTTGCTTTAACCAGAGATATGTCTATCAATGTGAGCAAATTGTTACCTTGTCCATAAATTATTTTGATTAAATGACAACCAATTTAGTATTTTTATTCTGATTGAAATACTTACAATTCATGTTTTCCTGTTAACCATTTCCACTAAAAACCTCATTTTTTATGGGTAAGATGAAATGTACACAATATTTTCTTTTCTAGCAAGTCCTTAACCTTTGTGCTCTTTTTCTCTCTTGCTGATTCAAAATTTCTCTAAAGTATATGTGACACCTCCCTCCCTTTTTGATTCTACCTTTTGAATACAACTGTATTTTTAAAGACATATAAACTTCAAAATTCATTTCCATCCATCAATGTACTTTTCTTATGATTGCATGTCAACAATATTATTCTGTCACTGGTCATTTTACATCAATTACATAAACTTTTATGTGGAAATAATTTTCTAGCTTGTTTAGGTAATGTTTATGTAGAATATTCAGTTAACCATTCTTTCAATTTAGTGTATTATATTTTGTGTTTGCCTGGTTAATTTTCATCCACAATCAACTGATATTTGTACAATTAATTCTACTTTCAGGATGGTAGTAAAGATGCCTTCAATACCTAACTCAGACATTTAAAATAGGACGGATGACTTTTCTTTAGGTGTTCTCAGCAAGCCAGCTTGATGTCTGTCCACAAGGGTGGCAATTTGCAATGTTTCATCAATCCTTCTAAACATATTAAGGTTTTTAAATTTTTGTAAAATTTTACTCACTATGAGTCATCATTCACTGGTTTTAACCAAATTTTACTAAATTCTCTTCGCTTTTGTCAAATCTTTGTTGATTGATGGAATAAAGTTGCAAGATATCTGATCTGTAATATATATTTAGCTGAATACAAATTTATGCATTTACTTATCTTAAATATATCATTTATTTTTTCTGCAGAGTTTTGACTATTTTGCCCTCTGGATAAATGACGCTTGTATTGAAATCATCAATGCTGCTTGTAAAATACAATTCTTCAACATTATCTAAATCTTTATTTTCTTAAGTTTAAAATTTACAATTTATATGTTTCTCTAATGTTCTGTTTTAGTTACTCTCAATACAGATATGCCACAAGAAATTAACTCTACCCTGGAGAAGTTCTGATTTCAATGCTGCTTCATGCATTAATATATTTGGCTCAGTAGTATTTGCCCATACTGTGCTTATTTAACCAAAGTGGCATACCACTCTTGTGCTTTAATCCCACTGAAGACTGCTTCTCCCTAGTGTTATAACCCTATGTTAAACTATATAGCACGAAAGAAGCGAAACGAACAAATTCAGTAAAATCAACAAATAATTTATTTAAACAATTTACTTCTCTATGTCACAAACTAAAAATTTGAAAGCCACTTACAGTTTTGTGAACTAAATCACAAATACTCTTAAACTTCCTATCACAAGTTCAAAACAATGTTCCTAATTCCAAAGGTCCTGATTTTTCTGATATAACATAATGATAAAGTCTAGAATGTCCCTCAATGAGTTCTCATTAATCCCAAATTTGTATGAATCAAAAAATTAAGTACTTTGTAACTATAATGACTAATTTAAATAAATAATTCCTATTAAATTATATCTGAACACAATTGTACATGAATCCAAAGAGTGATCTTAAAACGGGAATGAATAATTGTTTACCAAACCTCTATTTCATATTTCATTTGACCTCAGATACAATATGATGTTCCTGAAAACTAATGATTCCATGGAAAATTCCACAAATCCTTGAATTCTGATAAACATCTTGTTTACTGCTTATAAATCAGGCATGCAAAATCTCTATCCACAACCCGCAAATCATAATCATGACAAAGGTCAGATATCCAAAATGTCTCTCCACAACCCTCAATCACAAACAAGTCAAGCAAACAATATGAATTAAATATATAAAACACTAGTCTTTCAGAAATTTGTGTTGTTTCATGTGTTCACAGAGTAATATTTGATGTTTTTACAATTTTCATAAATAATTCTGCCCTTTACATGTAATTGGTTTCACAGATGCACCCAACTTTACAATTTTGTGAACTGTGAAGACTGATTATCTCTCTTTTCCAAGAAAACAGCAAAATTACTTGTGCATTCTCCAAGAAAAGAATGAGTTAACATAATTACTGGCAGGTACAGTGATTGATACCTTCCAGGAGGTCCCCCTCTCTTCTCTTTATGCTTATGTTTTTCAGGTATTATGTATATTTAATTTAATTGTCTGTTAGTCATATTTTAATTTTTCTATATTGCTATATTAATGTCACACTGTATGCTGGACTTGACCTTGTCCAAAACTGAGTTCATTTCTGCTTGACGCAAGTTGACCCAAGTTGACTTTTTTTGTATTATTCAATGTAAACAACTAACACTTAGCTTTATTATTCTTTATGTGTATATGCTTAATATCAGGATAATTATTCAGTGTAAACAAGAATAAGTAAATATGTTTATCTGCATCGAGGGTTTTGGAATTTCCTAAGTGAATTTTACAGGTTATTATGTTGTAAGTAAACATTAGATAATTCTTGAAGGCTGTTTTCCATTAGGTATGTTTTTCTTTTTAGAAAATGCTAATTGTGACCCAAGTCAAGTAGAGAACTATATAATCTTGTAACTATAT
The DNA here is from genome assembly GCA_028554795.2 of Sinohyriopsis cumingii. Classification (NCBI taxonomy): domain Eukaryota; kingdom Metazoa; phylum Mollusca; class Bivalvia; order Unionida; family Unionidae; genus Sinohyriopsis; species Sinohyriopsis cumingii. The sequence goes on from CM068828.1 coordinate 134,887,848, forward strand.
AATCTTGTGAGTGTTAGGACTTAGTCAGTTCATGCTTTAACATCTAGCACTTTCAAGTTATATTATGTTGCGTCCAGTTTTGGGCTGGAATCATTTTCTTCAAATTACTGAATTCAAGTGATTATTTTCTCTGTTAATACAAGGTGCTCTGATAAAATTCTTGGATAGAGACATTCACTGGAATTTATTAGGAATTCAAATCTGGAATTATATTTCTGTGATTCAATAAAAAGACTATTGGCACATCAATACTTTAAAGGTTACATCAGACACGTCATCACCTTCAGTTTTTGGAATTATTCTGGACTTCTACTGAATTTTATTCAGGACTTTAAATTTCTAGGACTTGTGTCTGCAATTCTTGGATTATTTTTGGGATTTAATTTGTAATACCGTAAGTTCATTTTTCTCATTTTCAGTTTGTATTCCAGGGAATCAAACTGTTGAATTTTACAAAGGTTGTTCTCTTTCACTCTTTTCTGTTACTTATTTTAAATAGGCTGCAGTCCGCAGATTTGATCATACATGAATTGCAAACCCATAGCTGCCAACCTTCCAGGCTCACAATTAGTGAAAATAGGGATAAAAAGTCGTGAATCTGGACATGAATTAGTGAAAAATACCACGACAGTAACTCCATCCACTCTGACCGTCAATACTACACTATATCAAGATCACAATATAAAAATGAAACACTACATATATGGAGAAATATTTATTGATCAAGACATGATACTGTGGCAGACTTGAACTTCCTCAACTGCTTGATCATAAATTTGTTTTCTATACAGTTCAGACTTCTTGCCTGCTGGTTGATCTTGATGGCTAAAATTGCTGACAAATGTTCTGCAGCTAAAGAGGCCCTAAAGTCTGTCTTATTTTTCCTCACTAGAGAAAATACTCTTTTGCTGTCACTGTTGCTGTGAGGAATGCACAGGAGCTGCAGCACTTTTGGTTATTCCACAGGAAAATTTGGAAGCGATTTTCGAGTTCGGGAACATTTGTCGGAACAAATGTTTAGTATGGTCTCCAGCTGAAAAAGGTAGATTGTGTTCGACAAGAAAACTCACAAATAATGCTTCAGCGTTGGTAGCTTGCAGGTCTTCTGCCGATGGCTTAAAATATTCCAGAGCTGAAATCTGTAAATTCTTAATTTTCCCAACTTCTACGTGCTTCCTCACATCATCTCTGCAATGTCACACTGAGTGCAAAAAGCATGATGAATATCAATGTTTAATGGCAGAATGCACGGTCAATTTTTGATGTATTCCAAATTAAACTTCACTTTTTGAGCAATACATTTCTTTTTCCTTGGTGGTGAATACATTTTCAAGATCTTACATGCGATGCTGAACGGTAACTCAAATCAATGTTGGTTACACATGCGCTGAGAAAAATTCGGGTTAGGCCCCCGTTTCTCTCAAAAGCATTTGTAAAACTACTCTTATACATATAGATTAAAATAGGCTAAAATGCTTGCTACCGGGCAAACTGTACTAATCGGCTGTAGATCTACTAATATCGCAACCAGCAGTACCAGACCGTTTCGGCAACTGCAAAAATCTTGACTAGCGCTTAACGGGAAATCGTTTATTTTATTAAAGAATTAAAATACTTGAGAATTGGAGAATTCGTGAATTTTTGGCTTGCAGCATGAATCAGTGAATCACTGAAAAAGTCGTGAAATTCACATTAAATTCGTGAGGGTTGGCAGCTATGCAAACCTATATTATGATAAAAATCAAAACTAACCAAGCATATACTATTCTGATGTGTCTAATAGGTCATTTCTTATGAAGTCAACTTTTCTAGTTTATATGCTTTAAAATATAAGATGCGTTATTCAGGTTTGTCAAACATCAAAATACTTTATAGTTTCTCATGCTCATATACCTGGATAAAAATTTACTTGTAAACAAATCATTTGCATTCAGAATGAGAGAAATGCAGCATCAAGTGGAAAAATGTAGAAACTAATAATTAGAGTGTATTATACAAGAAATGAGAAATTTTACATCTTGGGTGGCAGATGCATATTACAAAGTGTTTTCATGTAGACCTTACATCGGCTAATGGCTTTTGACAAAAAAATGTTGCCTTTCGAGATTCACAGTCTTGTTTGTCACATGTAATTTCAAATATTGACAAATTAGTTCTTGCCTGGTGCAAAACAAAACAAAATCATGGTACAAAAGGGGGAACATTATTAGTGCAATGTATTGTGGACTAGTTTTATATTAGAAGACATACTTATGATCAACTGCAAAAGGCATGGTTTGTACAACTCATTGTGGAAATATCAAATCTAAACTGACCTAAAATATAACAACAAATACACACAAATTGTACAGTATCAATTTCATAATACACCAACATTCAGTTTTCTTTATATTTTGTGTAAAAAAAGATCTAAATTTTCATAAATTGTTCAGTACTCATTCAGCTATTATTTATAGCACAAATGGTATCTTTTCCCATAGTCTTGTCTATATTAATTCTTGAGTTCTTACTTGGGGATATATATATATATATATATATATATATATATATATATATATATATATATATATATATATATATATATATATATATATATATTGAACTAATAGTAGTACCAGAATATGCACACTTAGATATGAGATTTGAAGTGACTTTGGATTACTTGGGCCATTAGATCTATAAACATATCAATCTGAACACTTCATCATGTCACAAATAATCATCCTTAAAGCAAAGCTGTGGTTATGAGTTCCCCTTTTAGCTTAATACTTTCCAGAAATGTTGTTGCCCAGGAAATACTACAGGCCCTCTGATCTCAGAAATGTTGTTGCCCAGGAAATACTACAGGCCCTCTGATCTCAGAAATGTTGTTGCCCAGGAAATACTACAGGCCCTCTGATCTCAGAAATGTTGTTGCCCAGGAAATACTACAGGCCCTCTGATCTCAGAAAACTTTTATAATTTATAATGACTTTACACTGAATAATTGAAAACAACACTTTGTTCCTGAGTGTTCATTAATTTAATTAGAAGTTATATTTTTTTAATTTTTCTTTTTTCTCTAATACTCATACAAAAGATCCTTTAATGATCTATTATTGTAGGCAACACCTACATAGAATATTTTTATATTTTTAAGGGATAGGTGAGAGAATTATTCGAGGAAGGCAGAAAACTGTATGATCTAAATCAAACTAATTTACTGATAACAAAATAAAAAGAAATCAGAATTTATTGATTACAAACTACATTCATCTTAAGGATCATATTTTGTAGCATTTAATTATTAGCTCATTGCTACAAAACAGGAGAGATAATAACTGTACAAACTCTGACACTGACATCCCTACATATAAAACTATTACTTTTGTACAGCGTCACTACATCTCATCCATTCATTCTTCATAGGTCCTAGGCTAAAGTTTAGAGTGGGTTTATCTGGGTTAAGAGGGTTACTGTCACGAGTAACTATGTTCATATTTAGTCTTTATGTTGCACATAAGTATTATGCACTCTGTATAGATATTTTTATACCTGAGAATCATGAAACTTGGCGATAGGATGCAGACTGATGAGTAGATTGGTCTATATGACCAATATTTCACGCTTTCCTAACCTTGGTTCAAGCACTGGTCATGTTAAAATCATTCAACTATTAGATGATTGTATACAGCTTTATTTGTACCACACTCTTGAAGGTTAATGGAAGCTATATTTCAAACTGTACTGGCTAATATTAAATCTTTGCATTAAGCAACTGTTTTCTTTGGCATGCTATGTACATATCATGAAATCTGATGAGGACAGTACCACCCCACATTTTTTCACCTGAACTAGCTCATAATATTACAGACACAATTGTAGTTGATGTTGTTGTTGTGGGGTTTAATGCCATTTTTCAGCACACGATAGGCTATACATGGCGACCAGTATTAATGGTGGAGGAAGAACCCGGGAAAACCCTGGAAAGAACCACCGACCCACGACACCATTGTAATTTTAACCCTTATTTTATGCCAATAATGTAAAATGAGAACATATAAGTATAAATATTGTTATGATTCTATGGTCTTAAACCGAGTAACAGTAAAAAGCAAAACCAAGCAAGTTCTGTAAAATTCAGCAAATAAGTTACTTCAATAGAATACAAAGTAAATATTTTAAAAAAACTTAAAGTATTGTGAACTAAATCCCAAACAGCCCTACAAGTTCTATCACAAGTCCAAATGTATAAAGTTCAAATTCAATTCTAGTAGTATTCCATATAAATTCCAATATTGAATGTGTTGAGGTGCCTGTCTTCACGAACGTGCTAATGTGCCATTGGCCTGGAGTGTGATGATGTGTTAACAATCTGTTAATGTATCACAAAATATAAAACATTCACTGTTGTCAAAAAGTTTAGGAATTTCCAAGTGGAAATCTTACATCCAAGACTCAGATTCAAATAAACATGTTTATCTTCACTTATAATGATATGAATATTTAATCTACAACTATGACAGAAAAATATTATCCATGTATTGTTGTCACTGGTCAGGTATACCATCATCTTGATTCTGGACATGGTCAAATACAAACTACGGATGTAAACAATATTCAATCATTAAGAAAAGACAACACATAATACATATTAAATATACATAATAATATACAATTAAATGCACATGTGCATAAACTGTTAGTTTCATTATGGGTTCAATTCAATTTTGAATGGAACATTTTTGTCTTAATCTGAACACATTAATTTCTTACAATAGTTTCTGCTAGGGATAAGGTATGTTACACTCAACCTTTTTTTTAGGATACTATTAACATTAATTATTAGGAATCTATTAACCTATTAACAATATATATATATATATATATATATATATATATATATATATATATATATATATATATATATACATATATATATATATTTACTTATCTGTATGTTTGTGTGGTAATTAGTAAATGATCATGTTAGCTTCTTATTCGTGAAATTGGAAATATATATTATTGGACTAAGGGTAGCTGAAAACAGAAATGTCCCTGACATTAATAATGGTGAAAGCTGTAGTGGCTCAGTGGTTAGTGTAACTGACTTTTGACGTGGGTGCAGTTTCACATTCTACCATCAGACCTGCCTGGGTCAGCTACTGTGGTGTGTCCTCGGGTAAGGCATGCTACCATAAGACAAACCTATATCACTCCTGTGGTGATCCTCTGGCAAGACACTTAACTCATTGCCCAGTCACAAAATAACTTGATTGTGTTTATGTGTCTTAATTACTCAAACCAAACTAACTCACACTTTACACCAATAATTTTCAAAGTTTTTACAATATATATATATATATATATATATATATAGGGATAACAAATAACTGACTTATTGTTGATGTCTAAATTCCACCTCAAATCAACAGGTAACATATTTAGTATGCTACAAGGAATCAAGGGGTATGAATACCAAAATAATGTGAATTTTTCAATGCCTTCATTATTACCTGGTTCGTCAAGTAGTCATATCAAAATTCAAAATTAATACGAAAAAGAGATGGCTGGCCATAGTCTCTCTGCCAAGAATGTGAATGTGCCACATAAGAAGTTGGACTGAATAATCAATATCAGCCACTATCATCATCATCATTATTACCACTGTCACATTACATATTGTCATTTAAGTTTTCATCAGCCTAATCTCATCCTTCTTCACAACTTATGAACTGGTGACTTTTCTTTATCATACATACCATTCATAAGCAAAGGACATGCTGTGTTCTATGCTGAGAAACCTGTTTACCTTTTACAATAATGGAAATGAACAAGGTTCTTAACATTGGAAATGCTCCTAAAACACTCTTAGGAATGAAAATATGCTGTCTTTTGAATGAGAAGTTTGTAAAATACCATAGTAAAACTTATCACAGGTCTTTAAAAACAATCAGTTGAGAAGATATTTCAAGTTGCAATAATGAAAAAGTATATTTTAATTATCGTCAGTGTCATCTTAATTCTATATTCAAAGCACATTTAACTAAGTTTTGACCTTTGTCAAATGCTGGTTCTTTTTGTATTTAGTCAAAGACATGACAGCAATGTAGCAAAATTCCTTCTTCTAGATGTGAGCACCAGCAAACATGCAAATAATGATGGCTGGCTTAATTAACAAATGGAATTTGCACTGCCATAGCTATGCCAATATAAAACATTTGGTGTATACTTACATATAAAAGTCATTTTTCAGAACATAGTTGTTTAAGACTATTTTGCATGAAATTCATATCTATTACCTCCACTAGCCTGACCCTAAATGTAGGAATGGCAATGGTGGTACTTTTATCATAATCCTAAGGGTAACAAATTCCTGTGCATTGTTTTCTTTGTATCGACTGAACATAATCTAGACTTTTTGCTATTTAGTGTGTGATGATGATAATCCCTCTAAATATTTCAATCATTTTCTTTTGAAGTTAGTATCACTTCTTTTAATTCAAACTTGCTTTCAATAAAAAAAAATTGAGCCTTGAGAGTTTCTTCTTTTGCAGTATATTGTGCCTGAGCTGCGAATGCCAGTTTTCATAGATGATGCTGCCCATTACATGTAATGGATTTCACAAATGCACCCAACTCTATGATTATTTTAATTGTGAAAACAAGCTCTCTATTGCAAAATAATACTTGTGCATTCTCCAAAACAAGAACAAGGTAACATAATTGCTGGCAGGTATGGTGACAAAGAAATTCTTGCATGAAGTGATCGATACCTTTCAGGATATTCCCTTATCTCTTCATCGTGGCTATGTTTTCGAAGTAACTTCACATTCTGAGACCCTTTACGTCCCTTCACTTTACTGAAATGAAATAAATAGGATGAATTCACTCTCTGCAAATGTGAGCACATATTTTAACTCCGAACTCTAAATATGAAACAATCAGACATATACAATAATCGGTAATGTAATTACTGTGATATGTTTAAGACTCGGTTCATTTTTCTTATGAAGTAAACTTGTCTAGCTTATATGATTAAAAATATGATAAGATGGATTACTCAGGTTTGACAAACTAACAAAATACTTTATAGATTCTTGTGTTCACTGTAAAATAAGTAACAGAAAAGAGTGAAAATAAAAAATTCAATAAATTCAACACATAATTTATTTCCCTAGTATGCAAAATGCAAACATAAAAATGAACTTATAGTATTGTGAATTAAATCCCAAAGAGTCCTAACAATTCTATCACAAGTCCAAATGTATAAAGTTCAAATTCGATTCTAGTGGTATTCCAAGTAAATTCTAATACTGAATGTGTTGATGTACCTGTAGTCATGAATGTATTAATGTACCATTGGCCTTGAGTGTGATGATGTGTTAACCATCTTTAAATGTATCACAATAATATAATCCAAAATGTTCTTGTGTATAATCATAAAAATTCCAAATCAAAGTTTTAGTCCAAGAATATTCTTGATCACTATGTAATTCCAGTGAATAATATTTTTTGAATAAATAATTACACCCAAATCAAAAACAGATCAACAATAAGAATGATTCTGCTTCTGGTGTTAAGGCAAGAATGAGTAATTTTTCAACTAAAAAACAGTATATAAAAATCTAACACACAATAATAAAGGCAGGATGCGGGTCAATCTCCTCTATAAAACATTCACTGTTGTCAACAAGTTTAGGAATTTCCAAGTGGAAGTCTTACATCCAAGACTCAGATTCAAATAAACATGTTTATCTTCACTTATAATGATCTGAATATTTAATCTACAATTATGTCAGAAAAATTATATCTATGAACTATGTTGTTACTGGTCAAGTATACCATCATCTTGATTTTGGACAAAATCAAGTACAAACAACAGATATACACAATATACAATCATTAAGAAAAGACAACACAAAATACATGTTAAATATACATAACAATATGCATTTAAATGCACACGTGCATAAGCTGTTAGTTTCATAATGGGTTCAGTTCAATTTTTTGTCACAATCTGAACACATACATTTCTTACAATAGATATATATACCTATCTGTATGTTTGCGTGGTCCTTAGTAAAGCTTCTTATTCGTGAAATTGGAAATATATATTATTGGACAAAGAGTAGCTGAAAACAGAAATGTCTCCATCATTGATAATGGTAAAAGCTGTGGTGGCGCAGTAGTTAGTGTAACTGACTTTCGACATGTGGTTGCAGTTTCACATTCTACCATCAGACCTGACTTGGGGTCATCTACTGTGGTTTGTCCTCGGGTAAGGCATGCTACCATCAGACAAACCTATATCACTCCTGTGGTGTTCCTCTGGCAAGGCGTTTTACCTGTTACCCAGGCACAAAATAACTTACTTGTGTTTATGTGTCATAAATACTCAAACCAAACTAACCCAAACTTTACACCATGTTTTCAAGTTTTCACAACATAGATATAAATGAGGATAACAAATAATAGACTTCTTGTATTACAAGGAATCAAAGGGCAAGAGTACCGAACTATTGTAAATTTCTTACTGCCTTCATGATTACCTGGGTCATCAAGTGGTCTAATCAAAATTAAAATTTAATATAAAAAAGAGATGGCTGACTTTAGTATCTTAGCCAAGGATGTGAATGTGCCACATAAGAAGTTGAGCTGAATAATCATCAACAGTCACTATCACCATCATCACCATTACTACCACAATATATATACTTTTCACTGGTAAATTTAAATGTAATTACTGTGATGTGTTTAAGAATCAGCCCAATTTTCTTATGAAATTAACTTGTCTAGTTGATATGCTTTAAAATATGGTAAGATACATTACTCAGGTTTGATATATATGGTCTTAAACTAAGTAACAGAAAAGAGTGAAAATCAACAAGTTCAATAAATTCAACACGTAATTGTTTTCCCAAAAATGCAAAATGAAAATAAAAAGGAACTTATAGTACTATGAATTAAATCCCAAATAGTCCTCTGTGTTCTATCACAAGTCCAGACATATAGAGTATTCTGAATGAATTCCAGTGGTGTTCTTAATGAATGTAAGTCTTGAAAGTGCTAATATACCAACAGCCTAGAATATTGAAAGTGTCTCTTTTTGCAGCATATTTTGCCTCTAGCAATGAATACCAAATTTCATATGATACTGCCCATTATATGTAATGGGTTTCACAGACTGACCAGTTTTGCTAGTTTATGAATTATGAGAACAATTTCTCCCTTTCAAGAAAATAGCAATGTTACCGAGAGTTCTCCAAATGAAGAATAAGGTAACACTATTACTGGCAGGTATGGTAACAAAGAAATTTATGCATGAAGTAACTGATACCTTTTATTTTTCCCTCTCTCTTTATCGCTACCTTGTACAGATACCTCCTCATTCTTGGACCGTTTTTGTTTCTTCCTGAAACAGAACAAATAGGCTGCATTCTCTCTCTCTGCAAATTTGAAAAATGTCAATTGTGAATCTATAATAGATAATATAAATCGAAACTAACCAAGCACATATAATTTACAGGCATCAAAATACTTTATAGTCTCTTGTGTTCATAAAACTGGATACAAATTTATTGAAACAAATGCTTTTGTAAACAAATCATTTGAATTCAGATTATCAGAAATCTATCCGAGGACAGTAAATGTTTTAAAACCTAATAATCAGAATAATCTATTAAAAGAAATCAGCTACAAAGTGACAAATTAATTCTTATACAATGCAAAACAAAATAAATCCTGTTTAAAAAAATGACAACATATAATTAGTGCAATGTATTTATAACCAATTTCATGTTATATTAGAAGACTAAAAGGCGTGATTTGTACAACTCCACTGACCTAAATAAAACAAAAACGCACACATATTGCATTGTATCTATTTCATACGCCAACATTCAAGTTTCTTTGTGGACTAAAGAGGATTTGTAGTTATAAAACATAATAAATCTTTCTTCACTCGTTCAGTTTTTCTGTATTCATTAATCTTCTCCATAAGAATTCATAACTTCTGAAAATTTAGTGACTGCAGTGCAGATTGATGAGCACTGCATATCCTGACATTAAGTCACCAAGACCAATATTGTATCTATCTATGTGTGTGTGTGTGTGTGTGATTTGGATTTTTAACAAAGCTTTAATACTTTTTCAGTCATATTGCTACAATGAGTGCAGTGTGAGTTTATAGTGATGTCCTGCACTGGGGCATCATGCTGCAGACATGTAGCATCATGTCCCACCCAGTCACATTAACCTGACACATATCCAACCAGTCCTAACATTAGCCTCTTAATGCTGAGTGCCTAGCAAGGCAAGGCAGCTGTTAGGATCATTTTTATAAGTCTTTGGCATGACTAGGCCGAGGTTCGAACTGCAACCTCCCGCATCCGAGAAGGACACTCTAACCATATATATGCTGCAGGATATTCCTTTAGTATTTAGTATTTAAATTTTAAATCTTTATAAAACATTATAAACAGTGCAATCTTTATTTACAAATCTTCAAAGTTATTTATTACTGAAAGTAAATGAGAAGCTCACCAGTTATTATGTACTTTGAGAGAGTGACTTATGTAAGGTCAAGTTGTTTGCATTTGAAACATGCACAGTGGAGAGAATGTTGACATACCTCTATACTTTGATGTAATGTGGCTGACATTTCTTGGAACTGTAGTTGTGAAAATTGTACATTACCTATGCACACTGTTAACTAAAATGACTGCTCCTTTGTGTTAAAAAAATCAGCTTGAATTAGTCTAAAATACATTATCTTCAGCAGTTTTAAAATAGAGAAAATTAATTTTGCACAATTAGACAAAAGAGGAATGAATGAATTACCAAATATGTAAAATGTAAAAACAAGTTATTGACTCTTTCTTTACAATTTACCTCTGAAGTCTAGGAAGTGAAAATGATCAAGTGGAACTAGCAGTTTTTTGAAAGGTGCTCATCTGGAGCAAGGCCAAGCTGTATAATCTATAACTCATATTACACCCATCAATCGTACATCAAAATGAAAGGAATTATTAAAGGTTCTTTGAACAATACCTACAAGATCTTTTTTAAATAACCAGTATAACCAGTGAGGAAACCCTGGAAAATTCTCTTTCTGGAAAATTCTAACCCTATGCAAAATATAAAACTGTTGAGCGCCACCAAAATGAAAAGAGTTTAATTTGTTTGGATGTTGTGAACTTTATCACACATGAATAGCAACAACTATTCTACAGCACAAGATATGAGACCTTGACCAAGGAAATGATGTGACACTGAATTTTTATGTTGGATTCACAATGATTTTTTCTGGATTACTTTTGAACTACCCTTACAGTGATGTTACCATGGCATCGAAAAACTTTAAAAACTTAGAAATATTTATATAATCTATTGGACCCCAAACTTCCAAGAGAATTCATTCCCAACACTGCCTTATTATATATATTTCCAAGTGTTATGAATTGATCTGTATCAATGCGTTATACCATAAGAACAAGCCTTCACCCACCTAGCCCCATTATCTTTTATCATAATTTGCAACCCCTGATTAAACTCGCCCAATAGAAGTTAAAACATTGTAATCACACAATCCTCCCTACAACACTCACCCACTTTTGCCAAAGCTGGCGCTCTACATTTCAAAGTGTGTATACGGTTAGATTTTTAAAGAAAAGGAATTTCCCAAGTTTTCCTTGTATATCCTAGATATTGCTAAAATAACTTTAAGTCCTTTTATCTTGGTATTTGCCGAGTTACCTTTTAATGAAATATTTACACAACGAGTTGTACATCAAACATACATACTATACCTATATTTTATTTATATCCGATACAAATACATATACTTGTCTTTGAACGGAGTTAAGATTGACTACAGATAACTTTATATGATGGCGCTATACAGTTTCCCATTTTGAATAGGGTAAGAATTTTAAAGAAACATTTTCTCCGGGTTTCCTCACTGGTTATACTGGCTATTTAAAGGGACCTTGTATATCTTAGGTATTGTTCAAAGAACTTTTAATTTCCTATATTTTGGTGTATGATTGATGGGTGTAATATGGTTATAGAGTATACAGCCTGGCCTTGCTTCTGATGTTCACCTATCAAAAATGTGCTTGCTGTGCTTGGTCATTTCTACTTCATGGATGTCAGAGGTAAATTGGGAAGAAAGTGCTGAGGACCTTTTTAGATTTTATATATTCTGTCATTATTTCACTGCACTTTCAAACGCTCATATTTGTCTAATCTGGCAAAATTCATTTTTCATTTTAATAACTGGTAAAGACAGTGTACTGTGGACTAATTCATACTGCATTTTGAGCACACGGGAGCAGTCATTTTGGTTAACTGTGTATTTAAATCATGTCCAGTTTCCATAAGTACACTATCCAAACAAATTTCAGCCACAATACATGAAAGTAACATAGAGGTATGCCAGCAGTCTCTCTACTATTCATGTTGCAAATGCAAACATCTTCACTTTATGTTTGTCACTCACTCAGAAGTTTATAATATCTGTGGAGCTTTGGGTGACTAACTCTTCTTCATAGCCATCTATTGGTGTTTCACTATCTACATACTTCATATCTTTCACCTGACACTTTCTGAGAAGTTCATAATATCTGTAGAGCACCCCCAAATATGATAGGCTTTGCAGGCCAGTGTTCAGAAATTGGGGCATTTTGAAATAACAGCATGTTCCACCAGATGCTATTAAAGGTCAGGGTCATAATGAGCATGGGATCTCACTAAAAATGGACATGATAAAAAAAAATAAAGAACATTGCAGCTAAAACAATATGTGTCATATGCAAGTACAATGTTGAAAAAAGGAATAACCTGATTTAAAGAACAACAACCAAATTTAAAAATAAAAATAACCATACCATGTTCCTTAGATTACTGCCATGACCCGCTCTGACAGTTTACTCCATACTACTAGATAACAGTCTACAACTAATGGCTAGTGGAGATGGGAATATGTATTCTGGCACATTACCAGGCTGTACATATTCCGAGGTTTCCTAGGAAACCTCGGACAAATGTTCCTAGCAACAACCTCGGAGTACTGGTTGCTGACTTTCTAAGGTAATAGTCCAAGGACAAATTTTTTTGCAAATCTATGTCCAAGGTTTTTATTGTCAAACGTCAGACGTTGACCTCGGACTTCCAAGGCTTTTTTGTAACCAATACTCCAAGTAATCTTCAGACATGGTGGTTTTCAAACATTCTGAGATTTCCTCAGACATATTGTCCAAAGATTCTTTGGACACCTCCCTGGCATAAAACATCAGACCAACAATAACGAAGCAAATATTACAGACTATAAGAATAAATTTTATTTTTAATTTGTTCAACACGTACAAAATAAAATATTTTAAAGGTCCAAATATCAAGAATGCCCTTAAGATTCCTTTAGTGCCAAATTGTCCATTTAATTTTGAAAATCCATCCATCTATATACTGGTTTCATGATGGTTTTAGCACTTCACTGATTTTCTTGTTTATCATCGCCTCTTTGATGTTCTGCCATTTCTTTTGGATCAGTTCTGTAAAAAAAATTAATACTGGTTGAAAATACAAAATGTGATGAATTAATAAAACAAACAGTATGCAGCTGTTATTGGCAGCCTTCAATTTACAAATCATGTTTGGAATCCTTTAGTTCTGAAAACAAGGTATTAAACCTGAAAACGCTATATTTCTATAGGTGACTGTTCTTTGAATTTAGGACCATCATTCTAAACATTTTATAACAAACACAGTCAATTATATTCTGTTCCTGGCTCAATGCCTGATAAGTTTAAAATAATGGATCATTATTTCACTGTATACTCCAATGCTGTATTATCGTGGGCTCTATATTATCGTGGCAAACGGGATGTTTGGATTAATTTTGGATATGAGCTACTAGTTGTTTACAGAGGTAAAGTTGTAGCTAGTAAGGACACAAATATTATTTAATGCAATTTCCAATAAAATGTAATCATTTTTTGTAAGTTTACAATGAAAAAGAATACCACCACTTTTTTGTAAAGTGTATGCAATTACGTTATCATACAAAACTCCAGTTGAACTTACCTGTATTGGCTTTGATTATGAGATAAAACATTGCTTATGATCCTACTTATCCTACACAAATAGGAAAGCAATAATAGTTCAAACTATTTTTAAAATCAGTAATATTTCAGTATTAATAATATTAATAATAGATTCATTTATATAGGTAGATTTCTCTGCCTACATTGCGCTTAAAATGCAGACTAAGTGATATATATTTTTTCATTTTTAATTTCTTTTGTTGTTATCGTGGATTGCAACTTAACGGAAATAAGTGTATTCAACTGAGTCATTGCACCCTTTATTTTGGTGGAAATGTTCAGCCAGTGCAAGTGTAGTCATTCCATCTTATCACTAAGTTGAAATTTATTAATTTATTTATTATAATATGTGCGTGCATGGAAGCGCCTTTCAATGACCCTACTCCATTCGCATGGAAGCGCCTTTTGACGCCTGCTGTAAACATCAGCCATTTTTAGTGGGTTTTTGTAGCGCCACCTTCGGGGAGAACCCCCTGTTAGATACCTCATTCATGGCTGTGAATGACCATTACATCAGATCACATGGTTGCTGTTTATGCTCTGGTCGAAATCTGCTATTTAAGGTAACTGGATCTTATTCTCCACTCTCCAAAATGGAGGTCACGGATTTCATTCACTACTTTTCATGATTAGAATCCCAACTACGAAAGCTACAATAACTTGGGTAAAGGCCCTGATATTGATGTAGGTAGCTACTAGTTTTTATAAATTATCAAATTCAGATGACTTAGTGATGTAGACGCAGGCAAAGAAATTGTAAATTTCGAGTATGAGAAATTGCAGCTATGGTTGGTCACACGGCTTCACGAACTTGACGGTGAATGAGTTCTCTCAAGATTTTAAAATACAAAAGAATTCTTCCGAGAAAAATAATTACACGGCTATAATGATCAGACTTTACTCTTAAATTTTTCCATTCATAATAGATGTGTACCAAAAATGTAAAATGATTAAAATTGCTGTTAAATGTAACATCCACTACAATGCTTAACAGTTAACAGGCAGGCCTATGTGTATGAAGTCGAACAGGTAACAGGTGTTCTATTTATAGCGCACTGCACTGGGTAATTTTGCTACATGTGTATCGGAGGGCTAAAAAGACATACACTCTATGAGGAGAAGGGTTAATATGGACTGCTAACAACATTAACTAGTGCGATAATACAACTTTCAAGGCTACTGTATTCAATCCTTAAAGATATGACACAATGCTTGTTGCTTAGAAAGTTCTTAGCAAGTTTAAAATTGCTGCATCTTTATCTTACCTTGGACTTTTTTGGTGTTACTGTCTTAGTCTGTTTTGGTGTTGCCATCTTTGTGGTCTATTTTGCTGCTATTGTCTTAGCTATTTTTGGTGACTGTGGATTAGCATCTTTACTTGTTTCAACCTAAATTTTAAAAAAGTACAAACTTTTAAAATAATATGCAATACATTCCATTTTACTAGTGATGGGAATTGATTACTTGGGGAAAAAAATACAAATATCCACATTTATAGCTGAAAAAAATGTGGTTTGGCATGTTGGCCTTTAAAAACAAAATTAATAATCATTTTAATTATGTAACCTGACATCCTTTATAAAATTAAGAGATCAGTGACACTTGCATTTTTGCAAATTTGCATGCAACAAGTAAAACAGAGCATGAGATTCGTATTATGAACTCCATATTTCCTTTTAAATTATCCAAAAAAAAGAAATCCAATTTAAGTACTATTTACTATCACCAACATATGACATGCATGAGCATTAATCATTTTAATATGATGCACAAATTTACACCCAAAATGAAGAGCATATACTATCTGGGTTTGCAAGGTCTATAAATTTGTTTACAGTGGCCATCACATGATGTCACTAATCACTACTTCACATCTCAAAGTAAAATGCAGCAGCAATTTCAGACAAATACATGATAATATGGCAGGCCAGTACAATTATTTAAATTATAAAATACTGTACTTAAAGAAAATGGATAAAGTAATGTAGCTTTTCATCAGTATACTGATGCAGTAATGAAATCTGATTGATTGCTTTGTAGATTTTATTGCTGCCTAACAACCTATATGCATGGATGTTCTGTTCTATTCTTAAATGTCTTTAACACTATTCAAAAACCTCTTCTGATTTAATTCACTATAATAATTATGTACACAGTTATTCTAAGATCCATTTTCGAGTCATTAAATATTTTTCAGATTTTATTCTTCTTTCAACAATTTTAAACATAACTTCATTTTCAGGTTTAAAAATAATAATAAATAATTAAAACCATTAATTCTTTTCTTCCAAATTCAATGAATGTTAATGGGTTAGTTTGCTTTGCTCTATTCAAAATGGGCATAGTTAAATAATTGTTATCATTAAAATGTACTATATTCTTGTAATTCACATCCAAAGAATTACAACTGAATCATACAATTAGAAAGACAACAACAACAATAATAGATTATTATTATTATGATTATTATCATATATCTATAAGGATTAAACAATATATTGAAGCAGAAACACTCAATCTAATTTCCATACCATTGTTTCACAGCAATTATTTTTTTTAAAAATCCCTCGTCTACAATGCACACAAGCTATCAATGAGATAAAGATGAAAACAACAATAAGATTTACTGAACGCTGTAGGCCTGCATGTTTGTCCGAAAACAATACAGCTGATGGCGCAATGCTAAGTAGGTAAATGACATAATAAAGTATTTATAGTTAAGTCACAGGGATTCATTACAAAGAAAATTTGGAGTATCTGTCCATGAATCAGGGGATGTGGGTTCTAACCTGTAACAATATAACACAAGGGAAGAGACCAGTCTGGAACCCTTGGTAGTTCCAACACATCTAGTTTATTCTAATTGTGTCTGCTAGTTTCCAAGATTTCACCATTGACCAAAAGGTAAGATCCGAACAACCTCGAGTCTGTAGTTCAATAATTAGTATGTTTCAGGAGTTAATAATACACTGTGCAACAATGTAACCAGCAATCAGCACCAAATTTACCAAAATCAATATTTTGTTTTTGCCACCAAAATTAAAATGCATCACAATGTACATTAACAATATTTACTGCGGACTCAAGGTTGTTCGGATCTTGGTCAATGGTGACATCCAAGACTATCTGAATGCAAAACAGCACTTCTTGATGGCATCTGCGCAGACATCAAAATCGGCAAACAATTATTGTATTTTCTCCATTATGTCACAAACTGAACAAAGTGTGTCGAGCTGTTTTGAAAATTGAACTATTCTTGATTATGACTGGCTTAAGTTGGAAATTAGCAGAGACAATTAGGATAAACTAGCAGTGTTGGAACTACTGAGGGGTGCAGACTGGTGTCTTCCCTTGTGTTATATTGTTACAGGCTAGAACCCCATCCCTTGATTCAAGGACGGATACTTCAAATTTTCTTTGTAACAAACCCCTCTGCCTATAGTTAGCCAAACAACCCCATTCCCATAAAAATACACAGACACAATCGACTGAAAAACTGATGCAGTGTACTGCTGGCCTATGAAACCACAGGGGTTCATATCGTTGCTTAAAACTGACCTGTCATACATGTACTATATAATAACTACAAGGACACTTTTTAAATAAGTTATAAAATAAATACAGGACGTCATTTTCTTAAACCAATGAGAGGACAGTATTCCATTTAGCGCTTTGTTCTTGCATATTAAGCGGGCGCGATCAGGTACATGTCGAACATAGTCTGAGTTTCCTCTGACCCTTGCCACCCCATTTTTTGATATTTGGACATTGATGTTGGGATGTTGGGTCAGAGTGCATTCCCTATCGAAAAGTTGGAATTTGCCGACACCATTTGGTGTCGGCATGGGGTAGCCACTTAGTAACCGGCCCAGCAAATTTGAACGACCTTTCATCGAGATATACCTGCATGAAATCAATAGGAATATGATTTATTTTCTCAGAAATTGTGAGCATAGCATTCGTCATGTCTTTAATCCGCTGACAGGTGAGATGAAAGTACTTCGTTGCTGAAATCTGACCTGGATCTGGCCATTTGCATTCCGAGTCACATTACTAAACAAATCTCGGAACCTACATGTCAATGACATCAGAGGTATATAGTCACGTGATATCGACAATAAACAAATGTCCCAAGTTGTTGTACATATAATTTGGACATATTATATAGAAGTCACTTAATGTTTGTAAATAAATATAATGCACACTTAATTCTCAACACATTTATTCTGAGAACAACGAACAGAAACCTTATGGTATCGTAGCAGAGTGGAGAAAACAATTTTCAAGAAGTACCGATCATGTGACTACCACATTGATTCGTAGTGAATCTGGTTTTCTTCAAATTTCTGCAACATTTTACAGTTTTCCGATCGTTGTTTTCACAATAAATGTTTTGAGAAGTTTGTTTTTTCATTTTTCTATAAAAAATACATGACTTTTATTTATATGTTCGATTTGTTTTCCTACAGCAACACTAGAAATGGTATGTTGTTGATAGCATGTGACTGTTTGACCGCAGATGTCATTGAGATGTAGGTTACGAGTTTTGTAGTCACGTGACTAGGAATACAAATGGCCAGATCCAGGTAAATTTGAGCAACAATGTACTTTCGTCTCGTGTATCAGTGAATTAAAGACACAGAAAATAAATCATATTCCTATCAATTTCATGCAGTTATATCTCGATGAAAGGTCGTTCAAGTTTGCTGGGCCGGCTACTAAGCGGCTACCCCATGCCGACACTAAACGGTGTGGACGAATTCCAACTTTTCGATAGGGAATGTGCTCTGACCCTACACACCAACATAAATGTCCAAATATCAAAAAATGGGGTGGCAAGGGTCAGAGGAAACTCTGACTAATGTCGAGCAGTACTGTGGGAAAATGATTTGGAATTCCTTAAAGGTATGATATAAAGTCAAAGTTTTGATAGGGGTATACAGTCGAATGCATGAGCCAAACATTGGTACCAAATTTATTACGCTACGCGAAATGTGGCTTGAAATAACAGTGTTTATTCTTAAATGGGTCGCGCGAGCAAGGAGAGAAGTGTCCTCCCTTATAGTTATTATATACATGAGAGTAGTCCTACATGTAAGACATAGCACATGCTGATTTTGTTCAGGTGCTATGTCTTACTATCCAAATAACGGCCTTGTATAGTGTTGACATCGGAATGAGTAGTCAAAGTTTCAGGAATATCTCAAACATCTGACAGCATATATTGACACTCTTCCATTAATTTATGTGTAATTAATATACTTACCGTGCTGTCTATATCCTGGCGGAATGAAAATATGACACTAGGAAATGGACGCTTTTTCATGTTCCGTTGACATACATTTGAAGTTGTTGCAATGCGATGGTAGTTGAGGTATGCCGAAGTATGTTTAAGTAGGTTCATGTGGCGGATATGTTTCTTGAACAAAACGAAACATTGCTTTACAGTTCCAATAGGCATATTATACTTTTTTTCGTTTCGTTAAAGAATAATATTTCCACTTAACCCGATTTCGGCATTCCCGGCTTTCATCGCTTTCCATTCAACTGAAATGTAGGCCAACGAAACTTGAAAACGGGTCCATTTCTTTTGTGAGAACTTGAATTTATTAGAAAAAAGATATCAGAGTAAGTAAAGTCTGACTAAAACATCATTACCTTACTTTGTAGAAAAGCGCCGTTATTTTAGTTGCCAGTTGTGTGAGATATTCCTGAAAATTTTACTTTCGTTATGACGTTAGTCGACATCAAAACACACTACACAGCGCTGTTAGTTAGGCTGTAAGACCCTGACGCCCAAAACATAAATATCAGCGTCAGGCCTTACATGTAGGACCAACATGAGAGGTCAATTTTAAGCAACGATACGTGCCCCTGTGTTTTAAGCAGCGATACGAGCCCCTGTATATGAAACGAGAGCTAATAGATGCTTTTATCTTTTTCAAATTTAATGTAATATAAAAAAAAATAAACGAGTTTACCTCCAATCCTCCTTATGTAATCCCAAAACTCGGCAACCTTGCAGACACCAAATCTCAGACTTTGCAATCTTCGAGTGCCTTTCTCGGCTGAACAGTATTCAGGAGGTTACGAACATTTCCGGAAATATCATTATCATATACATAACGCAAACAAGTTATGACGATTGATGAATCCACTTCTTTATAACGCAAGTTTTCACAGACCAGTTTGCTTTCAATGGACCACTTTCGGATTTATTATTACGGCGCTTACAAGATTGATTGATGAATCGGCTGCTGTGATTGGATAATTCCATGCTCTGCAACCAATGGAAGAATGCGAAAGAAATATTTCCCAGAACATTCCACAACTTAAGTATTTTTAAATTTAAAAGCACAAAGTAGATAAGCACCTGTACGAGCATTACGTAGAATCTTTCAATTATCTAACTTTTGTTCTATAAGATAAACCTATCTCCCAGATTCCGATCATCCGCAGAGCGGAAGTGCTACATCAGGCCAAACAAATGAAAGTTCCCGGTCGGCCGACTGTCGCCGTTTAAGCTGCCGACCGTAGAACTTTTTCCTCGAGTTCAAAAAATAAAAAATGAAAATAATTTAAAAGAAAAAAAGATTTCCAACAGAACTTGAAGTGCTTAGTACATATGATATATATATATATATATATATATATATATATATATATATATATATATATATATATATATATATATATATATATATATATACACACACACATACATACATACAGTATTGAGGTGCATTTCTAATGTGAAATCATGGATGACATGTAACAAGCTGCAGATGAATGATGATAGCCCGTACGAAATAATTAGGCGGATTCCACCTGGAACTTAAGCAGACTCCAGGCGGAATCTGCCTAAAAATGTTAAAAATCTGGTTAATACAAAGGCGAACATGGAAAATTTGAGAAATCAAAGATGAATCCATCTAGAGTCCATCTAACTCTAAGATGGACTTTTGTCAAATTCCTGCTATGTCACAGAATTAGGCAAAGAAATAACTTGGTTTTGTCTTAAAAACAATTAGACTATTTCTCGTTGTACATGCGTACAGCGTTATATAGGGTGAATGTGTTTTTCCAGGTAAGCGACTGTATTAACATGTACCTAGCCACAGATTACTTGTGTCAGGTATCATGACTAACATGATATGCATGGGTATTCTATCCCAACTTGTACTCACTCTCCTATGGATTTAAGTAAGACGAATCACGAAAAGCCACACTGGTCGTTTTTGGATCACGTCAAGAAGTATACACTCTCCTTTATTCTCCAGCCATAGGGGTAAGTGTTAAATTTACACTCTTTATATTTGATAGGCGAAGCTTATTCGGTTTGTAATGTGTTATCGCGTAATAATGTGGTTATTACAACGCAGATTTTTAAAGTATTATCATATATCTAGAGATTATACAGAAACTATTATGTCCCTTTTGGTTTTATTATAGCTGTTTGTATCTGTGTTGGCAGTTGTGTCTGTGTTGGAAGATGTTTCTGTGTAGAAAGCTGTTTCTGACTGTGTTTGAAGATGATTCTGACTGTGTTCGAGCTGACCGTTTGTAGCTGACTGTTCTAGTAGCTGACTATTATGGTAGCTGACCGTGTTTGTAGCCGTGAATGTCGATGTAATGTTATTGTGAATATAGCTAGAGCGGTCCGAAGCTGTACGAAGCCGTCTAAAGTTTCTTGGAGTCATCTGGAGCTTCCAGAACAACGCTGTATGGTGTGATAACATTATTGTGAATCTTAGTCATGATAAGATTATTGTGAATCTTAGTCGTGATAAGATTATTGTGAATCTTATTCGTGATAAGATTATTGTGAATCTTAAGTTGTGTCAAAGATTATTTTGATCCTTAAGTTGTGTCAAAGATTATTTTGAATCTTAAGTTGTTTCAAAGATTATTTTGAATCTTAAGTTGTATCAAGATTATTTTGAACCTTAGTGGTATCAAGAGTATTTTGAATCTTGTGTAAGATTATTTTTGAATCTTTATAATTTTGTTCGAGATTTTGTGAATATCTTGTTGAACAAAATACTGTTTAAGGGGTATGTGCAGTCCATGAGGATTCTTGGATCTGCACTTCATTTTATTTAATATTTGTTTTGTTTATTTTCAATTGTATTTTTACATCATATATTAATTCATTCATAAATTTCCATCTTTCCCACATTGTGTTTGGCTTGTTCATTTAGTCCAAAAACCCACTCAGTTACAATTCTGTGACATGCTACAAATACATCTTTAGGCATAATTTTGGACTTAGTTGATTTTCCACCCACCATCTAGGTGGAATTAGGAACTTAGTCACTGACAGCTATTATATGAAAGGAGGAATCTGGACTTAGTTTATTTTCTAACCAGCATCTAGGTGGAATGAAGAACTTAGTCATTTACATCAGTTAAATAAGGCATAATTAGGACTTGGCTATTGTGTGTCTGTAAAGTTAAATGACTGAAAATATAGTGATATTTTGTGATTGTAATATCATTGACAGTTCAATAAAATATCAATAAGATATAATAACATTTATTGTTTCTGGTACAATTTAAATGATTTTCAGCAGCATTTATATTTCCTGTTTCTGATAGCTGTAATTTCATTGTTTATTTTGGGCACAATTTATAACTTCTTTTTATAGCTTTTCATGTTAAATTTCTTTTTCAAATTTGTTGTTGTTGTATTTTTGTTTAACTTCAATTGGATTTAAATGCCCTTGAACAAGTTTTCATCTTGTGTTCTGTTTTAAAACATAATTTCGCTTTTCTCCTGACCTGAATTCCCTCGATATGGACCCATTGTTTAATATCGTCTCCGAAACTTTTTTTAAAATTATGCTCCATCCGGTCCCATTCCACAACGAGCTTTCAAAAAAGTATTTGTTCCGTTTATTGTTGAACAGATGATCGATGTATAAAGCTTTCTGATTGGTCAAAAAATTAATTGACCAATGAATCGTCGCGTAACAGAAACTGATGGGAAAGAGCATGTTTGCTAAACATGGCGTTTCGAATTTTCGAGCGGGACGAGAGATTGAATAACCTTTTGAAAAATGTGCGGCAATGAGAATACCCAGAACTCAAATTTGATGGGAACATAACTGATGAATCTGTATGAAAACTGAACGCCAGGACAAGCATTTTGCATTTTGTGCCATAAAGAGCTTTACAGTAGCGGCTAACGTGCTAAATAACACAAGGAATTGAATCAGGAATCAGGATGATTTCGAAGTTATACAACTCCAAACTGATTAACTTTAAGGAGGGTCAATGTGTAGATCACTGGTGGGAATGGTTGCCAGATATCCATGTCAATCAAAGATAGTCATATCTTTGCGGAATTTTCTTGGCTGAAAGGTAGAATCTACTTTCAATCTCGTGAGGCATTATTATCAAAATATTCTTGGTGTGTTGGAATTCAGTGTAAAATAAGAGTAATTATATCATGATAAACGTTTGTCACGGCTGCTTATGGAACAAGGACTAATTCGAGAGACCACAACAGCATCATAGTTTGTGCAATCAAAACTCCAGTCTACAGTACAAGTGACATAAGGCAGGCTCCTAGCTTTTCTTCTTATAATCAAATTGTTTCAAATGGATGCTTTTCTGTAATTTTGCATTATTTTCACGGCTGAATTTTTCAATGCAGAATAATATTTTATATTTTATATATGTTTATGTGTTCACAGATGCCTGTGAATATGTTCCAGGCTTGATACTTGGATATTTAAAACCACTTAATTATTTAGTGTCAGATACTTCATATCATGTTGTATATACAGCATATGTTGTACATCACAGAAGGCCTCAAGGTAGATTAGTTCTGTAACTAATTGAATTACCTTCTCTAAATAAAGTCATATATTATTATTATTATTTTTATTATTATTAACTCCCATTTCTCTTGCCTTGGATGTCATATAATTACAGCATCAGTATAATTGTTTTCATGCACACTTAAATATCACCTTGGTTAATAAAGTCCTGTTTAATTCATATCCATTATTTCTTTGAAACCTGCTGAAATGTCTGAAACACTAAAAAAAAAAAAACTTCTGTAAAATACTATATAATGATCAAAATTTTAGGGAAATCTTATAAAAGTTTTAGTCAATTTTTTTGTGAAACCTTACAAATATTTCAAAGAAATTTGAGTGAGACCGCAACATAATTTCAAAGAAAGTTTTGGTCAAAATATTTGTGAAATCTCACCAAACTTTAAAGTGAAATGAAAAATACTTAAGTGATACCATGTTGGATTAGATTTTGTATGCAATTAAGAAAATGGCATTGCCCCTTAGGACAAGAAAAACCTAAATCTTATTTGATAATGTCTGTCAAAATAAAATTTATGATCCATTTTAAAAATTACTGTGAATATTTATCATTGATTCCCAATAATGCCTAAAAATCATTAGGCAGTTTAATAGAAATCTGAAGTATATTTTTTATGGTTTATGCAGAAGTTGCTTAAAAAATCCGTCTGAAATCAGCCTTGGCATTTTCATTATTGGATGGGGTTTCTGCAGATATATCCATCTAATTAGGCAGAAGTAAAGATTCCGCCTAGTAACAGTAATTTGCGTATTTCGAGCTATATTCCACCCTGAATCTGCCTAAAAGTGATAATAAGGGGAATCTAGGCTAAATAAGCCGAATAAACTAATTCCGCCTAGTAGGCGGAATAAACAAAATCCGCCTAGTAATAGACGGACTAATTTGCATATTTCGGGCTGTATTCCGCCCTGAATCCATCCTGAACCCACCTAAAATTTATAATAAGTGGAATCTAGGCTTTAAGTGAAATCCACTTTCAAATTCCACCTGGAATCTGCTTAAAGTCAGGGCGGAAGTTTTTGTACAGGAAAACTGAGGCCATTCTGATTACAACACAAAAACTTTCTCATTTACATCCTTTACCTCAAACAATAAATATCAGCATTACACCAACATTCAATTCACACAGTCAGTACGAAACGTAGGTGTTACTCTGGACAGTACTCTCACATTGCACCAACATGCCATGAACATATGCAAGGCTGCATATCTTGAGCTAAGACGCATCAGCTCAATTCACAAATATCTTTCAATTGATGCCACTAAAACACTTGTGTGTTCATTAGTACTTAGACTGGACTACTGTAACTCAATTCTGGCTGGTTCATCTCAATATCTGCTCCAGAAACTTCAAAATGTTCAAAGCACAGCTGCTTGGATCATACTTAGAGTACCACGATCAGAGCACACCTCCCCGCTGCTCTGTACCCTACACTGGCTATCCATTCGATCCAGAATCAAACACAAAATTTGTTCTCTCTGCTACGATCATTTACCACTCACAATTTAGCTACAATTTAACTACTGACTTACATTTTTACTTGATCACTGAAAGGATAGATGTGGCTTTGCAAAGCTAAAATGAGGATTACAAATGTTGACTTTTTACTTGAAAAATTTATTTTACAGTATCTTGTTTTTCTACATTTCGTGCATACTTGAATTGTATATGAACTACTTGCAAATAAAAAAGATTTCCATCGGTTTAAACTCAAATTTATGTCATCAATAACTTTGGAGGTCATTTTTCATGTTATTTATACATTAAAATCCCCAAATGGCTTATATGTGTTTCAGAGATGGAATCAATGTTGTACAAGCAGAGTACAACCCCTTTTTGTTGTCAGAAAACATAATCAAGTGTTTGGTGTATTCTTCCCAAATACTTTTGAAAGGGATTAAACTTCCATGGAACTGTGCTATTATCAGCTGTCCTATTAAAAATGATAATTAAAAATGGTGCCACACCAATCATCCATGCCTTTTTTTCAGACTCAGTTGTATATTTATAATTATTATTCTCGTAACTAATGTGACAAATAAGGTGTCAAACAATTTTTCAGAAAACATTCTTACACTAATAATGTAATACATGTAGTTTATTATCCTTCTAATCTGGTACTTTAAATTATTATTCCTGTAACGAACCCACAAACACAAATTTTAAGAAAGATGTCATGTGACCCTTTAAGAATTGAAGACTTTACTTTAGAATCAGTTGTTAGAAAATATATGTTTACATTTGTCCTGTGTGATGTGTGTGATTAGGATTTTTAACGTAGCTTTAACAATTTTTCAGTCATATCGCTATGATGTCTGCAGTGTGGCAGTTTATAGTGATGTCTAGCACTGGGGCATCATGCTGCAGACATGTAGCATGATGTCCCGCTCAGTCACATTATCCTGACACCAGGCCGACCAGTCCTAACACCAACCTCTATATAGTCTTAATGCCGAGTGCCAAGCGAGGTAG
The DNA here is from genome assembly GCA_028554795.2 of Sinohyriopsis cumingii. Classification (NCBI taxonomy): domain Eukaryota; kingdom Metazoa; phylum Mollusca; class Bivalvia; order Unionida; family Unionidae; genus Sinohyriopsis; species Sinohyriopsis cumingii. The sequence goes on from CM068828.1 coordinate 134,914,251, forward strand.
CTGTTAGTACCATTTTTGTAAGTCTTTGATATGACTCGGCCGGGAATCAAACCCATGACCTCCCGCTTCTGAGGCAGACGCTCTAACCACTACGTGTGGTTACAGGGCATTAAAGTTGGGACCACTCTTACACTAAGATGATTTTATGACGTGATTAATAGTGATGAATGCTAAGAATTTTTCTAACTGGGGGATTCCAGCATGTATATAGGTTTTGGTTCTTTATCTCATATTTTTATCTCCATGTAAATAAGATGTGAAACAAAAATCTGTGATCCTGTTTGGCACCATGATGCCTGGACTGAGATGGTACACTGTAAAACCCATATCAATCAATCAACATTATTAAGTCAATTTTTTAATTAAAATCCTAGACTTGTTAGTTGTTTTGGTAATGACAAACATTATTCATTTTAATAAACTGTAAAAATACGTTCTGAATAAATATAGAGAACTCTCTAAGTGCACAGTTAAAACAGACCAAATCCATTTCCTAGCTAAAAAAATTCTAAGTCTACATTTCTGAGCTATGTCCAAGATAAAAAAATGACTAAGTTCTTATTTCCGAGGTTTTTCCAAGCCAAAAATAAACTAAGTTCTCATGTCCAAGCTTTGTCCAAGGTATTTCCTAGATTTTTTTAATGTATGAGATAATGTCCAAGATTAGCTTATAAAGCCTTGGACAAAATATCAGCAGTGTCCAAGGTTTCCCAGGTTTTCCTCGGACATCCAAAGTTTTAGGTCAAAATTCCAAGTATAACCTCGGAAAATGTACAGCTGGGAATGAGGAGGCTATTGGACAGAAATGACAATGCTACCTAACAGGGAATGGGTTGTTGAAGAAATCCCTGATTCTTTTATTTTAATGTTTTACATCGTCCTTGCACCTTAATTTGCACAAAATACAAACAAGAAAATTCTTAATAAAACCTGCACCACTGTCTTACGCATGAATTTAAAAGCTTTAAAAGTACACTGAAATATCATTCCTTGTATATGCTACCTTCTTTATAAATTAATCAAAGCAAAATGGAATCCACTGAAAAAGTCACACACCTGAGCTTCAAATTTGCATAAAACTGCTTCCATTAAGAGGATAATGACAATGCCTGAGCTGAAAACAATCAGCAAAGATATCTGTAACAAAATGCACATGATGAAATGGAAAGAAGCCTCTGTGTGAGAATGACAACCGGAAACAGAAAATCCTGGGCTGGATTTCGAGCAAATAATTAAGGACAAACTTTTTGCTGTATTGCAAATTAATAATGATGTTCTGAAAAAAAGGGCTAAGGAGAAAGAACAATATTTGAGGAAGAACAATCAAATTATCTATTGATAAGATAGGGGTATAAGGAAACTGGTTGACATATGCAAAGAAAGTGGTGGGACTGTTCAAAAGCAAATCAGGAACAAAGATCTCTGTAGAGGACAAAAGAATCGTGCATTGACTGGGATATTTTTCTACATCAGAGAGCATATCTGTGACCTGTCAACCCCAGCCCCCTCCCCTCCTCCCTGGCATTTTACAAATCCATTTTCCAGTATATAAATATATCCTTTTGAGCTTGGTTCAAACCCGAGTCCCCAGCCCCAATTATGTAGGCCTATAAATCAGCCCCTCACCTCTGATGATACTGAATTTTGGGTTTGTCCATCAGTATCAACACAGATTTGGGGGGTTGATTTATCTGACTACCAATTAATCACTGCAGATGCCTGTCAGTTATGTGTTGTTATATAACTAAGCATCCTGTTACAAATAATAATCACATAACGAATTTTATATATGAAAGTGTTCCATCCTCCATTTTCCATTTTTTGTTTGACATTTAACATAGCTATAAGTTTCTTGAAACTTACTGCTTATTTCCTGTTTTCCTTTTCTCAAGGAACATGACTGTTAAAAGAACAAAATTGGGGTTCGACTTTAAAACACCCCAAGACACCCTAAAAGCACCTTAAGGCTTCAAAGAATACCCACTTTAAATTTCAACAACAACAAAGCCAAACAAAACTGCAAACACTTAGTGATGTGTGTGTGTGTGTGTGTGTGTACAGGAAAAGTAGTGATGTCAAGAGTTGCCAAGGGAAAAAGTATCCATAATAGTGTTAAAACAGTAAAGTACATTATACTAATCATTTTACCCATCACTAACTCTTTATGCAAGTTGTTTTGCAAATATAGTGCAAAGAAAGCATGCTCATTTTGCTAGAGAAATAAATAAATCAAGTATGCATTACTGTTTGAAAGTGTTGATAATGACCTGATTTATGACAAAGTTAGTTTAGTAGTTTCTTTATTAAAACACTGTCATTTTGGTAAAATAATCTAAATCTAAACTCATATCTTTTTCTGATTGCAGCTAGAAAGTTTTGAATGATGATTTGATATAAATTTAAAACGCGGAAATCAACCATTTATATTCTTTTCACAGTGCTTGCTAAAACATTAATAAGTTCTAAAACAAACCATGTATGTTTGTCTGGAGTGACACGATTTACCACAATCCATGAAAATCTATCACAACAGACTAAGAAAATACATCAATTGATCCGAGTTGTCTAAAGCGCTCTCCGTTATGGATCACTGCCATCTCACCTCTGTCTGCATGGGTTCGAGTCTCAAATTTGGCTAATGTGGGTATGTGAGAAAGCTTTCCAGTAGCTTCTCGTGGGTCGGTGGTTCTTTCTGGGATTTTCCTTGGTTCTTCCTCCACCATTAATACATGTACAGCCTATCGTGTGCTGAAAAATGGCATTAAACCCTACAACAACGACAACATCAACTGACCTCATTCTTCTACAATCAAGCATGAAAATAACACAATCAACAAGTTTATACAACAACCCACTACAGTCTACCACAATCCACTACACTCTAACACGATCGCCAACAATCTTCCCAAATCTACTATTATCAAGTGTGAGAAGGCCTAAGTAGACCAGTATATATTTAATTATTTATGAACAAGTATATTATTCTTATTATATTAATCTGCACAATCTACCACAATCCACTGTAACATTTATACAAGCTTTCACATACAGTCCACTAAAATCTACCACACACTCTCTCTCTCTGTCTCTCTGTCTCTCTCTCTCTCTGTCTCTCTGTCTCTCTCTCTCTCTGTCTCTCTCTCTCTCTGTCTCTCTGTCTCTCTCTGAAAATTAATTGCTTAGGCATATACAAGTCCATATGCTATTAACAGCTTGCCTGTAGTCATAATGCCATTTTTGTTATATTGATCCCAGTATTAAAATGTCTTCTGTTTTGTAACATATTTTCTTCCTGGTATTTCCTTAGTGTTTTTGTTAAGCCAGAGCTTACATGCAAGCAGATGCAAAGGAATATAATGCAAAAAAATTGTCGGTCAGTGAACTTTTCTAAGATAATTAGCAAAAATTACATAAATGATCTGCTTAATGTGAAAGTATTTAAGAATACTTGGATTTTAATGCAGCTAAATATGTAATATTTCTTTCAAAATTGCTAGTATTTAACAAAAATAAATAAATAAAGACACAAGAAAATTATCTCTGATGATTGGATGGTAAGCAATATCATGTCCTTCCAACTGGAGATTCTAAGACAGACAGTGCATATATAAGAACGGAACCAGTTGTTTTGGATACTCACTGACTGTTGTAATTGTGTGTGTGTGTGATTAGGATTTTTAACGTAGCTTTAACAATTTTTAAGTCATGTTGCTACGATGTCTGCAGTGTGGCAGTTTATAGTAACGCCTAGCATTGGGGCATCATGCCACAGACATGTAGCATGATGTCTCACCCAGTCATATTATCCTGACACCAGGCTGACCAGTCCTAACACTAACCTCTTAATGCTGGGTGCCTAGCAATGGAGCTGTTAGTACCATTTTTGTAAGTCTCTGGTATGACTAGGCCAGGGTTCGAACCCACGACCTCCCGCATCCGAGGTGGACGCTCTAACCACACAGTTTCACATTTCTAGAATGGAAAAAGTCAGATGTGAAATTAAGAAAGAGAGTAAGTACATGATATCTACAGACAGGCAGTCAGAACTGTGGAACTTAGGAAGACATAGGAGAAGAAACCAGGAGAAATGAAAAGAGAAGTGATTGATAAATTGTGCTAACTATTTATTCATAATTTGAACTTGAGAAGAAACAAACTTAAGCTTAAACCTTTTGTTTCACTGATTTTCATAATCCTGAAACATTTACTGGAGTATGGAAAGCTGGGAATCCTGCTTAATGCAGTGAAAAGAAAGGAGAAACTAATATGCGTCCACACAGTCAGGCTTATCAAACAGAGAGTCAACACTGGTTGAAGTAATCTTGAGTGCAGCACTAAATATTTTTATATCATGTATATTCTGTTTATTTTAATATATGAATTAAACTCATCCAAAGCTAGAGGCCCTGAGTGGCCGAGTGGTCTAAAGCACTCACCGTTACGGGTCACTGCCATCTCACCTCTGTCTGCATGAGTTCGAGTCTCAGGCTTGGCTAACATGGGTACATGAGAAAGCCTGCCAGTAGCTTCTCATGGGTTGGTGGTTCTTCCCGGGGTTTTCCAGGGTTCTTCCTCCACCAATTATATTGGCTGCCATGTATTGTGCTGAAAAATGGCATTAAACCCTACAACAACAACAATAACAACAACAACTCATCCAAAGCTAATCAGCCATTTTATTGGTACGTTTTCATGATCGTGTTGCGTGTCGTATTTCTTGTACATATATTTGCTTAATATATGAGACTAATATTATACGTTCATGATAATGTATGTGATGCAGTGTTTATACATATGTATTAAATTATTATCTGGAATATAAATTATAGAAATGTGTTAATTAATTGGTTACATATCTAAATGAACAAATTTCTTGTATGTATGCCCTTTTTAAAAATGGTCACTATCAACCACCACCACCACCCTCCCATGAGCCCAAAGTCCTAGTCAACCCTCCCATGGGCCCAAAGTCCTAGTGAAGTACATCATAGATATGGTTATCGATAGCTGTGGGCTACTACGTTATTATTCTTTCCATTATTTTATTTATTAGTAAAGCCTTTCACAGCCTAGATGTCTACTAATTAAAGTTTATGGTTAAAGGTAATTTTGGTCTTTAACACATCGATATTTATCCAACATTATTACTTGATTAATGGAAAGAACATGTATTAAGCAGTTATTATACATTAGCATGTATAACTGATGTGGCATCATTAGATGAACTTTCTGTGGTACACATGGGTTGATTAGGTGTATTTGAATTAAAGAGGCAGTGGTTTGTGAGTTACTGTTGATATTGTCTGTACCAAACATTAAGATCTATATATTCAGACAGTCAAGAAAAATTATATCTGAAACATCGAATAATCTACACACAGTGATTATTCATGACATCAAAAAGGAAGCCATTCTCCTTTACATCTAAGCAAAATCAAGGGAAATCACTCCCGTGGAGGTTGTAACATGCATTGGCCATGTATTTTGGAACGTTTGTCAATATTTGCAATGTATGACTTTGAAATGAAAATTTGTAAGGAGCAGTTCATAACAAAATAAATGAGGGAAGTACAGTGCTTTGCCATATAATGAGGAAATTGTTAAAATGTTAAAAGAAATATTATAAAAAAACGAGATTTGATGCAAAAGAGTAATTTTCTGTAGGTTATCGAAATCCATCATCGATAGTATCACTGTCTACGCATGTGTTTGCTTATTTTTCTGCTTCTTGGTTTGTATTTGAGATCTTTGGTGAGTTTATATGTAATATTGGGGTGTTTGTTAAAAGTACAATATTTTGAAAGATTTCCCCCCACTTACATCTTTTTAGTAGTTTTCCTTTTTTTCTTCCTTTTTTTGTAGTTCTACCTTTCGTATTTGATAATCTGCCTGAAAAACATTCTGCTTGGGTAATCCAAATCATTTAAAGGCATACTGCATCTTTACAGAACACATACAATCCAATTAGATGATATGGATCATATCCAATGGAAGAAAACAAATGGTCTTGATGCAATGGGGGTAGGTTTAGTCCTACAATGTAAGACATAGCACATGTTGTTTTTGTTTTAGTGCTATCACCATCAACACCCCCCCCCCCCCAAACAAATATATCGGGTGGTGTGTCTTAATGTGGATGGACATGGGGTAGGTTGCGTGTATCGAATCATTTAGGGGTTGCGCTATATAAATTATGAACTTCTGAGTGGGTGACACTCTGGTGTAAGGTGATGTTTGCATTTGTCACATGCACATTATGGACAGAATGTTGTTCTTGTGTAAATTCTGCATGACTTAAGCACATAGCTAACCAAAATGATTGCTCCCATGTGCTAAAAAAATCAGCCAATTATAGCAGTTATTAAATATGGGGAAATTAATTTTTTCTAGACTAGACAACTCCAGCTTCTCAGAGTGCAACGAAAGAATTTTAGATTATGTCTGTGACTGTTTAGTAGTAAGATGTAATCTTATGTCTACTCACTCAAAAATACAATTAAAGCTGGTAAAAACTACAGTGGTTAATAACTTTTGAACCTAATGGTAAGCCATTTCTCTTGCCAACACTTAAAATTCATCTTTAAATTAGATATTATGGTTCTTATAAAGTTAAAAAGAAAGTGATTGAAATTATATCAACACTTCTGTGAGGCAGAAACAGAAATAATTCCACTGCCAGTTTTATGAGTATTTTGCACGATTATGTTGTTCGATATAGCTTGAAATCATTCAATAAATTTAGTTATTCCTTTCCCCCACAGTTACAAATTAAATGATAATATACAACAGGAATGTAAAGAATTGTTCAACTCAAAGAAAACATACCATGATGATGAGATTGTTCTAAACCTTTAAAACAGCACCCATACAGGATGAATCCTAACAAGTAAGAATGTTTGAAGAAGGAAGTTTAATATTTGTTGGAGAATGACTTTGTTGAACCAAGAAAAAGTAACTGAAGTTCACCATCTATTCTCATGTGCCGAAACCAGATAATTCTTTTCATATGTGTACGGGCTATAGAAAAGTGAACAGTGTCACCAAAACACGCTCATTTCCAGTACCAAGAATGACTGTCAAAAAGATTGGAAATGCAAAATATGTCATCAAGTTTGACCTGTTAAAATGATTCTGGCAAATTCCACTTATGGATAGAGCAAAAGAAATTTCTGCTTTTGCAACTCCAGATGGACTCTATCGATACAAAGTGATGCCATTTGGTATTAGATTTTCTCCCTCTATATTCCAGCATAATATCTGGTATAGATGGCTGTGATGCATACATTGACATCATATTTACTGCAGTTCCTGGAGGGATCACCTGGAAACTATCTGGAAAGTTTTCATTCTCTAGAGTGGGGCAGATTTGACAATCCCAGTAAAAGTGCATTTTGCAGAGCTTGTTTTGCAATTTTAGGACATATTGTGGGACATGGTCCTGTTAAGTCTGTAGAAGCTAGGGTTAATGCTAACTCTGAATTTCCTATGCCTATCAGCAAAAAGCAACCAATGCAAATTTTGGGTATGGCTGGATATAATCAGAAATTTTGCTCAAACTTTTCCATAATTGCTGAACCGCGGAACAATTTATTTAGTTAGAAGGCCAAATTTTATTGGTCTGACATGTTGGAAGGTGTTCAGTAAATCAGTGTCCATACTTAAAAGAGCACCAGTTCTTTCAGCTCCAATTTCAAACAGCCATTTAAAATGTCTTTTAATGCAAGTAATTTAGAGGCTGGTGGCATATTAATTCAGAAAGATAAAAATGTTATGGATCATGGATTATTGTATTCAATGATCACAACCTCCTTATTTTCATCAACATAATGGAGGAAAAAAAAACAGGTTGCTGAATTGGAGTTTGATGTTGCAAGAATACAAATTTGACACATCAAAGGAAAAGAAAGGGAAAAATTTTTTAATCACAGATAGACTTTCACATGTATATGAGTTTTATATTGCTTCATTTTGTACATTCACTATACATCTTCATATGTAATTTCATTATTATTATCATTTTTTGATTAATGTAGAAAAGAAAGATTTTTTGCGTAAATCTTTCTGTTCCTTATGAGGGAGATTTTATGTATATCTTTGATTTCTTCTTTAATTCCTGGTACATGATTTTTATCTAATTTGTATAATTTTTATTCATGGCTGTAATGTATACAGAATTTCTTTAGTTCTGCCTACATGACCTGAGTACCTTAAGAGAATAGTACTAGTAATTGCATTGATCTATAAACAGATGTTTACTTATATGTTGGTAAATTATTGATAATAATCTTAATAAGATCTAAATGGTACTTACGGCTTAACTTCTCAGTGGCTGTTGGGGTTTTGACATTTCTTGAATAATTACGCAACTTCACATTGATTGGACTATATCACATGAATAGGCCAAATTGATGCAAAATGAATAGTATATTATGTCACATGGGGTCCATTGCAAATTGCATATGCAAAATATGGTGTATATAGGGAGAGAATTAAGGAATCAGTTTCATTCCAGTTTTGGGGTCATTCACACTTACTGTGTTCCTGTTTTAAGTCTGCAGATGTGTTATATGTTGAATAAAGTTATTATTATTTATAAGGACTAGTTTGGATTCACTTCATAATACTCTAAGATGCTCTCACCTTTTTCATTTATAACTTTGATACTTAAACTGTTTGTTAAGTTTTACAAAACCTGCTGACTTTGGTTTTTTTTTGTTGTCTGTTACTTACTTTGTGACCATAGAGTTGTAACACTTCCTTTTCTAGCAAAGTCTTAACTTTTATGTTGCAAAACTTATTTCTCTCGAGATACTGTTCATTTTCATGTTTTTGTTGATTCAAGATATCTCTGAAAACAAAGAATATGCCATCTCCTTCTTTTTCGACTTTACTTTTTGATCACAAGTGTATCTCGAAATTTACGTTTAACTTTCAAAATATATTTTGCTTAGCACTGTACTTTTCATACCCTTTAATGTCAGCAATATTTGCCATCTACTGAACACCAATGTTAATAATATATATCCTTTTGTGCAGAAACGATTTTCGAACTTGTTTTTGTGTAATATGTAAGTAGAATATTCATTTAACCATTCTTTCAATTAAGTCATCTTTTTGCGTTTGTCTCCCATAATTCCCATCCACAAATGAGTGATATCTTTGCTACAAGTTGTACTCAGGTGCTTTAGGCAATTCATTCAGCCATTTAAATAGGAAAATGCTAGGCTGGACATATTTATTTTTAGGTATTATGTCAGCATGTCAGTAAAACATCCATTGACAAATGGAACCTATGTTTTCGGAAATTTGCAACGTTTCATCAAACTTTCAAAACACATCAATGAATTTTTTGGTTTATGTCAAATTTTGCTAATCCCATTGTTGAAATAAATACAACTACTATATATATTCCAAGTTGTATTGTTTTTAATTGAACTTTATTACCTCATATTCTGTTTTTTTTGGGGGGGGGGGTTGGGGTTTTTTTTTGGTGTTGTTTTGTATTGTTTTGTTTGTTGGGGCTTATGTTGTTGAAGTGATGTAGATTGACTAGGTACGATTGTGTAGTTATAAAATAAGTAATAGAAAAAAGTGAGAAGAACTTTGTAAAATTAAACATATTTTATTTCCCTAGAATACAAATTGAAAATGGAAAAAAAAGGAACTTACGGTATTGCTAATTAAATCCCAAATAATCTTAGAATTACAGACACAAGTCCAAATAATTACATTTCTGAATAAACTTTAGTGCAAATCGAAATTAAATCCAAGCTTAAAGTGTTGACGTGCCTGTGGTGGCAAGTATACTGTTCATGCGCCAACAGCCTTTTGTTGGATCGCAATAATAAAAGCCAATAATTAAATCCTAATTTGAAATTTCAGTATGAATTCAAGTCTCTATTTTCAAGAATGCTATTTTTGCAGAGAAGTTTTTATATCACTTGTTATAAATAATTTGAATAAATAAAACTCAGCCGAAATGAATTTCTGGACACAACAACACTACATATGATTCTGCTGAGGTCTTTGAGCACGAATAAATCATTTCTCCAAGATTATATAGTCTTGTATTTGACCCCAAGCCACAATCAGCTTTTTCTAAAACAAATCCATTACCTAATGGAAAATAAACTTCTAGAATGTTCATAATGCTACAAGATAAAATCTTGGTTATACTTAGAAGTCTATTGCTAAAATTATAATATAAATGTGTAGTAAACAATAAGTAGACATGGCGATTCATTGGAAAGTTCCTAAGTTAAAGACTCAGGTTAATATAAACTTGTTTACTACAAAACATAAAAAAAATAATCAGGCCAGGTAGAAAATGAATTTGGACAAGGTCAATGCGAACATACAATGTCATATTATGAATAGCATATAATCAAATAAAAATATAAAAAACTAAGAAACAATGCAGTGACGGGACTCCTTTTGCAGACGAACCCATAGCTACGATTTCGTAGCCTCAACTTGATTTGTTGTGGTTGAGGCTACGAACTGATCCCATATCATGTAATGGAGCAAAAAAATTCGTCACTAAAGTCAGAAAAACAAACAGTTTTGAAATCAAATACATAAGTATAATCATACTGTGGAAGAAATTTGGCTTATTTTGAACTTATTAAGCCCTTACGCGATAAAATAAATTGGCATGGTTACTCTAACCTTATCCTGTCTGCCATGTCAGATAACGCGAGACTCTCGCCGTGACCCCTTTTCTACGTAAGTCTTGCCAGACCATATTTTGGATTTTCTACGCTATATAATTATCAATTAAGTGCGAATAATCGCTTCTTGGTGGAATTTCAAAGTTGCCGATAAACCGTATTTACTTTTAATGTGCAGAATTTCTGACCCAAACGGCGCCAAAATTTTAGAACGATTTGTTTACATTTCCAAAAAGGCGCCAATGTCCTTATATGGCACACAAACAAACGAGGCTGAGAACGGAAGTAATCATTATTTGAAATAATATGGTGGACGATCTAAACGAAAATATCGGCTAAAAAAGGTAAACGAGATTTTACAACTATTTCTACAATGATTTTCGATACTTCCGGTATTAAATAAGAGGACTACTCCATTTATTGGATTACATGCAAGGAATATGTTTAAAGTTTTATTATTAGGCTAAAGGAACGCCGGGTGTGAATCACACCCGGCTTGCTCCATTAACACGTATATGCTCATGTTAGGACCCTGTCTACGAGGTACGAGTAAGGGTACTAATATTAGTACTAACGAACCCAGGGCCGACAAGGTGGGGTGGGATGGGGGTGGGGGCAACCGGGGATATATCCACAGGGCTCGGTCCCGTAAAGGGGCCCGGGCCGAGCAACACTTTTTAATTTTATAAAAGAAAAATGTTGTTTGAACAAGAACTAGGAGAGGCCCGGGTGTTTCTTATCCCAGTGCCCGTGATCGCTCTCTACGGCCTAGTCTGATCAATCAACCCCACACATCTGTGTTGATACTGATGGACGATGTTGTGGGTTTGATGTCACCCGTTCATTAAAATGTGCAATTTTGCTGCATGCAAATGATTCCGAAAGAAACCCGCGTACACTTTAGACACATACCAGTAATTGGTAACAGCCATATCAGGCGCGAAATTCAAAATGGCCACAGGACAGATGGTTGTGTTATTCCAGGTGGATTTACAACTCACCAAACATATGATTTGCTCAGGAAATATAATCTTCATGTCACCAAAAGAAGCCTTAAGCCGACGGTAGCTGCACAGCCACGATCAATACCGGTAAGTGTATAACATGTACACCAATATGTGCAGCAAAATTTGCATGCATATAATTGCAGATTTTAATGAATATGTGATATGAGCCTTTCACCCGAAAATCAATATCATCACGGGTGAAGGGCTGATTTATCGGCCTAACTACGGCCCTGCACGAACCAGGTGAAATCAGCTCTTCCCCAGAATATTTCAGACTTCTAGGTTGCTTTGTTCATTGATATATCTTCAGAGGCGTAGCTGGGGGGGGGGGGGGATACATATGTCCCCGGGCGCCAAGGTACAGGGGCGCCAAAATGAGGCTTACAACGTTACATTATAATAAGTAAACAAGGGTAATATTCAAAAATGTGATTAAACGGGGAGGGGGCTGGGGCGCCAATTTTATAGTTCGTCCCCGTGCGCAAAATATCATAGTTACGCCTCTGTATATCTTTGACTCCGTTGTATTAGTCTCTGAATGTCAAAGTGTCACGCAATGTTTGTGTTTGAAACCCTCTCAGCTCCTCCATAGTAATTTTGAATTCTATGTTATTTCATGTGTTCACATATTAACTTCTGAATTTGTATATATTAACTTTTGATTGCGAATTATATATTCTGCTTTATATTGATGGGTCTCGGCTGTTATGGATACCAATTTCCATGAAAACTGTTCCTTCAACCGTTCATTTTTTAGGAATGTGCAGATTTGTATACAAACTTCTATTGTGAAATATTTTTTAAAGCATACGTCATCTTTGAGACTCTTAAATAAAGCAGAGGTAATTGTGTACTTTATGATAGTTTGTTGTTTTGTTCTTTTACTTTTGCAATTTTCATGTTCGCGATTTTAATTTTTTAAAACTCTAGAAAACACAGTATATCGGGTCAGTTGCGCAAAAATTGCAATACATACTACTGCTAGGAAGGAAATAACAGCATAACAAATAATGTAGTATTTTTTTCAACTACTATTTTTGTAGTGAAAATATCTATTTTTCCGCTTAGCGTGATATACAATTTCAAGAAATCAGAACGTGTTCCAGGAACTAGAGTATGGTGGTAGCGTTGTAGAATGTGCTAGTGTTCTAGGTTACAGTTGTTGTTGTAGGATTTCACGCCATTTTTCAGCACAAGATAGGCTATACATGGCGGTCACTATACATGGTGGTGGAAAAACTCGGGAAAACCCCGGAAAGAACCACCGACCCACGAGATGCTACTGCCAAGCTTTCTCACATAACCCCATTAACTGAATCCTAGACTCGAACCCACGCAGACAGAGGTGAGATGGCAGTGATCCGTAATGGTGAGCGCTTTAGACCACTCGGCCACTAGAGGCCCGGTTACAGTTGTAAAGGGGATACGAAAATATTTAAACCCGCTATAACCCGTTTACTGCTTCAGGACTGTCCACCTCTTTATTCTAAAATTTTAATTTCTAATGATTACATTGAACAACACTCCACCCACCCCATCCTTCCCTTGCTTCCGACCGATAACATACAGTATTTTGTTATTCTTGCAAATATCACAGACAAAGGAACACACATTTCATTACATAAAATTATCCATTTTATCTGCACACTGTATTGTTTTCAATTTGCAAAGAAAAGGGTTCCTTAAAGGCAAAGATTGAGGAAGTGAGTGTGACAGAAACAACGTTTTCCTCCATGTGTATGAGATGAGTGGGGTGGGGGTTGGTCCCTTCGGTTCAGTTTATTTTCCCTTTGGGAATCCATTTGTAAATAAAGCAGCCGTGTGCATTTTATGGCAATTCGGGTTTACATATTGTCATATTGTGTTGTACACGCATTTATGTATCATTCAAAATGTCATGGCGGAACTCCTTAAATGGGATCTTGTTTCGATTTGTTGTTGTTGTTGTAGCACAAGATAGGCTATACATGACGGCCAGTATTGATGATGCAGGAGTAACCCGGGAAAACCCCAGAAAGAACCACCGACCCACGAGAACCTACTGGCAAGCTTTCTCACATACCAACGCCGAACGCGCGACTCGAACCCATGCAGACAGAGGTGAGATAGCAGTGATCCGTAACTGTGAGGGCTTTAGTCCACTCGGCCACGCGGGGCCCCTGTTTCGATCTGAACACACGTTTCAATTCAAACCAAAATTATTTGACAGGATATATCTTGTTACCCATTTCTCTGTGCTCATAGTTAGTTACAAAGCCAGTTTGCAATATACCTACCTTTTTGTACTGCCACAACACAATAATCCGGACATTTTGGTTGTCTCTGACCAGGAAGTAAATTCAACAAGTTTACTATAGCCATCTAGTAGCTGCGATCATGCTACAACACGTTAGGCTGTTAGGGACCGATCATTTAATTATGTGTGTGTGTGTGTGTGTGCGTGCGTGCGTGCGTGCATGCGTCTGCGTGTGTATTGGAGGATCGAATTGGGCTTTTGGGAAAAACATTCTGTCATTATATTATTTGAAAACAGATTATCTTCCGAAAAAAGATGTAAAACATCCGAATTCGAATAAAGCGCAAAGTCCACCGATAACCACACCAGAAAACGAAATGGTCGGTCAATTGCAGTTCCGAACATCCCATATTAGAATCCCATATACCCATTGGAATAGTTTGTGTCCTCTCTCATGCTGTTTAACGATATTTTAAAAGGTATGCAGTTCAAATGTAAAGCTTTATTTAACGGATGGACAAAATTAACTCAGCAAAAATACATATGAGCGAAATCTATGTATGAAAAATGATAAGTTGGGCTAAGTAGTGAAGAGTGGGGCTGGAGAGGAGATAATAAAGAGTGTTGAATAATTTTAAAAGTTTTGTCTCATCTGGTGAATTGGTGTTCTTTAAAGTACACAGCAACCATTTCAGTTAGCTGGGATGCGACATGCAACATATGCAAGGCACCTGGTCATGGCACAAGTTTTTTGTTATTTGATCATTAGCGCAAACAAGTAGCTCCGGTTTGAGATAACTCACGTGACTGATATATGATAAATAGTCATAAGCATAAGTAGTTGACCAAGTCAGGTGAAGTAGAATACTATGTGTGTACCATTTTTTCAATAATGTTTTATGAAATAATTAGGTCACAATTTCTTATTATTTTTTATCTTAATCTATGTATGATGGCAGATCAGCCTCATTTATATGATTTTGGAAAGCCTTTATACCGATATTCATTCTGTGAAATATGGTAAAATCTTGCAGAGCCTTGTCTGAGTTGATGTCATATTTTTCAAAGATTTGGACCTTACATAAAGACGGATCAGCATTGTTCGAAAAAAATAATGGTCTTCTTGCTAGGAAGCTGTGTCTAAAATATGGTCACATATCGGTTTAATATGGTTTTGTTATTATTATTATTATTGTATATTAACTCTAATGGTCACATACCAGAAGCGCTTATGGGATGGTCTGATGTCCGTCAGTCCGTTAGTAAAAGTTTGTTCTAGCAACGTCACCTAATGTAATCGGAGGATTACCATAAAACGTCTTCCACACATTCATCCATTGGTAGTTGGTGTAAATGAAAATTAGACATATAATATATTTCCGCAGCAGAAATATTTTTAAAAAATCTTGTTAATGGATACTCTTCCTGAATTTATGGGCATATGGACATGGTGTTTTAACCAGAAGTAGTGAATAGGGGCACTTTACGGACAATGGGAATTAGCATTAAAAACACCCTTGGGTCAGATTACGGACAATGGAAATTTAACATGGCAAAAAATCGTGGGTTAGATTACGGACAAGGGGAATTAACATGGCAAAAAATCGTGGGTCACTTTACGGACAAGGGGAATTTAACATGGCTATAAATCGTGGGTCACTCTACGGACAAGGGGAATTTAACATGGGATTTTTTTTAAAAAAAATTTTTTTAAAAAAGGGTAGGCAATTCAAAGACTATCTCTTTTCGAGAAATATGGCTGGCCCTGAAAAGGGCCTTTGGTTTATGTTAATATGCCCTTAACATAAAGGGCATTTGCGACATCTTCTTTTCCTCAAACTTCGTCTTACAGCAGGGCCATACATCAGAGTCCTCTTGAGGCAACCTTGTCTCTCTATATAGACTCTTCTTATCCACAGGCTGCTGTTGGTCCTGTGGACAACGGTCCACTTGGATCGGACATACATGAGCATGTCCGTCCTGAACATCATTGTTGACACAAGGGTTGAAGATTCAACGTCTGTCCACATGTTGAGGCTCCGAGAATAGGTGAATCAATGCAGTGAACGGCGCTTATTTATAGGGACAGGAAGGATTGAAACGGATTGAGTTCATTCACCAATCCGAACACGCGTTACAGAATTCAGTCAGCCCGCATCCAATCCGAAGAGTGCAGTCTGTGACGTCACGTAGTCTATATAGATTCGCTAGCGCTTGTGTGCAGTCAATCTATGCGACAGTGATTCAACATGACGGAAACTCAGAAAACGATCCATTGGGGTGCACCGGCAGGGGAGACTGCCCAAGGGAACTCGGACTTACTTTCAGAAGAGGTGAATTGGGATTTTGTGGATTTTCTCTCCTCGCAAGAATTTGTTCCGGAACCTTCGTTACCTTCTTCATTACCGCAAGTGGAGAATTTTAGACAGAGACAGAAAGAAGAATTGGAGAAATTTATACAACGACAAAAGGAAGCGGAACAGGCTTTTCTCCTACAGCAACAGCAACAAGAAGAAGAGGTAAGAAAAAAACAACAGCAACAACAGCAAGAAGAAGTAGCAGCAAAGAAACAAGAGGGTGAAAATCAAACGGTCACGGTACTGTTGGACATTTTAGCGGAGTTAAGAAGTCTGAAACAAATGTATCAGACTTCTTTATCACGACCGAAGAGAATACGACCTTCCCGAGCTAAACACGTCAACCCTGTGACTAAGCCTACCGTACCACCCTTAGTGATTTCAACCCAATCATCATCAACAGTACGCAGTCCAGAAGTAGGCCTTGGCCGTGGCAAAGGCATAAGGCAGTTAAAGTTGATTGCTTAAACTCACCCCTTCACCATGAAGAAAAAGGCCCTTTTCAGGGCCAGCCACATTTCTCGAAAAGAAATACAATTTCAATTTGCCAATAACTCAAAAAAAAAAAAAAAAAAAAAAAAAAAAAAAAAAAACCCACCCATTTTACCCTTATAGTACGTGTCTGTGTATGAGTGCGTGAGTGTAGCTTCTTATTTAAAATCACAACTCAAAGACACTTACCTTTTATCATTCATTTATTCTTTTATCCATTTTTTTACAATCCAATTCACATCACATCACTTTAATCAAAAGTTCATTGACTTCTTCTTTCTCCTTGTTTACTCTCTCTGTTTTTTAAATTTCTTCACCGTCACATTCTTTTCCTCCTCTTCCTCCTCACTTTCTTCCCTTCTTCTTTTCTTCTCCTGTTTCTTTTTCTTTACCTGGCTGCTTTCTTCCTCTGAAGAATCCCTCTCTTCTTCTGAAGAATCCCTCTTTTCTTCTGACTCCTCTTGTTTCTTTTTTGGGCAATCTGGAGACCAATGTCCTTTTTCTTTACAATAATAACAGGTATCTTGACTTTTGTCTTTTTTAGTCCCTGTTTTTGTTCTTTTTTGACGGTCTGGACACTCTGAAGACCAATGCCCTTTCTTCTGACAGATATAGCAAGTATCTTGACTTTTATCTCGAAAGGAAGGAGAGTAGTCCGTAGGCTGGTCTGAAGAGAATTTTCTAATGACCCCTCGCAAAGCTCTGACGAAACGTTCCATCTGGTTAGTCTCTTCCATCGTTGTGCTCGGCTTGAGAGTGAAATGAATAGTGAAAGGACAAGACACACACCCTTTTATATACGCTGGTCTGCTATGACTATAAAGTAGTTTATGGTGTTTGAACTTGAGTCATTTGACTTTTTGCTTTCAAGATGAAACGATCCCATTCATTCGAGAAGAAAGAAGAAGAAAGTAAGAGGCAGAAACGTGATCTATCGCCTCGTACCAGGGCTGAAATCTTGGCACAAATTCATGCCAGTGATTTTGAAGAGGACATGAGTGAACCAGAATCCGAACCCTCTAAACCAAGTTCACCACCCTTAGTCAACCCTGAAAAGTACTATTCCATTCGAGAGACGGAAAAGCGCTCCTCTAGAAAATTTAGAACCACGGCTTACAAATACACGGTGAAGTTTAAAGATTTCAAGGCTGAAGTGCCGTTAGAGAAAGCAGAAGTGTTCATCACTGAGGTGTGGGATTCTTTGCTCACTGCACTCAAGCGACAATGTCAACCCAAAGAAGACGATCGTTTGAGACTTTCCATACAACACGACGGTTTGAAATCCCCTGTTTGGATCGAGTTTAGCACCCCTGCAGAATTGACTGCTTCCAAAGTCATGGACAAGATTCAACACGTACAACAATCTAATGATCAGTTTGACATCACCGATGGTAAAGCCACACTGGACATGACCCACGTCTCTCCTCCTCAAGGGACAGGACGCAAAAAGATGTTATTGGTGGACGACCTTCGCAACACCAAAAAGAGTCTCGTCCGAATTAACAACTCTCATGACCAGATGTGTTTAGCCCGTGCCATCGTGGTGGGACGAACCTATGCCGACAAGAACGACACGGTAGAATGGAAAAGAACCTGGGACACTATTCAACGTTCCGACCGAGCCAAACAACGAAATGAAGCAGAACTCCTGTTACAACAAGCCGGACTGTCCAAAGACACACCCTGTGGCATTCCTGAGATGCAAAAATTGCAAGATGTCCTAGCTCCACGATACACCTTGAAAGTGCACCCTCAAGAAGTGCGCGGACCTCTATTGTTTCGAGGGCAAGACTTTAAGGATGGAAAATACATTCATGTCTATTATCACGATGACCATTTCGATACGATTACCACTATCCCTGGATTCCTGGGATACAGTTATTACTGTGAGAAATGTGACCATGGTTATAACAATCGAGAGCAACACAAGCATTGTGGATCGAAATGCTCAGGATGTTTGGTCTCTTCACCCTGTCTGAGCGAAGAACCAGTGCCTTGTTCCACTTGTCTGCGCACGTTTGTCAGCCTTACCTGTTACCAACAACATCTGAAAACGCAAGGTTCACAGCAGAAATGTGCTTGTCAACTCCTGAGATTGTGCCCTACGTGTGAACAAGTCATATGTACCAATGCTGCCAAGGCACACGTATGTCGAGGAAAGAAAAAATGTCACATTTGTCACCACATCGTGGACTTGGAACACCAATGTTACGTGCAAAAATACCAACCCCCACCAGAGAAAGAGGACGGTCACAAGAAGAAAGGCAATTTCATCTTTTTCGATTTCGAATGCATGCAAGAGACCGGCATTCACATTCCTAATTTCTGCGTGGCTCATCGAGCGTGCGAGAAGTGCATTCAAGAACCTATCTTCAGTCATTGCCCTCACTGCAGCAAGATTCCTGGAGGGCGTGAAAAAATCTTTCGGGGACCGAACACGTTAGCCGATTTTGCCCAATGGGTCTTAGACCCCGTCGACAAGACGTGGAGCCAAGAGGACATCGAACGTTACGGAGATTGTCATCGTCATGCCACGGTGATGGCTCACAATTTCTCCGGATACGATGGACAGTTTCTTCTCAGATACTATACGGAACAAGGCACCGAACGTCCTAAAGTCACTTTGAACGGAGCCAAAATCATTTTCATGCAAGTGGGACAAGTGCAGTTTAAAGATTCGATGAGCTATTTGGCCATGCCTTTGAGTCGAATGCCTAAAACGTTTGGAATGACAGAAATGGCTAAAGGGTACTTTCCACACTTTTTCAATACGGAAGCCAATCAACATGTCGTTCTACCCCATTTGCCTGAGGCTCACTATTACGACCCCGACAACATGCGTACCAGTAGTGAATGGGGGTAGTTTACGGACAATGGGAATTAGCATTAAAAACACCCTTGGGTCAGATTACGG
The DNA here is from genome assembly GCA_028554795.2 of Sinohyriopsis cumingii. Lineage (NCBI taxonomy): Eukaryota > Metazoa > Mollusca > Bivalvia > Unionida > Unionidae > Sinohyriopsis > Sinohyriopsis cumingii. The sequence continues at coordinate 134,933,927 of CM068828.1, forward strand.
ACAATGGAAATTTAACATGGCGAAAAATCGTGGGTCAGATTACGGACAAGGGGAATTAACATGGCAAAAAATCGTGGGTCACTTTACGGACAAGGGGAATTTAACATGGCTATAAATCGTGGGTCACTCTACGGACAAGGGGAATTTAACATGGGATTTTTTTTAAAAAAAAATTTTTTTAAAAAAGGGTAGGCAATTCAAAGACTATCTCTTTTCGAGAAATATGGCTGGCCCTGAAAAGGGCCTTTGGTTTATGTTAATATGCCCTTAACATAAAGGGCATTTGCGACATCTTCTTTTCCTCAAACTTCGTCTTACAGCAGGGCCATACATCAGAGTCCTCTTGAGGCAACCTTGTCTCTCTATATAGACTCTTCTTATCCACAGGTTGCTGTTGGTCCTGTGGACAACGGTCCACTTGGATCGGACATACATGAGCATGTCCGTCCTGAACATCATTGTTGACACAAGGGTTGAAGATTCAACGTCTGTCCACATGTTGAGGCTCCGAGAATAGGTGAATCAATGCAGTGAACGGCGCTTATTTATAGGGACAGGAAGGATTGAAACGGATTGAGTTCATTCACCAATCCGAACACGCGTTACAGAATTCAGTCAGCCCGCATCCAATCCGAAGAGAGCAGTCTGTGACGTCACGTAGTCTATATAGATTCGCTAGCGCTTGTGTGCAGTCAATCTATGCGACAGTGATTCAACATGACGGAAACTCAGAAAACGATCCATTGGGGTGCACAAGCAGGGGAGACTGCCCAAGGGAACTCGGACTTACTTTCAGAAGAGGTGAATTGGGATTTTGTGGATTTTCTCTCCTCGCAAGAATTTGTTCCGGAACCTTCGTTACCTTCTTCATTACCGCAAGTGGAAAATTTTAGACAGAGACAAAAAGAAGAATTGGAGAAATTTATACAACGACAAAAGGAAGCGGAACAGGCTTTTCTCCTACAGCAACAGCAACAAGAAGAAGAAGAGGTAAGAAAAAAACAACAGCAGCAACAGCAAGAAGAAGTAGCAGCAAAGAAACAAGAGGGTGAAAATCAAACGGTCACGGTACTGTTGGACATTTTAGCGGAGTTAAGAAGTCTGAAACAAATGTATCAGACTTCTTTATCACGACCGAAGAGAATACGACCTTCCCGAGCTAAACACGTTAACCCTGTGACTAAGCCTGCCGTACCACCCTTAGTGATTTCAACCCAATCATTATCAACATTACGCAGTCCAGAAGTAGGCCTTGGCCGTGGCAAAGGCATAAGGCAGTTAAAGTTGATTGCTTAAACTCACCCTTTCACCATGAAGAAAAAAGGCCCTTTTCAGGGCCACCCACATTTCTCGAAAAGAAATACAATTTCAATTTGCCAATAACTCAAAAAATAAATAAACCCCACCCATTTTACCCTTATATTACGTGTCTGTGTATGAGTGCGTGAGTGTACGTTCTTATTTTAAAATCACAACTCAAAGACACTTACCTTATATCATTCATTTATTCTTTTCTCCATTTTTTACAATCCAATTCTCAATTCACAACACTTTAATAAAAAAAATAAAAAAGTTCATTGACTTCTTCTTTTCTCCTTGTTTAGTCTCTCGTTTTTTTTAATTTCTTCACCGTCACACTCTTTTCCTCTTCTTCCTCCTCACTTTCTTCCCTTCTTCTTTTTTTCTCCTGTTTCTTTTTCTTCACCTGTCTTCTTTCTTCCTCAGAAGAATCCCTCTCTTCTTCTTCTGAAGAATTCCTCTTTTCTTCTGACTCCTCTTGTTTCTTTTTTGGGCAATCTGGAGACCAATGTCCTTTTTCTTGACAATAATAACAGGTATCTTGACTTTTGTCTTTTTTAGCCCCTGTTTTTGTTCTTTTTTGACGGTCTGGACACTCTGAAGACCAATGCCCTTTCTTCTGACAGATATAGCAAGTATCTTGACTTTTATCTCTAAAGGAAGGAGAGTAGTCCGTAGGCTGGTCTGAAGAGAATTTTCTAATGACCCCTCGCAAAGCTCTGACGAAACGTTCCATCTGGTCAGTCTCTTCCATCGTTGTGCTCGGTTTGAGAGTGAAATGAATAGTGAAAGGACAAGACACACACCCTTTTATATACGCTGGTCTGCTATGACTATAAAGTAGTTTATGGTGTTTGAACTTGAGTCATTTGACTTTTTGCTTTCAAGATGAAACGATCCCATTCATTCGAGAAGAAAGAAGAAAGTAAGAGGCAGAAACGTGATCTATCGCCTCGTACCAGGGCTGAAATCTTGGCACAAATTCATGCCAGTGATTTTGAAGAGGACATGAGTGAACCAGAATCCGAACCCTCTAAACCAAGTTCACCACCCTTTGTCAACCCTGAAAAGTACTATTCCATTCGAGAGACGGAAAAGCGCTCCTCTAGAAAATTTAGAACCACGGCTTACAAATACACGGTGAAGTTTAAAGATTTCAAGGCTGAAGTGCCGTTAGAGAAAGCAGAAGTGTTCATCACTGAGGTGTGGGATTCTTTGCTCACTGCACTCAAGCGACAATGTCAACCCAAACAAGACGATCGTTTGAGACTTTCCATACAACACGACGGTTTGAAATCCCCTGTTTGGATCGAGTTTAGCACCCCTGCAGAGTTGACTGCTTCCAAAGTCATGGACAAGATTCAACACGTACAACAATCTAATGATCAGTTTGACATCACCGATGGTAAAGCCACACTGGACATGACCCACGTCTCTCCTCCTCAAGGGACAGGACACAAAAAGATGTTATTGGTGGACGACCTTCGCAACACCAAAAAGAGTCTCGTCCGAATTGACAACCCTCATGACCAGATGTGCTTAGCCCGTGCCATCGTGGTGGGACGAACCTATGCCAACAAGAACGACACGGTAGAATGGAAAAGAACCTGGGACACTATTCAACGTTCCGACCGAGCCAAACAACGAAATGAAGCAGAACTCCTGTTACAACAAGCCGGACTGTCCAAAGACACACCCTGTGGCATTCCTGAGATGCAAAAATTGCAAGATGTCCTAGCTCCACGATACACCTTGAAAGTGCACCCTCAAGAAGTGCGCGGACCTCTATTGTTTCGAGGGCAAGACTTTAAGGATGGAAAATACATTCATGTCTATTATCACGATGACCATTTCGATACGATTACCACTATCCCTGGATTCCTGGGATACAGTTATTACTGTGAGAAATGTGACCATGGTTATAACAATCGAGAGCAACACAAGCATTGCGGATCGAAATGCACGGGATGTTTGGCCTCTTCACCCTGTCTGAGCGAAGAACCAGTGCCTTGTTCAACTTGTCTGCGCACGTTTGTCAGCCCTACCTGTTACCAACAACATTTGAAGACGCAAGGTTCACAGAAGAAATGCGCTTGTCAACTGCTGAGATTGTGCTCTACGTGTGGACAAGGCATACGTACCAATAGTACCAAGGCACACGTATGTTCAGGAAAGAAAAAATGTCACATTTGTCACCACATCGTGGACTTGGAACACCAATGTTACGTGCAAAAATACCAATCCCCACCAGAGAAAGAGGACGGTCACAAGAAGAAAGGCAATTTCATCTTTTTCGATTTCGAATGCATGCAAGAGACCGGCATTCACATTCCTAATTTCTGCGTGGCTCATCGAGCGTGCGAGAAGTGCATTCAAGAACCTATCTTCAGTCATTGCCCTCACTGCAGCAAGATTCCTGGAGGGCGTGAAAAAATCTTTCGGGGACCGAACACGCTAGCCGATTTCGCTCGATGGGTCTTAGACCCCGTCGACAAGACGTGGAGCCAAGAGGACATCGAACGTTACGGAGATTGTCATCGTCATGCCACGGTGATGGCTCACAATTTCTCCGGATACGATGGACAGTTTCTTTTGAGGTACTATACGGAACAAGGCACCGAGCGTCCTAAAGTGACTTTGAACGGAGCCAAAATCATTTTCATGCAAGTGGGACAAGTACAGTTTAAAGATTCGATGAGTTACTTGGCCATGCCTTTGAGTCGAATGCCTAAAACGTTTGGAATGACAGAAATGGCTAAAGGGTACTTTCCACACTTTTTCAATACGGAAGCCAATCAACACCCCGTTCTACCCCATTTAACTGAGGCTCACTATTACGACCCCGACAACATGCGTACCGAACAACGAGAAGCTTTCTACGCTTGGTACCAGGCTCACGCCTCGGACCCTTTCGACTTTCAGGAAGAAATGCTAAAGTATTGTCGTTCCGACGTGGACATTTTACGGCGTTGCTGTGGAAAATTTCGAGAACTGTTCATGGAACACGGAGGGGTCGATCCTTTGAAAGAAGCTTGCACCATTGCCAAAGCGTGTTCCTTAGTGTACCGCCAACGATTCATGCCTGAAAAGACCGTGGCTGTCATCAGTCCTCAAACGACCAACTATGTCAAGCGTCAATACTCGGTCAAAGCCCTACGTTGGTTACATTACTTGTGCGACAAGGAAGACAAGTGGATTCAGCATGCCCGCAACGGAGGGGGTGAAAAGACCATCGGAACGTATTCGGTCGATGGCTGGGACTTAGAAAACCCCAAGATCGTGTACGAGTTTAACGGTTGCTTATTTCACGGATGTCCCGTCTGTTACCCTGACCGTGGCACCAAGAATCAGTTTTTGCAACGAACCATGGAAGACCTGTACCAGGACACTTGTCAGCGACGCCTAAAGTTAGAACAGCAAGGATACCAAGTGGTGGAAATGTGGGAACACGAGTACGATCACCGTATGAAAACCGATCCCGAGTTTAAACGCCTCGTGGAAAGTTACCAGTTCATGGACCCGTCGAACCCGAGGGATAGTTTGTACGGAGGAAGGACCAATGCCACTTGTTTGCTGTACCAAGCCGACGAAGAGAAAGGAGAAGAAATCAAATACTTGGACGTGTGTTCGCTGTATCCCTACGTGTGCAAATATTGTCGCTTTCCCGTAGGGCACCCACAATTGCTGACGGAACACATCGACCTGGTCAACATTCGACAATACGAAGGCTTGATCAAGTGCAAAGTTTTGCCTCCCACGAACCTATACCATCCCGTCTTACCTCACCATTGTCAAGGCAAACTGATGTTTCCCTTGTGCCGTACTTGTGCCGAAACGTGCAACCAAGACCAAGCTTGTCAGCACAGCCAGGAAGAACGGGCCTTGACGGGAACCTGGGTCAGCGTGGAATTGTTCAAAGCTCTGGACATGGGATACCAACTGTTAGAAGTGTACGAAATTTGCCACTTTCCCAAGACACAACAATACCACAAGGGTGACCCCAGTCAGAAAGGCATTTTCGCCGACTACGTGGATGCCTTTTTGAAACTGAAGCAAGAAGCCAGCGGCTATCCTTCCTGGTGTCACACTCCCGAAGACCAAATAAAATTCAAAGAGAAATACTACCAACAAGAAGGCATCACTTTAGACCACATCGAGAAAAACGAAGGCAGGCGATCGTTTGCCAAAGTGATGTTAAATTGCTTGTGGGGTAAAATGGCACAACGACCGTGTTTACCCAAGACGGAATATTTGACAGAACCTTCCCGCTACTTCCAGATGATTCACGACAAAACCAAATACATGAAACACGTGGACGTCGTTCGAGAGAATTTGATCTTGGTCAATTACGAAGAAGATCTGGACTTTGTACAAGACGACCCTTTTGGAAATGTCATCATTGCGGCTTACGTGACAGCTCATGCTCGCTTGAAATTGTACGAAGCTTTAGAACTGTTAGAAGAACGCGTCCTGTACTTTGACACGGACAGTTGCATTTACATCCATCACCCGATTCAACATCACCCTAACATCGAAGGAGACCGTTTAGGAGCCTGGACAGACGAGCATCCCGACGACAAGATTCTAAGTTTCGTCAGTGGCGGTCCCAAAAATTACGGTTACGAATACCGGGACAAACAAGGAGAAGTGCACACGACGTGCAAAGTGAAAGGACTGACTCTGAATTATCGTACCAGTCGAGTGGTCAACTTTGGGGTATTGAAAGAAGCCTTGCAATCGGGAGAGGATGGAAACTTTAAAGTGACCACCTACCAACCGAACAAAATTGTACGTTTACCCACTCACCACATCGTCAGTCAACCCTTGGAAAAAGTCTATCAAATCGTATACCAGAAGCGAGTTCGACTTCCCAATCATTTCACCTTACCGTACGGTCACGTTGGTATTGGTGTGTATATAAAAAAGGAACCCTAGGCAAGATCGATAGTTCATTGTGACTACCAAGACCGAGCGAACAAGATGAATACTTTGAAAGAGACATCGTTCCAGTTTGGGGATTGTAAAAAAGTTGTATCTTTCTCTAGTGTGACTAATACTGGATGGATAAGACCCATGCATTGCGACGGAAAATGTCCGGAAGGAAACTGCGATTGTCCATGTGGTTACCATTGTAATTGCGTAACGGAGTTTGCAGACGAGTGCGATTGTGAGCCTTGCGATGTGTACGATGCTGTACGTTGTGACCTGAGCGATGCCGTAAAGCATCATGGGAACTTTGTTCTCACTGCCCCTGTCATGGAAAGTGATGCTGTGCGTGTCAAACCTGAGGGATGTGAAAGCGATGCCGCTCGTCCTCTTAGACATTTTACCGGGTTTAAAGGGGAATGTCGACCTTCACGTTTACCTCCCTACGGATGTCATCCAGCCCTGAGCAAACTCCTGTTCCTGTCACCCAACCCTCATCGAAACGAACCTGTGAAAGACGAATATTCGTTCCCTGTGCGTTTGTCGGAATACTGCGACTTTGAAAATCGTCTTCAATCGTTCAAAGGAAAATGGCCAAAGTATCTGGGAGGACCGACCCCTGAAGAATTAGCCAGAGCCGGATTTTTCTACTTGGGCGAAGGAGATAAAGTCAAGTGCTTCAGTTGCGGTGTGTCACTTCACCACTGGGAACCGCAAGATTCGGCCTACGTTGAACATGCTCGATGGTCACCGAATTGTCATTACTTACCTTTAGTGGGACCGAGACATTGAAGTAACTTCTTACCATAATAATCTGTTCATGGATACTTTACAAGAGAACATTCGTGCTTTGCCTGTGGAGTTGAGAGAACGCATTTACCGAGAGCTGGTCAAAATACAAGTGAAACGTAAAGAACAATTGCATCCGTTACGTCACCGGTGTTTGAACCACTGGTACCTGAAGGCTATACAAGGACTGATTCAATTGAAAGTGTTCCATTGGACAGACATTGATCAACGATCCTCTAGTTTTCAAAAGGATTGGTTTGGTATGGACGATTGTAGTTACATCATTGTAAACGTACTGCATCGAATTCCAGAGGAAGAGTTAACGAATTACCAACATCTTAAACACAATGTCAACTTGGTGAAAGAGGAAACTTCTGAACGAATTGTAATGTGTAGATTAGTGACTCAACGATTTAAATTCGACACTGAAGTGAAACCATGTTTGTGCAAAGAGTACATTTCTTGTGTCAGACCAAAGAGGATTTAGTATGACCTATTCATGGATACTTTGCTAGAGAACATTCGTGCTTTGCCTGTGGAGTTGAGAGAACGCATTTACCGAGAGCTGGTGAAAATACAAGTCAAACGTAAAGAACAATTGCATCCGTTACGTCACCAGATCTTTAACCACTGGTACCTGAATGGTATAAGAGAACTGATTCGTCAGAAATTGTTTCAGTGGTCAGACCTTGTTCAACACTTTGAGTTAGTGAATGATCGAAATGTTCATGATTTTGGTTACTTCGAGATTCATCTACAGCAATACATTGAGGAAGACAAGTTAAAGGATTATCAACATATTTTACGTGGAATCTACTTAGAGGAAGAGGAAACTTCTAAACGAACTCTGAAGTTTCGGTTACAGTATGCAAGATTTAGATTCCCTACTGGAGAACGAAGATCTCTGGCTAGAAAGTACGTGTATTGTTTCCGAAACAAAGAGACTATAAAAACAGGCTGCCATGCCACGACTTATGTCACATGTCATCCAACAGATTCCGTGGAAGGAACTCAATGACCATATTCAAACCGTGGATCATTACCATCGATTATTACAAGAACTGTATCCATTCAATTTGGGACGACAAGTGGTGTGTGTCTTAGTGACTTGTTTTTTGGGATTTCGTTTACCAGCCGATTCTTTGTGGACTCTTTACGATCAGTACTTACCACCTCCATGGTCTTAAATGGTCACGAAAAACTCCTTTTGCTCAAAGCCTTGCGGTTTCATCTGGATACTTCTCGACCTCAACAGGAAAAAAAGATTCGTCAACTTTTAGCTACCCAAGACGTGTATGACGATGTGTGTGTAGCTTGTGACTTACACCCTCATTGAACAGATGTTCGTGACTGGAAAAAGGGGGGTTTTGAGGCTTGGACCCAAGAAGTGGCCCAGTATGCACAAGAGTTGTTCAAGGAAAAAAGTTACTTTTCAACCCGTGTTAGTGACGGTGCCAGAAGAACCCGTCACCGAGAACAACCACTCGCTTCAGGACAGGACTGTCATGGACAGGCCTGAAAGGTCATTCCGGGAGGACACTTGTGTGAGAATACCTCATGTAGAGACTGTAAGAACATTACACACTGTCCCTAGGACATCTTGGTTACCCAAAACATGTTGTACAGACACTTGTTTATATTCCACTTTGATCGCTTTGCTGTGTTTTTTATTCCTGTACATCACTATTTGGGTTGTATGTATTTTTGTCTTTCGTGTTCATATTTGAAACATTCAATAAACGTGTTCTGAAAAAAAGTATATAAACTCTTGTCTTGTTTGTTTTTTCGTGTCACAAGTGACATTTCTCATACCATGGCTACCTCTGCTGTCTCTGCTCCCTCTTCCTCTACTGTCAGAGTCATCGACGAACACTTAGATCGTGCCAGTTGGGAGGCTTTGTATCTTCGCCATCCCTTTAACATGCTCATTGCTGGACCTAGCGGTTCAGGCAAAACTGAATTCGTCAAACGTTTGATCGAACATAAACATCATTTGATCGATCGGCCCCCTCAATGGATCGTGTGGTGTTACAAAGAGTGGCAATCGGCGTACAACCTCTTGCGTGAAAGTCAAGGCGATTCCATCGTGTTTGTGGAAGGCATTCCTAAAGAAGACGACGGCATCGTCTCTGACTCCCGTCTAACCCATTTGGTCATTTTCGACGACATGTTAGGAGAAGACGAAGAAGAAATTAAACTGTGGTTCACGCGCAAAGGGCATCACCGTAATGCCAGTGTCGTTTACATCACCCAAAATTTGTTTCAACAAAGTAAAGCCCATCGCACCATCAGTCTCAATGCGCATTACGTGGTCTTGTTTAAAAGCCCTCGAGATAAATCGCAAGTGCAAGTCTTAGCCAAACAGTTAGGAACGCCTTGGCTGACTCAGGCGTACGACGATGCCACTCAAACTCCACACGCCTATTTACTCGTCGATTTGAAACCTACGACCCCCGAGGATTTGCGATTTCGTACCCACTTGTTTCACCACTGGTGCCAAGACGGAGGGCCTGTCCTGTACACGTCTCCGTCCTCGACTTCATTTCACTCCCCATGAAAAAAATCTATAAAAACCTCAGACCTTTTTTCGTCTGTCTCACACTCAGTGCGAACATGACGTCCCTTCAGTCGCATCTTCCCGTCAAATTGATTCGTGCCTTGTATGGCATCAGTCGAGAAAAAGATCCACAAACACGAGCTCGTGTCTTAGAAGCTAGCCTCAGAGAAGTCTTACGATGGTTCACGGTGACGGCACGTCAATTACTCCAAGGAATCATTCAGATTCCTCATCAAACCCAACGCTTTTTCGATCGAAACAAAGTCGCTTTGGTCCAACTGGCCGATCCCCGCATCGACACTCAAACCAAAAAACAAATCATTTTGAAACCTGGAGGGAGCGGTACTCTAGGAGGGGTCATCATTCGCTCACTCTTAAGATGGGATCCTAATGCCCCCAAAGTTATCCCTAAGACAAAAGTTCAACGAAGCCCCAAGAAGAAAAAGACCAAGTCCCCAAGAAGAATAACTTCTCCAGTGGCAGGACCCTCCTCTTACCAGACACCACCACCATCACCCCGGAAAAAGAAAAGAAGCCCCCAGAAAAAGAAACAGAGAAAAAGTCCTCAGAAAAAGAAAAGTCCACAGAAGAAAACTAGTCGCAAGAGAGGCACTGCGGCCAGGACGCAGCCTTACACTCGCAAACCACGACCTGCCACAGCGTCTCCGACAGCCTCACGTTTGTCCACTTCTCCGTTGATGTCACCAGGAACTGAAGAGTACTTGGAGACGTTGATTACACCAAGAACTTCTCCGTTGATGACCCCCAAAAGAACTTCCCCAGTGGCAGGACCTTCCAATTTAGCGGCAGTGGCTGCTGCTCACAAAGTACCTTCTCCCAAAATCAAAGTCCAAGAAAGATCGGGCATGTTACAAAGTTTACTGGATTTGTCCAAGCAAGAACTGGCTCGATTTAGTCCGTTACGTACCCCTGCACGACGTGTCATGCCTGTCCTCAAACTGATACGACGTAAAGACAATCAATGGCGACGCGTTCCAGTATAAAAAAGACCTGTGACCGAGTAGGGTATCAGTGTTTTTTCGGTGCTCCTAAAGACTCAAAGATGTCACCCTCCAGAAAACCCCAAGGAAAGAAAAGGAAAGGACTGCCACCACGTTTAGCCAAACATGGGGACCTGTTATCTGTCCTGTCCAAAGCTTCTCCACCCCTACGAAAAAAACTCATTCAAACGGCCTCCAAAGAGGTCATCGATACCGTGTGCGAATGTTGTTTGAACGTCTTGAAAGGCACGATCCCTTTGTCCAAACACCAGAAACAATGCTTAGGCAAACATCGTCACGTTCTTCGCCAAATGGTTCGAAAGAAAATTCCCATTCGTCAAAAAAAGAAGATGTTGGTTCAACGTGGAGGCATTTTGCCTCTCTTGTTAGGCCCCATACTGAAAGGAGTCTTGGGAACCATGTTGGGAGGACTGATGGGAGCAAGATAAAAAGGCCTTCGAAAGTCCCAAGATCTCAGAATCGACCCCTGACAACCCCATGGAAGGACGAAAACTAGCTTTAGTGCCTTACAAACGATGGATGGAATACCATCGGTGGCAAGAACAACGCACCCCGCATTTACCTCCCAATCCCAATTTGAGCGAGATGTCCCAGTTACAACACGAATTGCAGTCCTTGATGGATCGCCAAGATTTGTCCGAAACAGAAAAATCGCAAAAGTACGGTCAACTCTTGCAACGACTGCAACTCTTTCACCAGAAAGCTTTAGACGAAACAGCTCTACCCACTTTGAAAGATTTTAAGACCTTGATGAAAAGTCCAGCACCATCACCAGTACCAGTACCAGTACCGGTACCCGTGGTCAAGAAAGAAAAAGGAAAAGAAGAAGAAGAAGAAGAAGGGTTTCAAACTCCACCCGAAAAAGTACGCAAGTTAACAACACCACCTACCTCCAGAATTGGATGGATTAAAAAGATGATGGCCACCCCTTCTTCATCACAAGAGAAAAAGAAAGTGAAGACAGAAGTGAAACAAGAACCGATATCCCCCGCTCAGACATCCTCCTCTTCGACACCTATTGCCGGTCGCACACGCAAAGCCTTGCAATCCAAGAAAATACCCCAAGAGAAAAAGAGTAGCCTCTTCCAAGAGTGGGTGCCTTATTAACACAAAAAAATGGAAAAAGTCTTAGCCAGCATTTACTACGATCCCTCGCATCCTGCAGGTTACGCAGGAGTTCAAAAATTGTATCGTGTTGCCAAAACTCGACTGAAAAGTCTCCGTTTACCTCAAGTGCAACGATGGTTACAAGAACAAGCTACCTACACTTTACACAAACCCATTCGACGCAAGTTTGCCAGAAGTCGCACCCGAGTGGAAGGCATCGATCATCAATGGCAAGCCGATTTAGCCGATGTCTCTCATTTGGCCAGCTACAATCGTGGCTACAAATATTTGTTCTGTGTCATCGACGTCTTTTCCAAATTTGCCTGGGTCGTGCCCTTGACTTCCAAATCGAGCAGCGAGTTAGTGCGAGCCCTGCAACGGGTGTTGAAACAAAGCGGTCGTCACCCTCTTCGATGGCAAACGGACAAAGGCACCGAATTTCTGAACCAAGCTTTCCAAAAAGAATTAAAGAAACGTGACATTCATTTTTTTACCACCGAGAATCCCGAAACCAAAGCCAGCATCGTGGAACGTTTTCAACGCACTTTGAAAGAACGCATGTGGAAATATTTTACGCATCACCACACTCTGAAGTACATCGACATCTTACCGCACCTGGTGCAAGCGTACAACCAATCTTACCATCGAAGCATCGGACGTGCCCCGCAAGACGTGACTCCCGACAACGAAGTGCTGGTGTTCGAGCGCCTGTTCGGTACGTCCCCGACGAGGGCTGTCCCCAAGAAAAGTGGAGAGTTGACCGTAGGAGATTGGGTGCGCATTGGCAAAACCAAACGCACTTTCGACAAAGGTTACTTACCTAACTGGACGACCGAATTGTTTCGCGTCACTGGACGAGTGCATGGTCGTCATCCTGCCGTCTATAAATTGGAAGACATGAACGGAGAAGTGCTCAAAGGAACGTTTTATTTGCCCGAGTTACAACGTGTGACCAAAAAAGAAGACGACGTGTACGACATCGAAAGCATTCTCGAACGCAGAACCCGTAAAGTGGGCAAACGACGTGTCAAAGAAGTCAAAGTACGTTGGAAAGGATATCCACCCAGTTTCGATTCTTGGATCGACGCTTCGCAAGTCATCGACTATAAAAAGAAGAAGTGACCATCATGTCCTTTCACACAGCAGACGCAACTACGTCGACCACTCCTTCTTCCCCTAGTTCTTCTGTGCAAGATTTACAAAAACAACCCTTGTGGGTGTGGTGCGGAGAACGTGTGCCTAAAACACAAATCGTCTTTTTCTGCCAAATCTTCGTGGTGTATTGTGTCATCGGGGCAGCCATCGCCAATTTGAGTTTGCAACAATGAGACAAACAATTGTGGACCATTTTATTGAGCAGTTGCATCGGTTACCTGCTTCCCAATCCCTCCCTGAAATTCTCCTCGAACGGGAACGTTGTGTCCAGTGCCAGTGTCAGTCACCAGTCCAACAACAACCACAACCAGAACCCCATTTTGGGCGGAGACACACCTCTGACATCCACTAATATTCCCTCGGACAGCCACAGAACTCTGGAATTATGAGTCACCAAAATCAATTTTACTTAACCTTACCCAGTGACAGTTTCATGGAGGTGTTTCCCAACAACACGTTGTGCTGTTACACGGCCAAATTACCTCAAGCCATCCCCTTAGATCACGAAGCCCATTGGGAAGTGGCTTTAGTGGAAATCATTCACCCAACCCAAGTCCTCAATGTCCTTCCCAATCAAAATTTTTTTCATGTGGAAGTTCATGACGAGTCATTGCAACAGGAGTTGAATAAGAAAGTCATATATGACAATAAAACCTATAATGAGAAAACTCAAAAGTGGACCTACCACTTTTTCATTTCCCCAGGCTATTATTTTAGTGGTCAACATTTGGTCAGCACCATATCCTCCAGGTTTAATGGCGTGTTTGGGAAAGCTTTGGAGCATGTCAACAAAAGTGTCACCATGGAGTACCACAAAGTAGCTCGTCGCTTCTCGATGAAATTTGAACGGAGTAAAATCATGTCCATTTTATTTTGTCCTGAATTGTTTGACATGTTGGGCGGAGACATGAACCTGAGAATGAACATACTCAAGAACAACGAATTACCCATCGTTTACGACAACGAGTCTTTTAGCAAGTTATTTCGTACCCCAGTAGAACTGAACCAAGGACTGAATTTGATGTTCGTGTACTCCGATGTGGTGGAGTATAACGTGGTGGGACACACCTCCGTACCGTTACTGCGTGTCATTCCTTTCAAAGTGGATTCTGCCGCGAACGCTGACGAGGAAGGTGGAAACACTTACCACGTCCACCGCGAATTTGTCCATCCTCACTATTTGCCAGTCAGCAAGTCGTATTTGGACACGGTCAACATTACTATAAAAGGAGATCTGGGACAAAATATTCCATTCACCAAAGGAAAAGTCACGGTGAAACTCCATTTTCGAAAACGGTTCTCTCACGATTCATAAGTAAGTCATGTATCCAGTGTACCAAGGGGTTGCACGACAGCGAGGACACGGTTTAGGAGACATGTTAAAATCGGCCTTTCGTTCGGTGGCCCCGGTGTTGAAACCGATGGTGACACGCGGATTGCACGCCTTGAAAGATGCGGCACTGACGCAAGGCAAAGAATTTCTCCAAAATGTCATCATCGACAAACAAAACCCTAAAGAAGCCTTCATGAGGGCAGGCAAAAATGTCCTGCTGCAAACGGGTAAAGACATTTTAGGCCGACGAGACACACCTATAAATGCCCTGCACGCTACCGAGTCAGGCATTCAGCAAGGACAAGGCAGAAAGAGACGACGAAGAAAACACCCTTTCACCAGACTTCAAGCTAGAAAAGCCAAGAAAAGAAGAACCGTTCGAGACTTAGACGTTTTCGATTATTGAGACACAGAAAAAAAATGATGCACCGAGAGTCATGTGCTTGTTCCAAGACGGAACTGGATATGTTTGCCATGCCCCCCACCATGATGACGATGCAAGAATCTCAGTGGGTGGAATTTCATCCCGTCTCCTCTTTGACGGATTCCGCTCCCATCGAGTTCGAAATCAAAGGACAACCCGAAGATTACATCGATCTGAATAGCAGTTACCTGTATTTGAAAGTCAAAGTGATCAAAACTGACAACACCAATCCTGGAGCCAATGATAGGGTAGCGCCCGTCAACAATTTCATGCATTCCTTGTTCAGCGAAGTGGACTTGTACTTGAATAACAAACTGGTCAGCAGCAGCATGGATACTTACCCATATCGTGCCTACTTGGAAAATCTCTTGACGTACGGAAAAGAAGCCAAGAATACTCATCTGGATGCTTGCGTGGTATGGAAACCTGACACGGCAGGTGCAGGCACGTTTAGCGACACAGCCCTGACAGAAGATGACAATCCTCACAATGTGGGGTTTAACACACGTAGAACTAAAATTCTGCAAGGACGTAGTTTAGAACTGATGGATCGTTTGCATTTGGACATGTGGTTACAAGAAAAGTATTTACTGAACGGAGTTGATATTCGCCTGAGACTGAATCGTAGCACTGCCGCTTTCCATTTGATGGCCCATGCCAACGAATACAAAACTGTTATCCAAGAAGCCAGACTTTACGTACGCCGTGTGGAAGTGTTACCTAAAGTGGGAAACGACATCAGTCAGACGTTGAGCAGAACGACCGCCAAGTATCCCATACGACGTGTGGAAGTGAAAACGTTCACCATTCCTGTTGGACAGCGATCCATGATCGAAGATCATCTGTTCCAAGGACAGTTACCCAAGCGTTTGATCGTTGGTATCGTCAGGAATTCAGCTTTCAATGGACTTCACAACGAAAATCCTTTTGAGTTTCGACACTCTAGCGTGTCCAAAATCGAAGTCAGTCGAGACGGCAAGACCTTGTGTACACGACCCTTTGAGCCTAACTTTGCCCAGAACAATTACTTGAGATCGTACTTGTCCCTGTACGAAGCCACCGGACAGTTAGGAACCAATACCAGTCACGGTATTACGTACGAGGATTATGCAGGAGGCTACGCTTTGTGGGCTTTCGATTTCACTCCAGACCAAGGCAGCGACGAGGGACATTTCCACCCTATAAAATCTGGCCAGATTCGTGTGGAAATTCAGTTTGCAAATCGAGACCCTGCTGATCCAACGTTGAACGTCATCCTGTATGCAGAATTCGATAATACCATAGAAATCAACAGTTTGAGAGAAGTCATTCTAGATTATTAGAAAGCCATGGAAGACTGTTATCCCTCTTTACCTAGTGGAGAAACTTTGGAGATGGAATGTAAGGAGACTGTGGAAGGAGAAGAATCTCAAGACAAAGACGAAGAAGTTTTGATGAAGTCGAGATGGCCAGAACAAGAAGCCCATTTAGTCTCCTGTTTTGCCAAACACTTGGTCGACAAAATGACGGAATTGATCAAGAAAAATTGTTATGGATGTCAAAACGATCATCCCAGTCAAATTCAACACGATAAATGCCTGATGTTGAGTCAAGAAGAAAAATTGGACGAGTATCTGGACGAAGCTTGGAGTCTCATCTCAAACAAAGACGTGTTGCACCAGTGGTATAAAGACTTGCGTGAACATTCTTGTCCACCATTAACCACTCAAGAGATCCATCGTATCGAAGCTCTCCTGAATCAGAGTGAGGAAACAGAACGAATAACCGTTTATTCGTCAGACATTTTCAAGCAAAAAGTCAGGATCGAATTGACGACTTATTATTACCTGTGAAGAAGAAAAAAACATGGATACCTGGGAACTTCATTACCTTTTGAACCACAGTTCGTATACGGCTTCTTGGAATCCTGTCGTCTGTGCTAAAGATGAACTCCCTCATCGCAAACCTAAAAACCATCAAGCTTACGTGATCAACACGGACGAGAGTCATCTCCCAGGAACCCACTGGGTAGCCGTCTACTTTCCTCAAGAAGGATGTGTGGAATATTTCGATTCGTATGGATTACCCCCTTTGGAAGACGATATCATCGACTTTATGAAAAGAAATGCTCAAACCACCCGATTCAATAATGTGAAATTACAAGGCACAGATTCCTTGGTGTGCGGACAGTACTGTGTGTATTTTCTGCATCATCGCAGCCTGGGCTATTCCTTAGAACATTTAGTGACTCATTTCGATCCTCGTTCTTCTGCTAGAAACGATGTGAAAGTAGATCGATGGTTTTGTGACCATTATGCTTATCTTTTGTCTCAAGCTAGGAAACGTAGTGTCCATCAATGGCCTAATGATTTCCAACAGTGGAAATCACGATTTCATTCACAACGTTGTCAGCCTTGCTTAAAGTAGACTGTCAATTGAGAAAAAAAGTTGTGTTTTGAAAAAAAATTGTTTGATGTTATAGTGTTGGGTTATTGTTAAAAAATGTTAGAGTTGTTGTTTAGTGTTAAGTGATTTTTGAATAAAAAATGTTGTGTTTTGAAAAAATGTCTTTGTCTTTTGTTTAGCTAGAAGAATGTTGGATTGATGCTTTTTCATTTCTTACTATCCCTCTCATGAACGTTGCGGTTCGAAAAAAACCGTGTGGGGGATGTTTTCCTTCACGTCCGCGCTTTAACTTTAAGAACCGGTTTGTTCCCAGTCTAACCATCCATTGTCGACTCATCCTCCTACGAAGATGTGCTCCAAACTAGCTAAGCTCAACGAAGCCTACGTGAATTTGCATAGGGTCAGACACAGTCTGATACCAAAGCCAGAAGAAATAGAGAATGTGAGAATGTTAAAAATCACTGAAGACCTGATAGAAGAGCTCTTCAGAGAAGAAATGAACAGGGAAAAAGAAGAATGGACAGAAAAGTACAGACTTCAGAGACAGCAGCAACAGCAGCAACAACAGCAACAGCAGCAGCAACCTGAAGCTGACAGAGGCTTTGTCGATTGCCGTATCGACACCAAAGAATTCTTCTTCTCTTTCCGAAGAAGCAGACCTATTGCCAGAAAGTCTATCCTCAGAGGACATCGCATTCTTAGAAACTAAAAAAGAATGCCATAGCAAAACAAAAAAACAGCCCTTTTCAGGGCTACCCAATACTCTAGAAAAGAAATAACGATCGATTTGCCAATGTGTGTAGGTAGAGTAGTGTGAAAATAAACACTAACTCTTTTAAAAAATGTGAGGGTATGTGTTGGTGTGTTAGTGTTTGTAAGAGCTCAAGTAAGATGGTGTGGATAGTAGATTAAAATGTTTTTTGGTGTTTGAGGTGTATATTTGGAGTTAGATTGAATTGCTTTGCGTATGTGGATAGTCTATTGAAGTGATTTATAAAAAATTTTACAATAGTGATGGGTAGCATAAAAAAGTGAGTGAGTGTTTCTTTTAGGTCCGCGCGTTGTTGTTGTTTTTTGGTCATGATCTAGGTAAGATGAATTTTATGTTATTAGGGGATGTTTTCCTTCACGTCCGCGCTTTCAGTATAAATTGAAAGTCGTTCGGCAGTCCAGCTACCCTTGTTGATTGATCAACACAGCCAGAAGAATGACTAGCAGAATAGTGAAACTGTTAGAACTCCAGATGCACCTGGAATATGCCAGGCGGATAGTAAACGAACTATCAGCAGAGGCTATAGTAGAAGAAGCAAGAGTAAAGAAGGAAGAGGAGGAGAGAAGAGAGAGGGAAGAAGAGGAAAAGAAAAGAGAAGAGAGGATGTCGTTCAATATTCCCGAGACAGAGGATTGGGGTGTTGAAGCGAATCATCCTCCCTCTGCGCTCCCCAGAAGAAAGGTGAAAGAAGACTGGGGAAGAAGATGCGTGTGTGGCGCCAGGCCAGGACTGTGCAACCATTAGATAGGTGCATCAGGAGTTCAAAAAAACAGCCCTTTTCAGGGCTACCCAATACTCTAGAAAAGAAATAACTATTAATTTGCCAATGTGTGTAGGTAGAGTAGTGTGAATATAAACACTAACTCTTTTTCAAAAAAAATGTGAGGGTATGTGTTTGTGTGTTTGTGTGTTTGTGTTTGTAAGAGCTCAGGTATGTTAGTGTGAATAGTAGATTATGGGTTTCTTAGCGTATGTGAAGAGTATAGTAAGGGTTTTATTATATGAAATGAGAAAGTAGGGGGATGTTTTTATTCACGTAAGCGCGTTGTTGGGTCATGATCTAGGTAAGATTAATTTTATGTCTTGGGGGATGTTTTCCATCACGTCCGCGCTTTTTGTATAAGAACCCACAGTATTCGTCGTTCAAACCATTATAGGAATAAACAAAGAAGATGGAGGTGACAAAATTATTTAACGATTTGAGACATAGCTATTTTTGGATCATGGATGGAACTTATGTAGTAGAAAGATTGAATAAGGAAGGAAGATTTGAAGGTAGCCTGAAAAATGTGAAGAATCTTGGAGTAGCAAAAGATCAAATAGGGGGAATGATTGAGGAAGAAGTA
The DNA here is from genome assembly GCA_028554795.2 of Sinohyriopsis cumingii. NCBI lineage: Eukaryota > Metazoa > Mollusca > Bivalvia > Unionida > Unionidae > Sinohyriopsis > Sinohyriopsis cumingii. The sequence goes on from CM068828.1 coordinate 134,953,042, forward strand.
GAAAGAATCAGAGGATTCATTGACCCACCTTACGTGAGAGTAGGTACTTTAAAGGAAGCCTTGGATCATATCACAGAAGTCAGGAGCTTCCTAGAAAATATCTTTTATTGGACTGACTGGTGGTACGTAAAGTGGGGTTGTAACCAGTTGATAAAAGCAGAAGAACTAATTAGAGAGGTAATGAAAGTAGAAGTGATGAAGATAAAAGAAAAATGGAGCAAAGAGAGAAAGGAAGAAGAGATTAAGAAGAAGAAATTAGAGTTTGAAAGATTGAATAACAACTGGATGAAGATCCAACAGAAATTTAGAGAGATGGGCCATCCTGACTGGATAACAGAGGAGGAAAAGAAGAAGAAGAAGAAAGGAATAATGGAAAAAGTGAGGACTTGGTGGAAGAAGTGGAGGAGTTAGAAGAAGAAGAAGAAGAAAAACCCAAAGGCCCTTTTCAGGGCCAGCCATATTTCTCGAAAAGAGATAGTCTTTGAATTGCCTACCCTTTTTTAAAAAAAATTTTTTTAAAAAAAATCCCATGTTAAATTCCCCTTGTCCGTAGAGTGACCCACGATTTATAGCCATGTTAAATTCCCCTTGTCCGTAAAGTGACCCACGATTTTTTGCCATGTTAATTCCCCTTGTCCGTAATCTGACCCACGATTTTTCGCCATGTTAAATTTCCATTGTCCGTAATCTGACCCAAGGGTGTTTTTAATGCTAATTCCCATTGTCCGTAAACTACCCCCATTCACTACTCGTACCGAACAACGAGAAGCTTTCTACGCTTGGTACCAGGCTCACGCCTCGGACCCTTTCGACTTTCAGGAAGAAATGTTAAAGTATTGTCGTTCCGACGTGGACATTTTACGACGTTGCTGTGGAAAATTTCGAGAACTGTTCATGGAACACGGAGGGGTCGATCCTTTGAAAGAAGCTTGCACCATTGCCAAAGCGTGTTCCTTAGTGTATCGACAACGATTCATGCCTGAAAACACCGTGGCTGTCATCAGTCCTCAAACGACCCACTATGTCAAGCGTCAATACTCGGTCAAAGCCCTACGTTGGTTACATTACTTGTGCGACAAGGAAGACAAGTGGATTCAGCATGCTCGCAACGGAGGGGGCGAAAAGACCATCGGAACGTATTCGGTCGATGGCTGGGACTTAGAAAACCCCAAGATCGTGTACGAGTTTAACGGTTGCTTATTTCACGGATGTCCCGTCTGTTACCCTGACCGTGGCACTAAAAATCAGTTTTTACAACGAACCATGGAAGACTTGTACCAGGACACTTGTCAGCGACGCCTAAAGTTAGAACAGCAAGGATACCAAGTGGTGGAAATGTGGGAACACGAGTACGATCACCGTTTGAAAACCGATCCCGAGTTTAAACGCCTCGTGGAAAGTTACCAGTTCATGGACCCGCTGAACCCAAGGGATAGTTTGTACGGAGGAAGGACCAATGCCACCTGTTTGCTGTACCAAGCCGACGAAGAGAAAGGAGAAGAAATCAAATACTTGGACGTGTGTTCGCTGTATCCCTACGTGTGCAAATATTGTCGCTTTCCTGTAGGGCACCCGCAATTGTTCACGGAACACATCGACCTGAAAAACATTCGACAATACGAAGGCTTGATCAAGTGTAAAGTTTTGCCTCCCACGAACCTGTACCATCCCGTCTTACCTCACCATTGTCAAGGCAAACTGATGTTTCCCTTGTGCCGTACTTGTGCCGAAACGTGCAACCAAGATCAACCTTGTCAGCACAGCCAGGAAGAACGGGCCTTGACGGGAACCTGGGTCAGCGTAGAATTGTTCAAAGCTCTGGACATGGGATACCAACTGTTAGAAGTGTACGAAATTTGCCACTTTCCCAAGACACAACAGTACCGCAAGGGTGATCCCAGTCAGAAAGGCATTTTCGCAGACTACGTGGATGCCTTTTTGAAACTGAAGCAAGAAGCCAGCGGCTATCCTTCCTGGTGTCACACTCCCGAAGACCAAATACAATTCAAAGAGAAATACTACGAACAAGAAGGCATCACTTTAGACCACATCGAGAAAAACGAAGGCAGGAGATCGTTTGCCAAAGTGATGTTAAATTGCTTGTGGGGTAAAATGGCACAACGACCGTGTTTACCCAAGACGGAATATTTGACAGAACCTTCCCGCTACTTCCAGATGATTCACGACAAAACCAAATACATGAAACACGTGGACGTCGTTCGAGAGAATTTAATCTTGGTCAATTACGAAGAAGATCTGGACTTTGTACAAGACGACCCTTTTGGAAATGTCATCATTGCGGCTTACGTGACAGCTCATGCTCGCTTGAAATTGTACGAAGCTTTAGAACTGTTAGAAGAACGCGTCCTGTACTTTGACACGGACAGTTGCATTTACATCCATCACCCGATTCAACATCACCCTAACATCGAAGGAGACCGTTTAGGAGCCTGGACAGACGAGCATCCCGACGACAAGATTCTAAGTTTCGTCAGTGGTGGTCCCAAAAATTACGGTTACGAATACCGGGACAAACAAGGAGAAGTGCACACGACGTGCAAAGTGAAAGGACTGACTCTGAATTATCGTACCAGTCGAGTGGTCAACTTTGGCGTATTGAAAGAAGCCTTGCAATCGGGAGAGGATGGAAACTTTAAAGTGACCACCTACCAACCGAACAAAATTGTACGTTTACCCACTCACCACATCGTCAGTCGACCCTTGGAAAAAGTCTATCAAATCGTATACCAGAAGCGAGTTCGACTTCCCAATCATTTCACCTTACCGTACGGTCACGTTGGTATTGGTCTGTATATAAAAAAGGAACCCTAGGCAAGATCGATAGTTCATTGTGACTACCAAGACCGAGCGAACAAGATGAATACTTTGAAAGAGACATCGTTCCAGTTTGGGGATTGTAAAAAAGTTGTATCTTCCTCTAGTGTGACTAATATTGGATGGATAAGACCCATGCATTGCGACGGAAAATGTCCGGAAGGAAACTGCGATTGTCCATGTGGTTACCATTGTAATTGCGTAACGGAGTTTGCAGACGAGTGTGATTGTGAGCCTTGCGATGGATACGATGCTGTACCTTGTGACCTGAGCGATGCCGTAAAGCATCATGGGAGCTTTGTTCTCACTGCCCCTATCATGGAAAGTGATGCTGTGCGTGTCAAACCTGAGGGATGCGAAAGCGATGCCGCTCGTCCTCTTAGACATTTTACCGGGTTTAAAGGGGAATGTCGACCTTCACGTTTACCTCCCTACGGATGTCATCCAGCCCTGAGCAAACTCCTGTTCCTGTCACCCAACCCTCATCGAAACGAACCTGTGAAAGACGAATATTCGTTTCCTGTGCGTTTGTCGGAATACTGCGACTTTGAAAATCGTCTTCAATCGTTCAAAGGAAAATGGCCAAAGTATCTGGGAGGACCGACCCCTGAAGAATTAGCCAGAGCCGGATTTTTCTACTTGGGCGAAGGAGATAAAGTCAAGTGCTTCAGTTGCGGTGTGTCACTTCACCACTGGGAACCGCAAGATTCGGCCTACGTAGAACATGCTCGATGGTCACCGAATTGTCATTACTTACCCTTAGTGGGACCGAGACATTGAAGTAACTTCTTACCATAATAATCTGTTCATGGATACTTTACAAGAGAACATTTGTGCTTTGCCTGTGGAGTTGAGAAAACGCATTTATCGAGAACTGGTCAAAATACAAGTGAAACGTAAAGAACAATTGCATCCGTTACGTCACCGGTGTTTGAACCACTGGTACCTTCAGGCTATACAAGGACTGATTGAGTTAAAAGTGTTCCATTGGACAGACATTGATCAACGACCTCCTGGTTATAAAAAGGAATGGTTTGGTATGGACGATTCTATCTACTACATTGTAAACGTACTGCATCGAATTCCAGAGGAAGAGTTAACGAATTACCAACATCTTTCACGCAATGTCAACTTGGTGAAAGAGGAAACTTCTGAACGAATTGTAATGTGTAAATTAGTGGTGAAACGATTTAGATTCGACAATGAAGTGAAACCATGTTTGTGCAAAGAGTACATTTCTTGTGTCAGACCAAAGAGGATTTAGTATGACCTATTCATGGATACTTTACAAGAGAACATTCGTGCTTTGTCTGTGGAGCTGAGAGAACGCATTTACCGAGAGCTGGTCAAAATACAAGTCAAACGTAAAGAACAATTGCATCCGATACGTCACCAGATCTTTAACCACTGGTACCTGAATGGTATAAGAGAACTGATTCGTCAGAAATTCTTTCAATGGTCAGACCTTGTTCAACACTTTGAGGTCGCTAATGATCGACATGTTCATGATTATGGTTACTTCGAGATTCACCTAGTGCAACGCATTGAGGAAGACAAGTTAAAGGATTACAAACATATTTTACGTGGAATCTGCTTAGCGGAAGAGGAAACACCTAAACGAACTCTGACGTTTCGGTTACAGTATGCAAGATTTAGATTCCCTACTGGAGAACGAAGATCTCTGGCTAGAAAGTACGTGTATTGCATCCAAAAAAAAAGAGAATATAAAAACAGGCTGCCATGCCACGGTTTATGTCACATGTCATCCAACAGATTCCGTGGAAGGAACTCAATGACCATATTCAAACCGTGGATCATTACCATCGATTATTACAAGAACTGTATCCATTCAATTTGGGACGACAAGTGGTGTGTGTCTTAGTGACTTGTTTTTTGGGATTTCGTTTACCAGCCGATTCTTTGTGGACTCTTTACGATCAGTACTTACCACCTCCATGGCCTTAAATGGTCACGAAAAACTCCTTTTGCTCAAAGCCTTGCGGTTTCATCTGGATACTTCTCGACCTCAACAGGAAAAAAAGATTCGTCAACTTTTAGCTACCCAAGACGTGTATGACGATGTGTGTGTAGCTTGTGACTTACACCCTCATTGGACAGATGTTCGTGATTGGAAAAAGGGGGGTTTTGAGGCTTGGACCCAAGAAGTGGCCCAGTATGCACAAGAGTTGTTCAAGGAAAAAAGTTACTTTTCAACCCGTGTTAGTGACGGTGCCAGAAGAACCCGTCACCGAGAACAACCACTCGCTTCAGGACAGGACTGTCATGGACAGGCCTGAAAGGTCATTCCGGGAGGACACTTGTGTGAGAATACCTCATGTAGAGACTGTAAGAACATTACACACTGTCCCTAGGACATCTTGGTTACCCAAAACATGTTGTACAGACACTTGTTTATATTCCACTTTGATTGTTTTGATGTGTTTTTTATTCCTGTACATCACTATTTGGGTTGTATGTATTTTTGTCTTTCGTGTTCATATTTGAAACATTCAATAAACGTGTTCTGAAAAAAAGTATATAAACTCTTGTCTTGTTTGTTTTTTCGTGTCACAAGGGACATTTCTCATACCATGGCTACCTCTGCTGTCTCTGCTCCCTCTTCCTCTACTGTCAGAGTCATCGACGAACATTTAGATCGTGCCAGTTGGGAGGCTTTGTATCTTCGCCATCCCTTTAACATGCTCATTGCTGGACCTAGCGGTTCAGGCAAAACTGAATTCGTCAAACGTTTGATCGAACATAAACATCATTTGATCGATCGGCCCCCTCAACGGATCGTGTGGTGTTACAAAGAGTGGCAATCGGCGTACAACCTCTTGCGTGAAAGTCAAGGCGATTCCATCGTGTTTGTGGAAGGCATTCCTAAAGAAGACGACGGCATCGTCTCTGACTCCCGTCTAACCCATTTGGTCATTTTCGACGACATGTTAGGAGAAGACGAAGAAGAAATTAAATTGTGGTTTACGCGCAAAGGGCATCACCGTAATGCCAGTGTCGTTTACATCACCCAAAATTTGTTTCAACAAAGTAAAGCCCATCGCACCATCAGTCTCAATGCGCATTACGTGGTCTTGTTTAAAAGCCCTCGAGATAAATCGCAAGTGCAAGTCTTAGCCAAACAGTTAGGAACGCCTTGGTTGACTCAGGCGTACGACGATGCCACTCAAACGCCACACGCCTATTTACTCGTCGATTTGAAACCTACGACCCCCGAGGATTTGCGATTTCGTACCCACTTGTTTCACCACTGGTGCCAAGACGGAGGGCCTGTCCTGTACACGTCTCCGTCCTCGACTTCATTTCACTCCTCCCATGAAAAAAATCTATAAAAACCTCAGACCCTTTTTCGTCTGTCTCACACAGTGTGAACATGACGTCCCTTCAGTCGCATCTTCCCGTCAAATTGATTCGTGCCTTGTATGGCATCAGTCGAGAAAAGATCCACAAACACGAGCCCGTGTCTTAGAAGCTAGTCTCAAAGAAGTCTTACGATGGTTCACGGTGACGGCACGTCAATTACTCCAAGGAATCATTCAGATTCCTCATCAAACCCAACGCTTTTTCGATCGAAACAAAGTCGCTTTGGTCCAACTGGCCGATCCCCGCATCGACACTCAAACCAAAAAACAAATCATTTTGAAACCTGGAGGGAGCGGTACTCTAGGAGGGGTCATCATTCGCTCACTCTTAAGATGGGATCCTAATGCCCCCAAAGTTATCCCTAAGACAAAAGTTCAACGAAGCCCCAAGAAGAAAAAGAAAAAGACCAAGTTCCCAAGAAGAACTTCTCCAGTGGCAGGACCCTCCTCTTACCAGACACCACCACCATCACCCCGGAAAAAGAAAAGAAGCCCCCAGAAAAAGAAACAGAGAAAAAGTTCCCAGAAAAAGAAAAGCGCACAGAAGAAAACTAGTCGCAAGAGAGGCACTTCGGTCAGGACGCAACCTTACACTCGCAAACCACGACCTGCCACAGCGTCTCCGGTAGCCTCACGTTTGTCCACTTCTCCGTTGATGTCACCAGGAACTGAAGAGTACTTGGAGACGTTGATCACACCAAGAACTTCTCCGTTGATGACCCCCAAAAGAACTTCCCCAGTGGCAGGACCTTCCAATTTAGCGGCAGTGGCTGCTGCTCACAAAGTACCTTCTCCCAAAATCAAAGTCCAAGAAAGATCGGGCATGTTACAAAGTTTACTGGATTTGTCCAAGCAAGAACTGGCTCGATTTAGTCCGTTACGTACCCCTGCACGACGTGTCATGCCTGTCCTCAAACTGATACGACGTAAAGACAATCAATGGCGACGCGTTCCAGTATAAAAAAGACCTGTGACCAAGTAGGGTATCAGTGTTTTTAGGTGCTCCTAAAGACTCAAAGATGTCACCCTCCAGAAAACCCCAAGGAAAGAAAAGGAAAGGACTGCCACCACGTTTAGCCAAACATGGGGACCTGTTATCTGTCCTGTCCAAAGCTTCTCAACCCCTACGAAAAAAACTCATTCAAACGGCCTCCAAAGAGGTCATCGATACCGTGTGCGAATGTTGTTTGAACGTTTTGAAAGGCACGATCCCTTTGTCCAAACACCAGAAACAATGCTTAAGCAAACATCGTCACGTTCTTCGCCAAATGGTTCGAAAGAAAATTCCCATTCGTCAAAAAAAGAAGATGTTAGTGCAACGTGGAGGCATTTTACCCCTCTTGTTAGGCCCCATACTGAAAGGAGTCTTGGGAACCATGTTGGGAGGACTAGTGGGAGCAAGATAAAAAGGCCCTCGAAAGTCCCAAGATCTCAGAATTCACCCCTGACAACCCATGGAAGGACGAAAACTAGCTTTAGTGCCTTACAAACGATGGATGGAATACCATCGGTGGCAAGAACAACGCACCCCGCATTTACCTCCCAATCCCAATTTGAGCGAGATGTCCCAGTTACAACACGAATTGCAGTCCTTGATGGATCGCCAAGATTTGTCCGAAACAGAAAAATCGCAAAAGTACGGTCAACTCTTGCAACGACTGCAACTCTTTCACCAGAAAGCTTTAGACGAAACAGCTCTACCCACTTTGAAAGATTTTAAGACCTTGATGAAAAGTCCAGCACCATCACCAGTACCAGTACCAGTACCGGTACCAGTGGTCAAGAAAGAAAAAGGAAAAGAAGAAGAAGAAGAAGAAGAAGGGTTTCAAACTCCACCAGAAAAAGTACGCAAGTTAACAACACCACCTACCTCCAGAATTGGATGGATTAAAAAGATGATGGCCACCCCTTCTTCATCACAAGAGAAAAAGAAAGTGAAGACAGAAGTGAAACAAGAACCGATATCCCCTGCTCAGACATCCTCCTCTTCGACACCTATTGCCGGTCGCACACGCAAAACCTTGCAATCCAAGAAAATACCCCAAGAGAAAAAGAGTAGCCTCTTCCAAGAGTGGGTGCCTTATTAACACAAAAAATGGAAAAAGTCTTAGCCAGCATTTACTACGATCCCTCGCATCCTGCAGGTTACGCAGGAGTTCAAAAATTGTATCGTGCTGCCAAAACGCGACTGAAAAGTCTCCGTTTACCTCAAGTGCAACGATGGTTACAAGAACAAGCTACCTACACTTTACACAAACCCATTCGACGCAAGTTTGCCAGAAGTCGCACCCGAGTGGAAGGCATCGATCATCAATGGCAAGCCGATTTAGCCGATGTCTCTCATTTGGCCAGCTACAATCGTGGCTACAAATATTTGTTCTGTGTCATCGACGTCTTTTCCAAATTTGCCTGGGTCGTGCCCTTGACTTCCAAATCGAGCAGCGAGTTAGTGCGAGCCCTGCAACGGGTGTTGAAACAAAGCGGTCGTCACCCTCTTCGATGGCAAACGGACAAAGGCACCGAATTTCTGAACCAAGCTTTCCAAAAAGAATTAAAGAAACGTGACATTCATTTTTTTACCACCGAGAATCCCGAAACCAAAGCCAGCATCGTGGAACGTTTTCAACGCACTTTGAAAGAACGCATGTGGAAATATTTTACGCATCACCACACTCTGAAGTACATCGACATCTTACCGCACCTGGTGCAAGCGTACAACCAATCTTACCATCGAAGCATCGGACGTGCCCCGCAAGACGTGACTCCCGACAACGAAGTGCTGGTGTTTGAGCGCCTGTTCGGTACGTCCCCGACGAGGGCTGTCCCCAAGAAAAGTGGAGAGTTGGCCGTAGGAGATTGGGTGCGCATTGGCAAAACCAAACGCACTTTCGACAAAGGTTACTTACCTAACTGGACGACCGAATTGTTTCGCGTCACTGGACGAGTGCATGGTCGTCATCCTGCCGTCTATAAATTGGAAGATATGAACGGAGAAGTGCTCAAAGGAACGTTTTATTTGCCCGAGTTACAACGTGTCACCAAAAAAGAAGACGACGTGTACGACATCGAAAGCATTCTCGAACGCAGAACCCGTAAAGTGGGCAAACGACGTGTCAAAGAAGTCAAAGTACGTTGGAAAGGATATCCACCCAGTTTCGATTCTTGGATCGACGCTTCGCAAGTCATCGACTATAAAAAGAAGAAGTGACCATCATGCCCTTTCACACAGCAGACGCAGCTACGTCAACCACTCCTTCTTCCCCTAGTTCTTCTGTGCAAGATTTACAAAAACAACCCTTGTGGGTGTGGTGTGGAGAACGTGTGCCTAAAACGCAAATCGTCTTTTTCTGCCAAATCTTCGTGGTGTATTGTGTCATCGGGGCAGCCATTGCCAATTTGAGTTTGCAACAAGGAGACAAACAATTGTGGACCATTTTATTGAGCAGCTGCATCGGTTACCTGCTTCCTAATCCTTCCCTGAAATTCTCCTCGAACGGGAACCACGGGAACCTCGTGTCCAGTGCCAGTGTCAGTCACCACTCCAATAACAACCAGAACCCCATTTTGGGCGGAGACACGCCTCTGACGTCCACTAACCCCTCGGACAGCCACAGAACTCTGGAATTATGAGTCACCAAAACCAATTTTACTTAACCTTACCCAGTGACAGTTCCATGGAGGTGTTTCCCCACAACACGTTGTGCTGTTACACGGCCAAATTACCTCAGGCCATCCCCTTAGATCACGAAGCCCATTGGGAAGTGGCTTTAGTGGAAATCATTCACCCAACCCAAGTCCTCAATGTCCTTCCCAATCAAAATTTTTTTCATGTGGAAGTTCATGACGAGTCATTGCAACAGGAGTTGAATAAGAAACTCATATATGACAATAAAACCTATAATGAGAAAACTCAAAAGTGGACCTACCACTTTTTCATTCCCCCAGGTTATTATTTCAGTGGTCAACATTTGGTCAACATCATAGCTGCCAAGTTTAATGGCGTGTTTGGGAAAGCTTTGGAGCATGTCAACAAAAGTGTCACCATGGAGTACCACAAAGTAGCTCGTCGCTTCTCGATGAAATTTGAGCGGAGTAAAATCATGTCCATTTTATTTTGTCCTGAATTGTTTGACATGTTGGGCGGAGACATGAACCTGAGAATGAACATACTCAAGAACAACGAATTACCCATCGTTTACGACAACGAGTCTTTTAGCAAGTTATTTCGTACCCCAGTAGAACTGAACCAAGGACTGAATTTGATGTTCGTGTACTCCGATGTGGTGGAGTATAACGTGGTGGGACACACCTCCGTACCGTTACTGCGTGTCATTCCTTTCAAAGTGGATTCTGCCGCGAACGCTGACGAGGAAGGTGGAAACACTTACCACGTCCACCGCGAATTTGTCCATCCTCACTATTTGCCAGTCAGCAAGTCGTATTTGGACACGGTCAACATTACTATAAAAGGAGATCTGGGACAAAATATTCCATTTACCAAAGGAAAAGTCACGGTGAAACTCCATTTTCGAAAACGGTTCTCTCACGATTCGTAAGTAAGTCATGTATCCAGTGTACCAAGGGGTTGCACGACAGCGAGGACACGGTTTAGGAGACATGTTAAAATCGGCCTTTCGTTCGGTGGCCCCGGTGTTGAAACCGATGGTGACACGCGGATTGCACGCCTTGAAAGATGCGGCACTGACGCAAGGCAAAGAATTTCTCCAAAATGTCATCATCGACAAACAAAACCCTAAAGAAGCCTTCATGAGGGCAGGCAAAAATGTCCTGCTGCAAACGGGTAAAGACATTTTAGGCCGACGAGACACACCTATAAATGCCCTGCACGCTACCGAGTCAGGCATTCAGCAAGGACAAGGCAGAAAGAGACGACGAAGAAAACACCCTTTCACCAGACTTCAAGCTAGAAAAGCCAAGAAAAGAAGAACCGTTCGAGACTTAGACGTTTTCGATTATTGAGACACAGAAAAAAAATGATGCACCGAGAGTCATGTGCTTGTTCCAAGACGGAACTGGATATGTTTGCCATGCCCCCCACCATGATGACGATGCAAGAATCCCAGTGGGTGGAATTTCATCCCGTCTCCTCTTTGACGGATTCCGCTCCCATCGAGTTCGAAATCAAAGGACAACCCGAAGATTACATCGATCTGAATAGCAGTTACCTGTATTTGAAAGTCAAAGTGATCAAAACTGACAACACCAATCCTGGAGCCAATGATAGGGTAGCACCCGTCAACAATTTCATGCATTCCTTGTTCAGCGAAGTGGACTTGTACTTGAATAACAAACTGGTCAGCAGCAGCATGGATACTTACCCATATCGTGCCTACTTGGAAAATCTCTTGACGTACGGAAAAGAAGCCAAGAATACTCATCTGGATGCTTGCGTGGTATGGAAACCTGACACGGCAGGTGCAGGCACGTTTAGCGACACAGCCCTGACAGAAGATGACAATCCTCACAATGTGGGGTTTAACACACGTAGAACTAAAATTCTGCAAGGACGTAGTTTAGAACTGATGGATCGTTTGCATTTGGACATGTGGTTACAAGAAAAGTATTTACTGAACGGAGTTGATATTCGCCTGAGACTGAATCGTAGCACTGCCGCTTTCCATTTGATGGCCCATGCCAACGAATACAAAACTGTTATCCAAGAAGCCAGACTTTACGTACGCCGTGTGGAAGTGTTACCTAAAGTGGGAAACGACATCAGTCAGACGTTGAGCAGAACGACCGCCAAGTATCCCATACGACGTGTGGAAGTGAAAACGTTCACCATTCCTGTTGGACAGCGATCCATGATCGAAGATCATCTGTTCCAAGGACAGTTACCCAAGCGTTTGATCGTTGGTATCGTCAGGAATTCAGCTTTCAATGGACTTCACAACGAAAATCCTTTTGAGTTTCGACACTCTAGCGTGTCCAAAATCGAAGTCAGTCGAGACGGCAAGACCTTGTGTACACGACCCTTTGAGCCTAACTTTGCCCAGAACAATTACTTGAGATCGTACTTGTCCCTGTACGAAGCCACCGGACAGTTAGGAACCAATACCAGTCACGGTATTACGTACGAGGATTATGCAGGAGGCTACGCTTTGTGGGCTTTCGATTTCACTCCAGACCAAGGCAGCGACGAGGGACATTTCCACCCTATAAAATCTGGCCAGATTCGTGTGGAAATTCAGTTTGCAAATCGAGACCCTGCTGATCCAACGTTGAACGTCATCCTGTATGCAGAATTCGATAATACCATAGAAATCAACAGTTTGAGAGAAGTCATTCTAGATTATTAGAAAGCCATGGAAGACTGTTATCCCTCTTTACCTAGTGGAGAAACTTTGGAGATGGAATGTAAGGAGACTGTGGAAGGAGAAGAATCTCAAGACAAAGACGAAGAAGTTTTGATGAAGTCGAGATGGCCAGAACAAGAAGCCCATTTAGTCTCCTGTTTTGCCAAACACTTGGTCGACAAAATAACGGAATTGATCAAGAAAAATTGTTATGGATGTCAAAACGATCATCCCAGTCAAATTCAACACGATAAATGCCTGATGTTGAGTCAAGAAGAAAAATTGGACGAGTATCTGGACGAAGCTTGGAGTCTCATCTCAAACAAAGACGTGTTGCACCAGTGGTATAAAGACTTGCGTGAACATTCTTGTCCACCATTAACCACTCAAGAGATCCATCGTATCGAAGCTCTCCTGAATCAGAGTGAGGAAACAGAACGAATAACCGTTTATTCGTCAGACATTTTCAAGCAAAAAGTCAGAATCGAATTGACGACTTATTATTACCTGTGAAGAAGAAAAAAGCACACACAAAACATGGATACCTGGGAACTTTATTACCTTTTGAACCACAGTTCGTATACGGCTTCTTGGAATCCTGTCGTCTGTGCTAAAGATGAACTCCCTCATCGCAAACCTAAAGACCATCAAGCTTACGTGATCAACACGGACGAAAGTCATCTCCCAGGAACCCACTGGGTAGCCGTCTACTTTCCTCAAGAAGGATGTGTGGAATATTTCGATTCGTACGGATTGCCCCCTTTGGAAGACGATATCATCGACTTTATGAGAAGAAATGCTCAAACCACCCGATTCAATAACGTGAAATTACAAGGCACAGATTCCTTGGTGTGTGGACAGTACTGTGTGTATTTTCTGCATCATCGCAGCCTGGGCTATTCCTTAGAACATTTAGTGACTCATTTCGATCCTCGTTCTTCTGCTAGAAATGATGTGAAAGTAGATCGATGGTTTTGTGACCATTATGCTTATCTTTTGTCTCAAGCTAGGAAACGTAGTGTCCATCAATGGCCTAATGATTTCCAACAGTGGAAATCACAATTTCATTCACAACGTTGTCAGCCCTGTTCAAAATAGTTAGTATTGGAAGAAAAAAATGTTTGTGATTTGAAAAAAAATTGTTTGATGTTATAATGTTGGATTATTGTTAAAAATGTTGATGTTTAGTGTTAAGTGATTTTTTGAATAAAAAATGTTGTGTTTAGAAAAAAATGCCTTTGTGGTTTGTTTAGCTATAAGAATGTTGGATTGATGCTCTTTCATTTCTTACTATCCCTCTCATGAACGTTGCGGCTCGAAAACCGTGTGGGGATGTTTTCCTTCACGTCCGCGCTTTAACTTTAAGAACCGGGTTGTTCCCAGTCTAGCCATCCATTGTCGACTCATCCTCCTAAGAAGATGTGCTCCAAACTAGCTAAGCTCAACGAAGCCTACGTGAATCTGCATAGGGTCAGACACAGTCTGATACCGAAACCAGAAGAAATAGAGAATGTGAGAATGTTAAAAATCACTGAAGACCTGATAGAAGAGCTCTTCAGAGAAGAAATGAACAGGGAGAAAGAAGAATGGACAGAGAAGTACAGACTTCAGAGACAGCAGCAACAGCAGCAACAACAACAGCAGCAGCAGCAACAATCTGAAGCTGACAGAGGCTTTGTCGATTGTCGTATCGACACCAAAGAATTCTTCTTCTCTTTCCGAAGAAGCAGACCTATTGCCAGAAAGTCTATCCTCAGAGGACATCGCATTCTTAGAAACTAAAAAGAATGCCATAGCAAAAAAACCAAAAAAAAACAGCCCTTTTCAGGGCTACCCAATACTCTAGAAAAGAAATAACGATAGATTTGCCAATGTGTGTAGGTAGAGTAGTGTGAAAATAAACACTAACTCTTTATTAAAAAAATGTGAGGGTATGAGTTTGTGTGATTGTGTTTGTAAGTGATAAAGTAGGTTGGTGTGGATAGTAGATTAAAATGATTTTTGTTTTTTTGGGGGCTGCTTGAGGTGTATATTTTGGGTTAGATTGGATTGCTTTGCGTATGTGGATAGTCTATTGAAGTGATGGGTAGCATAAAAAAGTGAGCGAGTGTTTCTTTTAGGTCCGCGCGTTGTTGTTTCTTGGTCATGATCTAGGTAAGATGAATTTTATGTTTTTAGGGGATGTTTTCCTTCACGTCCGCGCTTTCAGTATAAATTGAAACTCGTTCGGCAGTCCAGCTACCCTTGTTGATTGATCAACACAGCCAGAAGAATGAATAGCAGAATAGTGAAACTGTTAGAACTCCAGATGCACCTGGAATATGCCAGGCGCATAGTAAACGAACTATCAGCGGAGGCTATAGTAGAAGAAGCAAGAGTAAAGAAGGAAGAGGAGGAGAGAAGAGAGAGGGAAGAAGAGGAAAAGAAAAGAGAAGAGAGGATGTCGTTCAATATTCCCGAAACAGAGGATTGGGGTGTTGAAGCGAATCATCCTCCCTCTGCGCTCCCCAGAAGAAAGGTGAAAGAAGACTGGGGAAGAAGATGCGTGTGCGGCGCCAGGCCAGGAAGGTGCAACCATTAGATAGGTGCATCAGGAGTTCAAAAAAACAGCCCTTTTCAGGGCTACCCAATACTCTAGAAAAGAAATAACGATCAATTTGCCAATGTGTGTAGGTAGAGTAGTGTGTATATAAACACTAACTCTTTTTTAAGATAGTGTGAGGGTATGCGTTTGTGTGTTTGTGTGTTTGTGTTTGTAAGAGCTCAGGTATGTTTGTGTGAATAGTAGATTATGGGTTTCTTAGCGTATGTGAAGAGTATAGTTAGGGTTTTATTATATGAAATGAGAAAGTAGGGGGATGTTTTCCTTCACGTCCGCGCGTTGTTGGGTCATGATCTAGGTAAGATCAATTTTATGTTTTAGGGGGATGTTTTCCTTCACGTTCGCGCTTTGAGTATAAAACTAACAGTGTTGGCCATTGGAACCCATTCTACGGAATAAGCAAACAAGAAGATGCCAGCAGCTTCAGCTTTATACAACGATCTTATGGGAAGTTGGTATTGGATGGTAGATGGATTGAGTGTAGTAGAAAGGGTTGAACAGGAATGGAGGTATGCAGTGACAAAAGACTTCGTCTCAAGACAAGTAACCAGCCTCCACTTATCCGTAAATATTGTAAAAGAAATGATAGAGGATGAGGAGAAGAGAATCAGAGGTTTAATTAACCCACCGTATGTCAAAGTGGGTAAGTTAAAAGAAGCGATAGATCATGTGACGAGTGCAAGGTGCTTTCTAGAAGACATTGTAGAATGGACAGATTGGTGTTTCGCGAAGTGGGGGTTAGAAAAACTTAAGAAAGCTGAAGAACTAATGAGGAATGTGCTGACCGAAGAGGTCAAGAAGATCAAAGAAAAGTGGTCAAAGGAAAGAAAAGAAGAAGAAAATAGAAAAAAAAGGGATGAATTCGAAAAACTGAACACAAACTGGATGAAAATCCAAGAGAAGTTCCGGGCCATGGGCCATCCGGACTGGTTGCCGGAAACAGAAAAGAAAAAGAAGAAAGGAATGATGGACAAAATAAGAGGATGGTGGAAGAAGTTAAGAAGTTAAAAGAAGAAGAAGAAAAAACCCAAAGGCCCTTTTCAGGGCCCCCATATTTCTCGAAAAGAGATAGTCTTTGAATTGCCTACCCTTTTTTTAAAAAAAATTTTTTAAAAAAAATCCCATGTTAAATTCCCCTTGTCCGTAGAGTGACCCACGATTTATAGCCATGTTAAATTCCCCTTGTCCGTAAAGTGACCCACGATTTTTTGCCATGTTAATTCCCCTTGTCCGTAATCTAACCCACGATTTTTTGCCATGTTAAATTTCCATTGTCCGTAATCTGACCCAAGGGTGTTTTTAATGCTAATTCCCATTGTCCGTAAAGTGCCCCTATTCACTACTACCAGAAGACTTATAATGGTGACTAGTTGGTCCTAAATGAAGATGTTACCGATCTGATGTCCAATTTGACCGTCACAGCAAAAAAGTATCATAGCTACTCCTCCTGAATGAAAAGTCATTTCACCAGAAGATTCCTTAGTTGGTCCTGCGTGAAAATGGTTCTGCTTGGATCTCCAACATGGCTACCACATCCATCATCTTCAAAATCTTATCATTCCTCCACCTGAATGGAAGGTCAGAGCAACATGGGTTTTCACTAAGGGACTTATCGTGATGTTTATTTTGTGCTAAATAAAAATGGTTCCAATCTTGACAGCAAGTATGGGCAGCATGGCAGCCATCTTGAAATATTGTTATTGCTACATCCCTTAAATGGAAATTCGGATCGACATGGGGTTTCACCTAAAGGCTCATTATGATGTGTAGTTGGTTAAAATGAAAATGGTGCCGTTCTGACCTCAAAATATAGCTGCCACAATGAACATATTGAAAACCGTGACTCTAGTTCTCCTCAATTGCTGTTCAATGGCCAAATCAATATGAGTTTGTTTTACCAAATTCTTACAATGGTGTCCAGTTTGTCCTAAATGAAAATGGGTCGACCATTCGTCCAATATGGCTGACATTGTGGTTAATTTGAAAATCTCACCGAATAATACCAGAGATGGTTTCACCAATCAACAGTTAAAATTATACATAGTCTTGTCTTGAACTCTTAGAATTCTTTTTCCGGACTGTACAATATTGATCCCTATTTTATGAACAGTGGCAATATTTAATAACGGATCCGCATCATTTGTAGTAAATTGAAATCAGTGGTTTCAAAAATATTATGAAAATTAAATAGAGCAATTGTTGATGTAAATTTGTTTACATGCTTTCTATGTTTACCAATAGCAGCTTTATGGCAGAATAACATAATTCTTATAAACTGAAAAGCCATTATATTAGGGTGCTTTTAGTCAAATTCTGCCGATTATTTTAATTTTTGCTTTTTGAAGAAAAGGTTCAATAAGTTTTCTAGTTTTAGTAACAGCAGCCGTATTTAGTGGCGGATGAGCGTCATTTGTAAAAAATTGAAATACATACATCCCAGAATGCTTTCTTTAATGTTTAGTCAGATTCTGTTGAGTTTTGAGAAGTCCTTAAAGGTTTTCATATTTTGAAAGGTTTTGCCAGAGCGCTTTCTGTTAAATTTTGTAGTTTTCTGTTCCCATATTTAATACTAGATTGGCATCATTTGTACAAATATGTCAGTCCTTTATGTTAAGGAGCTTTCTCTAAAATTGTCATATTCAGTCCGCAATGTTTGATGCCAGTCGTTTAAACGATTTGCTATTTTAAAAAGGGCGGGGGGTGGGGGGCGGGCGCAGCAATATTTAAAGACGAATTAGAATAATTTGCCCAAACTCGATATACTTTATTATTCTTCATGTTAATTTTGGTCAAGTTCTGTCCGGTGTTTCTTGCAAAAGAAGTTGAAACGGCATATTTTGATGGACGAAAGCCGCTCAACTGACGCATAGCTATAGCATTAGCTCAGTCGGCCTTACGACAAGGTGATATGAAAATGTATGGTCGTGCTCAGGACATCCGAATCTGTATCAGACTTACAAGAACGAAGTTAAATTAGAAATGGAGAAGAAAATACATCGTCGCTGCGAAGCGCGGAATTTCATGTGCTGCTTTTGACGATGTAATATCTGAGATCTTTATAAAGCAAGCCTATTTAACAAGTTTGATCAAAGTCATATCAAAACTAGTCTCTAGATTAGTTACAATCTCAGCCAACCAGCCACAAGACTACCTCGTTATATTCATGTCTTGTTCATAATAAAACCAGTCAGGCATCTGGAAAAGATTAGCCTATTTATCAAGTTAGATCGTAATCGATCATAAATACAGTCTCTCGAATGGCAAGAAATTAGTACAATAGTAGCCAAGATAGCCTCATTAGTCTGCATGGATATTGCGAGTTATATTCTGAAATATTGATGACTAAAGTTATATTCCAAGTACCATTAAAATCGGACCAGAAATATGGACTCCGTAGTAATAGCATGCAATTGTTGACGGACAGATGGACCTAATGACAACGTAAGATGGACAAAGAGCATACCGTAATCTAACTTGGCTTTACGGTCAGGTGAACTGAAAATGAGGTACTCGTTTCTCTTTACATCTGTAAATGAGGTACTCGTTTCTCTTTACATCTGTTAATGAGGTACTCGTTTCTCTTCGCATCTGTAAATGCACAATTTAAACAAAGCAGAAATAACCTTTTGATCATTTTAAAGTAAAAGTTGCACCATGTCATTTCAGTGTATAAAAAACCTAACTTTTGGGCACGAGAAAAGAATATACAATGAGAACGGTTATTCATATGTGGTCAGTCTGAACTGAGAGAGAGAGTAAATATGCAACCGTGAAATATGTTTGGTAAGAGAATATTTTCTTTAAAGGAATGGGCCAATAATCTTTGTATACAAGCTTTGTTTTAATGGGAAAAAATATTATTTGGAAATTAAAAAAATCCGCATATAAATCGCACAAAAATAGGCACAAACACAACATAGATGATGGTAATAGCGAAAGAAATAGCATTTTGTCGTTTGGTTCTATCCATTGACTTCAAAACAGAGACATACTTTCCTGCCACGAAAGGAGTGGTACCTACGACTCCAAAATGTGGGACCCAGGTCACAAAAAGGGCTAGTAAAGTATTGATCGGCAAAATTAACTGATTAAGTATATAAAATATTATATGAAGCGTGCAGCGAGAGAGAGAGAGAGAGAGAGAGAGATGGAGAGCGAACATTTATAACATATTAATGAGCATTTCGTTTAAAGTAGTGTACATAATAAAGCGACTAGCTTTTTCGATGACTTTTTTCCGAGGAAGATATTCGGCTCTACATGGCGATAAAACCCATCTAATGAAGAGAATATAAGTTATACGAGTCCCTCATTAGTGTTTTACATCATTCGAGATAACCGTTTATAAAACTTTCGACCTTTAAACAGTGAGTGTGTGTGTATATGTATGTGCACATTATGTTGTTGTAGTAATGTAAATCAACAGGTGTGGTAAAGACTTTAAAAAATCCATATACGACTGGTATCATGCGCTTGTGGACCTGTAGATTAACGTAGGGTAAAACCTATAAAATTCCATGTGTCACTTGTATAATCTGGCTTGATTATAATTATATACTACTCCTTTTCGATGACGTACGTCGCCTGAGTGATTTTCTGCTCTCTACATGCTAAGAGCGATCAGAATGACATGAGTGTGAGACCATTCATTAGTCCGATAAATGAACCCCCTAAATCCAGGATGCAGAGCCGGACGGGATGGGGAGCACAAGGGGCACCTGTACCGGCCCCCCTCCCCTAGTCATGGGGCACCCTGGCTGCCGTGGATAAATAAACTATATTTACGATTCTATCGTCTTAAACTATGTAACAGAAACGATGTAAAACCAAATAATTACTTAAAATTTAACAAATAAATTTACCTAGAATAAAACGCGAAAATTCAGAAGACACTTACACTATTGTAAATTAACTGCCAGATAATCCTAAATGCCCTATCACAAGTCCAAACGTATAGAATGCTCAGAATGAATTTCAGAAGTCTCAAATGTCCTGATGCACCACAATGATGTCATCCAGAAAGTGTATGAGTGAGTTCTCAATAATCTCAAAGTCGTATTTTAATCCAAGAAGTCAATGAACACTATGCAATTCCAATGAAACGTTTAAATAAATAGTAGTAGTGAATGGGGACGGTATAGGGACAAAGGGACTTTAATGTTAAAAAAGGGGAATATCCACTATAGGGACTATGTAAATTTAACATGGGAGCACAGTATATCCACTATAGGGACAATGGAAATTTAACATGGTGGGACTGTCTAGGGACAATGAGAATTTAACATGGTGGGATTGTCTAGGAACAATGAGAATTTAACATGGTGGGATTGTCTAGGGACAATGAGAATTTAACATGGTGGGATTTTCTAGGGACAATGGGAATTTAACATGGGTGATTTATATAATATAGACAAGACTTACATTATACATATACTCCATTTTTAAAAAAAAAAAATTGTTGAAGGGGTTAGGCCAGAAAGTCAATTTCTTTTCAAGGCCTATGAATGGCCTTGTCAAGGGCCTTTGGATTTATGATAACCTTCTTCCATGTTAACACAGAGGGCATGGCATTGGTCTTCTTCTTTTGCTCAAACTGTGTCTCACTTCTGGACCGTAAATCACGGTGATGGCCCACAATTTCTCAGGATACGATGGACAGTTTCTTTTGAGATACTATACAGAACAATGCTCCGAACGTCCTAAAGTCACTTTGAACGGAGCCAAAATCATTTCCATGCAAGTGGGACAAGTACAGTTTAAAGATTCGATGAGCTATTTGGCCATGCCTTTGAGTCGAATGTCTAAAACGTTTGGAATGACAGAAATGGCTAAAGGCTATTTTCCACACTTTTTCAATACCGAAGCCAATCAAAATGCTGTTCTACCCCATTTGCCCGAGGGTAAAGACTACGACCCCGACAACATGCGTACCGAACAACGAGAAACTTTCTACGCCTGGTACCAGACCCATGCCTCTTACCCTTTCGACTTTCAGGAAGAAATGTTAAAGTATTGTCGTTCTGACGTGGAAATTTTACGGCGTTGACGTGGAAAATTTCGAGAACTGTTCATGGAAAACGGAGGGGTCGATCCTTTGAAAGAAGCTTGCACCATTGCCAAAGCGTGTTCCTTAGTGTACAGACAACGATTCATGCCCGAAAACATCTTGGCTGTCATCAGTCCTCAAACGATCAGCTATGTCAAACGTCAATACTCGGTCAAATCTCTACGCTGGCTACATTACTTGTGCGACAAGGAAGACAAATGTATTCGGCATGCCCCCAGCGGAGGGGGCGAAAAGACCATCTGAACGTATTCGCTAGATGGCTGGGACTTAGAAAACCCCAAGATCGTGTACGAGTTTAACGGATGCTTATTTCACGAATGTCCCGTCTGTTACCCTGATAGTGGCACTAAAAATTAGTTTTTACAACGAACCATGGAAGACTTGTACAAGGTCACTTGTCAGCGACGCTTGAAGTTAAAACAGCAAGGATACCAAATGTAGGAAAACGAGTACGATCACAGTTTGAAAACCGATCCCGAGTTTAAACGCATCGTGGAAAGTTACCAGTGGCTGGACCCCCTGAACCCAAGGGACAGTTTGTACAGAGAAAAGACAAATGCCACCTGTTTGTTGTACCAAGCCGACAAAGAAAAAGGAGAAGAAATCAAATACTTGGATGTGTGTTCGCTGTATCCTTACGTGTGCAAATATTGTCGCTTTCCTGCATGGCACCCGCATTGCTGACGAAACACATTGACCTGAAAAACATTCGACAATACGAAGGCTTGATCAAGTGCAAAGTTTTGCCTCCCACGGACTTGTACCATCCCGTGTTACCTCATCATTGCCAAGGCAAACTGATGTTTCCCTTGTGCCGTACATGTGCCGAAACGTGCAACCGAAAACAACCTTGTCAGCATACCCAGTAAGAACGCGCCATGACGGGAACGTGGGTCAGCGTGGAATTGTTTAAAGCTCTGGACATGGGATACCAACTGTTAGAAGTGTGCGAAATTTACCACTTTCCCAAGACACAACAGTACCACAAGGGCGACCAAACTCAGAAAGGCATTTTCGCAGACTACGTGGATGCCTTTTTGAAACTGAAACAAGAAGCCAGTGGCTATCCTTCCTGGTGTCACACTCCCGAAGATCAAAATAAATTCAAAGAGAAATACTGGGAGCAGGAAGGCATCCCTTTGACCACATCGAGAAAAACGAAGGCAGACGATCGTTTGTCAAAGTGATGTTAAATTGCTTGTGGGGCAAAGTGGCAAACGACCGTGTTTACCCAAGACGGAGTATTTGACAGAACCTTCTCGCTACTTCCAGATGATTCACGACAAAACCAAATACATGAATCACGTGGACGTCGTTCGCGAGAATTTGATTTTAGTCAATTACGAAGAAGATCTGGACTTTGTAGAAGCCGACGAATTTGGAAATGTCATCATTGCGGCTTACGTGACAGCTCATGCTCGCTTAAAATTGTACGAAGCTTTAGAACTGTTAGGGGAACGTGTCTTGTACTTTGACACGGACAGTTGTATTTACATCGAGTACTCAGGTCAACATCACCCTGACATCGAAGGAGACCGTTTAGGAGCCTGGACAGACGAGCACCCCGACGAGAAGATTCGCTAGTGGCGGTCCCAAAACTTACGGCTACGAATACCGGGACAAGCAAGGAGAAGTGTACACCGAGTGTAAAGTGAAAGGATTGACTCTGAATTATCGCACCAGTCGAGTTGTGAACTTTGGCATATTGAAAGAAGCCTTACAGTCTGGAGAGGATGAAAACTTTAAAGTGACCACCCGTGAACCGCATAAGATTGTACGCTTACCCACTTACCAAATCGTCAGTCGGCCCTTGGACAAAGTCTATCAAATCGTGTACCAGAAGCGAATGCGTCTTCCCAATCACTTTACTTTACCGTATGGACATGTCGGTATACAAATTGGTTGTAAGAGGATAGCCGCCCACTCATAAAAAGGAACGATGTACAAGCTTGAGACTTCATTGCGACTAGTATAAAAAGCGACAGTGTGCAAGATCGATAGTTCATTGTGACTACCAAGATCACGCGAACAAGATGAATCCTTTGAAAGAGACATCATTCAAGTTTGGAGATTGTATAAAAAAATGTACCTTCCCATAGTGTGACTAATATTGAATGGATAAGACCCATGCATTGCAATGGAAAATGTCCGGAAGGAAACTGCAAGTGTCCATGCGGTTACCATTGTAATTGCGTAGCGGACTACGATCCTGTGTCTTGCGATGAGAGTGATGCTGTACCTTGTGACTTCAGTGATGCAGTAAAGCATCATGGGAACTTTAGTATCACTACCCCTACCATAGAAAGTGATGCTGTGCGTGTCAAACCTGAGGGATGCGAAAGTGATGCTGCTCCTTATCGTGGACACTTTACTGGTTTTCATGGTAAATGTTGATGTCAGCCTTCACGTCTACCACCCTATGGAAGTAATTCAGCCCTGAGCAAACTCCTATCGATGTCACCCTACCCTCATCAAGAACCTGCGAAAGACGAATATTCGTTCCATATGCGTTTGCCTGAATACTGGAACTTTGAAAATCGTCTTCAATCGTTCAAAGGAAAATGGCCTAAGTATCTGGGAGGACCGACCCTCGAAGAATTAGCCAGATCCGGATTTTTCTACTTGGGCCAAGGAGATAAAGTGAAGTGCTTCAGTTGCGGTGTGTCACTACACCAGTGGGAACAACAATATGTGGCCTACCTGGAACATGTTCGATGGTCCCCGAATTGTCATAACTTGTCCTTAGTTGGACCGAGCCATTGAAGTAACCTACCATGTCGTTGAAGAAACCAGATTGGCAAGGAGTCAAACGTTGGACATCACCGAGACCAGTATTTAAACCCCATTTAATAAACAATATAGAATCATTACCTAAAGAACTGCAAGAGAAGATCTACAAGGAAGTTTGGCAGGGACTTGTCAGAGTGAAATTTCAATGGGTAACTGTAGAACTTTTTTGTCGAGAAATTCACAAGAGGAAGGTGAAAAAAATCAACCAATATGTTAGATTTCTCTGGATCAAGGGTGCGTTCATCCTATTATACCGCTTTAGACCGTTTACATCAAAAGATTTCAGTGACATTCTTGGACGTTACCCTGAATGGCAGTGGCCAGAAATTACTCACTATGTGGATTACTTTTGCTCTTGGAGAAGATTATAAATACAATCATAGTGACTGACTTAATCATGGATACTTTACAAGAGAACATTCGTGGCTTGTCTGTTGAATTGAGAGAACGGATTTACCAAGAACTGGTCAAAATTCAAGTCAAACGTAAAGAACAGAAGCATCCGTTACGTCACCGGTGTTTAAACCACTGGTACCTAAATGAGATAAGAGGACTGATTCACAATAAAGTGTTCCTGTGGTCAGACCTTGTTAAACAGTTCGAGGACGACAAGAACCGGTATGTTAATGATTTTCGTTACTTCGAGATGCACATACTGCAACGGATTCCAGAAGAAGAGTTAGAGAGTTACCAAAATCTTTTACGCAACGTCAACTTAGTGGAAGAGGAAAATTCTGAACGAACTGTGATCTGTAGGTTAGTGATTGAACCTTTTAGATTCGCTGCTGGAGTAAAATCATCTCTGTGCAGAAAGTCATTTATTGCTTCCGAAAAATAGAGGGTATACATACAGGCTGCCATGCCAAGGCTTTTATCCAAAGTGATTCAACAGATTCCGTGGAAGGACGATGAGTTGGTAGCTTGTGACTTACACCCTCATTGGACAGATGTACGTGCCTAGAAAAAAAATGGGATTTTGAGGCTTGGACCCAAGAAGTAGCCCAGTATGCTCGAGAGTTGTCCAAGAAAAAAAATCACTTTTCAACCTGTGTTAGTGACAGTACCAGAAGAATCCGTCACGGAGGACAGGACTGTCATGGACATTCCTGAAAGACCCTTTCGGGAGGACACATGTGTGACCTTCCCCTCAGTAGAACTTGTCATAACATTGCCCAAAACATGTTGCACAGAGACTTGTTTCTATTCCACTTTGATCGTTTTCATGTGCATTTTATCGTTGTACTTAAGCCTTTGACTTTTATGTATTTTTGTCTTTCGTGTTCATTTTTAAAACACCAATAAACGCATTTTGAAAAAGTATATAAACTCTTGTCTTGTCTGTTTTCGTGTCACAAGTGACATTCCTAACACTATGGCTACATCTCCTGTCTCTGCCCCCCCCCCCTTCCTCCTATTTCAGAGTCATCGACGAACACTGTGATCGTGCCAGTTGGGAGGCTTTGTATCTTCGCCATCCCTTTAACATGCTCATTGTTGGACCTAGCGGTTCAGGCAAAACCGAATTTGTCAAACGTGTGATCGAACATAAACATCATTTGATCGATCGGCCACCTCAACGAATCCTATGGTGTTACAAAGAGTGGCAATTGACGTATAGCCTCTTGCGAAAAAGTCAAGGCGATTCCATCATGTTTGTGGAAGGCATTCCTAACGAAGACGACGGAATCGTGTCTGACCCCCGTCAAACCCATTTAGTCATTTTCGACGACATGTTAGGAGAAGACGAAAAAGAAATTAAACTTTAGTTTACGCGCAAAGGGCATCACCGTAATGCCAGTGTCATTTACATCACTCAAAATTTGTTTCAACAAATAAAGCCCATCGCACCATCAGTCTCAATTCTCTTTACGTGGTCATGTTTAAAAGCCCTCGAGATAAATCGCAAGTGCAAGTCTTAGCCAAACTGTTAGGAACGCCTTGGCTCACTCAGGCGTACGACGATGCCACTCAAACTCCACACGCCTATTTACTCGTCGATTTGAAACCTACTACCCCCGATTATTTGCGATTTCGCACCCACTGTTTTCATCACTGGTGTCAAGATGGAGGGCCTGTCCTGTACACGTCTCCGTCCTCGACTTAACCCAACAAAAATCTATAAAAACCTCGGACACTTTTCGTCTGTCTCACATATTGGCAACATGACGTCCTTTCAGTCTCATCTTCCCGTCAAATTGATTCATGCCTTGTATGGCATCAGTCGCGAAAAACCTCCACAAATACGTGCTCGTGTCTTAGAAGCCAGTCTCAAAGAAGTCTTACGATGGTTCACGGTAACAGCACGTCAGTTACTGAAAGGTATCATTCAGATTCCTCATCAAACCAAACGCTTTTTTGATATAAACAAAGTAGCTTTGACCCAACTGGCCGATTCCCTCATCGATACTCGGACCAAGAATCAAATCATTTTGAAACCTGGAGGGAACAGTACTCTAGCAGATGTCATAATTCGCTCCCTCTTAAGATGGGATCCTAATGCTCCCAAAGTTCTCCCCAAGAAAAAAGCCAAACGAAGCCCCCCCCCCCAAAAAAAAGAGCAACGGTGTCAAGACCAGGTCACCACCCCGGCAAAAAGAAAAGCCCACAGAAAAAGAAGCAGAGGAGAAGTCCCCAGAAAAAGAAAAGCATGGGAGATGAGGCTCCCTTTCCTTCCCCCAGGAGTAATCAAAAATCACGCGTTGCGTGAATAAACCAGTGTTACATGCTCCATTGGAGCGAAAATCACTATAATTCAAGTAAGCAATTTTAGCTACCCTATTTGACCAGTCAACACGTTTGAAAATGGATTTAGTGAATAATTAAAAAGATGGTTGGTATTGGATGATGAATGCAACGTATGTGGTAGAAATGATTGCAGCTGACTGAAGTACCCAGTTACCCTAGACTTCGTGACATGTCGAGCGACGCGTCTAACAGTAACCATAGAACTGGTCAAAGATGTGATAGAGGAGGAAGTGGAGAAGTTGAGAGGACTTATTAAGTCTGAGTATGTTCAAGTGTGTAAATTGAAGGAGGCTTTTGATGGTGTGACAAAAGTAATGTATTATTTAGATGAAATAGAGGATTTAACAGATTGGTCTTACCTGTCACTCAGTAGGGTGAATTGGGGATGAACGATTTAAATAAGGCAGAAAAAATGGTTACGGTTAGAAAGGTGATGGAAGAGGAGGTAAAGAAGATAAAAGCTAACTGGGCTAAAGATAGAAAGGAAAAAAATAGACAGAGAAAGAGGACTTTGAGAACCAAAGACCCTTTTCAGGGCCACTCATATGTCTGGAAAATATGCCTATTCTGTCTTGCCAAAAAACTTTTTAATGGTTGTATTTTTGTTTATTTGATAGATTTATGAAGATAAATCTATGTATGTCTATGCCTATGTCTCTAACCCTGTCTCTCGCCATATCTCTATGTCTCTGTCTCTGAACATATCTCTATGTCTATGTCTGTATTGTGTTTGTCCCTTGTCCATACAGTAGAGGGTATTTAGGTCAGCTCCTTGAAATACTGTTCCTCCCGAATATTGTCATCCACTTGCAACATTGTTGCCATGTTTCCCAAATGCCAGAGCGTGACGTCACCCCTGTTAAATTCCTATTGTCGCTAAACAGTTTCAATACATTGCCACTATATATTTCCCTTGTTACATTTCCCTTGCCCGTAGAGTATTCCACCGATGTTAAATTCCCCTTGTCCGTAGTATACAACGCCTCTGTTTTACCCCCATTCACTACTCATATCCTTTCAAATATGCATCAGACAGCTCTGAGCACTAATTGGTTTGATTAGCCATTGACAGAAACCAAACCAACTAGTAATGTCATGGTCGTCTTCGTACTCGAAAGACGAATGACATCAGTATACCCATAGTACATGCTTAGGCTAGATGAGATATTGCGAAATCTCAAAAACTTAACAGCTGTGCTTGTATACTCCCACCCATGTTTAACAATTTAGACTACAGACAAGATAATTCTTCTTTGCCAGATCCTTGAGTGAAATCTATGTGTATTT
Source organism: Sinohyriopsis cumingii (assembly GCA_028554795.2). NCBI lineage: Eukaryota > Metazoa > Mollusca > Bivalvia > Unionida > Unionidae > Sinohyriopsis > Sinohyriopsis cumingii. The sequence goes on from CM068828.1 coordinate 134,981,065, forward strand.
CTTCAAAGTCTTGTGTTGTTAATTTACTTATGTATATTGCATCAAGGAACCTGAGTTAATTACGCTATCCAAATTTTCGCATTGGTTATTATATTTCTCTCTGTATTCCAATTCACTAATCTTTCATTCAGGATAAAAGCAAGCTATTTAGCAACGGTGTCCATCAAAATGATGCACATTGTTTTGACTTCATTTTGATCTGTTTTATTTAAGAGAAGAAAAAATTTACTGACACCAGAACTTAGAGAATTTGTCAGAATATTACTTTTTAAATATTAGTGTCATAACCTGAATGGGAATGCATAAGATATCATATCGTACTCAGAAGAAACTCATAAAATATACTATCAACCCGGACATTGTCTAATCCATTATGACGCTTCTTCGTGGTCATCGAGTTTTTTGTTGAGGATGGACTGTGAGTAAATCTCCTATTTCTCATATATTAAGACTTGGACATGTACATTCTGTCGAAAATCAAGATTAAATACATTTTTTTTTATCATTGCTCTTCGTCATAGATAATATAATGTCAGCTTTTGAGCCTTGTTGTACTCTTTGGCTAATAACAGTTTCTTTTGATTATTTTTATATGCAGGAACTGAATTGAAGTTGTTAAAGATAGCTTTATATTTTCAAGCATTTGTCTCAATAACCTTCGTTTACCCAATGGTTTTCATTAGACCTCTATATTTTATTATAAAGTTTAATTCCCAGCTTCGATTCCTAAACACAAAGAACAACACTTATGCGGTTAAATATGTAATAAATTGTATGGCCTTCGTCTAGTGCTAAGCGTGATTTCTCTGTATTCAAACCAAAACGTTTTATAAACAAAAATCAAACCAGAGCAGTTCTCATCCTATTGTCCGACTATTGCAAACTATTTGGTATCACTTCCATGTTATGCTTCCGAATCAATCCAGTATGTAAAACTATCTCGTAACAACGCATAAAGAGGCGTATGATCCGATGAGGCAGTAAAATCGCAGATGTCGATGTATATATAGATCTATACCTTATTTACGGTACATAACAGGACACGACAAAACGTATATTTTTTCCTGTCCCAAAATGTATAGTGAAACTTTTTCCTTAAGGTATATGTCCTGAGATTTAAGAAACAAAATAATTTTGTGTTGAATTTATGCCCCGTCCTGAACGGTATAATACAATATGTAAACAAAATACTTTTTGAAAATAAAATGAAAGAAACTAAACTTTGCATTGCTATCATTGATTCCTTCTCTTTTCATCATTCGAATTTTTTTCTTATTTTGAAAACATATCCACGATGCTGGTTGGCGTATGCATCCTTACTGTAGTGTATACCGCTTATGTCTGAGAACAAAATGAGACGGGATAACACCCAATTGCTTGAAGGCACCTGCCAATCATGCATGATACGTTGTAAGGTTCACAATGACCAAGCCTGTATTTTATCTAAGTTAATCATTCGACGCTTTCTCGCAAATAAAATCATTTTTTGAAAATACATTCACTGTGAGTGCAAATGATATTTTTTTTTGTTAGCATGGGTTACAAAAGTTATTAATATGTACACTATTTACCATACGATCACCATTTAATGATTGTATCAATGATGATTATATAAAGCAAACAAATAAAAGCCCGGATGATAAATAAGCACAACTGACAGCGAGCAAAACACTCATTGCTTAAACTTACCGACAGGATATAAAATACAATGGTTATTTAATTACAAAGCAGCCAACCCCGGAAACTGACTTTGGATTCTTTTAAGTATGGCGATGTTTTTTATGAACTCAGTCGACATAAGGAAGCCAACTTTGGTTACCTTAGATTTTTTTAAGTGTGCCGCTTTTTGTTTTTTACAAAGTCGGTCGACATAGGGAAGCATGCATTGATTCCTTCTTACCTGTATTAACGAGAATATTGAAAATAAATTCAAACAATGTAACAGTTTTGAAAGCGACACAATCTAGTGCGCCGAACATGCATATCGATATAAGGTTGAAACGTAAATTAGTTTTCAATAGTTTCATCCAAAAGCTCCTTATCCATAATTAATAGGCTTTTAAGTTTTGACAACAGGAATCATGTATTTCGGCTTGTGGGATAAATGTACGTCATTTCCGATTGGCGTCCTCAGTAGGTGGGAAATCGTAGCTAAAGGGAAGTAACAGCGTTTTATACTTCTGCTTCGAGTAATTCAACTATTATTTAATCTGTACAATTGGTATTTTTATGCAATTATTTTTGAGCGAGTGTAACTAGTTTTAATCATGTAATGCAAATCTGATGTAAAAAGAAAAATGTTAGAACATGGCCGGTGACCGATAAATCTTTATTTAAGAAGCATGTGTGCGAGTTAGATGACTGACAATATTGTTAGTGAACAACTACCTCACTTTCAGGTCGATGATTTAAATACTCCAAGTACAAATGATGGAATTATGAGAAGTTTACTTAAAATCACAAACAGAACCATGGAGCTGATAAGATATCTACTTGTTTTCGTCAGTGCACGAAGGAAAAGATCTTACCTTTCCTTAATGCTCTATTTAACAAAATCTTGAATCCTTTTATTTTCCTCAACAGTGGGAGAAGAGTATTTCTGTTATAAGAAAGCACCTGCAAGCTTTGGGAAATAATACTTCGCATGCGACAGTATCTTTATTATTCAGGCTTTAGCTGTGAATTTTTTTTAAAAAAACGGTAGATTTTATTGTCATTTTGTCGATTTAAAAAATGTTTTGACAAAGTACAGCATGGTCTATTTTGGTCGTCACTAATACGTAAGGGTATGAATGGTAAAATAGTAAACATCTGTTAATTTTTGTTCTCCAGAAAAATTCCTAAAGATAATATTTTTTCTCAGAATAGCTCTAGAAGGAAATAACAGTACTATAATGATTTATGGAATTCAATATACTAAGGCGGATATGACCTGGGATGTTATGAATTTTTTAAATATTGTTTGTGGGTTATTATTATATATTTTTGGGAAGTATAAATCTGAGAACAATTATTAAACCAAAATATTATTTTGGAATAATTGCCGAAGACTCATGATTTATCACGTACATACCGCAAAATGTTTGTTGTGGCATCCTGGACAATGTTGCTAATCTGATTTTTAACAAAGAATTATCAGATGATGAAGTTAAACAAAGGCAAACAGGGTTAACACTGAAAACAAATAATGTAATATCAACTTTTGTTTTCAAATGTAATAAAACATACCAATCTAGAATGTTAGTTGATATCAATATAGAATAATAATGATATAACTATAGAATGCTAGTTGATATCAATATCAATTAGTTGATATCAATATAGATTAATCAATATAAATTATTAGTTGATATCAATATAGAATGTTAGTTGATAACACTATAGAATATTAATGATATCAATATATAATATTAGTTGACATCAATATCGATTGTTAGTTTATATCAATATGGAATATTAGTTGTTATCAATATATAATATCATTTGATATCAATAAAGAATGTTAACGATATCAATATAGAACATTAGTGATATGAGTGTTTGGTGAATATGGAAACTTATACCTTTTATGGGAATATCAATAAGGGAATATACACATCGTTGGTCAGATAATCAAGCATTTAGGCTATGATGTAGATAATCACTGTCGTTAGTAGTAAATGGGGTCGGTTTAGCGTCATGGGAATTAGCATTACAAAACACCCTGGGTCAGATTAGCGTCAAGGGAAATTTAACATGGAGAAAAATCGTGGGTCAGATTAGCGTCAAGGGGAATTTAACATGGGAATAAATCGTGGGTCGTTTTAGCGTCAAGGGGAATTTAACATGGGAATAAATCGTGGGTCACTTTACGTACAAGGGAAATTTAACATGGGGAATAGATCGTGGGAACGTCTAGGGACAATGGGAAATTTAACATTACGGAAACCCCAGGGGGATATATCCTCAAGGGAATTTAACATATGGAAATTGAAAATGGTGGATCTGAATAGCGTCAAGGGGAATTGAACATGGTGGGACTATCTAGGGACAATGATGGTAGAGGGTCAAACACAACAGAGACAGAAACATACATGCACTAGTACAAGCGTGGGATTTATATATAAAGCATTACCGAGACCTGAAATCTTGCTGGGGTGTTCAAAAATTTGCATAATTGTAATGATGCTATAAATAGCTATAATCAAGGAAATGCTCAACGACAAAATGGATGTGACTAAAAGTAACGTTAAAATGACGAAATTGTCCCAGAATTTAAAGGAAAATAAACATATCCCCGAAAATTAAGTTACAATGGTTTAGACTAAAATGGATAAAATTAGTAACTACTTACAATATCAACTTCTGTGACGATCGTGGATAAATACCTATGTATCTATAATCAGCTGAAATTCCTATGAAATCCCACTATCTATTTATAGCTCCAACTTGTGGGTTTTTCCTTTGGAAAATCCCACTATCTTTTTATAGCCTCAGCTTGAGTGACGTTCCTGTTTATGAATTCTAGTATATATGTATAGCTACAAAATGTGGAAATCCCCAAGTCGATATTTATAGTCTCAAAATTTCCAGCCTCAGTGACGTCACTGTACTGAACACTAGGGGATAAATGGCAAGAGTGTTGCAAGTGGCTGACCTGAATACGCGCTACTGTAGGTAGGTAGGTAGAGTGTATCTGATAGGGATAAAGTGAGTTTTATAGGGACAAACAGAGACCAATACACACACACACACACACACACACACACACACAACATACGCGCGCAGACACACTCACACACACACACACACGCACACACACACAGAGGGAAGAGGAAAAAACAAACCCCAAATATACTATCCACACTCGGGAGGAAGAAACAAAACAACCAAATATACGATCTACACAACGTACGCTAACACACACACACACACACACACACACACACACACACCCCACACGCGCGCACACACACACACACACACGCGCGCGCGCGCACCACAGAGGGAAGAAGAATAAAACCATTATGCACTATCCACACGGAGTGAAGAAATAACCCTTTACATATACTATCAACAGAGAGTGAAGAAAATAACCCATTATATTCCATCAACAAAGAGTGAAGAAGAAAAAGTTTTTTGAAAGCACCTAAGCCCTCACCTGCAATGACCAACTCTGCCAAACACCTACACCCCACCCCACCCCCACTCCCAACACTACAAAACCCATTTAACCCGTTATTTTATGGCATCAGTGTGTGCTTTAGGAAACATCAAGACACAAAAATGATGGATGAATAGACTGACTATTCTTTACGAACGTGCATGCCTAAAGAGCGTGCGTGAAGGAAAACATCCTTCCATTTCAATTCTAACTAAAACTAACTAACTAAATTCTAACTGATCCAGAGGGATAGAGAGAGGTGAAAGAGCACAATTTCATAAAGTGTGAGTAAAAACAAAACACGCCATCCTTATTATACAATGTCAAGACCAAGAGACACTTACGTTTTCTTTCTGGTCTATTCTCTTTTAGAAGGTAGTATGAAATTTCACATCAGGGCCAACGCATCGGCTCACATTGTCAATTTTTCCATTTCCATGTCTTTACTGGCACAAGTTCTTCATCATCTTCAATTTCTTCTTCTTCTTCTTCTGAATCCCTCTTCTCTGTTTCGTCTTGTGTTTTGTTTCTTCTCTTTTCTCGTAGGGCACTCTGAATTCCAGTGGCCTTTCCCCTGACAACGATATTAGGTATCTTGACTTTTGTCTCTCTTTCTTAGACGAAGCAGGTATTTTGGAGACAAATACCCATTTACCTTTGCAGATATAGCAAACTTCATTAGCACACACTTTCGTATGACTCTCATCAAATCAACGACCAAAAGAGTAAGTTTTGTTGCCACTTTCGCCTGTGAATTATGCTTTCGTATGACTTTTAGCAAATATTTGACCAGCAGGTCGATCTGTGCTGACTCTTCCATCTTCGTGATCGTTTGAGAGCGGAATGAATACTCTGACGCTAAGACACTCTCCTTATATACAGGGACCTGCTGCGTATGAAACCTAGTCAAATGTAATTTTGCAATAAGATGAAACGATTTCATTGAGGAAGTAAAAGGCAATGATGTACCATATCGCCTCACACAAAACCTGAAGTGTTAGCTCAGATCCGTGTCAGCAATTTCGAAGACGACATAACTGAGCTTTCATCAATGTTCTCCAATTATGCCACAAAACCACGAGTCCTGATTCAGGCCAAAAGAAATTTCGTTCGGTCCATAAAAAATAGTATCACATCTGAGAAACGCAAAAACGAACTTCCAGAAACTGAGAACGACGGCTTACACCTACAACGTAAATGTATGAGTTCAAGTAGTGCGTAAAACTTAGTCAAATTAAATTTTTATAGTCAAGACGAAACGATCTCTTTTCGAACAAGAAAGCAGACACCAAGCGACAATGGCAATCCGTGTCACACAACACTTTTCAAAATGTATATGATCAGAGGTTTGTTCTAGCGATCTGCACGGTTAAATTAAATATTGATGTATTTTGCAATAAGACGGACACAATTTCCATGGGATCGCCCATGGTACGATTGTTCGTGCATTAGTTTAATTTTTAAAAATATTTTTTATATAAATCGCCTATAGGATAGACCCAGTAAAGCATGGCCATTCTCGTCACTGTCTGAATAGCTACTCAAGTCAATTCGAAGTGAACGCGGTAAGAAAATAAGTAAAGCCAATGAAATGGCTTACAACGGGTGATGCATTGTTTTGTTCTAGGACTGTGTGGCATAATAATCCCTATGTTCTTGCGTTGTTACCATTACAGTACAGACAGACTGAAATGTGAACTTACAAGCCCTCTTTGTCTGTGTTGTACCATTTCTTCTTACCACATCAAAATACTGAGCGTCACAGTATTGGTTCGCGTTTTCAAGCTGACCATTTTTTTATATCTCACTTAAACATTTTAACATAAACACTCACACTCACATCGGTAGAGTCAGAATAGATGTGTTACAATATTGAGGGGCATGTTGTCTTTTTTTTCAAACTAATAAATTTGGGGTTTGTATGAAGTAAAGAACCGAAAGTACAGTGAAACTCAAGGATGATGACCCAATCTGTCTGTCTATTGATGCGTGTATTTACTTAAGAAGAAATATGACCTCTAAAACACAAAGAGATACGGCAAGCATGATTAGAATGAACATAACGATGTTTTCCTTCCCGCCCGTGTAATTTAGAGCTTCAATCCTCTTTGAAGACAAACTTGGTCTCCTTTTTTGGGCTTGAAATAATAAAAAACCTGAAAAAATCTTAAGCACTTTGCTATAGATAATTTCATCGACAGGCTAAACAATATAAATACCGTTACAACACTAGAAAGCCTTAAATCTTCTATCAAAAAGAAATGCATCAAAAAATTAAAGATTAACGATAACTAATCAATGAAACCGAATTTAACAAAGGCAGTGACATGTGAAGAAATGGCTCTCACTTTGGAAAGGTAGGCGAATGTACTCTGTCATGCACCATCAACTTGAAAAAAAATTATAAACAGAGAGAAACCTGAATTCAAAATTCAGTTGTTTTTTCTTATAAATTGTTTCGTTTCTTTTTTCTTTTTTGGAACAAATCTAAGCACTAATATAGAGTGGAAAAGGGAAAATGCACATACAAGCTTTGATATTTCTGAAAAAATGAGGGGATATTCCTAACGTTCATAACCACCTATATATGCTTGGACTTTTATGTGACTTATCCACAAAACAAGATGTACATATTTCTGGTCAAGCTGCAAGTGTGTGCGTGTTTTTGAAAATGGTAAAAATTGAATATACAATTTTCTCGTGACACTTATAAAGTGAAGAGTCTGTGCAAGTGTCAAAAGCCAAAGTCATATAAGTTTTGTATTTTGTACGGCTTGTAAAGATTTCCACTTTAGAAAATGTGAAGTATCACAAGTTATTATCACAAACAGAAGTGGAACATAGGGGCTTGCAAGAAAGAAAATAACCCAGACAGTTGGTGTCATCAAGAGTGCTAGAGACGGTACCCGAACTTGCTTGCTTGCTTACTTGAATTAAAGTGATTTTCGCTCTAATGGAGCATATATCACTGGTTTAATAACCCACCGCGTGATTTTTAATTACTCCTGGGGAAGGAAAGAGAGCCTCATCCCCCAGGCTTTTATGTACTCACAGACTACTTTTAAATTTAGCCACTCAGGTGTAGGACTAACTAATCCTTAACAATCTGACTGAAAGGCTTTAAACATGAGTGGGAATAGTCTCACCACACACTCATTTTTCTGTGGTAAAGGAGGGAAAAGGTGCTCAGCAAGACAGCCATGGGTGTTAAGTACTCAACAAAACGCTAGCCCGTACTTATTTCAAATCAAGTCGTATCACCAAAAAAAGACGACGTGTACGACATCAAAGACATTGGCAAACGCAGAAACCGTAAAGTGGGCAAACGACATGTCAAAGAAGTCAAAGTACGTTGGAAAGGATATCCACCCAGTTTTGATTCTTGCATCGACGCTTAGCACTATAAAAAGAAGTGACCATCATGCCCTTTCACACAGATTCAGCTACTGCGATCATTCCTTCACCCAATTCTTCTCTGCAAGATTTACAAAAATAACCCTTGTGGGTGTGGTATGGAAAACGTGTGCCTAAAACGCAAATCGTCTTTTTCTGCCAAACCTTCGTGGTGTATTGTGTCATCGGTGCAGCCATTGCCAATTTGAGTTTGCAACAAGGAGACAAACACTTGTTGACCATTGTATTGAGCAGTTACATCGGTTACCTGCTTCCTAATCCCTCCCTGAAATTCTCCTCGAACGGGAACCACGGGAACCTAGTGTCCAGTGCCAGTGCCAGTCACCAGTCGAACAACAACAACCACAACAACAACAACAACCCCATTTTGGGCGGAGACACTCCTCTAACTTCCAGTATCGCCTCGGAGAGCCACAAAACTCTGGAATTATGAGCAATAACAACCAATTTTACTTAACCTTACCCAGTGACAGTTCCATGGAGGTGTTTCCCAAGAACACGTTGTGCTGTTACACGGTCAAATTACCTCAGACCATCCAGTTAGATCACGAAGCCCATTGGGAAGTGGCTTTAGTGGAAATCATTCACCCAACACAAATCAAAAACATCACCGAAAAGCAAAACACTTTCGAGGTGGAAATCCTGAATGCCCAATTGGAGGAAGAAATCAACAAAATCGGATTTCTAGGGGACACAAGACCAGCCAGCAATCCATCCTTCATTATCTACACCTTGAAAATTCCGGCAGGGTTTTATTTTAGTGGTCAACATTTGGTGGACACTATTGCGGACAGGTTCAACTTAGCCTTTGGCAAAGCACTGAACAGAGCCAAAAAAAGTGTGAAGATTGAGTACCATAAAGTGGCTCATCGTCTCGTGATCAAATTTCAAGATACGGACACATTGTCCCTCAGGTTCAATGGTAGTTTGTTTGAAATTTTGGGTGGACATGCAGAAATGGTCGCAAACAATATGAGCCCCAAGATCAAAAGTAATATGGATTTTTACAGAGCTTTTGGAAACCCGGTAGAACTGAAGCAAGGACTTAATTTGATCTTTGTGTATTCCGATGTGGTGGAGTATAACGTGGTGGGACACACCTCCGTGCCATTACTGCGTGTCATTCCTCTCAAAGTGGATAGTACCACGACCAGTGACCAGGAAGTTGGAAACACTTACCACGTCCAACGGTAATTTGTACATCCTCAATATTTGCCCGTCAGTAAGCCGTATTTAGACACTGTCAACATTGCTATAAAAGGAGATCTGGGACAAAATATTCCATTCACCAAAGGGAAAGTTACAGTGAAACTCCATTTTCGAAAACGGTTCTCTAACGAATTGTAAGTCAAGACAGCGAAGAGGGACATTTTCACCCTATAAAATCCGGCCAGATGCGTGTGGAATTTCTGTTTGCAGAAAATCTACGCGCAGATAATACGGTGAACGTCATCCTGTATGCTGAATTGGACAATACGATATAAACCAACAGTTTGAGAGAAGTCATTCCAGACTATTAGAAGTCATGGAAGACTTTTATCAATGTTTGTATAGTAGGGATTCTTTAAACATGGAATGTGAAGATCCTGAGGAAGGAGAACCCCAAGGCAAAGACGAAGAAGTCATCATGATGAAGTCTAGATGGCCAGAACAAGAATCACATTTAGTTTCCTGTTATGCTATAGTCTTGACAGAAAAAAAATAAGGAATTGATCAAGAAAGATTGCTATGGATGTCATAACGATCATCCCAGTGAAATTCAACACGATAAATGCCTGATGCTGAGTCAAGAAGAAAAATTGGACGAATATCTGGACGAAGCTTGAAGTCTCATCTCGGAAGAAGACGTGTTACAACAGTGGTATAAAGGCTTGCGTGAACATTATTGTCCTCCATTAACAACTCAAGAGATCCATCGCATCGAAGCTCTGTTGGATCAGAGTGAGGAGACAAGGTGAAGAAACGGTTATTTGTCAGACAATTTCAAGCAAAAAGTCAGGATCGAATTGATGACTTATCATTACCTGTGAAGAAGAAAAAAAAACAAAAAATGGATACCTGAGAACTTTATTACCTTTTGAACCACAGTTTGTATACTGCTTCTTGGAATCCTGTCGTCTGTGCTAAAGATGAACTCCCTCATTGCACACCTCAAAACCATCAAGCTTATGTGATCAACAGGGACGACAGTCATCTCCCAGGAACCCACTGGGTAGCCGTCTACTTTCCTCAAGAAGGATGTGTGGAATATTTTGATTCCTATGGACTGCCCCCTTTGGAAGACGATATCATTGACTTTATGAGAAGAAATGCTCAGACCACACGATTCAATAATATGAAATAACAAGGCACATATTCCTTGGTGTGTGGACAGTACTGTGTGTATTTTCTGCATCATCGCAGCCTGGGCTATTCTTTAGAACATTTAGTGACTCATTTTGATCCTCGTCATTCTTCTAGAAACGATGTGAAAGTAGATCGATGGTTTTGTGACCAGTATGCTTATCTTTTGTCTCTAACTAGGAAACGTAGTGTCCATCAATGGCCTAATGACTTCCAACAGTGGAAATCACAATTTCATTCACAACGTTGTCAGCCCTGTTTAAAGTAGAGTGTGAATTGAAAAAAAAAATGTTTGGTATTTGAAAAAAATGTTTGATGTTATAGTGTTGGATTATTGTTAAAAAATGTTAGAGTTGTTTGTTAGTATGAATAAAAAAATGTTGTGTTTTGAAGAAAAAAATGCCTTTGTGGTTTGTTTGGCTATAGGAATGTTGATTCATGCTCTTTGACTTCTCTCTATCCCTCCCATAACACTATTTGAACGTTCCGGCTAGAAAACCGTGTAGTAATGTTTTCCTTCACGTCCGCGCTTTGACTTTAAGAACCGGGGAAGTTTCCAGTCTGCCCATCCATTGTTAACTCATCCTCCTACGAAGATGAGCTCCAAACTAGCTAAGCGAAACGAAGCCTACGTGAATTTGCATAGGGTCAGACACAGTCTGATACCGAAGCCAGAAGAGATAGAAAATGTGAGAATGCTAAAAGTCACTGAAGCCCTGAAAGAAGAGCTCTTCAAGGAGGAATTCAAGAAGGAGAAAGAAGAATGGATGGAGAAGTACAGACTTCATAAACAGCAGAGAGAGCAGCAACAGCAGCAGCATGAACCTGACAGAGGCTTTGTCAACAGTTGTATCGACACCAAAGAGTTCTTCTTCTTCTCTTTTCCGAAGAAGCAGACCTTATCCTGTGAGAAAGCCTGTCGTCAGAGGATGTCGCCATCTTATAACCTAAGCGACCGCCATAGCTCCAAGTTCCAAAAAAGATATTCAGGGCTACCCCATACTCTCGAAAAGGAATAACATTCCATTGCCTATGATATGTTAGTCAGTTAGAAGAAAAAATACAGAAGTGAGTCTATCAGCACATGATTTCTTTATCTTGGTTAGAAAGTGCGACTCTAAGTCCTTCGTTTCCGTCGCTTATCAAAATGCTAAAAATAGTAATGTTCTGTAAAAAAAGTGAGTGAGTGTTTCTTTTAGGTTTGTGCGTTTTTTTTTTTTGCTGGTGATAATATGGATAATGTAAGTTCGGGTACAACGAAACTAAAAGAATTAGGCCCAGAACTCGGTGTGGAGCGAAGAAATATACGCAACAGTAGCGGGAGCAAGAAATGCAGACCTAGCCAGTTGGCACTCCACCCACCTCGAGAACACAAATAACATCTAGTCAACAGCCGACTATACCTAACAAACAACCTGCCCCTTAAAGAGTGGTGGCAAAACAAAGGGCCAATTATGTTAGACAAACGGTATGGCAAACTCAAATGTAATTATCGGAGGCACTACGTTCTTTTCTGGGGCCCCGAGTGGCCGAGTGGTCTAAAGCGTTCTCCGTTACGGATCACTGTCATCTCACCTTTGTCTGCGTGGGTTCGAGTCTCGGATTCAGCTAATGTGGGTATGTGAGAAAGCTTGCCAGTAGCTTCTCGTGGGTCGGTGGTTCTTTCTGGGTTTTTCCCGATTTCTTCCTCCACCATTAATACTGGCCGCCATGTATAGCCTATCGCGTGCTGAAAAATGGCGTTAAACCCTACAACAACAACAACGTTCTTTTCTGACTCCGATACTACAGGCAATCTCAGCTGAAAGAACCACCACAGCAACAATAACAGCGACAGACACCATAACAGCGGATTTGAAACTATCTACCTCAACTGAAGAATTAGTATCAGAAGAGGAAATTGAGGCGATTGAGGGGGAGGAGGAGGGGGACGCTGACACTCGTTGAGAAGTACACCGAAATGGGACTAGATCAAGCATTGTATGACGTCAACAAAGCAGGGTAGTTTATTAGAGCCATACAATACGTTGCCTACAAATCTCTAGACACCTTTAAACCAAGACCTTCTCAATGGGGATTAGGGTCAGAGTTCTTCCCCAATTCTACAGACAAACCTACACTGGATACCCCCTCAATCATCTGGTCGAAGCCGCTGCTTACATTGCCGCCCATCATGGCTACGCATTTCCTGATATCAAGAATCATGAGACTAGGAGTGCGGGAAAGAACGTGAAAGCAAAAGAGAGACGTGTTACCTTCTAACAAAAAAAAAAACAGCCTTTTCTAGGGCTCCAAAAGATTGCTTTTTATTAACTAGGGAACCATATTTGGCTTGGTATCCCTCCTTGACTAAACTATTCTCGAAACAAACTTGACCCATTGGAACACCGCAACAAACTTAACTTTTTAAACCTACCAGTGACCAAACTGGTATATGTCGCTTAGACATAATAATTTAAATAAGATCAGTATGGCTATTTTTATGTACACTAAGTACTAATATTAGATAGATATGTTAGGAAGTAGGAAATTTAACAGAATCATTAGATTTGAACTAATTGCACAAGTGGTTAACACATTATTGGTACTTTTTACTGTCCATTAGCAAAAACGGGACTTGATTTGAAATAAGTACGGGCTAGCGTTTTGTTGAGAACTTAACACCCATGGCTGTCTTGCTGAGCACCTTTTCCCTCCTTTACCACGCTCGGACAGAAAAATGAGTGTGTGGTGAGACTATTCCCACTCATGTTTAAAGCCTTTCAGTCAGGTTGTTAAGGATTAGTTAGTCCTACACCTGAGTGGCTAAATTTAAAAGTAGTCTGTGAGTACATAAAAGCCTGGGGGATGAGGCTCTCTTTCCTTCCCCAGGAGTAATTAAAAATCACGCGGTGCGTTATTAAACCAGTGATATATGCTCCATTAGAGCGAAAATCACTTTAATTCAAGTAAGCAAGCAAGCAAGTTCGGGTACCGTCTCTAGCACTCTTGATGACACCAACTGTCTGGGTTATTTTCTTTCTTGCAAGCCCTTATGTTCCACTTCTGTTTGTGATAATAACTTGTGATACTTCACATTTTCTAAAGTGGAAATCTTTACAAGCCGTACAAAATACAAAACTTATATGACTTTGGCTTTTGACACTTGCACAGACTCTTCACTTTATAAGTGTCACGAGAAAATTGTATATCCAATTTTTACCATTTTCAAAAACACGCACACACTTGCAGCTTGACCAGAAATATGTACATCTTGTTTTGTGGATAAGTCACATAAAAGTCCAAGCATATATAGGTGGTTATGAACGTTAGGAATATCCCCTCATTTTTTCAGAAATATCAAAGCTTGTATGTGCATTTTCCCTTTTCCACTCTATATTAGTGCTTAGATTTGTTCCAAAAAAGAAAAAAGAAACGAAACAATTTATAAGAAAAAACAACTGAATTTTGAATTCAGGTTTCTCTCTGTTTATAATTTTTTTTCAAGTTGATGGTGCATGACAGAGTACATTCGCCTACCTTTCCAAAGTGAGAGCCATTTCTTCACATGTCACTGCCTTTGTTAAATTCGGTTTCATTGGTTAGTTATCGTTAATCTTTAATTTTTTGATGCATTTCTTTTTGATAGAAGATTTAAGGCTTTCTAGTGTTGTAATGGTATTTATATTGTTTAGTCTATTGATGAAATTATCTATAGCAAAGTGCTTAAGATTTTTTCAGGTTTTTTATTATTTCAAGCCCTACAAAAGGAGACCAAGTTTGTCTTCAAAGAGGATTGAAGCTCTAAATTACACGGGCGGGAAGGAAAACATCGTTATGTTCATTCTAATCATGCTTGCCGTATCTCTTTGTGTTTTAGAGGTCATATTTCTTCTTAAGTAAATACACGCATCAATAGACAGACAGATTGGGTCATCATCCTTGAGTTTCACTGTACTTTCGGTTCTTTACTTCATACAAACCCCAAATTTATTAGTTTGAAAAAAAAGATAACATGCCCCTCAATACTGTAACACATCTATTCTGACTCTACCGATGTGAGTGTGAGTGTTTATGTTAAAATGTTTAAGTGAGATATAAAAAAAATGGTCAGCTTGAAAACGCGAACCAATACTGTGACGCTCAGTATTTTGATGTGGTAAGAAGAAATGGTACAACACAGACAAAGAGGGCTTGTAAGTTCACATTTCAGTCTGTCTGTACTGTAATGGTAACAACGCAAGAACATAGGGATTATTATGCCACACAGTCCTAGAACAAAACAATGCATCACCCGTTGTAAGCCATTTCATTGGCTTTACTTATTTTCTTACCGCGTTCACTTCGAATTGACTTGAGTAGCTATTCAGACAGTGACGAGAATGGCCATGCTTTACTGGGTCTATCCTATAGGCGATTTATATAAAAAAAAATTTTTTAAAAATTAAACTAATGCACGAACAATCGTACCATGGGCGATCCCATGGAAATTGTGTCCGTCTTATTGCAAAATACATCAACATTTAATTTAACCGTGCAGATCGCTAGAACAAACCTCTGATCATATACATTTTGAAAAGTGTTGTGTGACACGGATCGCCATTGTCGCTTGATGTCTGCTTTCTTGTTCGAAAAGAGATCGTTTCGTCTTGACTATAAAAATTTAATTTGACTAAGTTTTACGCACTACTTGAACTCATACATTTACGTTGTAGGTGTAAGCCGTCGTTCTCAGTTTCTGGAAGTTCGTTTTTGCGTTTCTCAGATGTGATACTATTTTTTATGGACCGAACGAAATTTCTTTTGGCCTGAATCAGGACTCGTGGTTTTGTGGCATAATTGGAGAACATTGATGAAAGCTCAGTTATGTCGTCTTCGAAATTGCTGACACGGATCTGAGCTAACACTTCAGGTTTTGTGTGAGGCGATACGGTACATCATTGCCTTTTACTTCCTCAATGAAATCGTTTCATCTTATTGCAAAATTACATTTGACTAGGTTTCATACGCAGCAGGTCCCTGTATATAAGGAGAGTGTCTTAGCGTCAGAGTATTCATTCCGCTCTCAAACGATCACGAAGATGGAAGAGTCAGCACAGATCGACCTGCTGGTCAAATATTTGCTAAAAGTCATACGAAAGCATAATTCACAGGCGAAAGTGGCAACAAAACTTACTCTTTTGGTCGTTGATTTGATGAGAGTCATACGAAAGTGTGTGCTAATGAAGTTTGCTATATCTGCAAAGGTAAATGGGTATTTGTCTCCAAAATACCTGCTTCGTCTAAGAAAGAGAGACAAAAGTCAAGATACCTAATATCGTTGTCAGGGGAAAGGCCACTGGAATTCAGAGTGCCCTACGAGAAAAGAGAAGAAACAAAACACAAGACGAAACAGAGAAGAGGGATTCAGAAGAAGAAGAAGAAGAAATTGAAGATGATGAAGAACTTGTGCCAGTAAAGACATGGAAATGGAAAAATTGACAATGTGAGCCGATGCGTTGGCCCTGATGTGAAATTTCATACTACCTTCTAAAAGAGAATAGACCAGAAAGAAAACGTAAGTGTCTCTTGGTCTTGACATTGTATAATAAGGATGGCGTGTTTTGTTTTTACTCACACTTTATGAAATTGTGCTCTTTCACCTCTCTCTATCCCTCTGGATCAGTTAGAATTTAGTTAGTTAGTTTTAGTTAGAATTGAAATGGAAGGATGTTTTCCTTCACGCACGCTCTTTAGGCATGCACGTTCGTAAAGAATAGTCAGTCTATTCATCCATCATTTTTGTGTCTTGATGTTTCCTAAAGCACACACTGATGCCATAAAATAACGGGTTAAATGGGTTTTGTAGTGTTGGGAGTGGGGGTGGGGTGGGGTGTAGGTGTTTGGCAGAGTTGGTCATTGCAGGTGAGGGCTTAGGTGCTTTCAAAAAACTTTTTCTTCTTCACTCTTTGTTGATGGAATATAATGGGTTATTTTCTTCACTCTCTGTTGATAGTATATGTAAAGGGTTATTTCTTCACTCCGTGTGGATAGTGTATAATGGTTTTATTCTTCTTCCCTCTGTGGTGCGCGCGCGCGCGTGTGTGTGTGTGTGCGCGCGTGTGGTGTGTGTGTGTGTGTGTGTTAGCGTACGTTGTGTAGATCGTATATTTGGTTGTTTTGTTTCTTCCTCCCGAGTGTGGATAGTATATTTGGGGTTTGTTTTTTCCTCTTCCCTCTGTGTGTGTGTGCGTGTGTGTGTGTGTGTGAGTGTGTCTGCGCGCGTATGTTGTGTGTGTGTGTGTGTGTGTGTGTGTGTGTATTGGTCTCTGTTTGTCCCTATAAAACTCACTTTATCCCTATCAGATACACTCTACCTACCTACCTACAGTAGCGCGTATTCAGGTCAGCCAGTTGCAACACTCTTGCCATTTATCCCCTAGTGTTCAGTACAGTGACGTCACTGAGGCTGGAAATTTTGAGACTATAAATATCGACTTGGGGATTTCCACATTTTGTAGCTATACATATGTACTAGAATTCATAAACAGGAACGTCACTCAAGCTGAGGCTATAAAAAGATAGTGGGATTTTCCAAAGGAAAAACCCACAAGTTGGAGCTATAAATAGATAGTGGGATTTCATAGGAATTTCAGCTGATTATAGATACATAGGTATTTATCCACGATCGTCACAGAAGTTGATATTGTAAGTAGTTACTAATTTTATCCATTTTAGTCTAAACCATTGTAACTTAATTTTCGGGGATATGTTTATTTTCCTTTAAATTCTGGGACAATTTCGTCATTTTAACGTTACTTTTAGTCACATCCATTTTGTCGTTGAGCATTTCCTTGATTATAGCTATTTATAGCATCATTACAATTATGCAAATTTTTGAACACCCCAGCAAGATTTCAGGTCTCGGTAATGCTTTATATATAAATCCCACGCTTGTACTAGTGCATGTATGTTTCTGTCTCTGTTGTGTTTGACCCTCTACCATCATTGTCCCTAGATAGTCCCACCATGTTCAATTCCCCTTGACGCTATTCAGATCCACCATTTTCAATTTCCATATGTTAAATTCCCTTGAGGATATATCCCCCAGGGGTTTCCGTAATGTTAAATTTCCCATTGTCCCTAGACGTTCCCACGATCTATTCCCCATGTTAAATTTCCCTTGTACGTAAAGTGACCCACGATTTATTCCCATGTTAAATTCCCCTTGACGCTAAAACGACCCACGATTTATTCCCATGTTAAATTCCCCTTGACGCTAATCTGACCCACGATTTTTCTCCATGTTAAATTTCCCTTGACGCTAATCTGACCCAGGGTGTTTTGTAATGCTAATTCCCATGACGCTAAACCGACCCCATTTACTACTGTAGTTCTAGCTCCAATTTCAATTTCTCCACTCTGTGGATCAATCATAGACACAAGCTTTAAATTTCTTGATAGAAGACAAGATTAAAATATTATCATAGGCTTTGATAAGAAGCATTATCATATTTTAAAGGTAAGTATGATTCTGATAGAAAACAAGGAGTCAACTAGTTTTGGGGACAAAATTGAACAATTTTGTGACACGTGATGCTTACTTCAGTGAGCAATTGTGATTAAAAAGACTATAAAAGTTATGGAGAAGTCCAACATTCATAATATACAAATATAATTTATATATTCGCATAAAAAAATTGTTGAAACAAATAAACACATAACAAGCTCAACTCATTAAAATATAAACAGAAAATCAAGATCAGTTAATAATGGCACAACCACCACAAATCACGAAATTATTACCAACTATATAGTCACAAGAAAAACGCGTAGCAAAGCAAGATAACAAAAATGGACTTTGACAATTTGTTTTTCAATTTAATACGTTCTAGATTGTAGTTTGTTGTTGACAGCATAGCATCTACTGAAAATTATAAATAATCTTAAATTTTCTGTCAGTCGAATTTGCTGTCATTTACATGTATATATTCCAGAAGAAACTCCCATTCAAGGTGTGGATGATTAGACATTGTTTGATGCATCTACCTATTTTAAACAAACCCTGTCTAAAGTTTTATTTGTGAATAACATTAATATTTGGAATTCAATGTAAATTACAACCAACATTGTATGATATAAAATCACGCTCTTTGACTGATCTATGATCCTAATTTGACAATATTAAGGATATGGACAAAGTTTCGCTGAACATCTCCAACCTTCTTCGTCTAAATGAGAATTATTAAAACATCTTTTTTATTGCTAGATTGGTAACGATGATTTTCTTCACTGAACATTCAACAGATATACAGGACTAATGTAGTCACAAAATCTTGAATTTTCCTTAAATGGGTCTTGCCTTATCTTGGAGGAAATTACGGGGATTCCCTCCAGATCTGAGTCATTCCCCAAATCGTTTTTCACGAATAGAAAGCTTTCTGACAGAAATAATGACATTGTCGCCAGTATCATAATCGCGATAATGTCGGTTCTCAATTTGACATGGGCCCGATCAAATTTTCTACCTCCTTTGAATTATTCCGGTGTCGTTAATAGATACTTAGTTTTGCAGAAGGCAAGTATTTATTCAAGGGTGGTAGGAGAGGTTTGAATGACTGGACATTTTCAATGATGTATTCTCTAAATGCAAACAATAGGGGAATATATTGCTTAAAAAATAATATTTGGAATGCAAATTACAGTCAGCATTCAATAATATAAAGTAAAGATCCGGACCTGGTCTAAGGCCTAAATTTGAATATGATATAGAAAGTTTTATTGAACATCTCAAACTATCATCACACTGAGTGATTTGAAAAGTCTTTCTTATTGTTTGGTTGGTAATTTATTTTGTCACTGAACATTCAGCATGTATCAGGGATTAAAAATACGCTTAAAATAGTCTTGAATGTTCTTGCTTTGAGAACATTATCAGCAGTTCTCAAAATATGAATTGTTGTTCAACTCAGTTTTGCAAGAATAAAATCGATTCTGTGCGTTACGTTATATTGCTGAAAAGCGATTTCGCATCCTTTCCTCCATATCTGCATCTGACAAAAATATTGATATTGTCTGAATTGTCACAAACAAGAGAAAGAAAACTCTCAATTCCAGGCGAAATTTCGAGAATCTGAACCCGATCAAAGTTTTCTTTCTCGTAATTATTTTGGTGTCGATAATAAGTATTTACTTCTTTCAGATCTCAATTGCTACTTATAGCCACTAATACTACCACCACTTATAGTGATGGAAATATCATATATACAAAAGTTATTATAAAAGCTACAAAACATTTGAGTACTTTTGTAGAATCTTCCAGCCAGGATTTTGGCAGTGGTTTGACGAGGAACAGACTTGACTTTGGTATATGTTTCGGCTGTTTTACGTTTGGTACGTTTGTTGCGGTCGTGTTAAGACATTGTTAGTTTTTCCCCTTCATTTCGACGGAAACAAGAATTACAGAAACAAAGTACTGCCATACTTAGCCGTAGTCTCTGCGGAATCGAGATGACAGACAGTTGGTCGACATTATTATTCATACTCAGTCATTTTCGCGTTTTGACAAAACGACGTTTCTGCTCAACTGATTATCAGGTGGAATATATACCTTTGCCCAGGGTGTCCGACCTTCAGCTTGACATGCAGTGAAAGAGTAGATACTTTCATTGTGATGACGCAGTACCAGGTCGGAAAAATATTGAAACGCATCAGGCACTCAGAGTTCTATCGTGCATGAATCTTCGCTAGCCAAGGTTCCGATATGGTAACCCTGTCTACACCTAGGCGTATCGAGCACATATTTCTGTGCTTCATGTATGTGAATTTCATTGGATGCTGAAGTAAGTCATAATATCCAATCAAAATTAAGTTGTTCAAAGTTGAACGCTGTTCCTACATGATCGAGTCAAGGGGAGCACATGACTTATATGGACTGATAAATAAGCAATTTTCCCCTGCCTGTCCGTATTTGTGCATATAGCTTTCACTCAAATACACCTCTAGTATGTAGTCATACTTTCGATGTTAAACTAACAAAGTATTCTTTTAATGTAAATTGCCTCCACCATTTTCAACCAATGTACAATGCACCGCTGATACACGCAATTGGTTAGTTGGATTACATAACAAGGGAGGTAACTCATGAAATACAATAGATGTCGCTAGAACAAAGCACTTAAATATCTGTACTATCCGCCAAGGTGTAGATAGGGTTTTCATATCGGGACCTTGGCTAGCGAAGACGTCAAATTTCATATGTACGGTTTCAGTCAGGAGAGTGAAACTGAAGGTGTAATCCACTCAATCTCGTAGAATATTCCACACCCCAACACATGATTTTATTGCATTATATAAGCTTCCGTAGCGGACAAAAGCTGGTCCAGTGGGAAAGTTGCAGTTGAAATTTCGATGCCGTATGTCGAGGAATCCAAAATCACGTGTTGGATTCAACTGCATTCCTTAACGTTCCATTTTCTAGATCGAGATTTTAGATTTTATATGTTGCATTATATAGTGGCTGTTTAAAGTTCTATTTCTTATGTCGACGTTTTACAGTGCATATTTTGAATTACACAGCGGTGGTTGAAATTTCAATATCACGTGTCGAGAATCCCTAATCCACACGTTGAATGTAACTATTTGTGATGAAAGTTCCATTTCACATGGCGAGTATTTAGATTTGAATTTCACAGCAACGAGAAGCAGCCTCCTTGTTTAAAAATAACACGGGCCATTCACGAGAGCGATCCCTTGCAAAGAAATTCATAGTAATTCACGACCTTTGAATGGTAACTTTCAAACTGAAAATGCATGAAATGTAATTGTGCCTCATAACTGAATACATTAGTAGTGAAGTGGGTCACCCTAGCGACAGTGGGAATTAGCATTACAGACCCCACCCCGGGTCACTCTAGCGACAATGGAAATTTAACATGGGGAAAAATCGTGGGTCACTCTAGCGACAAGGGAAATTTAACATGGGAATAAATCGTGGGTCTGTCTAGCGACAAGGGAAATTAACATGGGGAAAATTGTTGGGTCACTCTAGCGACAAGGGGAATTTAACATGGGAATAAATCGTGGGTCTGTCTAGCGACAAGGGAAATTAACATGAGGAACAGAGTTTGGGCTTGTCTAGGGACAAGGGGAATTGAACATGGGATTTTTTTAAAAAATTTTAAAAAAAAAAAAAGGGGTAGGCAATTGAAAGTCATTCTCTTTTCGAGAAATATGGGTGGTCCTGAAAAGGGCCTTTGGTTTTTCTTCTTCTTCTTCTTCTACTTCTAATTTCTTCTTTTTCTCCACCAACTTCTTATTTTCTCTCCTACACTCTTTCTCTTCTTTTCTTTCTTTTCTTTCTCCTCCTCTTCTTTCTTCTTCTCTTCCCCCTCTTCTTTCTTCCTCTTCTCATTTTCTTCTTCTTTTTCAATTTTTTCGTTCCATTTTCTTATCCTTATTCTTTCCTCTTCATCCTCCTTCTCCTCCTTTATCTCTTTCATGACACCACTTATTATGTCCTTTACTTTTCTTAAGTTGTTGATCTCCATCTTTACTCGATGGGGACTATAGGAATAGTGGTCTTCATTGAGTCTCACTAACATCTGCTCCATCATTCCTAAATTGTCCAAAACGTCTTGTAATTTTTGCATTTTGTCAAGGTGGTTCGAAGCCATCTTCTTTGTAGAATGGTTTGAACGACGAATACTGTGGGTTCTTATACGAAAAGCGCGGACGTGAAGGAAAACATCCCCCTAAAACATAAAATTGATCTTACCTAGATCATGACCAAACAACGCGCGGACCTGAAGGAAAACATCCCCTACTTTCTCATTTCATATAATAAAACCCAAACTATACTCTCCACATACGCTAAGAAACAATAAACAAACCGATAATCTACTATTCACACAAACTTACGTGAGCAGTTACAAACACAAACACAAACACACAAACACATACACTCGCACTATGAATAAAGAGTCAGTGTTTATATTCACACTACTCTACCTTCACACACACATTGGCAAATTGATGGTTATTTCTTTTCTAGAGTATTGGGTAGCCCTGAAAAGGGCTGTTTTTTTTTTTTTTTAACTATATGGACACCTGGTTAATGGTGGCACCTTCCAGGCCTGGCGCCACATACACATCTTGTTCTCCAGTTGCTTTTTACTTTTTTGGGGGAAAGAGCAGAGGGAGGATAAATAGCTTCAGAATCCCAATTTTCGGTCTCTGGGATTCTGAAATTTCTTCTTCTCTCCTTTTCCTCCTCTTCTTTATTTCTTCTCTCCTCTTCCTCTTCTTTGTATCTTCTCTCCGCCTCTTCTTTGTATCTTCTATCCTCCTCTTCTTTGTTTCTTCTTTCCTCCTCCTCTCTCATCCTTCCCTCTTCCACAATGGCTTCCGCAGCCAGTTCGTTCAACAGGCGCCTGGCATATTCCAGATGCACATGAAGTTCCAACAGTTTCGCTAGTCTGGTGTTCATTTTTGGTGTTGATCAATCAACAAGGGTAGCTGCACTGCCGAACGACTTTTAATTTATAGTAAAAGCGCGGACATGATGGAAAACATCCCCTAAAAACATAAAATTGATCTTACCTAGATCATGACCAAAAAACAACACGCGGACCTAAAATAAACACTCACTCACTTTTTTATACTACCCATTCCTATTCTAAAAATTTTTTTATTAATCACTTCAATAGACTATCCACATACGCAAAGCAATCCAATCAAACCCCCAAATCTACTCTCCCCACACCTCAAACACCAAAAAAACCCCCCAAAAAACAAACATCATCTTAATCTGCTATCCACACCAACGTACGTGAGCACTTACAAACACACAATCCTATACACAAGCACATACCCTCACACTATTAAAAAAGGAGTTAGTGTTTATATTCACACTACTCTACCTACACACATTGGCAAATTGATGGTTATTTCTTTTCTAGAGTATTGGGGTAGCCCTGAAAAGGGCTGTTTTTTGTTGGTTTTTTTTTTGTTTGCTATGGCAATCTTTTTTAGTTTCTAAGAATGCGATGTCCTCTGAGGATAGACTTTCTGGCGATAGGTCTGCTTCTTCGGAAAGAGAAGAAGAACTCTTTGGTGTCGATACGACAATCGACAAAGCCTCTGTCAGCTTCAGGTTGCTGCTGCTGCTGCTGCTGTTGTTGTTGTTGCTGCTGTTGCTGCTGTCTCTGAAGTCTGTACTTCTCTGTCCATTCTTCTTTTTCCCTGTTCACTTCTTCTCTGAAGAGGTCTTCTATCAGGTCTTCTGTGACTTTTAACATTTTCACATTCTCTATCTCTTCTGGCTTCGGTATCAGACTGTGTCTGACCCTGTGCAAATTCACGTAGGCTTCGTTTAGCTTAGCTAGTTTGGAGCACATCTTCGTAGGAGGATGAGTCGACAATGGATGTTTAGACTGGAAACTGCCTCGGTTCTTAAAGTCAAAGCGCGGACGTGAAGGAAAACATCCCTCCACGGTTTTCGAGCCGCAACGTTCAATGAGTGACATGAGAGGGATAGTAAGAAGTCAAAGAGCATGAATCAAACATTCTTATAGCCAAACAAAAAAGACAAAGGCATTTTTTTCAAAACACAACATTTTTTATTAAAAAATCACTTAACACTAACCAACAACAACTCTAACATATTTTAACAATAATCCAACATTATAACATCAAACATTTTTTCTTCGAATGACAAACATTTTTTTCTCAATTCACAGTCTACCTTAAACAGGGCTGACAACGTTGTGAATGAAATTGTGATTTCCACTGTTGGAAATCATTAGGCCATTGATGGCCGTTTCCTAGCTTGAGACAAAAGATAAGCATAATGGTCACAAAACCATCGATCTACTTTCACATCTTTTCTAGAAGAAGAACGAGGATCAAAAATGAGTCACTAAATGTTCTAAGGAATAGCCCAGGCTGCGATGATGCAGAAAATACACACAATATTGTCCACACACCAAGGAATATGTGCCTTGTTATTTCACATTATTGAATCGTGTGGTCTGAGCATTCCTTCTCATAAAGTCAATGATATCGTCTTCTAAAGGGGGCAATCCGTACGAATCGAAATATTCCACACATCCTTCTTGAGGAAAGTAAACGGCTACCCAGTGGGTTCCTGGGAGATGACTGTCGTCCGTGTTGATGACATAAGCTTGATGGTCTTGAGGTTTGCGATGAGGGAGTTCATCTTTAGCACAGACGACAGGATTCCAAGAAGCCGTATACGAACTGTGGTTCAAAAGGTAATAAAGTTCCCAGGTATCCATTGTTTTGTGTGTGTGTTTTTTTTTCTTCTTCTTCACAGGTAATAATATGTCATCAATTCGATCCTGACTTTTTGCTTGAAAATGTCTGACAAGTAACCGTTTCTTCGTTTCGTCTCCTCACTCTGATTCAGGAGAGCTTCGATACGATGGATCTCTTGAGTGGTTAATGGTGGACAAGAATGTTCACGCAAGTCTTTATACCACTGATGCAACACGTCTTCTTCCGAGATGAGACTCCAAGCTTCGTCCAGATACTCGATACTTTCTTCTTGACTCAACATCAGGCATTTATCGTGTTGAATTTGACTGGGATGATCGTTTTGACATCCATAGCAATTTTTCTTGATCAATTCCGTCATTTTTTCGGCCAAGTGTTTGGCAAAACAGGAGACTAAATGGGCTTCTTGTTCTGGCCATCTTGACTTCATCATGATATCTTCTTCGTCTTTGTATTGGGATTCTTCTTCCACAGTCTCCTCACATTCCATCTCCAAAGTTTCTCCGCTAGGTAAAGAGGGATAACAGTCTTCCATGGCTTCTAATAGTCTAGAATGACTTCTCTTAAACAGTTGATTTCTATGGTATTGTCGAATTCTGCATACAGGATGACGTTCACTGTGTGCCCTGCATCCAGTTTACTCGCAAACTGAATTTCCACACGAATCTGGCCCGATTTTATAGGGTGGAAATGTCCCTCGTCGCTGCCTTGGTCTGGAGTGAAATCGAAAGCCCACAAAGCATAGCCTCCTTCATAATCGTCGTACGTAATACCGTGACTGGTGTTGGTTCCTAACTGTCCCGTGGCTTCGTACAGGGACAAGTACGATCTCTAGTAATTCCTGTCACCAAACTTAGGCTCAAACGGTCGGGTACACAAGGTCTTGCCATCGCGACTGACTTCGATCTTGGACACATTGTAATGCTTAAACTCAAAAGGATTTTCAGCGTAGGCTCCGTTGAAAGCTGAATTCTTGACGATACCAAGGATCAAACGCTTGGGTAACTGTCCTTGGAAAAGATGATCTTCGATCATGGATCGCTGTCCAGCAGGAATGGTGAACGTTTTCACTTCCACGCGTCGTATCGGATACTTGGCAGTCGTTCTGCTCAACGTCTGACTGACGTCGTTTCCCACTTTAGGTAACACTTCTACGCGTCGTACGTAGAGTCTGGCTTCTTCGATTTTGGTTTTGTAAGTGGCATCAGCAGCAGCCATCAAATGGAAAGCAGCACTGCTGCGATTGAGTCTCAAGCGGATATCCACCCCGTTCAGCAAATACTTTTCTTGCAAC
Source organism: Sinohyriopsis cumingii (assembly GCA_028554795.2). NCBI lineage: Eukaryota > Metazoa > Mollusca > Bivalvia > Unionida > Unionidae > Sinohyriopsis > Sinohyriopsis cumingii. The sequence continues at coordinate 135,007,512 of CM068828.1, forward strand.
CACATGTAAACGATCCATCAGTTCTAAACTTCAACTTAGTGCAATTTTCTTTCGTCGTTCTGTAAATCCCGATAAATTTTGACCATCCCCAACAACTGCAATGCTGTTGAACTTAGTCGCTTGGTCAGGTTTCCATACCACGCAAGCATCCAGATGAGTGTTCTTGGCTTCTTTTCCGTACGTCAAGAGATTTTCCAGGTACGCTCGATACGGGTAAGTATCCATGCTGCTGCTGACCAGTTTGTTATTCAAGTACAAGTCCACTTCGCTAAACAAGGAATGCATGAAATTATTGACGGGAGCTACTACATCATCATTGTCTATGTTAGCGTTGGGTGGTTCGATCACTTTCACTTTCAAGTACAGGTAACTGCTATTCAGATCGATGTAATCTTCGGGCTGTCCCTTGATGTCAAACTCGATGGGAGCGGAGTCTGTCAGTGAGGACACGGGGTGAAATTCCACCCATTGGGATTCTTGCATGGTCATCATGGTGGGGGGCATGGCAAACAGGTCCAGTTCCGACTTGGAACAAGCACATGACTCATCATGCATCATTTTGTTCTGTTCTTTCTCAATAATCGAAAACGTCTAAGTCTCGAACGGTTCTTCTTTTCTTGGCCTTTCTAGCTTGAAGTCTGGTGAAAGGGTGTTTTCTTCGTCGTCTCTTTCTGCCTTGTCCTTGCTGAATGCCTGACTCGGTAGCGTGCAGGGCATTTATAGGTGTGTCTCGGCGGCCCAAAAGGTCTTTGCCCGTTTGCAGCAAGACATTTTTGCCTGCCCTCATGAAGGCTTCTTTAGGGTTTTGTTTGTCGATGATGACATTTTGGAGAAATTCTTTGCCTTGTGTCAGTGCCGCATCTTTCAAGGCGTGCAATCCGCGTGTCACCATCGGTTTCAAAACCGGGGCCACCGAACGAAAGGCCGTTTTTAACATATCTCCTAAACGGTGTCCTCGCTGACGTACAACCCCTCGGTACACTGGATACATGACATACGAATCGTGAGAGAACCGTTTTCAAAAATGGAGTTTCACCGTTACTTTTCATTTGGTGAATGGAATATTTTGTCCCAGATCTCCTTTTATAGCAATGTTGACTGTGTCCAAATACGACTTGCTGACAGGCAAATAGTGAGGATGGACAAATTCGCGGTGGACGTGATAAGTGTTTCCACCTTCCTAGTCAGTGACCGTGGCAGAATCCACTTTGAAAGGAATGACACGCAGTAACGGTACGGAGGTGTATCCCACCACGTTGTACTCCACCACATCGGAGTACACAAACATCAAATTCAGTCCTTGGTTCAGTTCTACCGGGGCACGAAATAACTTGGCAAAAGACTCGTTGTCGTAAATGATTGGTAATTCCTTTTTCTTGAGCATGGTCATTCTCATGTTCATGTCTCCGCCCAACATGTCAAACAATTCAGGACAAAATAAGAAAGACAGGATTTTACCCCCCCCCCCCTCAGGAAATTGCATCAGGAAGCGACGAGCTGTTTTGCGGTATTCCAGGGTGACACTTTTATTGACACTTTCCAAAGCTTTCAAAAATACGACATTAAACCTGGAGGCTATGATGCTGACCAAATGTTGACCACTAGAATAATAGCCTGGGGGAATGAACAAGTGATAGGTGGTGTACTTTTGATTTTGTAAACGGGATTCCTTGTCATATTTGACATTCTTATCCAACTCCTGTTGCACTTGCTCGTCATAAACTTCCACATCAAATGTATTTTGATTGGGAAGGACATTGTGGACTTGGGTCGGGTAAATGATTTCCACTAAAGCCACTTCCAAATGGGCTTCGTGATCTAAGGGGATGGCTTGAGGTAATTTGGCCGTGTAACAGCACAACGTGTTCTTGGGAAACACCTCCATGGAACTGTCGCTGGGTAAGGTTAAGTAAAATTGGTTTTGGTGACTCATAATTCCAGAGTTCTGTGGCTTTCCGAGGGGTTACTGGACGTCAGAGGAGTGTTTCCGCCCAAAATGGGGTTCTGGTTGTGGTTGTTGTTGTTGTTGGTGTGGAGACTGGCACTGGCACTGTCACTGGACACAAGGTTCCCGTGGTTCCCGTTGGAAGAGAATTTCAGGGAGGGATTGTGAAGCAGGTAACCGATGCAACTGCTCAATAAAATGGTCCACAATTGTTTGTCTCCTTGTTGCAAACTCAAATTGGCAATGGCTGCCCCGATGACACAATACACCACGAAGATTTGGCAGAAAAAGACGATTTGCGCTTTAGGCACACGTTCTCCACACCACACCCACAAGGGTTGTTTTTGTAAATCTTGCACAGAAGAACTAGGTGAAGGAGGAGTGGCTGGCGTAGCTGCGTCTGTGTGAAAGGGCATGATGGTCACTTCTTTTTATAGTCGATGACTTGCGAAGCGTCGATCCAAGAATCAAAACTGGGTGGATATCCTTTCCAACGTACTTTGACTTCTTTGACACGTCGTTTGCCCACTTTACGGGTTCTGCGTTCGAGAATGCTTTCGATGTCGTACACGTCGTCTTCTTTTTTGGTCACACGTTGTCACTCGGGCAAATAAGACGTTCCTTTGAGCACTTCTCCGTTCATGTCTTCCAATTTATAGACGGTAGGATGACGGCCATGCACTCGTCCAGAGACACGAAACAATTCGATCGTTCCGTTAGGTAAGTAACCTTAGTCAAAAGTGCGTTTGGTTTTGCCAATTCGCACCCAATCTCCTACGGCCAACTCTCCACTTTTCTTGGGGACAGCCCTCGTCGGGGACGTACGAAACAGGCGCTCAAACACCAACACTTCGTTGTCGGGAGTCACGTCTTGCGGGGCACGTCCGATGCTTCGATGGTAAGATTGGTTGTACGCTTGCACCAGGTGCGGTAAGATGTCGATGTACTTCAGAGTGTGGTGATGCGTAAAATATTTCCACATGCGTTCTTTCAAAGTGCGTTGAAAACGTTCCACGATGCTGGCTTTGGTTTCGGGATTCTCGGTGGTAAAAAAATGAATGTCACGTTTCTTTAATTCTTTTTGGAAAGCTTGGTTCAGAAATTCGGTGCCTTTGTCCGTTTGCCGTCGAAGAGGATGACGACCACTTTGTTTCAACACCCGTTGCAGGGCTCGCACTAACTCGCTGCTGGATTTGGAAGTCAAGGGCACGACCCAGGCAAATTTGGAAAAGACGTCGATGACACAAAACAAATATTTGTAGCCACGATTGTAGCTGGCCAAATGAGAGACATCGGCTAAATCGGCTTGCCATTGATGATTGATGCCTTCCACTCGGGTGCGACTTCTAGCAAACTTGCGTCGAATGGGTTTGTGTAAAGTGTAGGTAGCTTGTTCTTGTAACCATCGTTGCACTTGAGGTAAACGGAGACTTTTCAGTCGACTTTTGGCAGCACGATACAATTTTTGAACTCCTGCGTAACCTGCAGGATGGAAGGGATCGTAGTAAATGCTGGCTAAGACTTTTTCCATTTTTTTGTGTTGGTTGGTGTGTTAATAAGACACCCACTCTTGGAGGATGCTACTCTTTTTCTCTTGGGGTACTTTCTTGGATTGCAATGCTTTGCGTGTGCGACCAGCAATAGGTGTTGAAGAGGAGGATGTCTGAGCGGGGTTATCGGTTCTTGTTTCACTTCTGTCTTCACTTCTGTCTTCACTTTCTTTTTCTCTTGTGATGAAGAAGGGGTGGCCATCATCTTTTTAATCCATCCAATTCTGGAGGTAGGTGGTGTTGTTAACTTGCGTACTTTTTCTGGTGGAGTTTGAAACCCTTCTTCTTCTTCTCCTTCTTCTGTCTTGGTCACTGGTAGTGGTGGTTCTGGTACTGGTGATGGTGCTGGACTTTTCATCAAGGTCTTAAAATCTTTCAGAGTGGGTAGAGCTGTTTCGTCTAAAGCTTTCTGGTGAAAGAGTTGCAGTCGTTGCAAGAGTTGACCGTACTTTTGCGATTTTTCTGTTTCGGACAAATCTTGGCGATCCGTCAAGGACTGCAATTCGTGTTGTAACTGGGACATCTCGATCAAATGGGGATTGGGAGGTAAATGCGGGGTGCGTTGTTCTTGCCATCGATGGTGTTCCATCCATCGTTTGTAAGGTACTAAAGTTAGTTTTCGTCCTTCCATGGGGTTGTCAGGGGTCGATTCTGAGATGTTGGGACTTCCGAGGGCCTTTTTATCTTGCTCCCACCAGTCCTCCCAACATGGTTCCCAAGACTCCTTTCAGTATGGGGCCTAACAAGAGAAGCAAAATGCCTCCACGTTGGACCAACATCTTCTTCTTTTGACGAATGGGAATTTTCTTTTGAACCATTTGGCGAAGAACGTGACGATGTTTGCTTAAGCATTGTTTCTGGTGTTTGGACAAAGGGATTGTGCCTTTCAAAACGTTCAAACAGCATTCGCACACGGTATCGATGACCTCTTTGGAGGCCGATTGAATGAGTTTTTTTTCGTAGAGGTGGAGAAGCTTTGGACAGGACAGATAACATGTCGCCATGTTTGACTAAACGTGGTGATAGTCCTTTTCTTTTCTTTCCTTGGGGTTTTCTGGAGGGTGACATCTTTGAGTCTTCAGGAGCACCAAAAAACACTGATACCCCCGACTTGGTCACATACCTTTTTTATACTGGAACACGTCGCCTCTGATTGTCTTTACGTCGTATCAGTTTGAGGACAGGCATGACACGTCGTGGAGGGGTACGCAACGGACTAAATCGAGCCAGTTCTTGCTTGGACAAATCCAGTAAACTTTGTAACATGCCCGATCTTTCTTGGACTTTGATTTTGGGAGAAGGTACTTTGTGAGCAGCAGCCACTGCCACTAAATTGGAGGGTCCTGCCACTGGGGAAGTTCTTTTTGGGGTCATTAACGGAGAAGTTCCTGGTGTGATCAACGTCTCCAAGTACTCTTCAGTTCTTGGTGTCATTAATGGAGAAGTGAATGAACGTGAGGCTGCCGGAGACGCAGTCACTGCCGTGGCAGGTCGTGGTTTGCGAGTGTAAGGTTGCGTCCTGGCCGAAGAAGTGCCTCTCTTGCGACTAGTTTTCTTCTGTGGACTTTTCTTTTTCTGGGGACTTTTTCTCTGTTTCTTTTTCTGGGGGCTTCTTTTCTTTTTCCGGGGTGGTGTCTGGTCAGAGGAGGATTCCGCCGCTGGAGAAGTTCTCCTTGGGGACCTGGTCTTTTTCTTTTTCTTCTTGGGGCTTCGTTGGACTTTTTTCTTGTGTATAACTTTGGGGGCATTAGGATCCCATCGTAAGAGTGAGCGAATGATGACCCCTGCTAGAGTACCGCTCCCTCCAGGTTTCAAAATGATTTGTTTTTTGGTTTGAGTGTCGATGCGGGTATCGGCCAGTTGGACCAAAGCGACTTTGTTTCGATCGAAAAAGCGTTTGGTTTGATGAGGAATTTGAATGATTCCTTGGAGTATTTGACGTGCCGTCACCGTGAACCATCGTAAGACTTCTTTGAGACTAGCTTCTTAGACACGAGCTCGTATTTGTGGATTTTGTTCTCGACTGATGCCATACAAGGCACGAATCAATTTGACGGGAAGATGCGACTGAAGGGACGTCATGTTCACACTGTGTGTGAGACAGACGAAAAGGGTCTGAGGTTTTTATAGATTTTTTTTATGTGGAGTGAAATTAACTCGAGGACGGAGACCCGTACAGGACAGGCCCTCCGTCTTGGCACCAGTGGTGAAACAAGTGGGTACGAAATCGCAAATCCTCAGGGGTTGTCGGTTTCAAATCGACGAGTAAATAGGCGTGTGGCGTTTGAGTGGCATCGTAGTACGCCTGAGTCAACCAAGGCGTTCCTAACTGTTTGGCTAAGACTTGCACTTGCGATTTATCTCGAGGGCTTTTAAACAAGACCACGTAATGCGCATTGAGACTGATGGTGCGATGGGCTTTACTTTGTTGAAACAAATTTTGGGTGATGTAAACGACACTGGCATTACGGTGATGCCCTTTGCGCGTGAACAACAGTTCAATTTCTTCTTCGTCTTCTCCTAACATGTCGTCGAAAATGACCAAATGGGTTTGACGGGAGTCAGAGACGATGCCGTCGTCTTCTTTAGGAATGCCTTTCACAAACACGATGGAATCGCCTTGACTTTCTCGCAAGAGGCTGTAGGCTGATTGCCACTCTTTGTAACACCACACGATCCGCTGAGGAGGCCGATCGATCAAATGATGTTTATGTTCGATCAAACGTTTGACGAATTCGGTTTTGCCTGAACCGCTAGGTCCAGCAATGAGCATGTTAAAGGGATGGCGAAGATACAAAGCCTCCCAACTGGCACGATCTAAGTGTTCGTCGATGACTTTGACAATAGAGGAAGAGGGAGCAGAGACAGCAGAGGTAGCCATAGTGTGAGAAATGTCACTTGTGACACGAAAACAAACAAGACAAGAGTTTATATACTTTTTCAGAACACGTTTATTGAATGTTTTTTTTTCAAACATCAATACGAAAGACAAAAATACATAAAAGCCAAAGGCTTAAGTACAAGGATAAAAGGCACATGATAACCATTAACGTGGAATAAACACAAGTGTCTGTACAACAACATGTTTTGGGTAATGTTCTAACCAGTTCTATAGTAGGGGGTAAGGTCACACAAGTGTCCTCCCGAAAGGGTATTTCAGGCCTGTCCACGACAGTCCCGTCCTGGGTGACGGGTTCTTCTGGCACCGTCGCTAACACGGTTTGAAAAGTAACTTTTTTCCTTGAACAACTCTCGTGCATACTGGGCCACTTCTTGGGTCCAAGCTTCAAAATCCCATTCTTTCCAGGCACGGACATCTGTCCAATGGGGATGTAAGTCACAAGCTACACACACATCGTCATACAAGTCTTGGGTAGCTAAAAGTTGACGAATCTTTTTTTCCCGTAGAGGTCGAGAAGTATCCAGATGAAAACGCAAGGCTTTGAGGAAAAGGAGTTTTTCGTGACCATTTAATGCCATGGGGGATGTGGTAAGTACTGATCGTAAAGAGTCCACAAAGAATCGGCTGGTAAACGAAATCCCAGAAAACAAGTCACTAAGACACACACCACTTGTCGACCCCAACTGAATGGATACAGTTCTTGTAATAATCGATGGTAATGATCCACGGTTTGAATATGGTCATTGAGTTCCTTCCACGGAATCTGTTGGATTACATGTGATAAAAACCTCGGCATGACAGCCTGTCTTTATATTCTCTTTTTTTCGGATGCAATACACGTACTTTCTAGCCAGACATCTTCGTTCTCCAGTAGGGAATCTAAATCTTGCATACTGTAACCTAAACTTCAAACTTCGTTTAGGAGTTTCTTCTTCCGTTAAGTAGATTCCACGTAACATATGTTTGTAATCCTTTAACTTGTCTTCCTCAATGCGTCGCACTAGGTGAATCTCGAAGTAACCAAAATGATGAACATGTCGATCATTGGCGACCTCAAAGTTTTGAACAATGTCTGACCACTGAAACAATTTCTGACGAATCAGTTCTTTTGTACCATTCAGGTACCAGTGGTTAACGATCTGGTGACGTAACGGATGCAATTGTTCTTTATGTTTGACTTGTATTTTCACCAGCTCTCGGTAAATCCTTTCTCTCAACTCCTCAGGCAAGCCCAAAATGTTCTCTTGTAAAGTATCCATAAGTATATACACTGTCTTTGGAATCCTTGGGTGGTGGCCAATAGCCTCGTTTACCTTTCTGCCTAATGTAATATCCACTCATAATCAGTCTTCTTATACTTTGGAACAGAACATAATTTAAAAACGGTTGAATAACTTTGCGTTTGCGTTTCACTTGTATTTTGATCAGTTCTCGGTAAATGCGTTCTCTCAACTCCACAGGCAAGGCACGAATGTTCTCTAGCAAAGTATCCATGAATAGGTCATACTAAATCCTCTTTTGTCTGACACAAGAAATGTACTGTTTGCACAGACATGGTTTTAATTCATTGTCGAATCTAAATCGTTTCATCACTAATCTACACATTAAAATTCGTTCAGAAGTTTCAATTTCACTAAGATGACATTGCGTAAAAGATGTTGGTAATTCGTTAACTCTTCCTCTGGAATTGGATCCAGTACGTTTACAATGTAGTAAATAGAATCATCCATACCAAACCAATTCTTTTTATAACCAGGAGGTCGTTGATCAATGTCTGTCCAATGGAACAGTTTCAACTGAATCAGTCCTTGTATAGCATTCAGGTACCAGTGGTTCAAACACCGGTGACGTAACGGATGCAATTGTTCTTTACGTTTCACTTGTATTTTGACCAGCTCTCGGTAAATGTGTTCTCGCAACTCCACAGGCAAAGCAAGAATGTTCTCGTGTAAAGTATCCATGAACAGATTATGGTAAGTTACTTCAATGTCTCGGTCCCACTAAGGGTAAGTAATGACAATTCGGTGACCATCGAGCATGTTCTACGTAGGCTGAATCTTGCGGTTCCCAGTAATGAAGTGACACACCGCAACTGAAGCACTTGACTTTATCTCCTTCGCCCAAGTAGAAAAATCCGGCTCTGGCTAATTCTTCGGGGGTCGGTCCTCCCAGATACTTAGGCCATTTTCCTTTAAACGATTGAAGATGATTTTCAAAGTCACAGTATTCCGACAAACGCACAGAAACGAATATTCGTCTTTCACAGGTTCGTTTCGATGAGGGTTGGGTGACATGAACAGGAGTTTGCTCAGGGCTGGATGACATCCGTAGGGGGTTAGACGTGAAGGTGAACATTCCGCTTTAAAACGAAACCCAGTAAAATGTCCAAGAGGACGAGCGGCATCACTTTCGCATCCCTCAGGTTTGACACGCACAGCATCCCTTTCCATAATAGGGGTAGTGACACTAAAGTTCCCATGATGCTTTACTGCATCACTGAGGTCACAACGTACAGCATCGTACCCATCGCAAGGCTCACAATCGCATTCCACTTCAGAAACCTCACACTTGAATTGTGCCTTTCTAAACAACTTGTTCTGTGTTTCTCTGAAAGTATTCATCTTGTTCGCTTGGTCTTGGTAGTCCCAATGAACTATCGATCTTGCCTAGGGTTCCTTTTATATACAGACCAATACCGACATGTCCATACGGTAAGGTGAAATGATTGGGAAGTCGCACTCGCTTCTGGTACACGATTTGATAGACTTTTTCCAAGGGCCGACTGACGATGTGGTGAGTGGGTAAACGTACATTCTTGTTCGGTTGGTAAGTGGTCACTTTAAAGTTTGCATCCTCTCTCGATTGCAAGGCTTCTTTCAATACGCCAAAGTTGACCACACGACTGGTACGATAATTCAGAGTCGTGTGCACGTCGTGTGCACTTCTCCTTGTGGGTCCCGGTATTCGTAGTCGTAATTTTTGGGACCGCCACTGACGAAACTTAGAATCTTGTCGTCGGGATGTTCGTCTGTCCAGGCTCTTAAACGGTCTTCTTCGATGTCAGGGTGCTGTTGACTCGGGTGATGGATGTAAATGCAACTGTCCGTGTCAAAGTACAGGACGCGTTCCCCTAACAGTTCTAAAGCTTCGTACAATTTTAAGCGAGCAAGGGCTGTCACGTAAGCCGCAATGATAACATTTCCAAAAGGGTCGTCTTGTACAAAGTCCAGATCTTCTTCGTAATTGACCAAGATCAAATTCTCGCGAACGACGTCCACGTGTTTCATGTATTTGGTTTTGTCGTGAATCATCTGGAAGTAGCGGGAAGGTTCTGTCAAATATTCCGTCTTGGGTAAACACGGTCGTTGTGCCATTTTACCCCACAAGCAATTTAACATCACTTTGGCAAACGATCGCCTGCCTTCGTTCTTCTCGATGTGGTCTAAAGTGATGCCTTCTTGTTCATAGTATTTCTCTTTGAATTCTATTTGGTCTTCGGGAGAGTGACACCAGGAAGGATAGCCGCTGGCTTCTTGTTTCAGTTTCAAAAAGGCATCCACGTTGTCGGCGAAAATGCCTTTCTGACTGGGATCACCCTTGTGGTATTGTTGTGTCTTGGGAAAGTGGCAAATTTCGTACACTTCTAACAGTTGGTATCCCATGTCCAGAGCTTTGAACAATTCTACGCTGACCCAGGTTCCCGTCAAGGCACGTTCTTCCTGGGTGTGCTGACAAGGTTTGTCTTGGTTGCACGTTTCGGCACAAGTACGGCAAAATGGAAACATCAGTTTGCCTTGACAATGGTGAGGTAAGACGGGATGGTATAGGTTCGTGGGAGGCAAAACTTTACACTTGATCAAGCCTTCGTATTGTCGAATGTTTTTCAGGTCGATGTGTTCCGTTAACAATTGCGGGTGCCCCTACAGGAAAGCGACAATATTTGCACACGTAGGGATACAACGAACACACGTCCAAGTATTTGATTTCTTCTCCTTTCTCTTCGTCGGCTTGGTACAGCAAACAGGTGGCATTGGTCCTTCCTCCGTACAAACTATCCCTCGGGTTCAGCTGGTCCATGAACTGGTAACTTTCCACGAGGCGTTTAAACTGGGGATCGGTTTTCATACGGTGATCGTACTCGTGTTCCCACATTTCCACTACTTGGTATCCTTCCTGTTCCAACTTTAGGCGCCGCTGACAAGTATCCTGGTACAAGTCTTCCATGGTTCGTTGCAAAAACTGATTTTTAGTGCCACGGTCAGGGTAACAGACGGGACATCCGTGAAATAAGCAACCGTTAAACTCGTACACGATCTTGGGGTTTTCTAAGTCCAAGCCATCTACCGAATACGTTCCGATGGTCTTTTCACCCTCTCCGTTGCGGGCATGCTGAATCCATTTGTCTTCCTTGTCGCACAAGTAATGTAACCAACGTAGGGCTTTGACCGAGTATTGACGTTTGACATAGTGGGTCGTTTGAGGACTGATGACAGCCACGGTGTTTTCAGGCATGAATCGTTGTCGATACACTAAGGAACACGCTTTGGCAATGGTGCAAGCTTCTTTCAAAGGATCGACCCCTCCGTGTTCCATGAACAGTTCTCGAAATTTTCCACAGCAACGCCGTAAAATGTCCATGTCGGAACGACAATACTTTAGCATTTCTTCCTGAAGGTCGAAAGGGTCCGTGGCGTGAGCCTGGTTCCAAGCGTAGAAATCTTCTCGTTGTTCGGTACGCATGTTGTCGGGGTCGTAATAGTGAGCCTCAGATAAATGGGGTAGAACGGCGTGTTGATTGGCTTCCGTATTGAAAAAGTGTGGAAAGTACCCTTTAGCCATTTCTGTCATTCCAAACGTTTTAGGCATTCGGCTCAAAGGCATGGCCAAGTAACTCATCGAATCTTTAAACTGTACTTGTCCCACTTGCATGAAAATGATTTTGGCTCCGTTCAAAGTCACTTTAGGACGTTCGGTGCCTTGTTCCGTATAGTATCTCAAAAGAAACTGTCCATCGTATCCGGAGAAATTGTGAGCCATCACCGTGGCATGACGATGACAATCTCCGTAACGTTCGATGTCCTCTTGGCTCCACGTATTGTCGATGGGGTCTAAGACCCATTGGGCAAAATCGGCTAGCGTGTTCGGTCCCCGAAAGATTTTTTTCACGCCCTCCGGGAATTTTGCTGCAGTGAGGGCAATGACTGAAAATAGGTTCTTGAATGCACTTCTCGCACGCTCGATGGGCCACGCAGAAATTAGGAATGTGAATGCCGGTCTCTTGCATGCATTCGAAATCGAAAAAGATGAAATTGCCTTTCTTCTTGTGACCGTCCTCTTTCTCTGGTGGAGGTTGGTATTTTTGCACGTAGCATTGGTGTTCCAAGTCGACGATGTGGTGAGAAATGTGACATTTTTTCTTTCCTCGACATACGTGTGCCTTGGCATTATTGGTAAGTATGCCTTGTCCACACGTAGGGCACAATCTCAGGAGTTGACAAGCACATTTCTTCTGTGAACCTTGCGTCTTCAAATGTTGTTGGTAACAGGTAGGGCTGACAAACGTGCGCAGACAAGTTGAACAAGGCACTGGTCCTTCGCTCAGACAGGGTGGAGAGGCCAAACATCCTGGGCATTTCGATCCACAATGTTTGTGTTGCTCTCGATTATTATAACCACGGTCACATTTCTCACAATAATAAATATATCCCAAGAATCCGGTGATAGTGTTAATGGTATCGAAATGGTCATCGTGATAATAAACATGAATGTATTTTCCGTCCTTAAAATCTTGGCCTCGAAACAACAGAGGTCCGCGCACTTCTTGAGGGTGCACTTTCAAGGTGTATCGTGGAGCTAGGGCATCTTGCAATTTTTGCATCTCAGGAATGCCACAGGGTGTGTCTTTGGACAGTCCGGCTTGTTGTAACAGGAGTTCTGCTTCATTTCGTTGTTTGGCTCGATCGGATCGTTGAATAGTTTTCCAGGTTCTTTTCCATTCTACCGTGTCGTTCTTGTTGGCATAGGTTCGTCCCAGCACGATGGCACGGGCTAAACACATCTGGTCTTGAGGGTTGTTAATTCGGACGAGACTTGTTTTGGTACTGCGAAGGTCGTCCACCAATAACATCTTTTTGCGTCCAGTCCCTTGAGGAGGAGAGACGTGGGTCATGTCCAGTGTGGCTTTTCCATCGGTGATGTCAAACTGGTCATTAGATTGTTGTACGTGTTGAATCTTGTCCATGACTTTGGAAGCGGTCAATTCTGCAGGGGTGCTAAACTCGATCCAAACAGGGGATTTCAAACCGTCGTGTTGTATGGAAAGTCTCAAGCGATCGTCTTCTTTGGGTTGACATTGTCGCTTGAGTGCAGTGAGCAAACAATCCCATACCCCAGTGATGAACACTTCTGCTTTCTCTAACGGTACTTCAGCCTTGAAATCTTTAAACTTCACCGTGTATTTGTAAGCCGTGGTTCTAAATTTTCTAGAGGAGCGCTTTTCCGTCTCTCGAATGGAATAGTACTTTTCAGGGTTGACTAAGGGTGGCGAACTTGGTTTAGAGGGTTCAAATTCTGGTTCACTCATGTCCTCTTCAAAATCACTGGCATGAATTTGTGCCAAGACTTCAGCTCTGGTACGAGGCGATAGATCACGTTTCTGCCTCTTTCTTTCTTCTTCTTCTTTCTTCTCGAATGAATAGGATCGTTTCATCTTGAGTGCAAAACGTCAAATGACTCAAGTTTAAACACCATAGACTAATTTATAGTCATGGCAGACCAGCGTATATAAAAGGGTGTGTGTCTTGTCCTTTCACTATTCATTTCACACTCAAACCGAGCACAACGATGGAAGAGACTAGCCAAATCGAATGTTTCATCAGAGCTTTGCGAGGGGTCATTAGAAAATTCTCTTCAGAGCAGCCGACGGACTACTCTCCTTCCTTTCGAGATAAAAGTCAAGATACTTGCTATATCTGTCAGAAGAAAGGGCATTGGTCTTCAGAGTGTCCAGACCGTCAAAAAAGAAAAAAAGGGGCTAAAAGAGACAAAAGTCAAAATACCTGTTATTATTGTCAAGAAAAAGGACATTGGTCTCCAGATTGCCCAAAAAAGAAACAAGAGGAGTCAGAAGAAAAGAGGAATTCTTCAGAAGAAGAGAGGGATTCTTCAGAGGAAGAGAGGGATTCTTCAGAGGAAGAAGAGGAAGAAAGAAGACAATTCTATTTACAAGAGGCAAAGAAGCAGGAGAAGAAAAGAAGAAGGGAAGAAAATGAGGAAAAGACGGTGAAGAAATTCAAAAAACAGAGAGACTAAACAAGGAGAAAGAAGAAGTCAATGAACTTTTTATTAAAGTGTTGTGTTGTGAATTGTGAATCGGATTGTAACAATGGATAAAAGAATAAATTAATTATATAAGGTAAGTGTCTTTGAGTTTTGATTTTAAAACAATAACGTACACTCAAGGACACGTACTATAGGGGGTAAAATGGTTTGTTTTTTTTTTTGAGTTATTGGCAAATTGAAAGGCTATCTCTTTTCGAGAGACGAAAAGGGCCTTTTTATTTTGGTGCAGGGGTGAGTTCAAGCAATCAACTTTAACTGCCTTAAGCCTTTGCCACGGCCAAGGCATACTTCTGGACTGCGTAATGTTGATGATGATTGGGTTGAAATCACTAAGGGTGGTACGGTAGGCTTAGTCACAGGGTTAACGTGTTTAGCTCGGGAAGGTCGTATTCTCTTCGGTCGTAATAAAGAAGTCTGATACATTTGTTTAAGACTTCTTAACTCCGCTAAAATGTCTAACAGTACCGTGACCGTTTGATTTTCACCCTCTTGTTTCTTTGCTGCTACTTCTTCTTGCTGTTGTTGCTGTTGTTTTTTTCTTACCTCTTCTTCTTGCTGCTGCTGTAGGAGAAAAGCTTGTTCCGCTTCCTTTTGTCGTTGTATAAATTTCTCCAATTCTTCTTTCTGTCTCTGTCTAAAATTCTCCACTTGCGGTAATGAAGAAGGTAACGAAGGTTCCGGAACAAATTCTTGCGAGGTAAGAAAATCCACAAAATCCCAATTCACCTCTTCTGAAAGTAAGTCCGGGTTCCCTTGGGCAGTCTCCCCTGCTGGTGCACCCCAATGGATCGTTTTCTGAGTTTCCGTCATGTTGAATCACTGTCGCATAGATTGACTGCACACAAGCGCTAGCGAATCTATATAGACCACGTGACGTCACAGACTGCTCTCTTCGGATTGGATGCGGGCTGACTGAATTTTGTAACGCGTGTTCGGATTGGTGAATGAACTCAATCCGTTTCAATCCTTCCTCTACCTATAAATAAGTGCAGTTCACTGCATTGATTCACCTGTTCTCGTCGCTTCAAGATGTGGACCACAGTCGAATCATCCACCCTTGTGTCTTCCATGATGTTTAGGACGGACATGCTCATGTATGTCCGGTCCAAGTGGACTGTTGTCGACAAGTCAGACACCAGTCTGTGGATACGAAGAGTGTACGTAGAAAGACAAGGTTGCCTCAAGAGGACACTGATTTATGGCCCTCGAGTAAGACGCAGCTTGAGGACAAGAAGATGCCGCAGATGCCCTTTATGTTAATGGATACAATAACATAAACCCAAAGGCCCTTTTCAGGGCCACCCATATTTCTCGAAAAGAGAATGACTTTCAATTGCCTACCCCTTTTTTTTTTCAAAAAAAATTTAAAAAAAAAAAAATTCCATGTTCAATTCCCCTTGTCCCTAGACAAGCCCAAACTCTGTTCCTCATGTTAATTTCCCTTGTCGCTAGACAGACCCACGATTTATTCCCATGTTAAATTTCCCTTGTCGCTAGAGTGACCCACGATTTTTCCCCATGTTAAATTTCCATTGTCGCTCGAGTGACCCAGGGGGGTCTGTAATGCTAATTCCCATTGTCGCTAGGGTGACCCACTTCACTACTTACATTAATAATCTATCTTAATACTCTATATTATTTTGTTATTATGTTAATTTTGACACCAAGACGTCATTTCGCCATATAAGAATAGCAATTCTGACAAGCACAATAAAATGTCCAACCACCGCTGTGTAATTCAACAGATACATAATTCAACATATACAATCTAAAAACTCAACATACGAAATGGAACTTTCGGCACAATCAATGTGATTCAACATGTTCAATTGAAATTCTCGACATTTGACATTAAAATTTCCACAACCGCCGTGAAAGTCAGAAGATACAGTCTAAAACGTCGATACTGGACATCGAATTTTCAACCAGCGCTGTGTAATTCAACAGAAGAAATCTAAATACTCAGCATATGAAATAGAAGTTTCAACATAAACTCTTTGAACCAATACGTACATTAGGAATTCTCGACGTATGACATTGAAATTTCAACCAGCGCCTTGTAATTCAAACGACACAATCTAAGACCTTGACCTATAAAATATAACTTTCAACCACTACTGTTTAATTCGACAGATACAATATAAAATCTCGACCTAGAAAATGGAATAGACAATCATTTTTGATACAACGCGTGAAATTGGAATTATGGTCATGTGACATTACAATTTCAACGGCAAAGTTCTGATTGGACCAACTTTTGTCTGCTACGGCACCTCAAAGTATGTTGAAGATGTTTCTCTCTTCCATTACGTTAGAGTTTATTCTAATGTGTACCGAAACGTCATACAGTCAGAACGTCTAATATAACGGCAGTCGAGTTTTAAGACCCATAGAGTTAACAAGGTCGGATCAGGTCAAGTGTTGAGGTGGGTGGGGATATTCAAAACTTTCAAAAGGGTCCTACCTTTCCTCGAAAGGACACCAAAGTAAAAGTCTTTGTGTCTGTTTACTCTAAGTGTGCATACCATCCAACGAACATGCGTAAGAATAAAACGATGGTCAAAGTTCAAATGACAAGTGATTGCACGTGTGTGTGTGTGTGTGTAACCTGAGATATCCGCCCCGCCCCTCCGCCCGCCCCCGCTCGCGCGATCAGGCCCTAGTTAACTGGTGCTTTGGTTTGGGGTTTTAGCATCACATTGCCGAGCAACTATTAGGTCAGTGGCCTACACGTTGATTGGCTGGACCTCATATCCCTTTTGTTCGTTATCATCTCTATTAGCATTATTCAACATTAATTCCATTAAATTACATACACTGGATCTAGAGACGGTTAAGAAGATATACAAGTTTGAATGAGTTGGAAAACATAAGAACAAATCATCATGTATTAGCTATTTATTGATTGAACTAATCTCTCTCTCTCTCTCTCTCTCTCTCTCTTACACACACACACACACATTTTAAATATCTCACTCATGTTACTGTTTATTACTTGCCAGCTATCAAAATCTTGCCCCAATCATCATTGTAAGGGCAAGTTACGTTTCATTTTAATTATATATATATATATATATATATATATATATATATATATATATATATATATATATATATATATATACACACACACACACACACACACATTAAAAATAACATGGCATTTAAAGTGTTGGTATAAAGCAATTTGATGTACCAATACCACTGGTATATCAAATTGTGATCCGCCCATGGCGCAATAATACGAATATATAAACATTCTTTCAACTGCAGGCCAATAGATCAATTATGAATGTATACTCATTCATTAAACATTAATGACACGTGAAAATAACAATTAAAAGTATTAATAGGCCCTGTTTTCTAAATGAAATTAAAAGTATTAATGGGCCCAGTTTTCTAAATGAAATTAAAAGTATTAATAGGCCCTGTTTTCTAAATGAAATTAAACTGATACACAATTTCATCTGAATCCTTTCTTATTTTCCATTCCCATCTCCCCTCTCGTGCGTAAGTTACAAGATATGTTTGGCGGCACCAAACAGATGCCCTCCCCCCCATTTCCACAAAAAAGTATTTTATGTTTGTGTGTTTCCCCCTCACATGTGTTGTATGTTTTATTTAAAACAACATTTTATATCAAAAATTTAGTTTTTAGAATTTTTGATGGGGTATTTATGTTTCCTTAGTGTTATCTAAAGGGTTGTTCGTCCGAGCCTCGTTTCCCTCACCTTGCTCGAAGTTCCTTCCCTTGAAATTTTGTGACCTTTGCTATAGGTCGCTTAGGTCTCAGTGTTTGCTTTATGTAGTGGTGCTATATTGTGTGTATGCTATATTTTTTGTATGTTTGAGACAGCAAGTGTAAATCAAATATCTTTCCCAGTTGTATTTCTTCCTAATTTGTATTTAAGATCCGTTATGATATATTATATTTTATCTTTTAATTCGTTTTATGGTTTTCGAATTTTGACAATGGAACGGTGTACTATTTAGATTTTGTTTAAAAATAATTTCCTACTGTATTATTCGAGTGATAATATGTGTCGTTCCTCGTAATAGTTTTTAAAGATTTTGATAGGTAGGTTACGGTCGATCCAAGGTCCACACTTTTTTATTCTCTATGTATTTCTTTTGGGTTGAGCTAGGCCTCTTTTATTTAGTTTATCTGATTATTCTTTATTGAAAGATCCAAAATTGTTTAATAAGACCACATTTTTGTATAGTGGTCAACCATACAGTGCGGGAGCTGTATGGTTTTTAAGATATAGAAGAAGTTAGTAGGGTTTTAAACTAAGTGTTATACAGTATGTATTTGTGTCTCTGTTTTGTCTGTATATGTTCTACATGGGGTGTTTTCAAAGACTCTTTCATGGGCCTGTCCACTTCACTTAGCGTCATGTGACTTAGCCCCAAGCTGTCATCGCCTTTTACTTCCCCCATATAGTTTCCCTGTATCCCTTACTATATATATCTTTAGAATTTTCCGTCAGAAAAAAAAGGTTATATGTTTTGTTGTGGAAATATTTGAAATATAATTTGAAATTTTCTTTGAAATAATGTCTGTTGTGAGGTGAGAGAAGGGGGTATGGGTATGGCATCGGCTCGCATTTGCGCTACTCTACCCTTCGGTCTGTAATACCGATTCCTCTCTCCCCCTGTCTCCCCCAATTCCAATATAAATTGCGTTATATCAGCCTGATGGTAAGTATATGTTCGTCGTAAGACGTATTGAGTTCTTATTGTGGTTAATATTCTTATTTGTACCATGTATCTTATTTAAACATCTTTATCACCTGTCCACAAGAAATATCATCGTAGTTACTATATAGTCTATCATATTTAGAACGATTTTGTTTTCGTAGTCTACATCTAGGAATAAAATGTTATTTTGTTATACTTATATTTTTTGCATATTTCCATTATTAACTTTGACCTATTATGTTTAGTTTTATCACATTGGGTAATCGTATGTAGTTGGTGAAGTTCGCTGTTTTACATAAAGGGCATTCCGGCATTATCCTCATCATACGACGTTTGATTGCTTCTTCGCCTGTTATCCAGGCGTTGTGCAGGTATTTACAAATTATACTTTATGTATTGACAGATCTTCTTTTTCCCCAATTTTTCCAAGTTTTTGTCCAATTTACCCCCCAGTTTTCCTGCTCTACTCTACATTTTATATTTTTGGTTACCTTCTCCCTAATCCAAGCGTCACTTTTACTTATTTCTATTTTCCATAAATCTGCTTTTTCCCTATATTTTAAAATTAATTCTATTATTTGTTTAAATTTGCGCGGCACTTCGATTTTTTAAAAATTAATTTGTTATTTTTGTATATCTCTGGTCGGTTTCTCAAGGTGAAACCGAACCAGTAGATGTACAGTCTTCCCACGCTGTAGCCGGGTCTGATTGTAATTATTTTAATATATTGAATATGTTAGTTAATTTTAGTAGTAGGGGGCTCGGCGACCCCGAGCCCCCTCTACTTTTGGCCCTATATAATGTCTCTTTTTTACATAATGCATTTTATGATTCCATATATAATCTATTATTTCATTATCTATTTTGTTTAAAAGTTTATTATCCATATCTATGGATTTAATTATATAGTTAATATTTGAGTATACATAAGTCTTGGCCACTTGGGCCCACTCCATGATACAAGATGGCGCCATGACCCAGATTTTCACATTTTCTCTTATTTTGTTGATAATATGTTTATAGTTTTCTACATCTTCATTTTTACCAAAGTAAACCCCCAGAGCCTTTACCGTGTCTCTTAGTAGGTGGGGTAATCTAGGGTGGTTGCCCCTCCAGTTACCTATTTTTAAGATTTCGGTCTTGTCGTGGTTTAATTTGAAACCCTACGCTTTACGAAATTTGTCAAATTCTTCTACTAGATGCTTATATCATTTCCCCTCTTTTATAAAGTTCGTGCAATCATCTGCATGTTGAAGCATTTTTAATTCTTTTTTTAGGTTTGGTATTTGCATGCCTTGTATTTCTGGGTTGTTTCGTAGCGTGTGACTTAGAATTTATATTGCCATTGCGTATAATAGCATTGATAGTGGACATCCTTGTCTCACTGATATTTGTATTTCAAATTATTTCGTGCATTTCGTTTTATAGTTTTAATGTTTAAAATATTGTTTTGTATATCCCTCCCTTTTCCCCCACAAGTTTGATTTACATTAATTATTTTGTTTATCCCACCCTTTACACTATTTGTTAAGATCATACTTAAAATCTTATAGTCCGTATTTAAAAGTGACCAGTTTTTAATCTCGTCTCTATCCCCTTTCTCTTTGCATATAAATGTCGAAGAACTCGTGTTACACTGCATTCATGAAATTAACATTCATGCTCGTATCAGACATTCAAAAATGAAATTCGGTTTATGACTTAAAATGAAGTTGTTTCATATATTTAACCATCATGTTACCAGAATGTATATTTTTTGAAAATTCTTTTTTTATTTAAACCGCCAAGGCAGTTGATGATTACAAAAAGATGATGGTTGTAAACACAATGCATATGAATAGACAGTAAAATGTTCTTGATGTCAAGCCATTACACCCGCCTTTCGGTTGTGGTATCTTTGTGTTAGATGTTGTGTTAGTGGTGGAAATGATGCTAGATGTAACAGTAGTAGGCTTCATGGACGACGCTAAAGTTGTAGCCTGGCTACTTCCTGTCGATGTGGTAGAAATGATACTAGATGTAACAGTAGTAGGCTTCATGGACGACGTTAAAGTTGCAGCCTGGCTACTTCCTGTCGATGTGGTAGAAGTGATGCTAGGCGTAACACGAGAAGAGTTTATGGACGACGTTAAAGTTGCAGCCTGGCTACTTCCTGTCGATGTGGTAGAAGTGATGCTAGGCGTAACACGAGAAGAGTTTATGGACGACGTTAAAGTTGCAGCCTGGCTGCTTCCTGTCGATGTGGTAGAAGTGATGCTAGGCGTGACACGAGAAGAGTTTATGGACGACGTTAAAGTTGTAGCCTGGTTACTTCCTGACGATGTGGTAGAAGTGATGCTAGGCGTGACACGAGAAGAGTTTATGGACGACGTTAAAGTTGCAGCCTGGCTGCTTCCTGTCGATGTGGTAGAAGTGATGCTAGGCGTGACACGAGAAGAGTTTATGGACGACGTTAAAGTTGTAGCCTGGTTACTTCCTGACGATGTGGTAGAAGTGATGCTAGGCGTGACACGAGAAGAGTTTATGGACGACGTTAAAGTTGCAGCCTGGCTGCTTCCTGTCGATGTGGTAGAAGTGATGCTAGGCGTGACACGAGAAGAGTTTATGGACGACGTTAAAGTTGTAGCCTGGTTACTTCCTGACGATGTGGTAGAAATGATGCTAGCCGTAACAATAGTAGGCTTCATGGACGACGTTAAAGTTGTAGCCTGGCTGCTTCCCGACGATGTTGTAGAAATGATGCTAGGCGTAACATTAGTAGTTGCATTAACTAAGGTCGTGCTCGTTGCGTACGTAGTCGTCTCGGCATCTACTGCACACAGAAGAACTGCTGCAAAAAAAAAAAATAATTTCGTCGTGGTGTTTTTAAGTTGATTACATTTTTTGTTCTAATCAAAATTAGATTCTTTCTAATACAGCAGTTTCACTCTCGACACATTATTATACGTAATTATCGAGTGAGAAAATAGTTAATAGATAATAATAGAACATTTCGATCGATTTTAACCTGTCTGGCTTATTTCCTCATTTTATTTTACTATTCTCTCATGAGTCACATCGAGACAATAACAACAACTGATGTTGCTTCATGAACTAAGATAAGGACCTAGACTTTTGGCAGATCACGACTTGACATAATCAACAAATAGGCAAATACAAATTCTGATTTTTGGACATCATTTGAACGTAGAATTCGATTTAATGGCGAATATCAAAGAATATCGTCTCTGTGATATTTTATCGAACGACACGTGATCAGCACTATTTAATCGAAAATAGGTGATACATTGAATTCATATTTGTCGACGCTTTTCATAGGAATAACTTTACCGCAGTGTTGAAAAAAGTGTCCTTTGAAATTCTAGATACATGCTTAGACATTGCTATGTCTTCTTTATGCAGGGAAACCTTTTTCATGGACGGATTCGGAATATGCTCTAATGGAATTGACCCGAATCGTGAGTAGCATAGTAAAATGTAGGTTCTAGACCAAAACCCCTATTATCTTATAAGATCTGTGGTTCTGGACCAGCTAAATTATGAGGTGGTGATATCCACGGATTGTCTGGACCAGATGATGTATGTGGTGATCAGAGAGATGTGAGATGGGGGGTTCCGGACTAAACTAATTAAATCAATTGTATTGCTTAATGTAATACAAATGTGGGTTCTGTATCAAACGTATGAAACCCATGGTATTCTAATACAAAAGCCATGAGGGTTCTGGACTACTGGATGGTAATCAGATCGATGTTGGTTCTCTACCTAGGGTGATCCTAGCGATGCGGGTTTTGGACCATTTGGTGCGGGTAGTGAGTGAATATAAATAATGAGGTGACGTGATGTTTTTATGTCCAAAAGCCATCGTTAAAATGCTATCGGATCAGTATCGTTTATCGTCGAAGGTACATAAGCCCTTTGTGTTGACCAGCAGTGTGGAGATCAGGTGTCGGTCATATATGAAGGTTCTCAGTGTAATACTGGAGAACAATAGCCAGTACCTCTCTGACTGACGACGGCTGTTTTAATGTCTTTGGCATTTTCCTTTACAGCGCCTGTGTCCAGCTTGGAACAGTACATTCTGAAGCTCAGACCGAAAAACGCCGAAATGGGAGTGCCGTTACACTCGTCTTTGATCTTTCCTACGACCATTTTATTGTCTGCGCATTAAAACAGACTGGGTAAACGTTGTTTTCGAAACGTTCTTAGTGGTCAGCTTATCCTGATAAAGATCCCCTGTGTGAGTCGGTCTCGGTCATGGGCAGACGAGCGCGATCACGATACCACGACATAATGGAAATCCAGTATGAGCATTTGGAGAGATCTGCTATGGCTGCTCCAACATACACAGATTTGTCGAGTTTCGGATGTGTTTTTCTGGATTCGACGGCTGCCAAGAATTCGTCAGAAAGTTTCGTGTTGACCAAAACATTTGAAGAGACAAGCTTATCACTGCGGTGCACATCTTTGACAATTTCATTTTTTCCTTTTTCTAAGGTATTGCTCTGAAGACGCCGTTGTTCATGGGCTTGAAGAAATCCTTTAGCTGCTGAGTGTTGAAATTGATTTAAAGTTTCATCCACGGTACCTGATTAAACTTTAAAGGGCGAGAACCTTGTCCAACACCAGTCAGTGTTTCAGACCCCGAAAAGGAGTAGATGATATAATATATGTTTGGTCTTGTTCATGAGATTTGGCACAAACGTTTCACCCTGGAGTCTTAGAGACCAAACCTGTCCTTTTGCGCTAACGGCTTCTAGAAGTTTTTCAGCGCAGAAGGGAAAATCTTTGTGGAGCTCGTGAAAGTGTTCAATATAGATCCAGCACAAACTGCTCTGAGGTGATCTAATCAAAACCACCCACGGGATACAGCCCAGCCAAATGTTGTACAGGGGTGGCTTAGTAGGATCGTGGCTTGACATGTATTTGTCGTTGGCCAGGGCTTGATTTTTTATTGTTTTTTTTATACTAACGACGGTAATTACGCCTCATACCATCTGTTTAGTAAACAAAACATGTCCGGATTGATAAAGAGTTTGAGCTGCGCTCCATGTCACGGAATGGTGTAAATGTTGTTAATTAAATACATGTACTCGGGTTTCATTTCTTTTCTCTGTACAACGATGCCCGAGGGTGATTATAATATGGTTTATGTATTTCGAAATCGTGAGTACGATTCGTCCTATGCCACACGTGCAAGGTGCCTTCGATAAGGAATAACGAAAATTCTAAAGGTATAAATACGTTACTACATGTAAAGGACCTTTACAATACTAATGGTTTTGTCAGCAAGCGGCCTGCTAAAAGGATTCGCACAACTCCAGCTGTAGGGGTAGGTAATTTTTGGGTTTTAAGTGATAACTAGTGTATTACAATATTTACCTTTGCATGTTTGTTATAGTTTTCTTTACATACCATAATGCGTGCATTTTTTATTCTTGTTGCGACGTAGTGCAGGATTTGTATTGGTAATGTAAAGTTACATTTTTTTTAAAAAAAAGAATTGTTTACTATTGTCTTATCGAGCAGGGTTAGGTTTACTATTGAACCTCTGTTTTGTAATTGCCATAATAATATAATCTTTATAACTTACCATGTATAACGTCCTTACGTTATGTCTGTATCAAGTGTAGTACACTGTATCGGGTATATTATCAGCTTTTTTTGATGGTAGGAATATCCGGGGTGTCCGGTGTTGTCAGAGTGTAGAAACGTCCGTGTGTCCGGAGCGTTTAAGGTGCCGGAGTGTCTAATGTCTAGCGTCCGGAATGTCAAGAGTGACTAAGGTGACCCAGCTGTAGAGCCGTCAAAGGACCAGGGGGTCCGGAGGGTCTAATATTTCAAGTGTCAGGAGGGTCTAATATTTCAAGTGATCATAGTATTCCGAGGGTCCGGAGTCTATATTGGTTGTGAAATTGATTCGGAGGAGCTGTGGAGCGGATATGGTGCACGGGTCACGGAGTGCATCTCCACACATGTATTTTTAGCTGTATGCTAATTTTGGGTTAGTAAGACCCAGTGTATTATTCAGGACTGGAAGGATAGATTGTATATCTGTTCTTGTTTAGTGACACAATTTCGCTACCAGAGCGAATACATTTTTTACTATGTGTAAAGACTTGCATCGTTTACTATTTGAGTGAACTATATTCATCTTTCCATTATTGAATCATTTGTGAAATCATTTATCCTGTATTTTAGGGTTACTGAACTAAATTTATTTGTATATTTTTTCCATCTTTGAAACTGTGCGTTTCTTATGTTAAATAGATCCAATATTTGGATTATAAATACGCACACATCTTCATAATCCACTACTCATATAAATCGCCACATTAAACCATATATCTGTGTCGTCAAAACGTGTTCTGTTGTTAATCCGAAATATCCCACCCGGTTATCTTGTTACACTCCACTTGTCTACAACAGTGCATCCCATCTGGACGAGAAATACCAGAGCGGATCCAGCTGAAATCGCTTCTGGAAGGTTTCTCTGAGATTTTGAAACACGTCTGCAGAGCGGGTCTGTTTTCAGATACACGTCTTGGTAATCTCCACAAGTCTGGAAACAAAAATTTTTTCCACAACCCGAGGGCTCAACCACATTCGGGGTCAGATATAAATTGGACAGATTTAAGTGGAGATAAAACGTATCTTTGGGAGGAAGTGAAGTTTCCTCAAACCGTGACCAACCATCGATATATTCGTAAAATGATTTCCTTTTTTGTTTGAGCAAACTTATTTTATTTCCGGATCGGCCTAGTTGAGATGTAGAAAGACAGGACAACCTTTGGCCAGTTCGTCCACTGATGCTGACAATTATTAGGTATGCATCTGATTCTGTTTTCGACAAATGTACGAGTTCTTTGACGTGAGGATGGTTCAGGACTGCTACGATAAAGTGCCCATTTTAGCCTTGTAGATTATGAGCGATAACTGGAATGAAATCTGGATTCTTGAAGTAGAGGTTACATTGGTAATGTGTGGTGTAGCGATAACGCCCACTGATGTGACAGTGGTCCCTAACTTTCTTAGAGTGCGTTTTGAAATAATCTTCGCAAATGTGAGAATGATCCGCTGCCTTAGTGCAGCCGTTGTTGTACTGGTGTGAGCGAAATCAGCGGCGCTAAACTTCTTTCTGATGTCGGTAATTCGCTTGTGCAAAGAAATGAGATGCTTAAAGAACCAGACGACACAATCAGAACTACGACGCTGGCCATACGGCGATGAGCAATCATCGTCACCACAGCATGTTTTGTAACCTATAGTGCATGGGTCTGGATGAGGCCCCTAAAACTTTTTCCAGTATCGCTTCAGAATCAAACACGATATGAAAAGCCTGAGAAAGTTTTCTGTTTAAATGTTTGAACCGTGAGCCATTTTTTCATTCATCAGTCATCTGAACAGTCTGTGTTTAAAAAAAAGTTTTACATTCTTATGCACCTCACACAGTGCTCTCAGATGAGGCCTTCGTCGTAGATGACCCTGATGACATTATTGTAGGATAGCTCTCGTCGCTGTTCTCGCTTGACCGTGATTTGCATGTGCGCCACTCGTATGTTTCACGTCGATGTTAGTTGTTTCTCACCACGGTCGCGATGACTTCGTCCGAGAATGATTATTAAAATAAACATAACTGATGAGGATTTTCAAAATAAACGCTATGAATTTATTGCGCGCTACTCCAAAAAGCAAAAGTCCTTGAAGTGGTATCAGCTGATGGAGACAATCTTCGGCCGAACTTAGTACGGGCAAGGGATGCTTCCCTTTTGGCGACATTGGTTCCATCGTGACTTAGAAATTACCTTCGCCCAGGGGTAAGATCGTCTCGACGACGTTACCGTGCTTGTGTTGATCGATGTTAGAGCATGTGCCGAAATTTTGGCAACTTCATCGGCATCAACGACGCGATCCAGGTTGTTGCTCCGCTGATTACATCGTGACAGATAACCATATTGTTCTGCTCGAGTTTAAGTGTCCGTTTGTGAGACACGTGGGAGTGATGCCAATTTATTATCAACCGCAGATGTCATCGAATCTGGTTGTGTCTGGGATTGCGTCCAAGGGTATGCTGATCGATGCGGCGTTTCGCAAGTGAGTGTTTTTCGCGATCACGCTTTCCGGGAAGATTACGGCTACTCTGACGAGGCAGATCTGGTCAGATTACTTCAGCATGGTCTGAACACAGAAGTGATGCTGTACGAGAATCATAAAATGCGTTCCTATGTCTTTACTGACCTTATGCGCTTTCAACTCAGATTCATGAAGACCCTCTTCATAAACCCAGGATGGATATTTGCTTAAACTTTTTGTATTTCTAACCAGCTGATTTATCTTGATAAGATATGCTAGCGTATCAGGAGTTGCCTGCAGGTCAAGATAGTTTAAATACCTCTGTGCTTCTACGACATGGAGTAAATAATAACCTTTTCTATGGAATAAGGCATCTTTAGATGATGTTTGGAAAGGTAGAAAATAATGCCAGGGCGATTTTCTCCACGTTGTGGTTTGCCTTTGTAAGACCCGTGTCGCTGATTGAGACATAAAACCTCTGTCAGTAGATACCCAATGACTTCAGTATTTGATGAGATATTTTTCATAAATATCCTGCAGCAGATCCAATGCTGCCTTTGGAGGATGCACATAATTTACTGGGGAGGGATTTTCCCTCTCTTAAAAGCGCTTCTTGGTCCCTGTTCAAATTCACCGGGCTGAAAATTTTCAGATACATTTACGCATCTACAGGTACATCTTGATATACATTTCCATGCCTGTTGTATATGACCACGTAAAACAGCGCCTCCATGGCTTTGTCGGGCTCAAAAACCGGTGGTTCAGGAACCACTACAGCATCCTCATCTGGAGCATTACCAGAACGTTTGTCGTGTATTATCACATCCACCTCTTCGTACTGTAACTCGGTATGCTGAATGAATTCTTTTGTCGTTGGTATCGCGCAGTGTTCTGTTCCCCAAAATTGCTTTTTAGTTACGACTTTATTAGAAGTGTTGTGATCTTTTTGTGTGCATCGTCATCATCCTTTCGTACAAACGTACGCCGCTTGATTTTTCCCTTTTCACGATGGCATCAACGAATTCAGCATGTAGTTCCTGGATGTTGACGTGAACGAGCCCTTCGATGTCTTTAGCTAACCGCATCGATTCAATACATATCGATGATATCTCGCAGCTCCTGCTATCGCATGAGTCCCCATGAATGGTGAGGCCGGTTGAGATCTAACTCCTTCCATTTTTCGTAGACTTCTCTGAGCGAAGATTTAAACAGAATCCGCACTCGGTTAATCTCTGTATAATGTCCCATACTCTGCCTGAGCACGTGCAGGTGGTTTACTGCGTACGAGGCGTCCTACATCTAGGTATTATCGAACAGCAACTGGTCAACTTTGATGGCAATTCGAATGATTATAGCCACGGTAAAACTATATTAGTTGGATGAAGGTAAAATTCTGATCTTGATGGTTAGGTTATCCAAGGTAAAAAGATATGGAAATAACTGAACCCGGGATTAGGAGGTTTTGTTGTGACTGACGTAAATTTAAACGTGAAATACTTGTTTTAGGTGCTAACGGTGGCGATGTAAAATTCTTTCGTGGTTGCCCCAATGGCTGCAGTACCCTCGTAAAGCAAGTTCGCCATGGTGTCTAGCTTAACTTCGTCTAATCTATACATCATAACGTGCTCTGATCAGTAAGTGTGTCCGCGTACCTGAAATTTCACCACAGGGAGATGCATCTGCAGCCATAAATTAGACCGTCGGCCATTTACCTCCTATGGATGTGGCTGGGATTTGATGAGGAAAGACATATTAAGTCTTGAAAGAAGACGAAAATTTTGACTCCGCCGTAGTGATCACTTCGCATCGGTTTCCGGTGTTTCCCGTGAGCGATTGAGTGTGACCAGTGCTGTTTCTCACATGAGGCGTGTCCACGTACATTTTCGTGGCTACGTCTTTGTTAACCACCGTCAGATAATCCGTTATTTCCCGCCGCCACGGTTAGGGTTCCAGTGAGGGTACCTCCTGTGGTTGATAATTTAGTACCTCGAAACTAGTGCAGCTGCGAATACAAGATAGCCTGGGTGTTATCCGTGAAGGTCCATTGCGTTTGGGTCCGTATAGATTTTGTCCTTGCATCGACGTCGGTTTGTACAAACTACATTTTGTGTTGTTGATATCTACCAACCACGCGTAATCGGCGTTGTTGATTCTGAATCCATAAACGATCTCAACGATGATAGGATTTTATTTCCGCTATCCTCTAGTTCGATCTACAGGGAATGGTTTGTGGTTCGAAAGTGATAGATCATGGTCATTCTCGTGTTAAATCCGGTGTAGACTCCAACATGTCTCCAGTTCTGAGAGGTGGTTCCAAAAGCAGGGGAGACCATGAATAGATCGCTAGTGACTTGGCCTACCACTGAAAACGTGCAGGCGACGTGTACTTTTATTTTCTCGGATCCGCCTGTTTTATCGTCTTGTTGACGAGCGACACCTATAGATCAGCCGCCGGGACAGCCTGAGATGTCACGAGAGCCTGCAAAGCAGCGGTGCTAAAGGTCCCTATAAGATCTTTCCATCATTGTTGCATTTTCTCGTCATGTTTCCTCCGTTGAGCGATAATTTCATCTGTGCCAGTTGAGGCACGTGCGACCATCGTGCGAATTTAGCATCCGGCGGAGACCAACTCACATTTTCGAGATTCGTGATACTGTGTCTTCTCATTTTGAGATCACTCAGCACCATGTCACAGGTGTGATTGACTTTTTTATCCAGGTCATTCTGCGAGACAGTGTTGGAGGTGTCTGACCCGATGAGCGTTTGGAAGTGTAGGACATTATTAATATAAAAAATGAACACAAAGACGAAGACGAAAAAGCACAAGCACCATATTTTGCTGCCTGATTGCCATAACATGATGGTGCTTTTTACGGGCGGCGACAAATTGGATCTGCTGTTGAGTCTGCTTCTGCATAGGATGCTCAATTACGATCACGTGATCATTTACATCTGCATCAGGAGAAATACAGAACATTTCCCGAGCTTAACACGGTTCCGACAGCAACACGCATAACGATGGAAGCGCTTAAACATCGTCGAGCTGGACAAAATCCAACCGGTGGAGGAACTGGATTCAGACACACACAATATCATCTTGCTTGACGACATTAAAATAGACAACGATAACATTGTCGCGAAACAAGCACTGTAACAGCATTTATGCAGTCATACTGTGAAATAGTACTTGCTATTATAATCTGTTAAGCACGTCCATCGAATCTTCAAGATGATTAATGCTTTGGCGGCTCGTGACATGTTAACTGGAATGAACAACAGTTACGGAAAATTTATGGTAAACACACCAGATGGCGAGAGAATAGAGCAAGTGAGCCACAGGTTCAAAAAGTTTTAAAAATTAAACAATCACTCAAACAGGTTTACATAGGGACAGACTAGGTAGATTAAAATCGTGGTTTACCAAAAAGGTGACGAAAAAGATAATTGCTAGTGGTACTTCGGTCCGTTACTAGACAAATCCATCCGATATATATGAGCGATTAAAATTACTAATATCTTCTAAGCAATCAGATAATGTTGGTGCATAAATAGATAACGAGATGGTCGAAATTTTAAATCATATTTTGGAAATGGAGACCATTACCAAAATTTTGTACGATGATCTGATCGTATAAAAGTAGAAATGATTTGCATTTCTAAACCGATTTATTGGCTCTGTCAAATGGTGTTAAAGTTTTATTGTATCATCACACTGAAAAAATAATATGAAACTGTAATTTTGTTTGCTTGGTAACGTTGACCGTGCGGTACAGTCCTCCACTGGAATTAAACCAGAATACGCCGTGCGAGAGCTCTTTGATCTTCACCGAGATCTGGAACAGCTTTTTTTAGCATCACCGCAAACAACAAAACAGTTCTCGTACATGGTCAGAGCACATCAGGCGATCACAAATTCACGCCAGGCGGTAACAATATTACTGACATCACCACGGACATTTCCAGGCTGATCATGGCCAACGGACACATCGTTACAAACATCAAAATTGAAACCAATTTGAATCCGCATTGCGCTTACAATCACGTGATCTGGCGTTTATTGTGTAGTATTTGATTTACCTCCTCCCGACGAGGTGATCTGGTACCAAGAAACGGGTAGTGAGAAACGCCGTGCCGTGTGTAATACTTTACAGATTCAGGATGTGGTCGACAGCTCGTAAAGCTGGTACCCCATACTTTATATACAGCAGTGATACCATGGAATTTCGCCTGTGGTATGAATTTTATCGATGCAACAATAACCTATTTTTTTAGTGGATATATTAGGTATACCTCAACCATAAACATCTGGTGTATCTAGTGTAAAGCTAGAACGGGTAGCAGAGATCCAGTAGAGGTGATGACCAAAAATGGGCGCCACGTGGTCAAATCTTTCTGTGAGGTGCATGGAGCCAATCATAACGGGTCAGACACACGCAATGTCGCCCGTGCGGGAAACGGAGTTGCCAGCGTCTTCGCTACACACAGCGCAGCTGTTCGAGTCGTCAAGGACTTATTGTGCCTGTTCTGTGTAAAATATATACTCTAGGCGCTCAGATTTATACACAAGCTGCTAGGATCGTCGGACAGCGAAATCTGTGTGTGGGGGCATTTATGCGATACGATAAACGTCAGATCATCAGAGAGCTGTCGACATTCATAAACTACCCAAATCCAAAGGTGGTTGGACGTGACTAAGACACAAGTACACTGGGTCGTCGAATCCCCTGGAAAAACAGCTGGACGAAAAGGATCAGGAGCTTTATAACGGCATGGATGCCATTACGCTACATCACGATATTTATTACAGGGATCACTTCGACGACAAAGATGGATGCGATTAGGCCATGTTGAGGGATATAAAAGAGCTCAAATCAAGAAATATTAAGAAATGAGTAGACCATGCTCTGTGCGGGGTATCATGATGACTAAGCATAAGTTGGGCGTTGGTGTGAAGACATAAGCAACGTATTAGCTAGCGACAAAGTCGCCAGCGTCGAAACGGCAGCATTGGAGTCGCTGACGGAAGAACTGAAGAAATCTTTGCGTCATACCTTTCCGTATCGTAAGGTCATTGCAGTGACCGTGGAAATCTTCTAGTCTGCGGATCCCGTAGACACGGGAGTTTTCAAGTAACTTCTGACCGTCATCGATTGAGTTTAGCAAATTCGCTTGGGTAGTTCCTCTGAAAACCAAAAGAAAACAAAGAATGAAAGAAGAAAAAACTATCGTTGATGCGATGGACATCATTGTGAGCGCGATCAGACCAAAACAATTATGGGTAAATCATGGCAGCAAAATGTACAATAAAACCATCTCTGACTGGCTTAAAAATAACATAAATTGGTGCAGCACGCAATATCAGGTCAAAGCTGCTGTCGCGGAGCATTTGAATAGGACCTTGAAAAACCTCATCTGGATGATATTTATGAGCAATGATACCAACCGGTACTTAGATGTTTTGCCAGAGGTCGTAAACAAGTACAATCACACGAGGCACAGAAGTATCAAAATGATGCTCACGGAAGTGTCTGAAGCAGACAAAACACAGGATGTGACAGCCGCATTATTTTTTAAGCATAAATATACATTTAGGGTGAGCGACCAAGTGAGAAACAGCAGACAAAAAAGCACTTTCGAGAAAGAATACACAATCAAATAGATCGAGGAAGTGTTTGTGGTGGATGCAGTAGAGAAAACGATGATGGTTACGTACACGCTTGGAGATACTTCATGTGACTCCTTTTACTACCAGGAATTACAGAAAACTATGGTTTGATTTAATTCGTGGATCCCGACGGAAAAGTAGAAGTCCTTGTAACCAGTCCAAGTACCTACGAATAATCTTATCGTACGCTTAAACATGTGATCGAACTTGATACATTTCATGCGACTAGGAAGTGGAGCACGTGTGACTAGGTTAATCCAATGACAAAATGTATCTCGTTGTGCCGCAGCCAAGTTGAAACAGATGCAGGAAGGGCGACTTCTCTAGTTGTGTTAGCTCATTTTGTTATTTTATCTTTGACACTTGTATTTTCATTTTTTATGCGAGCTTGTTTACGTACCCGGACATTCAACGTTTGTCGTCGCCCTCCCTGCTGATCCAGTGTGGTGTAATTAAATCATTTTTATGTCAACAATAACATTAACTATGGAATCATACACCTCTAAACTAAATCGATAGCGACTAGAGGCAATTAAGAAATATCTCCCTGTGAGAGATTCTGTCAAGCAACAACTACATTCTCGTCAGGATTCTAAGATGGAATCTACAGAGGGTGCATAACAGCTATTTTGACCTGTTGCAAGGGCTACCAAAAGTCTTTTTTACCCGTGAGAAAAAAACATGGCAGCGACTAGATATAAAGCACAAAGAACTATAAAAATCAAGAAAGATTGTAAGAGAACTTCCAGGTGGAATAGATGCTGCTGAACCAATGAGAAATAATTGAAGGTATTGACTAAGCTCGTGCTGAAATAGATGGTATGAAGGCTCATATGCCAGAAACAGAACCAGAAAAAGAGAAAGAAGAACCAGAGTAATTAAGAACAAAAATTGATGTGATTGATCAATTTACTGAAGCGAATATTGCCGTTATAATAAAACTTAAGGAAAGAGATCGGTTATCTATGTTTGCCCGAGTAAACTCACAAACACATAGTTCAATGATATTTGACAAACTTGGTGTTACTGAAGTTTCACTGAGAATAAAAGGACATCAATAACCATGAAGATATATTATTGAATTTTGAGAATAATCATGTAGCACGTGCATATCGTTGCTTGATGACGTTCATGGGATGTGATAAAAATTTTGATTCTGGTCTACAAATATCACAACAAGAATTTACAACGCTGTATCTGATTTATTACTTTTCGCTGGAACACCTGGAAATTTGTTTAGTCAGTCTATTGTTAATATTCATTTTCTAGCTTGTGTGCTAAGAGGAGCTCTAGCTAATTACAGAGCTATCGCTGTTATACTCTCAGACAAAACAATGCTGCTTGAAGGTGTTGGTGGATGAATGAGAGTCATTAATGTCCCAGTGGAAAACATGTAATTAAATCGCTCATGATATTATAATGTCATATCATTAATGCTACTCTGACTCCTGGTCAGATTAAAAAGCTACAATCAGTATCAAAAGGGAACTGTAGAATAAAAATATCGCTCCAATAAGAACAGATCGCAGATGATCGGAATAAACTATAACTGACAGAACGTCAACTCATGCACTTCAATGACACCAATTGATCAAAGACCAGCGGACGACTTAATCTTTCTGCGGGTGCCATCAAAGATTCAATCTAGATGGGTGGTATATTTCCACTTCTTGCAGCGATACCAACGTTGATAGCCACTGCAGCCCGAGCTGTTGCCAAAGCAGTTGCACTTGGTGCTTTTGGAACTACTGCTGGAATTACAGTAAAGAAGGCAACAGAGAAAGGTCTAAAAATGTCCCCAAAAGGTCAGTCCGTTCACGGATTGGATCCTAGACTGCCAGGAACCCCTCATTCATGGTACGCTCAATCCACGGGGAAAGGGCAAAGACTTCCTGGGACACTTCGTTCATACTCCCTATGTCCAATTAGGATTTACTTGATGCTGCTAAAATTAAACAGCAAAAGCTTCAAAGGTGTTTTTATGCTTCATCAATTACCAAAACAACACAATCGTGTTGAAACCGGTATCATTAATCTCGATGTAAGTTCTGGTTCAGGTACTCATTTGGTTGCATAAACAATTAATCCATGTGGAGTTATTTATTTTGATTCGCACAGGCTAGCCTCGCCAATAGAATTTGTAAAATATGTCAGTGGAGTGCAAAACACTCCAATCTGTTATTCAACATTACAAACAGACAATAATTGATCCGCCAATATGTTGCCGCGAAGTACTTGTTGTACTTGCCACTGTATTATCGTCAACCACGCCGTCTCATAAATACGTGCACAATTATACCACCAGACTGTATAGCCATACACCGTCGTTTTAAACAGGTCTTTGTCAATATACAATAGTAAATATGTTCGAAAGATCTTCTCAGTGAATTATCCGAATATGCAACCCTTGACCAGGTCAAGGAAGATCTCGCTAATCTTTCGCGTCTCGCAGATGTGGACCAAAATGAAGTTGTCGTTTTTCAGGATGAACAAGGACGATTTAAAGATGAGTAATATTACGCTGATACATATTATTTTGCGAGTTCCATATGCGACCGAAGATAACTTAGTGATATTTGCTTAAAACGTAAAATTGAAAACTCATAGGAATCATTCTTAACACTCATGTGAGAGATTACTGGACGAATCGGAAGAATTGGGGATATTATGCATGGTGACCTCAGTATGAGCGGAAAGTCAATAATCAATGTGAAAGAACCAAATCAGACGATGATAGACATCAACAATTCCACGATCAGAACTGAGATTAATGATCTTTTTTTTTACCCGCCGGTGATACAATGACTGGTTCTCCCAATATGGCTAATAATAAAATTTACTGGTCTTGGAGAACCAGAATCAAGCAATACCGTTGCAACGATGAAATACGTCGACAATAGCAATATCCTGATGATGACCTCGTTAATGACAATCAATGATGGATTGACTACATTTAGATCTGAATTTTCTACTCACGTATAAGCGTTTAAAACTTTTCGTTGAAAATAGAGCTATTAACGATTATGTAGGAATTTCAGAAGTCATCGACATTAGGCTCTCTGAAATAACAAAACGTTACCGATGATGTAGTAAATACAGTCGCGTCTGGATCAGCATTATAAGAACCACTAAAATAAATCCATTAAACATTGCGCTGAGGTGACCGGCATATAAATATTCTCAGTACAACAATTGAAGAATCTACCATGTTTTCAATGCGTCGTTATCCAGTTAGTGAATGCTCTGGATCTTTGTTAGCAATACAGGATCAAAATAACGAAGAAACATTCGTGTTGGAACCCGATGAAAAGAAAACTCGGTTTGTTTTATTATTGGTGTCTTGAATTAGTAGCTAATCGACCACCTGTTTAAATTATATAATGAACAATTCATTGACTTTGTTGCAGCGCAATATTACATACACGAACAAGTGTTTATTGTAGACCCAACTGAAAAATATAATTGATGAGTATACAGTAAAACTAAAATATTACCGCAGACGTGTCGTTGTTACTGACATAATTGTATATTCTGCATCTGACGTAGTCGCTGCAACAGCAGTTATAATCGGATCATTATCAGCCACACACATAATAACACCAGTAATAGAAATTGATGTTGCAGTTATAACTGGTGTTGCTGATATTCTTAATATAATTGCAAAGAAAATGTATACGTGTGCGGCTGATAAATTACACGAATATACAAAGTTTCCATCAGCGGTAACACATGTACACGCCAAATTATCATCTCTGATATCATCAGGGCTCAATGATGGAATAATATCAGTTGAGCGATTCGCAGAAATGAATCAACTGGAAACCAGACCTTCTTGTCTTTAGACATGGACAGTGTTAACTACAAGGATCCATAATTTAAATCAGGAAGTAAATAATAATAATGTCAATAATGACTATGTCATTAGGATTGGTAGAAAAGATCGTCGCTAATACAAAACCGACAACAACCACGATGATATCAGCGTGCCCAAGGAATCCTGAATTCAGTGTTAACTTTCCAGCGGAAATTTCAGCCAAGCGAATAAAGTTACGCACAATTGCGAGTATACTGCAGCTGGCCAAATATTAGATCAAAATCGTTCGTTGGCTTACAAACAAATAGCTCATTAGTGTTTTTTTTTTTTTTTATAAAAAATAAACCCGATGGAAACCCCGATTGGCAAGTTATTGTATTCCTACGTGTAGTTATTAAATATGACAGATCAATAGTGAATTCCAAAGCAGGATTAAGAAAGATTCCAAAATCGCTATTACGATTCATGAGCCAACATTATCAGACCCGATATAAATATAAACACCAGTCTACGCCGTAGAGATATGTATTAATCATCGATCAGAACCCTTCTTGGGTGGCCAGACGTTCCATCTGTTTGTGAGGGATGACCAGAACCAGAACGTGACGATTTCACCACAAACAAGAAAATATTTATCCCCTCGCTTCCAGAATACCGAAAAACTAAGCTATGGCTGATTTGGAAGAACATAAACACGTAGACGCAGATAGTATTCCAATGCAAGGCATGCTAAAATACAGCCCCGACGATGGAGAATCGCATTATTAGTTATTCACCATCAGCATCACCAGATGTCAAACAACCATCAACGAAAAAATTATTCAATCATTTTCCTACTCCATTAAACTTGAATACATTCGTGTACGCGTACACCTGCAACAGTTGTTGGCCAACTACGTGCAGGAATACCTAAATGATAATCTGAAGAAGAAACAAAATTATTGCAGCAATACAAAATCTCAATCGAGTCACATTTGACCTCTGATATGTTGGCCAATTCTTCGTTGAAACAGAGATTGCCACCGGTGATAATTTAATCGATCTTCGTCCAGAAAAATATATCAATGATATCATCGATGAGTGGTTCCGACAGATTGTTGCTGCATGGAAAAAAATGTCTGCGCAAGCGATTATTCGCCGATCCAACAATGATCCATATGGCGGTGGTCGTCATATGTCACCTGGAATTGTCGCGATTATATCAACGATCGCAGTCAATCTTGTATGTGATGCAATCGATGGCATTATGAAGTAGATCTAGAAAGACCTATACAAGAACAGCAAGGATATATTTCATATACATTCACCCCCGAAATACGTCTTGGATTTTTAATTGTGTCAGTACCCGTTAACCCAGTTTATCTACGATGTCATAATCCTCTGTTGTAATGGATACATTTTAGACATACTGACCAGTAGGGAACTTACTTGATTTAATAAAGGCAATTTTGAAAGAAAGTTTGTATGTGAGATCATAAGATCTTCGCGTTCGTGAAAGATGAAAAATCAGGGAAATAAAAAATATAATAAAATGTTCTGCTGATTGTCAGCCAGTCTTCATAATTTGTTTGGGTAAATGTTACTCAAAAATTGTGATTGTCGACCAGAGTTCATAATTTGCTAAGGTAAATGATACTCAAATTCATCAATCACATTCAGATTTTATAATTTGCTGGGATAAATGGTACTCAGAATAAAGAAATCATCCTGAAAATAGAAAAACAATAAATTACATAATAATAATAATAATAATAATAATAATAATAATAATAATAATAATAATTTCGCAAACAAAAAATAAATATATTATGATAGAATTTATTTTTCTCCTGATTGTCAACCAGATGTTTATAATTTGCTAGGGTTAACAGTACTCAAAATTTTGATCATCAACCACGTTTCGTAATTTGCTGGAATAAATAGTACTCAAACTTGTGATTGTCGTTAGATTTCATGATTTGCTGGGGTAATTGGTACTAAAAGTACCGAAAATCCTACTGAAAATAGAAAATGATAAAATTACATAATAATAATTTCATAAACATATAATATAACTTTTTTTCTTCTGATCATCGATCAGATTTCATAATATGCAAGGGAAAATGGTACTGAAGGTAACGAAAGTCCTACTGAAAACAGAAAAAATAAAAAATTACAGAATATAAATAATTAAAAAAATAAAACTATTTCTGAATCTGAATCAAAATAAATATTACACGCGCTATTATTCGGTGTTAACATTTTCGCTATCACCCCTGACAAAGTCAGTGATATTGTCACCGCTTGCACTCTCTGGTTGTTTATAATCGTACAAAATATTTTATGCTGTCGCACACGTGAACTCACAATATTTTTGTTTCGTATTCGCATGATAACTCTGATCTTTACCTTCTCAATCGCATTTGCAAAATTTTCGAATATCTTCATCATCGGCATAACGTAGAGTATGTTTCATGACTTGAAGCAATTTATTAAATCTGTGTTCAGCTGCTAGTGTGTATCTCCCGTCATATTTCCGTTCATGTAGCGCCACCTTTGTGATTTTTTCAGGATCCAATTGATCAGATAATTCAATATCCTCATCATTTAAGTTTTTAATCTAATTTAATCAGAAATAATTGCATTGATATTTTCGGAATTCATTATATAATATTTATTTGTTTTAAAATATTTTTGATTCTTAATAAGTATTATAATCTGAATAAATCCGAATCAGAATACAAATATAAAAATAAAAATATTTCTGAATCAGAGTATATAAAACAACCTGAAAAAGAATAAAATTATTTCTTAAACAGAATGAAAAACAAAAGTAAACAGTAGCAATGATGAGCGGTACCATTTCACCGGGTCCCTTCATTTGCTACTATTTCCATTTCCATGAGGTCCTTTTATGTGGCCTCTGTTATGGCAGATAGGATTCCTTCATAAGGCTTTTTTCTTCCTTGACTATGTCAAGGGGCTGACATTGTTTCTGAATTACCTTTTCTGGGGTGCCCTTCAATGAGGTTGACAGTTCATCATTGCTACTGTTTTTCTTTTTTAGGCTCCAGTTTTCAATTTCGTACATAGACATACCCCCTGGTGAAACGAATTTGTGGTGATTCAGAGGGTTGTCTAGGCTTTACAATTTCATGCAACACCCCCATATCAAACTCCAGGGAATGCGCGAAACGGCGCTCATGACGTTATCCGACGTAGCGAGGAGGTTTACATGAGTTCTCCTTTCGGCTAATTATTTATTATTGAAAAATTGCGAAATATCGCCCATCGTCGAGAAATTTTGGAAAGCCAGACCACGAATATGAGAATCCGCCACGTTATCACTGGACCACGGATCATCCTTACATATCGATGTTTGAAACATTAATATAAAGTTACCTATGGGCGATTTCTACAAGTGATCAGTATACGGAATAAATCACAATTGTTGTATAATTGCGTGAACTGCAGCGTGGAATTATTTCAATTTCCAAACATCGTATAAATTATCTCCATTTATAATCGCACACGCATTTATAGAATTAAATAAATCTGCCAAGACCTTATACGGGAGTTAAAGTACATGCAAGTCTATTGCACTCATGTGTCTTGCCTGTAAATCTACAAATAGCTTACTTGGATTGCACGCACGGGAGGCATTTTAAGCGGGACAAGAAATGCAGTGCGTCACACATAAAAAATAGATAATATTACTCAGTTACAAGGGAGGCTACTGTGAAAATACTCTACCAGAAACGTTTTGCTTCACAGAGTTATCCCTTCATCCGGAGTGTTTTTGCGCGCAAATGAAAAGCAACACAATTCACAATCGAGTTAAAGTAGATTCAGGATTGTCAGTGTCTGCATCCAACATAATCGGGAGATACTGAAATATTATTTTCTGTTTGTATTTCGTTGAAAATGCCGATTTGGTTATTTTGTCTGCGACACGTTTACTGACAATATCAAACTATTTTTCAGCTGCATTCATTGAATAAAAATTTATTTCTTTGCTAGTGTCCACGTTGACAGATTTAACAACTTTTGCGTGTTTTGTCGTGATTACCAGTTTCAGCAAATTTACAATTCTGATTCTCTGTAAAAGCTCGTAAATTAATGCAATAATTATCAAGTTTCTTGCCGTTGATGTGATCAGTCACAAAACCATCGTCGATTAGTCCATGAAAACATTTATATAAAAAATTATGTCATATATATGTTTCTTTTCCAATAGTAAATCTGAGATAACCGCTATTATCGACAACACTGGTTGTTTTTCAGTCGACAGTTCCTGGTGATACCATCACAGGATGCCTCATAAATTTTCATGATGGAATGCTTCACAAATTCATTTAACTTTTTTATGTTATAATATCGTTTTATCTCTCTGTATTTTATACTACCACATTTTACACACAGCTGCGTTTCTCCTCTAACCCCAACACCATACTTCAAACACAGTTTCGGTCCTAGACTTTCACGACGCACGCATTGCATGTGATTATCCACATAATTCATTTACGCAAGCCCTGTTACAAGGAGTTGTAGAACCAATCATCAAACACTTACAGTCATATATACATATATATATATATATATATATATATATATATATATATATATATATATATATATATATATATATATATATATATATATATATATATATACATATATATATATGTAATTTATCTTCAATTTAAATATAATTTACCTTAATTATAACATGCAGGAATTTGAGATATTATCTGCGATTAAGCCTTCTGAATCTAGATTTGATTTTTACAGAATAACCCCAAAATTGTTTAGGCAGCTCTGATTGATGTTGATTTGACGAATAAGTCTCTAATCAATCGTATCCGTGAAGCCAAGAGGGAATTTCACAAAGATGGTGTGGTCATCATTCAGGTTTTTACCAGACATCGAAGGTATTATTGATGCTACAATGAATGACAAGCGAGCTGCCACGATTATTAATTATCTTGACATTGCACGAAAATATATTTTAGAATAAAATTTATCGAGCAAATCCTGTGACGGCAGTTGTTCATGCAATATATCCGCTGAATGATAAACCTAACATTAATAAACTCCTGCCGATGAAAATTTCTCGCTTGAATTGTGTAGCTGAGGGACTTAGAGAACACAAATGCGATGGGTGAAAATGGTTTAACAGATCTAAAACCTAAATAAAAAAATGAGTGGGCAGAAACAGTTAAAGATACCGGAGCGTCTGTCAAAGATGTTGCTGAACTGGAAACAAAATTAAAATTTCCAATATAGTTGAAGACAAAAACCGGAGATATTTTGTACGAGTTGAAATATATAAAAAATGGTGCTTCGAAACGCAGATGCAACTTCAGTTGCTGTTTTGCTGATAGTGGTTCTGCTTTAATGGCTATATCTACTTGCAACATCAACGACAGTTAACGCTTATTGGCATGTGCGTGATTGAAGTCAACGTGTTTTAATAGTATCATGTGATAAAAACAAAATATCTGCTAGATAAACTTCATTGGGAGCGCTGACATCAAAATGTGTGTATTGAGTTGTGGTAGGTAAGTTTGCCATATTGCCTGTCGTTCTAACCAATTTGGGGCAAAATAACGTGTTACATCTGCTGCTCTTTCCCTCCACTATCCTCTTGGGCTATAATAAATCGATTCCATTAAAATAGTTATCTGTGATTAATTATGAGTCCCTAGCATTAGTTTACCTTTCATCGAAGATCTTATCAGCCAAATAGCTAGTTATTCTCTAAGAATTTTTTTTTTAAAAAATAGATTTTAACGTGTGTATCAACTTCACGTCTGCATTATATCGTTGTTGTCAATCTGGATTTTTATACGCGACATCATGAATATTGCACGCTTGATCAATCGCATTTATTGGATACTCTCCAGGTCTTGAATGGTCTCGTTCGTCAAGTCAGATATCAAGTCGGGTTACAGGACCACAATGATTATCTCCAGGAAGATACTTCTCACGAGCATACTTAGCCCATGGAATCCATGTTAATTTTCCCAGTGAAGCAGCGATATCAACGCCTGTAGTCGTACAAGAGATAAATCTGTGTTTTTTGTACCACATTTCACACACTTGTCTGTAAGCGCACGCTTTTTGTTTTGTTATTATTGTCGTTAATCCATTTGTGGGTGTGGACGCTCTGCATCGAACACAATATAGATTCATATCATTTATTATATTTGTACAGTATGGATGTCATTGATTCCAGCGGCACGAAATCAAGAGTCAATCAAACATCATACAGCGCTACCAAATTGTATCTGAGCAATTATCATAGGTCCATCTGGGTCTGGTAAGACGTAATCATGGCTTAATCTGATAATGAGATGGATGAAGTGGGACAAGTTGTACTTAGTGGCACCATCCGTAGATGATCAGCGATGCTACGATGTCCTTAAAGAATTCAATGAAGAAGCGAAGTCGTCGGATGAAGACGGTAATGATATTATCGATTTTATAAATCATATTGATGAAGCTCCATCTGTAGATGACATGGATTAATAATCTCGTAGTATACGATGATGTGATGCTGGGCAAAAAATCAAATCCAGCTTGGATATTTTTCCAAGGCAAACACAAAACACTGATGTTATATATGTTACTCAGCGATATACACAAATATCTAAAGTGATAAGAGATAACTGCAATATTTTAGTTGTGTTTAATGGAGTC
Source organism: Sinohyriopsis cumingii (assembly GCA_028554795.2). Taxonomy (NCBI): domain Eukaryota; kingdom Metazoa; phylum Mollusca; class Bivalvia; order Unionida; family Unionidae; genus Sinohyriopsis; species Sinohyriopsis cumingii. The sequence continues at coordinate 135,050,184 of CM068828.1, forward strand.
GATACACCTACTCTGCGAAACATTCATCAGGCTTGGTGTTCAAGGGATATGGATGTGATTTCAGTTTGAAAACTTCTTTTCAAAAGCGCAAGCTACCCCAGGCGGATTCATCTCTATAAATACACATGATCCTCGGTCACGATATCGCATATGTCTCGTTACAACTTTTGGTTGAGACACACAGCAACAGGGAGTACGACGACAAACATTGAGTGTTCGGGTACATAAACGAGCACGCATACAAATGAAAATGCAAGCGTCAAATATAAAATAACTAATGACCTAACACAATTAGAGAAAGTTCGGTCGGTTAAAGGCTTCGATTTGACGTTATTGACCTTGTATTTTCATTTTTCATAGGAAGCATTTTTTTTCTTCAAAATTGAATGCTGCTAAAAGCTGCAGGATTCGCCCTACCTACTGCTGAAATGCTTGAGCTTATTCCTGATATGATATTGCTGCTTGTGTCACTACGTATAGCTCTGATGGCCATAGCACTGTCCACTCAACTGTTCATCTTGGCCATAGCACTGTCTACTCAACTGGTCATCTTCATGTACGTAATGATCCTCCCTTTTCTCAAAAAAAATCATTTCGAATATAACTCAGATCCTTATTAACCCAGATCTCGTATTTTTCTGATCACCACATACCTCATCTGGTCCAGAAAACCCATCGATACCATCACCTCATAGTTCAGCTGGTCCAGAACCCATATCGTATACGAAATCAGGGTCTCCTACGTTTGGTCTAGAATCCCCATACTATTACTGTGGTGGATGGGACTGGAATGGGGGTAGTAGATATTTTGAGGGAAAGTCTAATATTGAACGAAATGAAAAGGCTATAGTTATACATTTGACACCATATTTTGTTTACGAAAGGTTGTATTCGACGATATATCTTGGAACATAATCTCTTCCACCACCGTTTGCCTTTGAATACATAAGTTCATCGTACGAAATTACCCGCATTGTGCCACAAAGATTAGGAAAATTTATTCAAATGTGTGAATACTACAGGATGCAAACTTTTACTGATATTTATATTCTGTTGATCACAAACTTTGTGGTCTAATTTTGACATTGCCCGGGGTGAGAGTGGGAGACAAGCGCCCCAAATCCTCCAAAAATGCCCCGTACGGCTTGCGTCTCTGATTGCCTCTGTCAACTAAAATCCAGATCCTGGCCATCGCGAGTGGCTTAGATTTTAAATCCGGCAGACCACTTTTTCCACTAACAGGAGTTGGGTTGAAGGCGGGCCACTGGCGCCTTAAAACCAGTTGCTTCGGGTAGATGGGGCTCGTAAACCTTGGATGGTAGCTCATCTAGGAGAAGGAAAGCTCCGATTCCAAACCTCTGCTGCCTTGTGGCTATACCCACTCATGGGAAAGGCTAAGGGAGTAAACCCCGACTGAAAATCCGGAGATGAAATCACTAAGGCAGGCTGACATTGACTTCAACGTCATTTCGGCAACTCCTGCGACGCCGTTGGTGCCAAGCTGTATCGGCATTCGTCGTTCCCTTGGGCCCACCAGCTGCGTGGAGAGGGGGGAATCTGATGCATTGACAACAGCTGATTCTCCATACCACCCTGCCCAGGCTTCGTAGCTCACAACACGAGAAGTAGCAGATTACCGGTTCTAAGTCAAAGCTCGATTGGCGTAGAGCTTGGCGCCAGGGGTTACTTCTGACAGTGGGAGAGATCACCAGGTCTCACTGGACAGCTACCGCCCGCCTCAAGCTGGGCAGCGCCCAGTCAGTAAGGTGCTGCCAGCCATGGCATACCTGCTTCACTGGGTGCGTGGAGCTTAGAGAACCATCTCTACAGGTAGGCCGCAAAACTCTCCACCAGGAAAGACTAAAACAAGAAATAAGGAGACTCCAACTCTTAGTTTTGCAACCTGGAACATCAGGACCATGTGTCCTGGATTGACTACTAACCTACAGCAGATCGATGATGCACGGAAGACTGCCGTCATTGACAGAGAACTCTCCCAACTGAATATCGACATTGCCTGCCTCCAGGAGACCCGACTGACTGACAGCGGCACCATCGGGGAAGCCAATTACGCGTTATTTTGGCAGGGGAAGCCCTCGGATGAACCAAGGCAGCATGGTGTAGGCTTTGCCGTAAAGAACACGCTAATCGCCTTCATTGAACCTGCATCAACAGGTACAGAGAGAATCTTTGCCCTCTGGCTGTCGACATCCTTAGGCCAGGTCAACATCTTCAGCGTGTACTGCTCCACCCACGAGGAGAAAGACAAGTTGTATGAGGCCCAGGATCAGGCAATATCCAGTATCCCCAACAATGAAAGCCTGTACATACTAGGAGAATTCAATGCTAGAGTGGGAGCTGACCATGAGGCCTGGTCCACCTGTCTCGGCTTTTACGGAAGGGGCAAGATCAACGAGAATGGTCAGCGACTGCTGGAGATGTGCTGCTTCCATATCCTATGTGTGACCAACACTTTCTTCAAATGCAAGGAGATTCAGCAGGTGTCGTCGAGACGCCCACGTTCACGCCACTGGCACCAGATAGACCTCGTCATCACCAGGCGTGCAGAACTGGCCAGTGTTCTCCTCACCCGCAGCTACCACAGTGGCGATTGTGACACGGACCATTCCCTCGTGGCCAGCAAGGTGCGAATATTACCCAAGAAGCTGCACCATGCCAAGAAGAAGGGTCACCCACGCATCAACACCAGCTGTGCAAGCAACTCAGAGAACATACATCAGTTCATCAGCAAACTGAAGGAAGCCATCATCAAAGTGACACCTAATGACACCATTGACTCCAAGTGGTCCCATATCCATGACACTATGTACAATTGAGCAATCACAGCTTACGGGAAGAGGGAACGAAAGAATGTCGACTGGTATGAGGCAAACTGGGAGGAGATGGAGCCCGTGACTGAGGCAAAGAGGAAAGCCCTCCTGGCATACAAGGCTGCACCTAGCCCCAGAACACTACAATCCCTCAGGATTGCAAAGGAACAACGCCCAGAAGACCGCCCGCCGATGTGCCAACACTTACTAGCTGAACCTTTGCAACAGTATACAGACAGCTGCCAAAACCGGGATACAAGAGAAATGTATGAGGCTATCAAAAGGCGACAGGCCCCCGCAGCTACAAGACCACCTCTCTGAAGTCCAAGACGGACGAAGTCATGACAGACCAGGGGAAACAACTGCAGCGATGGGTTGAGCACTATCTCGAGTTATATGCAACTCAAAACAATATCACTGGACCTGCCTGTCACGGAGGAGATAGATACACAGCTCACCTTGGAAGAGCTCGGAAAAGCCATGGATTGTCTTGCCTGTGGGAAGGCTCATGGAAGCGACGGCATTCCGCCTGAAGTCCTCAAGAGCGGAAAACCAGCACTGCTGCAGCCCCTACACATAATCCTCTGCCTTTGGTGGGAACAGGGATACATCCAACAGGTCATGCGTGATGCCAACATTGTCACTTTGTACAAAAACAAAGGAGACCGTAGCGACTGCAACAATTATTGGGGCATCTCCCTCCTCAGCATTGTCGGAAAGGCTTTCGCCCGTGTTGCCTTGGCGCGCTTGCTGGTCCTAGCCTCCCGAGTCTACCCAGAGTCCCAGTACGGATTTCGAGCCGGCAGGTCAACTGTAGACATGATCTTCTCACTACGTCATCAGCAGGAGAAGTGTCGCGAGCAGCAGATGCCCTCTACATCGCCTTCATAGACCTGACGATGGCGTTTGACCTGGTTAGTCGGAGTGAAATCTTCAGACTCCTGCAGAAGATCGGCTGCCCCCTCCCACGTGTGCTTGCTTTCATCATGTCGTTCCACGAGAACATGCACAGCACACTGTGCTCAATGGCGCAACATCTGAAGCATTCCCAGTCATCAGCGGAGTCAAACAAGACTGTGTCCTTGCGCCGACGCTCTTTGCCATCTTCTTCTCCATGCTTCTCCAGTACGCATTCAAGGGCTGACGGCAAGCTGTTCAACATCGTTCGTCTCAGTGCTAAGACTAAAATCACAGAGGTACTCATCCGTGAATTGCTCTTCGCCGACGATGCAGCCTTGACATCACACACGGAAGATGGACTTCAGCAGCTGGTATGCCGCCTCTCCCATGCTTTTAAGGAATTTGGACTGACCATCAGTTTGAAGAAAACGAACGTCATGGCGCAGGACGCAGACTCCCCTCCCTTTGTCACCATCGATGGTTACAACTTGGAAGTGTTGAGAACTTCACATACCTCGGGTCTAACATCTCCAGCTCACTCTCCATTGATTCTGAGGTGAACGGCAGGATTGCCAAGGCAGCAGCAGTGATGGCCAGACCTAACCATAGGGTCTGGAACAACCTCACAGAGAAGACCAAACTGCATGTCTACCAAGCCTGCATGCTCAGCTCACTTCTCTACAGCAGCTAAACATGGACCATTTATGCAAGACACGAGCGAAAACTCAACAGCTTCCACCTGAGATGTCTGCGGCGCATTCTGCACATCCAGTGGCAGGATAAAGTACCCAACACAGAGGTTCTAGAACGCGCCAACATGAACAGCATGTTCTCCATTCTAAGCCAGATGCGTCTTCGCTGGCTTGGCCATGTCAAAAGAATGGACCCAGGTCGCATTCCCAAGAACCTGTTATATGGGGAGTTAGCAGAAGGTGCACGACCAACTGGACGACCACATTTGCACTACAAAGATGTCGGCAAGAAGGATATGAAGACGGCAAATATCAATGTCAACGACTGTGAGAGCTGTGCAAACAACCGTTCCAGCTGGAGTCTAGCTGTCAGGCAGGGAGTTCAAAACGCAGAGGAAGAGAGAAAAATAAAATAAGCTGAAAAGAGAGCTAGAAAGAAGGATAAACAAAAGCTTACTTTGGAGCTACGCCATCGTCTCCCGTAGACGGACGGATGCCAAAATGATCACAAACTTCTAATTATCTCTTTCTCTCTCATTTTTCTATTTATACAAACCAAACTGATCTCTTCTAATGTTGGGAGCTTACAGTTGATGGTCTTTATCCACGGTTTATCCACGGTTGCAAGCATTTGTATAATAATGCGTCTTGACGAAATGTTAGCTCATATTTGCGTTGTGTGTAATTCAAGGTAACATATTTCTGTTTGTGGTACTCTAGCCATAGATGCGTTCTGTTTTATTTTCTTCTATTTCTTGTTCTATGTGTGAGATCTATGATATTCTATCAGAATCCCAGTGTGCCTGATTAATTCTGATTTAAAATTAACAGGTTATAGTGTTCCATCTCTTCAGCTTAAATATGTGCAAGTATTCCTTTTTTCTATTTCTAATAGCGTGCTGCATGATTGCATGCTTTATGTTGCAGTTTTGTATTTTATATATTTGTATGCAATAGAAAAAGTTTGCTTTTGCGGAATGAATAATTCACTTCTGTATAATTTATAACTCTATCAATTAACAGGAATGGGAATATTTACAAATATTAAATATATTATAAAGTACTATGGAGTGTTGCATTTCGCGTTTCAACATAAACCCACGAGTCCTTATTGGTCAGGAGGATACAGTTTTGTTTAAAATATGGCAGCACGCTGCTTTATCGACATTTTATCTACTCACTTTTAAGTCAAATAATCAGCCATTACCGAATTTGCCTTAATTTGTATTGACACGATTTGATTTTCTTCCATATTTATTCAAACAACCTTCTTTCCTCTCTGTAGTTCTCATTTTTGTTCACGAAGATTTTTTCAGATTTATTTTAAGGTATCGGAACATAAGAAACAATCGTAAGATTAAAAATTAATCTTACATTCAAAGATTATCTTTAGATAAGGTGCCATTAAAACGCAGAATTAAGCAATGTACTGAACACTTTAAGTATACTAAATTCTGTTGTTGAATATGTATTAAAACTTAATACAATATGACGAAAGAAAATCATCGGCAAATATAGATGTCCTAAACCTGCAAACATCATGCATTTTAGAGTATAACGTTTCTTTAAATTGCAGTTCCTGTGTTTTTATATGTTTCTTATTCTAGCTCTAACATTTGTAGTTAATGAACTTATTGCGTATATGTGAGAAAGCTTGCCAGTAGCTTCTCGAGGGTCGGTGGTTCTTTCCAGGGTCTTCCAGGATTCTTCCTCCACCATTAATACTGGCCACCATGTATAGCCTATCGAGTGCTGAAAAATGGCGTTAAGCCCAACAACAACAACAACAACAACTTATTGCGTATATACAAATTAAACTCAAACAATATCGATCATTGCTAACGAGTTCAAAAATTAATATACAGTTCCAATAGTATAGCAGCTATCAATTACCATCAAAACCACATCTCCTGTCAACATATCTTTCTCAGTATGATATCGGAATGTCGATATCGAGAATGTACAGGAGAACTTAATATTTAAAATGTTAAATATAAAAATAAAAGGTTCAGCACTCCCAATTATTCCATTACTTTACATTTCTGGACCACACATAAAAAAAAAACAATCGCGTCCCTGGATCACTCATCTTTTTATACAATAAATAGATATAGAAACCGCGGTGGCTAAGTGGTTTGAGTCACGACCGAAACGGCGAGGGTTCAAATCCTACAAATGAACCAGCCTGGGTCAACTAATGTGGTGTGTCCTTTGCAAGGTACTTTACTCTTTTTGCCTCGGCACTAAATATCCAAAGTGTGTTGCTTTGCTGCAAAGCACCAAACGAGAGAAACAAAATTCATAGTCTTTGGAATACTAGATACACAAATGCTATGTACAATGCTCAATACATGTAGGGTTTTTACAACACTACATACAGAGAGTACTTGCAATTTGGTACATAATTATATAGATTAACAAGCCTGGAGCGAGTCAATTTCCTCTCATTGACATACACATGTTTAGGTGTGAGACCAAGATTATATTGACCGACAGAGATGAAATGAAAAACCAACATTAGCATCAGAATAAATTTTCACGAAGACTCGAACTGGAAATCAGTATTCGAACATTTGTGTATTTACTCAAAACCAGACTCGGCAGTTGAATTTGCTTACCACGTTCTTTGATCATCATTTTCTTAAAGAAAAACACGCAAGGCAGAATGTAAACAAATGCGATGTTGAATACATTTTACAAGGAGACACCCCCTAATCCTGCTCAATCACACGAAATTCTAACAATCGATCAAGGCAGAATGTGAACAAATGCGATGTTGAATACATTTTACAAGGAGACACCCCTAATCCTGCTCAATCACACGAAATTCTAACAATCAATCATGATCCATTCAAATTTATCCACAGTCTCATTATTCACAACATCACCCTTTTTTTGAATGTTGTTGAATCCTTCTTCTAGGGATAACGTAGTACTCCACTTTGATGATGCACATGGTGTAAGACAGGGGGCATATCAAAGCTAAAAATCGTATCGGCAAAGTAGCATAATAGGGAATCTGAACTCAATGCAATCCTATAATTCAATTAAAGTGAACTTTGTACATGTTAAAATAAAGAAATAACAGAGTCATCGAATACGTGCACGAATTGGTTTCGCATTCCTGTAAAGTTACACCAAAAGTCGAATGTGTGCGGCTTTTGTTGTGCATAAATCAGTTCCTAAAGAATTATTTAAATATATATTTTCCTCATTTAATTGAAGTAATTTAAAGTTTCTGGCCCTTTTTACTTACAGTCTGTCTTCAGCACAAAACAAAATAGTCCTACTGAGTATGAAGATAATCAAGGGAAATAACTCTTACATTTAGTTAATTATTAGTCTTAATCCAAAACGAAATTGACTTAAGAAGTCTAAAACTTCATTGAATTACATTCGGATGACAGAATTCACGCTGTCTTCAGTGCAGACTTGCCGGGAGGGGGTTAGTAGGGAGGGGGTTAGTAGGGAAGGGTGAAGGTGTCAATTAATACCAAGGTAGACAAAAATTTAATAAATACAGATTTGATACTTTATATATTTCACTATTCAAATTCAATCCAAATACACTCCATGAATAGGAAAATTTGGTATCCATTTCAACCCAGTTGTGTTCAGTGTGTATGATATCTTAGTATCACATTCCATTAAACTTCAATTTCGAGAACATTATGAAGCATTATCATAATAATATGCAAACAAATTTGACTTATTAATTAAGGGAAAACACCTTCGCAGAGCCTTGAATGTCGACTTTGTGTTCTTAGTACAACATCTGTATGGAATATTGAAATACTCGGTATTGATTTTTTTCTTCTAACTAACAGCCTAAAAAAATAAGTTCGGTGTTTGTATCTAAATACTTGTGTAATCATCCGCAAAACGCAAAACCTTAATTCATTAATCAATCAAGCAATGAATTACTTAGTACCTAGTATAAAAATGACTCTTCCTCCACACCAGTTCATTTTGTAAGGTGGTATCTCCGTCTGGAATGATAATAATGGAACATAATATATATTGAAATACACATCATAACGACTTGAAAACAAGAATAAACATCTTATAAATATTTTTCTATCATTAACAGATCATAGGCGTATAAAAATATCGTCACCTACCAAAATAATGGCAAATTTATCATCTTTTCAGCCAATTTATTGTAATATTTCTGAGTCCAGTCTTTTTTCTTTCTATGTAGTATTTTGTAACAGTGATTTGAGAGTTAATTATACGCCCATATATTTTTTAAATGAACATTGTAAACAATATTGATTTTTGCCTTTAGGCTATTGCCATTATTTACCCTTAGCAGAACGCCCCTTTCGTGAGTGTTATTTTGACTTTTTTCATGCACCATGAAGTTTTTAACAAAAAAGAGGCATTGCTTTCTTAACGTTTTATGAGCTAAACTGGAATCCAGTATAAATCATAATCAAAATTTTATGTTATGGCCCCAATTCACCAAACATTTCAAATGTTCCTTTACTTGTGATTTATTAAAATTCTTTCTTATTACATAATTTTACTAGCAAGATTTCTTGCACAAAACATGAACATGCATCGGGGATTAAAACACATTAAGAAATTTCATTAAATTTTTCTTGAAGAAGTCTTGTGCTGTCTCTAAGGAAAATGTGAGTATTTACTTTAACTGAGCAATTCATCAACTCATTTTACAAGAATAAACATACAATGCATTAATTATTGTACCATCCTTTGCACATTCCCTACATCGGACAGAAATATTAATATAGCCTGAAGTATCCTAAGGAAGGTACTGTAAAATATCAGTTAGATGAGAAATTTAGAGAATTTTAGTGGAACCGGGGCAAGATAAAGTCTTTTAACATCTATGGATAATTTTGGTGCTGATAATAAGCGTGTAGTTGTGTATAATCTCTACTAAAATAACTAATATTTAGTGTCTACTATGTGTTTCTACTGATAGTGTCTTCTACTAGTGTCTTTAACTAGATTATGCTACTAGTATTTGTTTTAACCAGATTCTACTACTAGTGTCTTCCCCTAGTGACTGCTACTATTGTCTACTACTAGTGTATTCTAATAGTGTCTACTACTAGTGCCTTTAAGCTAGTGTCGTCTACTAGTGTCGTCTACTTGTGTCTATTATATGTGGCTACTACTAGTGTCTACATGTACCTGCAACTAGTTTCTGTTACTAGTGTCGTCTAGCAGTGTCTAATATTAGTGTCTAATACTAGTGTATTCTTCTAGTGTCTACTATTTGTGTCTTCTGCTATTTCTACTGAAGCGAAAAACCATACAGACGGGTAATTTACACAGCAGGTCAGTGAGGTTGTTTGAAGAATCTTCCGACCAGGACTATAATTTTTGTAATGCCCTGACCAGGGACACATTTGACTTTGGTCATTGTTTGTGCAGTTTTATTTTTGCGACTTTATCTTTTTGGAATCGTGTGACGTCAATTTTGCGACTATAGTGTAACCGAGATTTATTCTCGGTTAGACTGAAGCGAGAATAACAGATACTGGGTCCGTCAGATTTATCCGTAGTCTTTGTTTAGAACGAAGACTTCCGAAAGTACGTCGTCATCACTATTCTTCTTACTCTAACGTTTTCACGTTTGAAAAGGACCATGTTTCTATGTAATTGATGCTTCGTTGGAAAACACAACAAACCACATCCAAGGAAGAATTCGAAGCTTTAATGTTGGTGGCACGGTTTTGGAGATAGTAAAGTACAGAAATTTATAAAACAGATTTATACACCGTGTATAATCTCAACCACCTCGGTTGAATTCTTAAACTTCAGATACGCTACCATTTTATACTTTTAATCCGCCCACTGCCTTGATAAAAGCACATGAATTAGGTTTAACATGCCATCTTAAGTTATTAATGCTGCATTTGTCTCTTTCAACCATTTAAGTTATAATCTGTTATAATTTTTTGCAAAACGTCAGCAGCTGGATAGTCAAAATAAAACATCACTCCACAGTAGAACAGTTCAATAGGGTTAACTGGTGCACACTCTAGTTTTTCATGTTACAATAGCTAACGAGGTGAATTACACATATTTGAATTGATGGGCTAAAGCTCTAGTTCTTGCACCAGTTATTCTCCCTGACAGCAAACATTTGCATTTCCATTAGATTGCATTACTACATATCTTGAAGCAAGCAGCATTCACTCAAAGTTTTAAGATTGTATAACATAGACGCATAGTTACGAAAAGAAGAAAATAATCGTATATGAGCTTCTTAATTTTATCGTGTATGTATGTATGTATGTATGTATGTATGTATGTATGTATGTATGTATGTGTGTGTATGTATGTATGTATGTTGTATGTGTGTGTATGTATGTATGTATGTATGTATGTATGTATGTGTGTGTGTGTGTGTGTGGGGTGGGTGGGTGGGTGTATGTATATATGTATGTATGTATGTATGTATGTATGTGTAAGCGTGTTTGTAGAAAGCTCTTTACACTATGCATTTCTAATTAAATTGAATGGAATATAGTACGGAAGGTTTGCGGTTTGTTCAATTTGTAGGTGCAAAAATGAACAGTCGACACATCCGATTAGCGGCATGTCAAGATGAATAGAAATGTTGCACGGTTAAACTACTCAGGTAACTTTGTTTGGAAAAAGATAAGCCGCATAATCTACTGTTGTACAATAAGTGGCTGGGAAATAGCAAATCAAGGTTCAATTGTACCTGAATATTTTGAACCACGGCGTGCAGAACACAGCAGTTCATGTTTAAACAGTCCGACAAGAAGAGTTACTTCAGTAATCAAACATAATCTGATAGAGATATATTGTTCAAGGAGTCACTACGTGGAGAGAGAGAGAGAGAGAGAGTGAGAGAGAGAGAGAGAGAACCACTTGAAACGAAACGAAAACTCACGGTTGCAGAAATTTTAAGAAAATTTGAGATGAGTGCTTCTTTCTGAAAATCCATGTCCCACTTTAAAAGACGCCACTCTTTGGCACACTCAGGATAAGATTAGTCACCCAGGTCGACAAAGAAGTCTTATCATTTGATAAAGATAAAACTGTTCAATTCTGCCAAGGGATGCTACTACTACTACTACTACTACTACTACTATTATTATAATGACATGTAGCGATGTATTGTTTCCCTTTTGGAAGCTCTTGCTTCTTTGCTCATTTACTGCAGTGTTTACCTTATCGCAGAAACGAAACATTTTCCATCACGTAAGCAAAATACTTTCTATCACGAAAACGAAACACTTTCCATCATAAGAACAAAATACTTTCTATCACGAAAACGAAACACTTTCCATCATAAGAACAAAATAATTTCTATCACGAAAACAAGATATTTTCCATCGCGAAAAATACTTTGAATCGCGAAAACAAAATGTTTTTTAAATCACGAAAACAAATCATTTTTCATCACAAGAACAAAATACTGTTGATAACGAAAGCAAAATACTTTTTACCACGAAAACAAAATACTTTTCATCACGAAAACAAAATAATTTCTATCATGAAAAAAACCCACTTTCTATCAAGAAAACAATAAACATTCTATAACGAATACGAACTACTTTCTATCACAAGAACAAAATACTATCAATCACGAAAACAAAATACTTTCCATCATGAAAACAAAATACTTATCATCACAAAAATAAAATAATTTCCATCACGAAATAGAAAAACTAGCGTATGTGAATATTAATATAATATTAATATAAATATTCTTGATCACAGATATCGTCAAGATCGTCACCGTCGTCGAGTGACATTGTTCTCGTCATCATTATAATAGGAAGAGAGCATATCACAACCAAAAATAGTAACTACAACGATAGCTGAAACTGATGTGACAAATGTTAATCCTTCAGATTAAAAGGACGTACATTGATTCTTGCAAATGCGCCACCCCAGAGTAGACCACAGAACCGCGGAGACGAAAAACGATTGGCTAAACCAAATTATTAGTAGCTGACTTTATTCATTTTATGGCATTTATTCAACGTGTTTGAAAACCTTTTTTTCTGAACGAGCGAGGGAGCTTGAGGGCCATGTATGTCGCGCTAATTGGTCTCTGACATGGACAAAGCTGTGTATCCTAAGCAACCTGACCACATGGCTGGGTGTCCAATGATTTTTGTATCAACAAATAACGCAGAGTGAACGTGAAACCGCAGAGACGCAGTGTCCATAGCAGTATTAGAAGAAGCACAAGTAGAGGAAGCAGTATTAGCAGCATCAGTATAAGTGGTAGTAATAGTAACAGCAGCAGTAATGATTGTAGTAGTAGTTATAGTAGTAGCAAGTTCATTAGTATTTGTAGTGTTAGTAGCAACATGAGTAGCAGTTGAGACAGTAGTAATATTAGTAGTAGTAGTCGTAATAGTCAAGGAAGCAGCAGCATTGATAGTTGATTCAGTAGTAGTAGTAGTAGCAGTATCAGAAGTACAACGGCAGCTGCAACAATAGCAATCGTAGTAGTACTAGTATTATAGGCAACCGTATTAGTATTAATATCATCATTATGAACAGTAGAAGCAGTAATTGTAGTAGTAGCAAAGCAGCAGCAGTAGTATTAGTACAGGTACTAGTGGTAGTTTTAGTAGGAGTATTATTATTATATGCAATAGTGGTAGTGGTAGTAGGCGTAGCAGCAGCAGTAGCATTATTAGTACAGGCAGTAGTGGTAGTCGAGCAGCAGTAGAATTAGAAGCGGTAGTAGTACTGTTTGTAGTAATCGTGGCATCAGTAATATTAGGATCATAAGTAGTAGCAATACCCTATGTAAACCAATTGTTTCAAAGGAAGCAACAAGAATGACGTATCAAAGTAAATTTACTTACTCTTTTTCCTTCTTGTTAAGTTGAGAATTTTCTCAATTTCTTCAGATGTAAAATTCTGTTTAAAGTTCTCTCTCTGTGACTGAATGCAATTTTGTCGAACTTCATCGACCTGCGTTATCACCGCCAGGTATACCCGGTAAAACAGCCAATGAATTTGTTGCAATTCTAATACAGAGATAGACAGCAGAAAGCCAAATTTTAAACAGCGGACATGTATGATGGTGGGATTATCTTTGTTGATACTTGTGTTCGAAAATGTACCTCAACCGTAGATTATGCCTGGAAATAATTTTCCTCATATGTACTTATATGTAAATACATAAATTATGATTTTGTTTAAAATTAATTTTTCAATGATATAGATGTTATTATATTAAGGATTCGATTTGTCAGCATGTAGGGATTTAAGGAGACTTAGGATCTAATTTAAGGGGAACATAATTGTACGTGGAAAAGTACCTTCCTATATGGCCTTGACATGAATTCGTGCTACAAAATTAAACCATATCTTTATGCTATTTCTTTCGCACACTTTAATGAGACGGACTCTTTGAATTAACGAGTAATAAGGACCGTTTTTAATATATTATTGCATTTGCTTAATTGCCTGATTGGAAAATTTGGAATAATGATCATTATTGTGTGTAATATAATACAACAAACCATCTTATGGATATCAAACTCAGTTATAAAAAATGGGGTATGAATACAGTTGCATACGCTTGCAGAAACTTCAAAAACATTTAAATCTTCACAAGTACAAGCCCTTCCGTTAGAGATCAAGCATAAATAGGATGTGCGGGAGTTTCTAACCACTTGACGTCCTTTGCTTCATCACATTATCGTCATCGCCGCCATTATCCTCAGCATCATCGTCGTCATCATCGTAATCATCGCCACCACAGCAATAATCGTCGTCGTCGTTTTCATCATCATCATCATCATCATCATCATCATCATCATCATCATCATTGTGAGGGATACAGTTATCACAACAAGAAGAAAGACAAGAGGGAGCAGTTGACTATTTATCATCATGCAGATGTAGAAGCAATTACAATGGTATTGGTTTCAGGTACCTATATAATGACTGTATACTAACGTAACAATTGTGAAAACCACTCCGGTGGCCTAGCAGTTAGAGCGTCCGCCTCGGATGCGGGAGGTCGTGGGTTTGATCCGCGGCCGAGTCATACCAAAGACCTATACAAATGGTACTAACAGTTGCCTCGCTTGATGCTCAGCATTAAGAGGTTAGTGTTAGGACTGGTCGGCCTGGTGTCAGGATAGTGTGACTGGGTGGGACATCATGCTACATTTATGCGGCAAGAAGCCCCAGTGCTAGATATCACTATAAACTGCAACACTGCAGACATCATAGCGATACGACTGAAACATTGTTAAAGCTACGTTAAAAATCCAAAACACACATACACACACAATTGTGAAAAAAGATATGGATATATTTTAAATCATGTATCCCAATCTTTGTACAATCTTTCCTATGAATATCGCGTGTTGTTATGATTATATGGTCTTAAACTAAGTACATAAAAGAGCGAAAACAAACAAGTTTTATAAAATTCAACAAATAATTTATTTCCCTAGAAACAAGGGGAAAATTTAAAAAGAACTTACAGTAGTGTGAATTAAATCACAAGTAGCCCTAAACGTTCTATCACAAATCCAAATGTATGAAGAATTCCAGTGGTATTCCAAATAAATTCTGATATTTAATGTTTTAATGTGCATGTAGTCTCGAAAGCCAATGATGTGCTAATGGTCTTCTGATGTATCACAATAATATAATGAAAAAATGATCTTTTCTGAATTCGCTATGATTCGAAATTAATGTTCCAGTCCGAGACTATAATTGAGCACTTTGTAATTCCAGTGAATAAAGATTTGAATAAATAAATAAATCCAACCAAACTAAACACTTAATGCAAGAATGTGTAATTTTTTTCAAGTAAACAACGTAATATAAAAAGCTAAGATACAGTATTAGGACCAGGATATAGGTCGGTCACCTTTATAAAACATTCAAAATTGTCAACAATTTTAAGAATTTTCAAAAGAAAAGTTTAGTGTCCTAGACTCACAGTCAAATAAACATGTTTACTTCCATTGATAATGATCTGAATATATATTCTATAACCTTAGAGAAATATTAGCTATATATTATGCTTTTTACAAAATAAATGGTATGTGAGAAAGCTTGCTGGTAGCTTCTCGTGGATCAGTGATTCTTTCCGGGGTTTTCCCGGATTTTTCCTCCACCATTTATACTGGCCGCCATGTATAGCCTATCTTGTGCTGAAAAATGGCGTTAAACCCTATAACAACAAGAACAACAACAACAAAATGAATGTGTCAGGTTTACCATTGCCTTTACTTTGCAAAGGTCAATTACAAAATACAGATCTACAAAACATATAATCATGAAGAAAAAACAACAAATAATACAAATTAAATATATATAACAATATATTGACGGTAGATTTGGCTAGTCATTACTCGATCTACTGGTAGAATCAGCCATATCAATTTTATTAACGTCCAATCCTGCTCACCTAAATTTTGGTTACGACTGAATGGGACAATTTTCAGTGATCCTGTTCAAAGATTGTTCTCGTGGACAACGTGTGCAAAGAGGCGGGTGGTGGTGGTGGTGAGGCAGTTCCAACGTGCCTCTCTTCCCCCAGAAATGAGCACTAAATAACTGCAACGCTTTCTAATGTAAATGTTCTTTACAGTTTGTTAAAAGTATGCACCGGAAACGCTTTAAATGCACGTTTCTAGGGGGTTCTCCCCATGGCATCTATCAGGAGGCCCATACCACAGACCCTAAACGACCCTGTTTAAGCCTAATCTCCTCCTCAAATGATATTTCTGGATCCGCTCCTGTTAAATATATTCAAAAATTAAACAGACAGCAAGACCTCGATAACTCGAATATCGATCACTCTAATACTCGGCATCACGTAAATGATTCGATCAATCCAGTTATAAAGCTTTCTTAGCACTGAGACCTTGAATAAAAAATAAACAAAACATCGAAACAATAATTCGGACCGGCATATTGTGAGGTTTCATTATCGTTATCTTCGAACGCACCGGTGACCTAATGGTTAGAAAGTCCGCCTCGGAAGCGGGAGGTCGTGGGTTCGAACCCCAGCAGAGTCATACCAAATACTTAAAAAAATGGTACTAACAGCTACCTCGCTTGACGCTCAGCATTAAGAGGTCAGTGTTAGGACTGGTCGACCTGGTGTCAGGATAATGTGACTGGGTGGGACATAATGCTACGTGTCTGCAGCATGATGCCCCAGTGCTAGACATCACTATAAACTGCCACACTGCAGACATCGTAGCGATATGATTGAAAAATTGTTGAAGCTACGTTAAAAATACTAATCACACACATCGTTATCTTCGAAACACCTGGTTCCACATCGACCCTTGACAGATGTAGCTAGAACGAGCGCACTCTTGTGGATGAAACAGTTACTGCCCTTAGAAGGTAAAATTAATTGATCCATGAGAGCTCGCTACGGTACTCAATAAGACAACTTCACAAGCATAGGCTCGAAATTAATACTTGAGAAGTCAAGTCTTCCGATTATCATCTGCGATGGCACGCACAAAACACGTGAGAAAATGGCGACTAACAAGGCCAATAAGAAAGTCAAAGAATTAGAGAAATATTTCAAGACGAAGAGGATAGAGACAAGTGAAGAATAGTTCCTTGAATTCTCGTACAGAATGTCAGAAATACCACGAGAATGTTATCAATCATAACAGCAGTGATGATAGCACTAAACGTCTTAAACCCAGAATCCATACAACGAATTTACTCCCTCAACACAAACGGGTAGAAAGGATATATATTACGACCCAGAGGATCCGAACATATATTACCACTTATGGAAACGACCGTTGCAGAAGATACAGATCCCACACCCATCTTGCGGAAAATAAAAAAATTAAGAAAATGGAGAGCTACACCTATTAGACATCTCACTTGAGATACAATTACAACCAACAGTATAACATTTCGAGAAGAAATTCAACATTAAGGTGATAACATCGAGATTAAGAACTATTCCCTTAACCACAATATCCAATGGAATAAGAATACTGGTAATAGAAAAGAGGAAAATGATAGACGTGAAAAGAGCTTTCTTTCTACATGGATTTCGGAGTAAAGCATTGTACAAAGGATGTATTTATCGTAGAAAATGTAATAGATGTGGGCAGAAAAGGGATACTCCACACAAGTGCCTTAAAAACAAAGAGATCCAAGCAGAGATCAGAGAAGTGAATAAAGAACAGACATTTACGATGACGAAACAACAAAATCAAAACAAGAATCCGGAAAGAAGAAAAAAAAAAATCCAGTGTCAATGTAAAACCAACAAGTGACAAAGTGACAATGTAATATCAACAAGTGACAATGTAAGATCAACAAGTGACAATGTAAGATCAACAAGTGACAATGTAATATCAACAAGTGACAATGTAATATCAACAAGTGACAATGTAAGATCAACAAGTGACAATGTAAGATCAACAAGTGACAATGTAAAATCAAGAAATGACAATGTAAGATCAGCAAGGGACAATGTAAAATTAATAAGTGACATTGTAATATCAACAAGTGACAACGTAATACCAATTGTGAACTTTTGATAATCTGTGAGTGCATGAAGTGCTTTAAGCAAGATGAACACATATTGGCCCGTCTGTTCGAGTGTGTAACGGCAGAGTTGAATAAAACAACAGTCGTCCAGTGGCAAGCCACCACGTAAACGACTTCACGTGACGGTCAGAATACACAGTATGTCAATCCGTTACCACGTATGCGATCCAATGCAACCAAAGTTCTGTTCTTGAATCCATGTTAACAATGCCGGTTTCCCACATGCGGGGCATCATTGATGCAAGTTCATCCCACACGAAGACGTTTCGGAAATATCTGATTGATTTTGTCATCGGGATTTAGGGGCCCCGAGTGGCCGAGTGGTCTAAAGCGCTCTCCGTTACGGATCACTGCCATCTCACCTCTGTCTGCGTAGGTTCGAGTCTCGGATTCAGCCAATGTGGGTATGTGAGAAAGCTTGCCAGTAGCTTCTCGTGGGTCGGTGGTTCTTTCCGGGGTTTTCCCGGGTTCTTCCTCCACCATTAATACTGGCCGCCATGTATAGCCTATCGCGTGCTGAAAAATGGCGTTAAACCCTACAACAACAACAACAACTCATCGGGATTAAATCGAAACTGATCACCTGTGATGCCACAACCAAAGATATCTTCTACTCGGAAGCATATATTTACCACACATGGGTAGACTTTTCCATTTTTCATGAAGTAATAATAAGCATCCCGGATGCGATTCGTAACCCCGCGAGCTAGAGCTCCCAACAATGTTGAAATGGCCGTACAAAACAGAAATATTCCACCGCTCTTTTGCATTTAAGTCACCTCTGACTTTGACAACTTTCACGTTATCGACGTGTTCTTTTGTTTAGCTTCTTTCAACTTGTTAAGTTGTGTTTGAGTTAGTCACCAGGGCAAATTTCCAGTTAACTTTGTCGGAAAAATCCCCAGTGTGAGTCCGTATTCATTTTTGTTTTATCATACTTGTGATTTTCGCAAGGTGGTGGTTTTAAGCTAAGATCCATAACTTCATGATACGACATTATTTTTTAACTGTGCTGTTTAATTAGACGGACTATACGTTTTTTCTCTATCTGCTTTCTACTGGCGCGACAATGACTTTCTGTCAGCCACCTGTGCCCTCAAGCAACAAAAACTTATTAAAAGGGATCACAGCAATGCATTTGTGATTAGCACCAGCTGCATTCACATGTGCACCACGGACTATTTAACGTAGTTCAGATGTTCCAACAAAACGTAATCGGTCGAGAACTGCATAGTGACATCCTTCTGGGAAATCTGCAGATCCGTGTCAGTATTATGATCCAGGTCATAGTTTGTGATATTCAAGTGCAGCAAGACGGGTTTACCAATCAAATCAAATATCTTCGGATGATTCCTGATGGCCGTTTAAGTGTAGATAAACGTCAAGCGCTAAACGACAGTGTCAATGTGCTTCCAGACACAATAAACGACAATAAAAGAATTTATATTTTGCAAACGATTCGATTATTACAGATATTCACAATGCCTATTTGTCACAACCTCGCTACAGTATTATACATAATACTGATCCACTATGGTATTACAAATAATACTGCAGGTGTGCATTAAAATTTAACGACTCACGAGCCCCCAGTCAGCAGTTCCGACTCTCTAAATACATATAACAAAGGCTGAATAAATAACACTTTTATCAAATATACGAATGCAATAATTTAATGGGCATAAATCTTCAGCTCAATATATTATAATACAATAATGGCCGGGTTGACCAAATGCCCTTTACTCTTTACTTCGTCATATAGAAGGTACTGTCCTATTGTGAGTTTTCTCAAGTACTCATCTAATTTCTCTTCTTTCCTCTTCCCTATTTCTTTCTCCTTCTATACACTGTGCCACTTGTGTACACCCTGGAAGTCTACACGGCTTCCTTCTTATTCTCTCGGTGTCGTCACTTCGTACACCCTGGAATATCTCAGCACCGACTCTCACGGCATCCTGGGAGCTTCCTTTGAGAAGCTTGTTTACCCAGCTAAATTCCCTTCTTTTTCCGCAACATAAGCTGCCTGCTTTACTAGACAAAACGTCTCTCTTCCCCGAGAATTTGCAGCTCACTGACGGTTCTGTGCGCGTTTACGAATAAGATTGAAGCATTTTCCCGCCTAAAGTATTAGCCCCTCCCAGCAGAAGATCTTGCTTCTCTCATCCCTAATTAGTCGACACGCCTACCGTTTGATGTTCTTTCTGCCTGGGTCCAGGTTTCTTCACATCATCTTGGCGCGTTACGGGGTATCCGGCCCGAATATGCCCTTCGGCAGAAGCCCCGCTTGCACAAGGATTGAATACCCTTGAAGCCAATTTAGAGATCTAAAATTATGTAACTCCTTGTAAGACGTCGGGCCCACATGCTCACATGTATGGATTCTGCAAAATTCTGCCTTCGGTTCGTTGCATTATTTCTACAACTCAACGTTTCCAGCAGTGACACCTGCGTCACGTCAGAATTCATCAATATCGTTGGTCTCGGTATAATCTGACTGAGTGTGATGCTGGGCAAATCAACTTGTGGACATGTATGCAAATCATGAATATATGACGGGGAGGAATAGCAAACGGAAAGAACAATGCGTCTCTCTGACGTTTTCCTTGACTCTGTAAAATCACAGGTTGTGATTTTCATTTTGTTAATGAGCATGGCTTGTACATTTTGTTTTATCGTCGTCTGCATGTTTCTGAGGGTGCCTACTTTTATACGGTAAACGATCTGCATGGTATACTTCACCCTTATGAAACATCATAAACGGACTAGCGGATCTCGCGTAATTGTCGCTATTTCTAGCGATTCCGAAAACGTCGATGTTGTCCAAATAATGCTTGGATCACCTTTCCATTGACAAGATAACGCGTACTGCTGAATAAAGCCACGATGCCGTTGTTGACAAATTCCGTTTCGTGAAAGTTTCCCATTGTATTTCAAGAAGGCCTCCAATGTGAACAAATGCAGAGACGTGTCTAGCCCATGTAATTATATTCAATCACGTTGATTATGGAGGCTCTTAGGTACGAATAATACAGACAATCTTGAATGCTTCAATTTATCAACACAGTCGCGTCCATGTCAAACACTGGATAGGGTTGTACATTATAATTTTGCTATGGTGAAACATATATTATCGGTTTCATCTAATACCTCCGTCCTTAATCTAATCAGCCTCACATTCATTGGATCTGTATTTACTTGTGCCAGAAGTTGTTGAGAACCATCATTGATGATTTCGCCGGCCTGTGCTAACATTGTTGCTTTCGATGGAATTGTAACCGCCTTTGGTCGTCGAGCCACTGAATCGGAGTCATCGTAGTCAAAACTAGTATCGATTGAACCGACTCAACTTGCTCAAGCAAAGGTTTCTCCACGGGTTTTACCATGACCTTTTCCACGTTTGATCTATTTTGAGAGGCAGATACTCCGGTTGGGAATACTCCGGTTCTTTTGAGACGATTTAACCTTTCCACGGAAAACATAGCTTCAATTGTTTGTTCTTAGGGTAACTGGTATCATTCGCCAAACGTTTTCCAGGGTGAATCGGCCGTTTCTGAGAGTTTATTCATTCCAACCCACTCCCGAAATACCCATTTTAATATGTTTTTGTAGATGTGAGACATGTGCGTATCATGGGGTAATTCGTGCTTCAACATGACGTTTTTGAAGTCCTCGTATGCTAGCTTTAGCGAGAAACTGTAAGAGAACTATAAAAATCATCTGGCATTCCCACTCATTACAATTTCGTGGGTTGACAGCAACTGATTTGTACACAGGTGGTGGTTCTTCAGGGAAACGTGCGGTTTTTCTTTACCATCTTCTTTCCTTTTACAATGGCGACTATGGTTCCATCTCAGTCTTATTTGACTCATTCTGGCAAGGAATTCATGGCCTCTGCGAGTTCTTTAGCAGCTTTCTTGGCAATAGGACCTAATTGTGTTTCTGTTCAAATTAACTTTACCACCTGTTCAGCGGCTGATCTGGTCACGGTTGCGGTCTCTCTTATTGGTTTGATCAGTTGTGCAAACGTTTGTTTGTAGCACGAAGTGGGGTCTTCAAGTGCGATATGTCACGACTGCAACATTTATTTGTTACCTTCATGGGTACCTGCGTAATCGTTGAGAAGTTATGTGTTGGCATGGCGACGGTCAGCAGCCTCTGCTACGGCTTTGCTTGCGGATGCCGTCATTGTATACCTTATCGCCGTAGTCAAATTGCTTCACACGCTTGCATGTAAACCCGCGCGATACTTGAGCGGTCCAACACTTAAGTAAATCATGAGGAAACCATATGGGTCCCATGTGAACGTATTTCGAAACTCAGCCTTTGCAAAACACCAAACCCAATGAATGTTTGTGATGTGATGCGAGTCAACCCCTCGATATCCCATCATCATATTGCAGTTGTCCCAGATCACATCAAACACGTGCGTGTATCATTGGGTCACATAAATCACATCTGCGCTTTGTGGCTACCCCCGGAAAATATTCACGTGAGATTGTATTTTCCAATGGGTGAGAAACACATAATAAAATTATTGCAAACTGGCACTTAATAACTGGATAATCATACTTAGAAAGTGTATAGCAGTGCAGGAGGAGTAAATGGATAGGATGAAATGACGTAATGTTAGAATTTTCTTGTATAGGGCACTAATGTTCAGTTAGTTGTGTTGGTTTAACGCCATTTGTCATCATATGACAGGCCAAATATGACTGCCAGAATATTTAGTAGAGAAAGAACCGGGCTGGGAAGAACCAACGACCCACGGGAAGCTACTGACAGGCTTTCTTACATACCCAAATAAGCGGAATTGAGAGTTTAAGCCATGTAGACGGAGATGTCGGTAATCTGTAAAGGCGAACGTCCTAAACCACTCGGCTACCAGGGAGCCCCGTTAATGTTCAGAAGGTCTAAAATGCCAGTCGTATGGTGTTTGTGTGACCACAGTCTCTCTGGCAGTTTTCCATTTCAAGCATTTGTTTTTTTTTGTTTTTTTGTCTTGTTTTTGGCTTGTTTTGTTCTTTTATTTAGAGATTACAGCTGGTGACACTTTGGGACACAACCTTATAGACACAACATTTCTTCCCATTAAATTTTCCTTGAATTGCTTGGAAACCTCGTGCCTATTATGTTTCTTGCCGGCATATACCCTGTTGACCAATCATTTCACGGGCAAATGTTTTTGTAAGAGTTATAGTCCCTTTTCATTAACGGCTTGATTCAATTATTTTGTCATTCTTGTGAAATTACCAGTTGGTTTCTTGGATACTTCATACTTACTATGGTCAATATCTGATGACGCACATTGAACAGTCACTGTATTCCCTGAGTTTATTTAGAATTATTGCATTTACCATCTTACAGGTGGATGCGATCATTTTACATTATGACTGCAAATGATATCGCGGTTATTGACGGATTCTTTTGATTCATTGTACGCACTATCGTCAGCATATCAAAATGTGTAAAATGACCAATCACGAAGTATTTAGGATTTTTTTCAGCGTTACACCCTTCTTGCAAATGGTATCAACTCGCCTAACAGTTTTCGATGGAGAAAATACAGTCGACATATATTCCATAATTCACATAATGAAGTGGGATGCTCAAACTGAATGGTAATGTCCGTTCGTCCATTAAAATTTATGTACGTCCGATCTGTAGTCATTTCGATTCCTTATAACTGGAACTTCTGTGCATTGATTTTTCGAGAATAGCCACATTTGGTATGATGTTTAATGAGGATATGTAAAAGAGAACAAATTGTCTGATCATGTGTTCCTCCCCCATCCACCGGGAGCGAGAAGAGGTCGGTTGGGTCAAATGATGTGGAGTCTACATTGTAACCGGAAGTTGACTTGCTGCGACTGAGAAGGGGTGATACTATTTGGTCTGAGTGACACTAGGGTAAATTCATGATAAGGAAGATTTTGCTTTACATATTCAACCCAAGGAATAATAGTAATGAAGGAAAAAATAATGCATCAGAATGATGATAATATCACAAAATTATTATTTAAATATTTGTTATAAACTGTACATAAATATTATATTGATTGTTTCTTAAAAAATACGTGACATTTTCACAAACATAAGCTTTCTGTCTATTATTTCAAAGAAATAGTTAGGAATGTGTACATACAAAAATGTTAATGCTTATTTTGCGATCAGCGTAAAAGAAAAAATGGATGGGGGGAGGCGTGATTGCGAATTCAGTCACGTTTGAACTTGCAGCTAATGTTTCATTTATCATCTCATCGTCGCGAGTGATAATCTTCCCTTAAGTCATCCGTTGTGCTTTTTATATTTTTATGGGTTTTGTTCCGTGTTACCTGACTTCAATGCAATGTTAAATATTTTTCCACTTTAAACAAACAACTTAGTCACGTTTATGTATCTCCACGTCCTTGTTGTAGTTAGAGGCGGGGAATGGTTTTTGAAACGAAGTTGCTATTTTGCAATAAGTAAACAGCTATCTCATCCTGGCCTTCGGGCTCGAAGTATGCAGGTCCGTTATGCCGTGATAAAGACAAACATGAGATTTTTCATTATATAACATAGTGGGGCAATCGCTACTATTACTCCTAGATGCGACAGTAATCATTTCAATTGACTTTTTTGAAATCTTTATCTTTGAATAAACCGTTTTATCTGCGTTGGACAAACACACATAGAACTTTCTAGAGCAATCTATATCAGGGTTAATTCAAATTTTACCACACACGTTAGGCCTACGCAAGTAACGCCGAAACTATTCAACTCTTGTTTTCTGATTGACAACCATTACGGTAACCATTGCAATCGTTAAAATTGCAAGAAGTCCAGACTGCCCCGGATGCGGGAGGTCGCGTGTTAGAGCCACGGCGGAGTCACACGAAAGACCTATAAAAATGGTACTTGCAGCTGCCTCACTTGGCGCTCAGAATTAAGAGGTTAGTGTTAGGTCTGGTCGGCCTGATGTCAGGATAATGTGACTTGGTGTGACAGGATGCTACATGTCGTCGACATGGTGCCCCAGTATTGGACATCACTATAAACTGCAACACTGCACACATCGTAGCGATATGGTTCACAAATTGTTAAAGTTACTTTAAAAATCCAAATCACACACACACACACACACACACACACACACACACACACACACAAGAAAAGCAACACCATAAACTGCCACACTGCATATATCGTACTGATATGGCAAATTGTTAAAGTTACGTTATAAATCCAAATCACACACACACACACACACACACACACAGACATCCAATAATTCTTGACTCGGTATCCAGAACCACAATATAAAGTTATAAAGTCACCTCTTCTGAAATGGCTTCTTCAAAGCTGAATTCTTATTCAAAGTTGCAAGAGTGTACGTACCCATATTTTCACCTGAAACAGAACTATGATTAAAATATGTTTTGAATAAATACTATGACATAGAGACGGATGGATAGATAGTGTAGTTTAAAAAAGAGAGCGTAAATAACGATGCAAGAGAAGAATATACCAATATTTAAATAATTGATAAATTGTATCAATTTAGTTTATGTCAAGCAATAAATATTTTATTATTTTTCGCAGTATGCAATATGTATAAAGTACGTAGAACTACATCTAGGGTTACATTATTGCCAGTTACGTGTATTTGGTATTTGCGAGAAAAACTATAAATTATAGAGCATTAGTCTAATAGATTTTGAGCAGGCATTACAGAATTCCTATTTTTCTGCTTATGGTAAAGAACAGAACGTGAAATGAACAACTCTTAGACGCAGAACAAACAAAAGAAGCCATGTTATCAATAAAAAAAACTACGTAGACGCACCAAAAAATAGAAGCATGTTATCAATAAAACAAACTACTTAGACGCACAAAAACAGAAGAACAAAAGAAGCCATGTCGTCTATAAAAAAAGCTACTTAGACGCACAACAAACAAAAGAAGCTATGTTATCGATAGGAAAACTACTTAGACGCACAACAAAACAAAAGAAGCTATGTTATCGATAGGAAAACTACTTAGACGCACAACACACAAAAGAAGCTATGTTATCAATAAGACAAACTACTTAGACGCACAACAAACAAAAGAAAAGGCTATCAAACAGACAAACTACTTACAGTATAAAAAATATCCAGAAAGCTGGAGGAAGTTGCAGAAATCGCGTACATATTAAGAAGCTTTAAATTTCGTGTAAGACACCAAATCTGATAAGTTTTGTTTAGAATGGATAAACAATCATTACAACTGGCCTCCAGAAACAGTCATGCCAAAATGTCTACTGTTTACATTCATCGGTGCGTACAAATTCGTGCAGACAAGACACACAGGGACGGATGTACAGGAGGAGGGGTACACAGAGGGGACACTTCAGTATGTTTCCGTTTAAAACCGTGGGGACTTAAAAAAAGGACACGGTTGTTTATGTTTAGGGTTATAGTTTCCAGCTTCTACTCCGTATTGGAGAAAAGCTGCTTGTGAATAGTGAGAGCCCCAGACACGCACGATCTCTTGCCCATATCTATCCAGACTCAGATAATGAAATCTTAAGTAGGCAGCACAGGTATAGATGGTTTCTTGAATGATAATTTTATTCCCGACTGTACAGTTGAAAAGGAATATTTAATTGGACAACAATTCATCATAAGCGTTGTACCGAACAAATTCCTCCTTTCCTAGCCTTCCTTCTCCCCTGATCTTATTCCGTGAGCCTACCTGTCCACACATTTGTCCATACATACCAGAGAGATACGATAAGAAAATAGTAACACGTATCTTACGTAGATTGTATATACAGTGAAAGATAAGGGCTTAAACTTAGATATAAACTTAAAGATAAGCAAAGATAAGTGTGCTGAAAAGCAGTGTATCACGTTTCAAGAAAAATCAGAAGAGATGCACGTGCATTTGTACTAGAATTTGAGTCATAGATACATGATCATGGTATTATGGTTCATTATTTTAAGAACAACAATAAAACACATAATATATCATATAATTAGAAAATTATTATGGAAACAACGTATTTTCCAGCATAAAAAATATCAACATATTCAATGTGTAGTGATTGACGAAATAAATCCAGGTGTTTAAAAAACAAACTAATTCTTCTCCGCCCGTTAAATAAAGGTCTTCAAACGGTTTTCTCGCGACTTTAGGTCAAGAGTGAAGATACCTTGATCGTGTTTGGTGATTTGTCGCCATAATTATCATACCATAACGGGAAGGTCGACATAACGAATGCGAGACCATGGAAATCAATGATTTACAACCTGCCACAAATCGGCAACTCAGGCTAAATGCATCAGGATCTATCTATCTATCTATCTATCTACACACACAGACACACACACACAGACACACACACACAGACACACACACACACACACATACATAGCATTATCATATATCTATAGCTTAGGATAGCACAATAAACTTAACAGCAATTTATAAGTTGCTCGGCGATTTTGAATCGCTTGGACCCCTTTGCTATGTAACTATAAGAATTGTTCAAAACGTTCAAATGCATTTTAACAAGCTCCTTGCCTAAGGACATACCACATTAGGATTTTAATACGCACTCTATCTATCCCGAATGCGGCAGGATAACCACTGTGCCACTGTGCCAACAGCATTCTTATCGGGTCTCTTACGAAATTCTACATACCAAAACCCGCGGTGGGGAATGGAGTCGTTTTGGGGCAGCATCTGCTTACGGAAAACCTAATAGGGCATAACAGTATCTCACAATACATGGCACAGTAGTGATATCTTGGTGAAGAGTAGTTTCACAGAATGTTCTGGCTTGAGTCGTTTTAAGCTCTTTGCTGAAGAATCAAAAATGTTCTTATTCGTTGATTTTGTATAGAGGCCAAAGCTCCGCTCGAGCAGAAATATCTTTTAAAAAAACGAAATTGAAAAATTAAAACCACTTGAATCATATACTGTTTGTGGAGTTTTTAATATTCATGAATTTATCTTGATCAAACCTAAAATAACATCAAAATTACCCTATTGGTTATTAGTCTTGTGTGCTAGCGTTTCTATCAGCTAAAAACGTTCTCTCATTGACATTATTTAATATAACGTTGATTACGTACTATAAACATATTAGATATCAACATTAAAACTGAAGATAGCAATAGATTTCCTATGTCTGCTTGTTACATATGTATTTAGCACCAGCAACGTAATTTGCTTTCTAACGTTGAAGAAACCTATAGAAATATCTTTAAGAGGTATTTGTCAATGTAGTCTCAAATCCACAGGGAATAAAGGGAAAATGCAATGGAGAAAATTTCGTTTCACTAAGCAATTACGTGAACTTAAAGTACACGGTATTACAGATATAGACGACACGGTAAGCTCAGCTAATGCAATGACTGTACGGTTTGTGCAAATATGCGGTGATACTAAAATAAACAAGATTTTGGAGGATAATGTCGTTCTTGTTGTTTTGAGTTTAATGCCGTTTATCAGCTCATGATATTTTTATACATGGCGACCAGTATCTCTGGTGGATGAAGAAACCGGAAAAAATCCACGTAAAACCATCGACCCACAGGACTCACACATCCACGTTGGCCGAGACTGAGACGGAGGTAATCTGTAAAGATGAGACCACTTGGCCACCCGTATCCCCTTTGGAGGATAATAGCTTAACAAAAAGCAAACTCATGACAGACGACAATAAGAACGACATAAATATGAGTGAAATCGTGACTGAATCTATGAGAAGGACCTAAGATTTATCTACCGCTGATTTCAGGAAAACAAAAGTTGTTGGCATACTCAGGATTTAGCAACTCTTGCTAAAAATCATACTGCTGGAATAGAAAAGTCAGATATAGTTATAACATAATAGTTAAAAAAAGAACTGGTTTATAATATAGGTGCTGTATATGGTTGTGTTGGCGAATTAAACAAAAGGATCGAAAGAGTAAGAGAAGAAATTAAAGATGAAAAGATTGACAATAAAATAAATGCATTCAAAAGCTTAATCGATAAAAAGACTATAACATAATATTACAGAACTGCTAGAACTGAAATGGTAAAAAAACACAAAATGAAAACAAAAACATATAAACATTCAAAAATGATAAACATTCAAAACTGAATTAAAATTCGAAACGGGTAGAAGAGTATTGCATCATCTACTAAAAACGACGGGTTAAATATTCAATATATAAATAAATATAAGAAAGGGTTGGATGATAAACTAATACGTGATACGGTTCACGGATGTATAACGCTTTACGATTTGTGTATTGATCCAGCAATAAAAAATCAAGATTAACCATGTTGGGGTTCTATCAATGAAACTAATGTTCCATCTTGTAGGGATGCATCAAATATTGAGAACTTTGATATTTTGATTTTTTTAAAGATCAAATTACTCCTCAAACACTAACTGTTCCCTTTCGATTTTTACTATGCTTCATAATCGCTTGGTGAGTAAAAGAATTTTGAAGAAGAAGGTAAACTAAAATATGTAATTCAAATGAATAAATCAAGTCTATATACAGTTCTTTTAATTTGAACTATGAAACAATTGATAATATTAATATTTATATTGGATTAGAGCTAAATAACTGTGAAGAAGTATAGTCAGAATGTTCTCATCTTTACGCCTGTGATATTAACTTTCTTACTGGCTAAGGTTTATGACAGTCGACAGGGTGTAAGGCCTCAACGGATGGCCGGTTATGTGTTATGTTAGTAATTAGACGGTTGAGTCGGCTAGTCGCTTCAAAGGGAAGTAAGCTCTTTGTGTCGCTAAGAAGACCAGAAGTCTGCGTTCATAGCTACGTGTGAAAGGATTTGTGCTGACCATCAAAAGAGGCGTACCAGCCAATCGGAATTAGAGCAATTTAAAAAGCTACCATTAGGAAGAACTAATGTCTCAGAGAAGGGGACAATGAAAAGAGCAAAGGATATAGGGAATTATCACAGGAATCGGAAAGGATCATTCCGAGCAAGAGACTCGTAAAAAAGGGAAAGACGAGTTGAGCTGGAAAAGTAAAAAGAGGCTTCTACAGGTAGGAAATATCTCAGCCAAATATTTATATTGATTTATGTAGATAATAATTTAATAGATTGTGTAAAGAGATGTATAACTATTTTATTAGGACATAATATATCGTAGAATTATTAGAGAATTTTAGGTCATAGTGTATAGTTGAATGTATTAGAAACTTGCATTGTGATGTGCATTTGCATATATCAGTATGTAGTCTAAAGAATTATGTGAGGTATAGTGAATTCGTATGCATATGTATTTTCATATTTCTGTATATCTTTATATTATTCGTGGGACACAAGCAATGCGAACGATTATCGTAACAACGGTATATTGCTGTCGGAATGTAGCTTTTAGACGGTGTGTGTGTGTGTGTGCGCGTGTGTGTGTGTGTGTGTGTGTGTGTGTGCATATGTTATATTAGTAATATTATTTGCGTGCAGAGCAAGTCTGGTCTGGAATGAATGGACGTTAGTGTGTGCGAAAGGCCTTGTAAAGTGTTCGCCATTTGTCTGATGAGAAGTGCGAGAGAGAGAGAGAGAGATTA
This sequence comes from Sinohyriopsis cumingii, assembly GCA_028554795.2. Classification (NCBI taxonomy): domain Eukaryota; kingdom Metazoa; phylum Mollusca; class Bivalvia; order Unionida; family Unionidae; genus Sinohyriopsis; species Sinohyriopsis cumingii. Next base: position 135,080,712 of record CM068828.1, read on the forward strand.
CATATATGAGAAGTGCGAGAGAGAGGTAGATTACGTATATGAGAAGTGCGAGAGAGAGTGGTAGATTACATATATGAGTATAGGGAGAGAGAGAGAGTGGTAGATTACATATACGAGTATAGGGAGAGAGAGAGTGGTAGATTACATATATGAGCATAGGGAGAGAGAGAGTGGTAGATTACATATATGAGAAGTGCGAGAGTGAGAGTGGTAGATTACATATATGTGTAGTGCGAGAGAGAGTGGTAGATTACATATATGAGAAGTGCGAGAGAGAGAGAGAGAGAGAGAGAGAGTGGTAGATTACATATATGTGTAGTGCGAGAGAGAGAGTGGTAGATTACATATATGAGTAGTGCGAGAGAGAGAGAGAGAGAGAGAGAGAGTGTTAGATTACATATATGTGTAGTGCGAGAGAGAGAGTGGTAGATTACATATATGAGAAGTGCGAGAGAGAGAGAGAGAGAGAGAGAGAGTGGTAGATTACATATATGTGTAGTGCGAGAGAGAGAGTGGTAGATTACATATATGAGTAGTGCGAGAGAGAGTGGTAGATAACATAGATGAGTATAGGGAGAACATGGTGTATGTCCCTAGTATTTTCTTCAGGAAGCTCCAAAGGTGCAGACAAGAGGAGTCATGAAACTCTTTGGAGAGGAGAAGGAGAAATAGTTCAAGGAGTAGTGGATTACAAGGAGTAGCAAAGGATAGTTTAGGAGGAGGAGAATAGTTCAAAGAGTAGACAGGCGGAGTGCAGGAGGGAAGGCGAAGGGAGAATATAAGAAGAGAGAACCAATACAGATGAGTACAAGGGACTACTCACTGAAAGAAGACTCACACATTATGAGGTTAACACTCATATGATGAAATAGAGAAGACATTTGTTAACAGGCCTATCTATGTATTAATGTATATGTGATGTGTAATTAGAAGATTTATATCAAAAATTGGCTTGAATAGTTTATTATTATTAATATTGATTAAATTGTTATATTTTACCTGGAGTTGTTCATGTATTTAGGCTGTCGGCATTGCTGATTGGGAGCTCTTGAGTCATTCAAAATTTAAATTTCCACCTTTCTGCTGTATTAGCAATAAAGATTTTGAGGGGTTGTGACAATAATAAATATTTCGTTTACTCGTTAAAGCAACAAAAATGATTTTCAACCTATACGCTACAGTTAAAAAGGAATCACAATCATATCATATGGAAGATAACATTATTTTAATAATCAGTAGCAGGCTAAAAATATAAAACTTTATCACAAATTTTCTTGATGAATAGAGAAAGCAATATTTAGAGAACAAGGTAGGACAAGGACCTGTTTAGAGGACAAGGTAGGACAAGGACCTATTTAGAGGACAAGGTAGGACAATGACCTATTTAGAGGACAAGGTAGGACAAAGACCTATTTAGAGGACAAGGTAGGACAAGGACCTATTTAGAGGACAAGGTAGGACAAAGACCTATTTAGAGGACAAGGTAGGACAAGGACCTATTTAGAGGACAAGGTATGACAATGACCTATTTAGAGGACAAGGTAGGACAAGGACCTATTTAGAGGGCAAGGTAGGACAAGGACCTATTTAGGGGACAAGGTAGGACAAGGACCTATTTAGAGGACAAGGTAGGACAAGGACCTATTTAGAGGACAAGGTAGGACAAGGACCTATTTAGAGGACAAGGTAGGACAAGGACCTATTTAGAGGACAAGGTAGGACAAGGACCTATTTCGGCGCCGAATCAGGTCGAGATGAAACTCATATTAATATATTTAAATATCACCCAAGATCGCCTTCATCAGAGAATATTAACCATTCAAAGCCATTGCATTTGTCTACCGTTGTGGAGCCTATTTTCATTGATCATTGACATGAAGGCTAATAAGCACTGACCAAGCTTAATGACGTAAACGATAATCCTAAATTGTGTGTTTACGTACAATATGCATACGTGTTAACTATAGTAACTTGGGTTTCGTTTTGTACATTGTTTAAATGATATGTATATTTTCAGTAAGTACGGCTGATTACCTCTGACCCTTTTCGTTTCGTTTCAAACGTTTCGCTTATGTTCATGTTTAGCACTGACTAGCTGTGCCAGAATCTTGCTCAAATTGCCATCGGAAAGACAATTTGTAAAGTTTGTAATATGTTTATACAAGGAAATGCCAAGGTGACATTTTGTATATCAATGGTTAGTGAAGAATTAAACATTGTCAAAACGTACACGACCAGTGCTGTTTTGTATATGCATCTCGGGGTGGGGGAGTCACTTTATTGTATTAACAATCCTAACATAATATAACTGTATGCGAATTGTGTGTGTGTGTGTGTGTGTGTGTGTGTGTGTGTGTGCGTGTGTGTGTGTGTGTGAGAGAGAGAGAGAGAGAGAGAGAAGACAATAACTCCAAAGCATGCGGAATGTTAATTATTTGTGTCACATGTATAACACGATTTTTATAAAACCATTTGTTCTCACTTTATATTAATAACGTGGAATCATAAAATGTATATTTTTTTTGTATCTGATGCCGCGGTAAATATATATATATATATATATATATATATATATATATATATATATATATATATATATATATATATATATATATATATATGTATATATATATATATGTATATATATATATATATATATATATATATATATATATATATATATATATATATATATATATATATATACAGGATAAAATTCTATAGCATTTTAATATTTAGCATTGGCCGCTCCTTCCATCTGAAAGGGACTTAAAATAAGCACCAAATAAGCTGAAGTATTAAAAACATGAATTCAAAAGAACCGCATTATATAATTATATGTGGTGTTCTTTTTGCAAATGTAATTGAAACGTAATACAAGAACTTGTTACAGTTTAGAATTATAATCTACCCAACATTATTACCAACAAGACTTATAAACTAAAATAGCTACTGAAATCATATCATTTTATAACAGACCCATGTGATACATTATCACTTTTCAGTGTTTTCAAGGAAACTAACATTGTGTTTGATACACTATTGCTCAAGTGTCGATGTTGCATTATATAACGTTCTTTATTTTAAAATAGAACGAAACAAAATAATATGCAAAGTCTAAAACAAACTCAAACTTATGCAATTAAAACCACAATACCACCTTATATATATATATATATATATATATATATATATATATATATATATATATATATATATATATATATAAATTCACCTCTCTTCGGGGCCCCGAGTGGCCGAGTGGTCTAAAGCGCTCTTCGTTACGGATCACTGCCATCTCACCTCTGTCTGCGGCAGTTCGAGTCTAAGATTCAGCCAATGTGGGCATGTGAGAAAGCTTGCCAGTAGCTTCTCGTGGGTCGGTGGTTCTTTCCGGGGTTTTCCGGGTTCTTCCTCCACCATTAATACTGGCCGCCATGTATAGCCTATCGTGCTGAAAAATGGCGTTAAACCCCACAACAACAACAACAACCTCTCTTCAATCTAACTCAAGTTTGGAAAGAAGTGATTTGTGAAAAAATCTATCTGACATAAACCGTTCTTTGAAGTAATGAAAATTTTAGGTTTCAAAGACGTTCAAATATTCATTTTAGAATTAAAAGGTGCCACCCTTAAACTCAATCAAGGAAGTCGCTCGTAATTCATTATGTTTCGGGAGTGCCCAAAAAGTAGTGAGGTGACGCACAAATTGATTCGAGATGAAATGAAAACAGGCAGGACCGCGTTAAAAAAAAGCGGATTCGTGACGAAATCTCGTGCATTATATAAAAATAAGGCTCAGGTGAATATTGGGGATCAGCTGGGCCGCTGGAATGCTTTAAAGGGCGAACTTGGTCTAAAGACAATCTGACATTGCGTGGTGTTATCTTCTTATGTTTACAACGGTGACGTCATCAAATCTTGTGTTCAAGCTTTTGACTGAAATCGGTTCACTCACGGATGTCGCCGATAAAGAAAGGATTAATTCGTACACGTGTGAAAAATGGTCGGGTTTCTCAGTTCGAAGGAGAAACAACGTGAATCATGCTGTGATGAAACGTGGGTATTGTCTGGTTACAATGGAATTTAACAATTTTTAGGATCAATATCATTTCACGATTCAGCATGATTCAGATATTTTGGTATATACTACTTTTTGCACGTTATGGCGGCATTGAGGCCTTACCAATAATATATCTATGTTATTTTAGTGGCATGCATAGAATTGTCTATTTCCCAGATGTTTCCCAATTGCAATAATTTTAATAATTTTAGGTACAAGAAAATATTCACCATGAGTACTATTACTACTGCTACTACTACTACTACTACTGCTACTACTACTAACGGTGCTTATACTGGTATTAATACTACATATACGTAAGCATTTCTTGTTTAACGCTTTAATAGCTGAACTGAATAGAAAAGTGGTTAAAATTGGCAGCCTGAACAAAATGGATAATTGTTAGTAAGCTTCAACGAACAGGAGAATCTTAACTAATATATGAAATAACCGAACCATGCAAAATACGGCGGTGACGGCCCTAGGCCAGAAAAAACTGTGTGTATATATATATATATATAGTCGAGATTTCATCATTTACTGTCTCAGTAGGCTATAAACGTCACATTTTCTATTTTGTCTTGCACGAATGTATATATTTTCATTCCTCATCCGACTGGAATTTATTTGTTAAAATACTTTTCTTATTGATGTTTAGAATGTCATGATGGTTACAAACGCAATGCATGCAGATAGAAGGTACACAGATCTCGATGTCACGTCATGACAACAGCCTTTTGATTGTGCTTCAGTTATGTTAGAAGTTGTTCCATTGGTGGTTTGGACTGTGACATTGGTGGTTTGGACTGTTCCGTTGGTGGTTTGGACTGTGACATTGGTGGTGGACAGTGTATTTGAAGTGGAAGTGGAAGACGGTGTCGATGAAGCAGTACTTGAGTTGGTTCCTGTCGTTGTTACTAAGATGGCTGTTGAAGAAGTGGACACTGTTGCTTGGGTCAATGTGGTTGACGCGGCTGTGATCGTTGTGGGAGGTATTGCAGTCGAAGTGGAAATCGTCGACGAAGCAGTACTTGAGCTGGTTGACGTCGATGTTGCTACGGTGGCTGTCGAAGAAGTGGGAACTGTCACTGTGGTCATTATGGTTGGCGCGGCTGTGGTCACAGTGGTAGGTACTGCAGTCGAAGTGGAACTCTCTGTCGATGAAGCAGTACTTGTTTCGGTTGTGGTCGTTGTTTCTACTGTAGATGTTGAAGAAATGAGCATTGTTGTTGTGTCTGTGGTCGTAGTGATGGGTTCTACTGTAGTGGTAGATGATTGTGAAGAAGTAATACTCAGAAGTAGTACTGAAAAGAGAGACATTATTGTGGTGCTTTCGTGTTATCGCAGTATAATTTTGAAAATTAATCTTATTTTGTAAGATATGTACCAGTTTTACACATTATTGGTCAGTAATGACAGAATATTTCGACTGACTTTACTCAGCCCTGCTTATTTCTCTTTTTATTTCACATTCAGTCTTTTCAAGAATCACACTGTTACTCCCCTTGTCAATGTTAACCTCCGATCTTGTGTTATGAGATACGGATAGAGTATAACTACTCTCGCGATTTCAATTTGACAGAATAAATAAATAAATAAATAAATAAATAAATAAACAAATAAATAAATAATGCTTCGGATGTTCGGAATTTGTTTTACGCTGGCCTATCTATATAATCCGATCACGGATATGTCCACGGTGGAGAGTATTATATTGATCGTGAGCTGGCCAATAATTAGCCAAGGAGTAAATATCTTGAATTCTTGGTTATCGATACATTTTCTCAGAACCACCTTCACCAGACTGTCTGAAAGCTAAACCCTTGCTTAAATTCTTTAGCGGCCCGAGACTAACTCGTTAGTGGTAAAGGTGAGCGTGATTATGGAGAACAGGACTGGAATGATATTTCTGTGCACCTAGAGGAATGAAGAATGCGAGAAATATGTGTGGAGCATGTCTGAAATCCCACCAAAACGGCAAGTACGCGATTACCTACAGTAACCCAGTAAATAAGTGTATGTCTACAGAAAGGATGTAGTCGACGAGACGCTATTGAACTATATCTCCAATGCCTGTGATTTTCACATAGAATTACTCTCATGCTGCCACTTAGATTAGAAAATTCTCTTCCAAGTTGTGTAAACTTCAGGATTGACGCATTTGCTTATACCTATGTTACGTTAAAATAAATTTATAATTTACAGTCTTCTTTTCCTTCTTCTTGTCATTATTATTATTATTATTATTATTATTATTATTAAAGCTGCCGGTAATTCTATTTATTGTAGGTTTCTTTTTGCGCCACTCAAGAGTTCCATTTTTATTCCGTGCCCTTCTGTAAATGCCTGTTAAAACTTCGTGATATTCTGTGATAATATGTTCGTATCTGATTAGTAGTGATTTACAATCAACAGGTCGTGCTGTATTTTCTCCCGTGCTAAATATGTCAATTATTCTTTTTTCCTTCTAAATGTGCTGCATAAATGCACAGTATAAGATGCAGTTTGCTTTTTTATAATATTGTAATCATTTTGTGAGCACGTGGGCAGGTTTGTTCATGCAAAATAATTATTCTCTTCTGTATAATTTGTAATGAAAGAAGTTAATTGGAATCGGTCTTTTTTTTTATAAAAAAAATTTATTTGATTCTTCGTGCTTATTCATGTTTTATGAAATTGATATTTATATTAATATTTATTAAACGTGTTACGGCAAGTCCGCATATGCATGCAGTGTACGTAACCGGACCGATTTAATCTATCATTAAATAATAAGTACTGTTATTACTATAATGAGCTCCAATTTTTGACTGAATTAAATCACCAAGGGGGAAATCGGCGTGTTTTTGAGTGTGTGAGTTGAGGGTGGGGGACGTTATAGATCACAAGACCTTGTAGGTCAGATGGATATAGTTTTGTCTCCAAGATGAAGGACTGTTGCTTAAGCAACTTATATCTTCTCTCTTTACTGGGGGATACAAGACAGCGGCCATTAACGAATCTGCGTTAATTTCTTTAAAAAGGTTAAATATTCTAATCATTTAATAATTTGTTATATGTGGCTTATAACGAGGTATGTTCAACGAGGATCAACTTTACATTACATGAAAGTGTGCTAAATTATTGTCTGATTATTTTTCCCTTCGCTCCTCTTTTTCTATTTTCATGACTAAGGCGTATATCTTTAGGAAAGAATATGAATAAATGCGCAGTTTAAGTAGATGGCAAAGTTATTGTAGGTAATCGAGCCTTCTCCGTTTAGGTGGGATTTCAGAGATTGTCTACAAATATTTGTCGCAAGGTTCACTCCACTAGGTACACAATCATTTATCAACATTGTCTCCTCTTTCTTTTTCCTTTTTGCTCAATAAATAATAACTAGAACTAATCTATTCCATCAAATAATTCAGAAAGTAAAACAAATACAGAATCTACTTTGACACATCTAACTCTCTTTATATTTAAATCATGCAAGTAGTTGTATCAGTCCCCTGGACTACATGCAAGTAGTTGTATCAGTGTCCTTGACTACATGCAAGTAGTTGTATCAGTGTCCTGGACTATATGCAAGTAGTTGTATCAGTCACCTGGACTACATGCAAGTAGTTGTATCAGTCCCCTGGACTACATGTAAGTAGTTGTATCAGTGTCTTGGACTACATGCAAGTAGTTGTATCAGTGTCCTGGACTACATGCACGTAGTTGTATTAGTGTCCTGGACTACATGCACGTAGTTGTATCAGTGTATTGGACTACATGCAAGTAGTTGTATCAGTGTCCTGGACTACATGCAAATAGTTGTATCAGTGTCCTGGACTACATGCAAGTAGTTGTATTAGTGTTCTGGACTACATGCACGTAGTTGTATCAGTGTCCTGGACTACATGCACGTAGTTGTATTAGTGTCCTGGACTACATGCACGTAGTTGTATCAGTGTATTGGACTACATGCAAGTAGTTGTATCAGTGTCCTGGACTACATGCAAATAGTTGTATCAGTGTCCTGGACTACATGCAAGTAGTTGTATTAGTGTTCTGGACTACATGCACGTAGTTGTATCAGTGTCCTGGACTACATGCATGTAGTTGTATCAGTGTCCTGGACTACATGCAAGCAGTTGTATCAATCCCTGGACTACACGCAAGTAGTTGTTTCAGTCCACTGGACTACATGCAGTTAGTTGTATCAGTGTCCTGGACTACATGCAATTAGTTGTATCAGTCCCCTGGACTACATGCAAGTAGTTGTATCAGTGTCCTGGACTACATGCAAGTAGTTGTTTCAATCTTCTGGACTACATGCAAGTAGTTGTTTCAGTCCCCTGGACTACATGCAAAAAGTTATTTCAGTCCCTTGGACTACATGCAAGTAGTTGTATCAGTGTCCTGGACTACATGCAAGTAGTTGTATCTATGCCCCTGGACTACATGCAAATAGTTGTATCAGTCCCCTGGACTACATGCAAGTAGTTGTATCAGTCCCCTGGACTACATGCAAGTAGTTGTATCAGTGTCCTGGACAACATGCAAGTAGTTTTTTCAGTCCCCTGGACTACATACAAGTTGTTGTATCAGTCCCATAGACTACATGCAATTAGTTGTATCAGTGTCCTGGACTACATGCAATTAGTTGTATCAGTGTGCACGACTATATGCACGTAGTTGTTTCAGTCCCCTGGACTACATACAAGTTGTTGTATCAGTCCCCTGGAAACGCAATTGAAATTAACATTGCGCCGTATGTTTATATTACCCTTAGGAGCCTATGGGGAATAAGTAACCAACATCCAGTTATCTACTTTCAAACATCCCGGTGATACTATCTAACACGTCGTGTGTAATGACCACTACCCTGTAATTTATTATTCAACACCGCAAACTATTCCGTCAACACGCTGTAAGTAGTGACCATTAGCCAGTGATCTACAATCCAATAGCTCAGTGTAACATCAACACGCCGTGTGTAGCAACTAACACACAGTCAGCTACAATCCAACAACCCACATATGATATCCAATACGCCTTGTGTAGTGAACAACACCCCGTTCTGCACGTTCCAAAACAATACACTATGCCAGCAGCACGATGTGTGTTGTGATCAATAACCCCTTCTCAATTATTCAAAAAACCCACATAACACCAACAAATCGCAGTTTGTAGTGACCAAAACGCAAAACATGCTATCCAATACGTAGCGAGTATCATACAACATCCCACACTATATCATGTAGTGACCAACATCCAGTTATCTACAATTCAACAATCCACATATGTTAATCAACACATCGTGTATAGTGAGCAATACGTAGTCATCTACTATCCGACACTCCACACTATATTATCAACACGCTTTCTGTAGTGACCAATACCCCATTCTCTCCTCTCCTGCAATCCACACTATATCATCAACGCGCCATGTGTAGTGACCAATATACAGACATCTTCAATCCACCCCAGTCACCCATATACTATCAAAACGCCGTGTGTAAAAACCACTAGCCCGTCGTCTACTATCCAGCATCCCATACTATGCAATCAAAACGCAGTAAGTAGTCACAATATACCGTCATCTATAATCCAACACCCACCCCTACTATGCTATCAACACGCTCTGTGTAGTGACCAAAAACCTATTTATCAATAATTCTACACTATATAGTTGCTATCTACTACGATTTGTGTAGTGATCAATACACTGTAATCTATTATACAACACTAAACATTATACTTTAAACATGCTGTTTGATGCTACCTATAAACAGTCATCTACAATCCTTCACCCACATATACTGTTCACTACCAAAACCTGACACTATGCTGTCCAACGCGTTCTGTTTAGTGTCCAATATCACGTCATCTATTATACACCTCACCGTATATCATAGCACGCCTTGTGGTGATCAATACCCAGCCATTTACTATCCATGACCGCACACGATACTATCCAATACGTCGTGTGTAGTGACCAATACCCCGTTCTGTAATATCCAATATTGCCTGCTATAACATCATCATAAAAAGTACCAAAAGCCAGTCACCTACAATGCAACACCCACATGCAATACGCCCTGTGTAGTGGCCAATGAATCGTCATCTATATCATCAGCACGTTGTGTGTAATGATATACTCCCTAGTAGCTGTGTGTGCTTAGCAGTGATTTTTATCTACAAAGTGTTAACTATATTTCAGATCACGTTGGAGGTGCCCATAAATATACATATATTGTACCGATGTTATACATAACGTTAATCAAGGAAACCAACTCATAATAACACCAAAGTGGACGTGATTAAAAATAGTACTTAAATTCTAAAACTGTCACTGCCTTTAGTGGAAACTAAAAGATTCATGAACATTAAATTATAATGACTTTGACTAATAGTAGTACTAAGCTTCCGATCCGCAAGTCACAACACACTGTGTGGTGTCGGATAGTAGATAACTGGGTATTTGTTACTGCACACTGTGTGTTAGATAGTTATATTTAGAATGTTGGTTAGTAAATGACGGTATAATGGTCGCTAAACACGACGTGTTGATGGTGTACTGTGGGGTGTTGAATAGTAGATGCCGAAGTATTGAACACTTCACATGATGTTTTGAAAGTATAACGTTGGATAGGTTGGAATGTAGATGAATGAAGTCTGCATTGGTCAGTACACACAGCCTTTTGATGTTCTAGTGTGTGTATTGGTCACCCCATATGGTGTGTTGGATAATAATTGCACTGTGTTGTATGGTATATGGCAGAGCATTGGTAAATACACATGTAGTGTTGGATGGTATAGTGTGGGGTGTTGTGTAGCAGATAAATGGGTATTGATCACCTCAGACGTTGTGTTGAATAGTATAGTTTGGTGTGCTGTATAGTAGATAATGGGTTATTAGTCACTACCCGCGGCGTTGGTCAGGTCAGAGTGGGGTGTTGTTTTGTAAATAAAGAGGTATTGAACAATACGTACAGCTTGCTTGATATTATATGTGGTGTGATATATTATAGATAAATGGGTCTTGGTCACTAAACAAGGCTTGTTGGCGTTATTGTGCTGGGGGATGGAATGTAAATGACTGGCTACTGGTCACTGTATACGGGGGTGCTGGATAGTCCATTATAGGGTCTTTCGATAGAAGATGACAAATTATTGATCACGATACACAGGGTGTTGAATACTATAGTGTGGGGCGTTGGATAGTAGACGACGGGTTATTGGACACTACACGTGGCGTGTTGGTCAGTGCAACGTTGGGTATTGGATAGTAATTGACGACATATGGGACACTATACAGGGCAAGGTAAAGTGTTGGTGTTTGGTCACTGCACACGGCGTCCTGATGGCATAGTGTGGGGTGTGTGCTATTAGATGACGAAGTATTGGCGACTACACACAGCATAATGATGGTATAGTATGGGGTGATGGATAATTGATGATTGGATGTGTTTCACTTCTTAAGGCGTGTTGAATAGTATCGTGTGGGGTGTTCAATAGTTACTGACGAGGTATTGGTCACTAAACACTGCTTATTAGATATTATATGTGGGGTGTTGGATAGTAGATGACGAAGTATTGGTCACTACACACTGTATGTTGATAGTATTGTGTACGGTATTGGATAGCAGATGAAATATTAGTGACGTTGAGAAAGAGACACAGACAGACAGAGAACGAGAAAGAGAGAGACAGACAGAGACAGAGAGAGAAAGGCAAGTTTCTTGTCAGTTTTATCGACAACTAGGCTGTTTGTACTTTTCAAACGTTTGCAAAATATTAGTGAATGTGAAGAACTGACTGATTCTATGTTTTTAAACGGCAAAATTGAATTAAGTCGATATAAGTATTCATATAATACCTACAATTACATATGCTTATATCCCCTTCCTTTTACGTACAAATTCTTTCTTCAACATTTTGCTAAATAAACGCCTAGTTTTTGGAAGTGAATTTAAGTATTTCTGTTATGCATACTGTCTCAGGAGGGACACGAGCAAACTGACTGGAATGAATCAGAGCATGTTTTAAATATGCTGTTGTTTTGGGGTCTTTTAAATCATGGTATGATGAAAGTAAATAAAAATATTTGATAACCTTTGAATTTATGGCACGATGATGGTACAAATACTTGATACCCTTTGAATGTAAGGTATATTGATGGTAGATGAATATATTTTACTCACTTTTGAATTTATGATATGTTGGCAGAAAACAAATAATGACCTTTGAATTATAGTATGTTGGCAGTAACAATTTTTGATAAAACTTTGCATGGTATGTCAATTGTAAAACAAAATATTTGGTAACTTTTGCACTTATGGCATGTTAACGAGAAAAAAAACCTACAACGACAACAATTCAAACTACAAATGATATAACACAACCCAACCAAGTTGTCCATAAAACAATAAATATGTTCGATCACTGGTTCAACCCCCTCCCCCATTGTCTCTCTCCACCAGATCAGTCAAGAAAAGTTCTACGAATACATGCTTGAAAAAGAAAACCCATACAATTATGAATGTTTCAATTTAAAGCTAGTCGTCTCGGCCAAGTCGCCCGTATTGATCGCTATAACAGCGTGTGATGTGCACTAGTCTTGGCTTGTCTCTGTCTGATTACAATTACACTTGGGTATCCGTAACGTAGGGTATGCATTACGTAGCAATGAAAACCAAAGGTGGTCGAGTGGCAGAGGCTCGGTATTCATCTGACGGCATATGGTAAACAAGGTACATGCAAATGCAAGACCCGAGAGTGTTCACATTCACATGAGTCATACACTCTGCAGTTGCGATTGTCTATCAGTGTTTATCAAGCGACAATAGGTATGCCCTAGTAAAGAGGAATAAAGAAAACACTTAGCGAAGGTAAATTTCTATTATATGTTTAAAACTGTAACAAAACAATATAGTTTCATCAACCTTGTTTTGCATTCCTTATTGGTTAAGCCTAGGCAAAACGCATAATACCCCCCACTAATAAATAAATAATAAATAAAACCAAATGACAAACTGATGAATACAAAATTGCTAGCTTTATGCAAAAGTACAAGCTGGTTTAGCGACAACCGTAAATTCAGAACAGGCGATACTTTACACCACCAACACCCACCCCCTTCCGCATTTGGACTACAATGCAGGATTAATGTCCATGCTATATATATATATATATATATATATATATATATATATATATATATATATATATATATATATATATATATATATATATATATATATATATATTTATTTATTTATTTATTTATTTATTTATTTGTGGGTGGGATTGTAGGATTTATGAATAAGGGAATAATAGTTTTGTCTATAAGAGGAGTGGGGGGATTTATAGATAAAAACTAAGGTTTTCGTTTCGTTTTGTTTATTAATGGTATCATATAATGCAATGCAGATGAGGAACTATTTTAGTAACAAACGATTTAAATTCTTGTTTTTGCAATACCCGTCATTGTGTCTTCTCTCTTCCTTCACTCCGTATATGACACTAGTGTAACTTAGGGGTGTAGGGATTATGAGAATGGAAAAGGGAATAGACGTTTTGTTTAAAAGAGGATGGTTGGGATGCTATAGAGGGGATAATCAGTTTTGATTCATTTATAAGGGAATCAAATGGTACTAGAAAATAGGGAAACTAGTTTTATTTATAGACTAATAATGTAATTAAACATTACATTGACCGTTAGCGGTCTGGTACCATCTCCATGTAAAATTCCTTTATACATTATAGAACCAGGTACATGTTAAATCTATGAATATTTTTAACATAAGATCAACAGTTAGTGACTAGAAAGACACATCATGTAACAATGTTCTATTTTCCCGCCAAACAGATAAAAACTATTACAATCTACAGGTGCCACGTTTGAACCACTAAATAAACTTTATAATGTGTATTTGTATATTTGTCATAATAATTATTTCGGATTTGTCATTAATTCTATGATTTTCAGCCTGATTAAAAGAGTGAAGGAGCTATTTTTCACATCGAGTACCCTAACAACGTATATACAGATGATATTTACAGCATCCACTGTGGGTATTTAAAATGCCGGGCACTGTTCATGCACATAAGGATATCTGAGGGTAGATCATTTCATCTCTCGTGTCATTTCCATAAATATTTCTGACATTAATAGACTGTTGTTGTTGTTGTTGTTGTTGTGGGGTTTAACGCCATTTTTCAGCACGATAGGCTATACATGGCGGCCAGTATTAATGGTGGAGGAAGAACCCGGAAAACCCCGGAAAGAACCACCGACCCACGAGAAGCTACTGGCAAGCTTTCTCACATGCCCACATTGGCTGAATCTTAGACTCGAACTGCCGCAGACAGAGGTGAGATGGCAGTGATCCGTAACGAAGAGCGCTTTAGACCACTCGGCCACTCGGGGCCCCCATTAATAGACTGTAAGGACATGCTTGACTATTGCATATGAAACTGTGATTATATTTACTGGATGACCTATCATGTTCTATTCGTTCTATATTGTTACACGCAAGGGGTCTCACTACCGAGCGAATCAAGCAACTTCTGTGCGAGACTGGTTTTGGGAGTCCATATTTCCACTATCTCCAATGACCTCTAGAAAACAATCGTTGTCAACCGAAAGGTTCTTAAACGCCCACACACTAAATAACGTCTCTAATCACCCAATGACCATACATCACGAAACTCCAACATTTGTACACTTGCATGGTCTTTCATGTTTCACAGTTGTATGATTCACCAGTAAGCCTTTCTAAGCCGAATGTTAGTACTTTACGCCATGCTATACAAAACTGACGCACCCATCAGAAAATTTCTTACCTCAAAGTCCTAAACACGTATACATATAAAATATATCCAGAGAATTCCCTGTCCTAGGAAATAAGGGGGTGTCCATTTTACGAATCTATTCAATGCTTTTTTTTAAGTTTAGGGAACACTGTGCTTTATAAAGTCTGCCCAAAGAAATTGCCAAAAACACAGGGGTTGAGAAATATCTTTCTAATACTGACTCCCCGTAATCAAACAAATAATCACTAAAATATATAAAAGTTATAAAAGGTAGACTTAAATACGAAAGAACATACACCTTTGGTTTATTACAACATCGTTGTTACTTTCTCAAGAAAAATACATTGTTTAACGGAAAATAAGTCTAATCATTCCAGTTATTTAGTACAAAGTCATAATATGTGATCTCTGTTATTAGTTTTCGTCAACTTTGCACTAAATTATAAAGAAATGTGATAAATCATTACGCTGTTAAGATAATTTAATACCTTACCTGAACACAAAATGTTCAGATTAAATAGATAAAGAGTAACTGTTTGAATCAAATTCGAAACAATTATTACAAGATCCATTTAATTCGGTTTTAAAATATCAACAACATTACAGAACACCCATTGATTTTGTTACAAGCAAACATTTACATCCTGAATATCGACTTCAAGTTTAATTATCCTCTCAGATTGAAATGCACTCTGCGAATTTATAAGTAAGACACTTCAACTTTTCAATAAAACACTTAATTTCTTAGTTATTGATATTTTAATAAATAATTAATTAGTTGTTACCTGTCATGTAAAGGGCACCTTTCACATACAAGTTCAATTTGTCAGCAGAAGTCTCCATCTAGAATGACAAGAATTAAACATAACTGAATAAGCTTTGTAATGCATATTCGACAAAATGCTTTTTTAATTCTGCTAAAACTAATAATGGCTAGCGTAAATAACTGTTTCTAATGATGTTTTTAAGCTAACTCTCTGCCATTCAAATTAATAAAAACATCGCCATCTGTCAAATAACAAATTACTATCAATCTCGAAAACAAAATACTTTCATTCACGAAAATATACCACTTTTCACCATGCAAAAACAAATATAGAGTATTGAATATGAATTTTCATCTTTATGATCACTATTATCAGCAAGATCCTTGCCGTTGTCATCATCGAATGACATCGTTCTCTTCGTCATTCTTCATTAGCATTGATATAAAACATATCGCCGCCGAAAACAATAATAGCAGCAACCGATCATCCTGAAAGTTCATTGCAAATCATTGAAATGAAATGGTTGTCCAGTGATTTTTTCAGGTGCGGCAGCCAGGGATCGATAGAAAAACCACTGAGATCAAAGCCGAGTGACAATTCAGCATTCAGGTAGTAGTAGTCTATGTTATCATTTTACGTCAATTATACAAGAAGTTCATAAAGCTTATTCTGAATGCATTTGAGGGTCAAGAAGGTTGTACCACGTGATCATAGGAGAAAACAAGCGTATCTGAGCAACACTGTCCTATAGCTCAATGGCCAATGATCCTTGCATAGACAGGCTTCGAAAATTGAACGTTGAACGTAGAGATGCAAAGCTAGCGTCCATAACAATAAATACCAGTAGTAGTAGTTGTCATAGTAGTAGTAGTAGTAGTAGTAGTAGAACGAGGAGTAGGATGCGCTCTATCAGCTGCATCATCAATAATAGTAGTTGCAGCAGTGGAGAAAGTACTAGCAGCAGCAGTAGCAATTGTCATAGATATACCAGTAGTTAATAATGAAGCAACAACAAAGTTACAAAAGACAGAATGGGAATCTTCATTTCTGCAGGCTAGTAAACTTTAAGAGGTATGTTAACTTACCTGATTTATCCTTGCCCTTTCCTAAGTTAATCAAGAGTAGGAAAGTTTCGTTTAATGTTATCTCTACCTGACTGAACTTAAGTTTCTAAATACATAATTTATATTCTGAAATATGAAGGGAATAAATTTATAATTTACGATCGTCAGTTATTTTCTGAAAACAACCATTGATGTTCGATGAAATTTGAAGACAAAAAGTAAAACACCCTCACAGAATCACTAAACCAAATCCAAAATAACACAAAAATAAATTGCTCTTATTTGTAGCAGTATAGGCAGGTATCAAGTTACTTCCATTTAACTTGTTGATACGTGTGCACGATGTCCCTTCCCCAAACAAAACATCATGTGTTCCTGCGAATGTATTTATATTTACATTTACTTCATATTGCCAGCTACTAGGGACTGAAATGTGCTTCAGGTCTTATTTAGGGGTTTACACAATTATACGTGGAAAAAGACCTACATATATAGCATTGACATGAATTTGTGAAAACAAAATGAACTCATGACTTTATGATATATCTGGATTTTAGAGCTGAACTGCCTTCTGTATAATTAATGTAAACGGTAATTAGATTGTAAACGTGTTTTAAGAACCGACGAGTTCCTCTCCATTGCAATAGCAATCATGCAAAGCACAGCTTGGCAATCAATTATGCAACAATTAAAAATGAAAAGAGAGAGAGAGAGAGAGAGAGAGAGAGAGAGATAATTCTAAGGCAATGGAGTGGCTTACTAAATACACAAAGAGCATATGTTGATCAAAACAATTGAAATTGGAATATCTATCGAAATGTACACTTTACCACACTTTAGTGAGGATATTAGCTTCTTGGGGTGTCAGTCGTTTCGTAACTTAGTTGTTTTGTGACGCGGTCGTTTCCTAACCGGGAAATTTTGGAACCTGATCGTTTTGTAATAGGCTGATGTACAAAATTCGCTAACTATAAGTATGATGTTGAACTTATATTGTTGATATACAAGTTACATGTATTTTTGTATCACTTTCAAAAAACTATCGAGAAATCTGAGAGTACCGAATGTGATACTATTGGTCGGCTCGTGCAATGCGAACACGTCTATAGTAAGAGTAATACTTTTGAAACAAACGTCAAAGACTAAATAATTAAACTTAAACAAGGATATGTATTTAGATTGGATTTTTTAGAATACCTTTAAACATAATTTGTAAATTCGATTAAAGAATATAACCCATAAAAAGATATCTTTTTACTAACTGGAATAATAACTGCAATAATTTCTACCCTAAATTATATAGTATGATGAATTTGCTTGCAAAAATTATAAAAAGAAAAGATAAAGAAAACGAAACTTACATCACTTACGTCTAAAATAATATCGCATCATGAAACAAAAAATAATTGAAAATGCATTGCAATTTGAAAACATTTTCTTCAAGTATAAACATTAAATTAATTTGAAATATCTATCTATCTATCTATCTATCTATCTATCTATCTATCTATCTATTGAAGCCAAACAATGCTACTAGTTTAATATCTATCGTCATCCTTGTTTTCTGGTTCGAGCAGGATTTGGGTTGTTGTGTTTATTTACCGGTATATTGTGTGCTTAACTTTTGTCCATAACTGTAAGTAGCAATTTAAGATAATGGTCACTGGTAAACAACATCTTCGCACAGATAACATTTGTCAGTGATTCAAAGATGTAAATAATATGTAGACCGCTGTTACTTAAATATCTAGAAAAATCTTGTTTACATTTGATTGGAAATTTCCGTTGAAATGTCTCACATACAGATAAGTGAAAATGTTTATAAATACGGATTTGGCAAATATTCCTATCTGGAATCCATTCGTTATCAAAATCAACAATATATAAAGTGGCATTTTAAGAAACGTTTAGTACCGTAGGATTCTTGTCGTGAACAGTTAGGTTCACTTCTGAACTTGTGTATTGTTTTGTAATTATTGTGCCGATAATGTAATTTGTGTAGCTTACCGTATATAACGTCATTACGTTTTGTAGTATATGCCCATGTCATGCATAGTACACGGTGTTTGTTTGTAGCTGACCAGAGCTATCGGAGTCGCAGCTGTATAGCTGATAAGAGTGACCAGAGTGATCGGAGTTAACTGAGTGATTGGAGTCGACGTGGTACCAGCTGCAAAGCTAGCCATAGAAGCTGACCATAGCAGCTGTGAAGCTGAACCATAGCAGCCATAGAGCTGAGTAAACAATGATGCTGGTCGAGTAGCAGGTGATCAGGCGTTGCTGATCGAGATTGATGGGCTCTGATTGCTTGATTGACCAGTGTCACTGGTAACCAAGTGTGCTGATGACGGAGTGTGTAATTCCATACATGTATTCTTTTAGCCGTGGGATAATCTTTGAGGTTTGTAAAACCCAGTGGGTTTTGTTGTTTGTTTTTTTTGTTTTTTTTTTTTTGGGGGGGGGGTCTGTAAAGATATGTTGTACATCTGTCCCTTTGTTTTCATCGTTTTCACTTATTGAGTAAAACACATCATTCTTTCGTTGTGAAATCACTGTGAATCATTCACCCCTTGTCCTTGTATTGTGTAAAGTCATTTATTTGTATTTTCATTATTTAGTTCGTGCGGATTATGTTAATTGATCCAATATCTGGATATATTACGCACGTATTATTCATTATTTTGTCATTCAAGTCATTCGTCATCAAACATTGTATTTGTATCACCATCAAAAGTGTTCTGTTGTAAATCCGAAATACCACCCGGTTATATCGTTACACAAGCTTGGTATGGTCCAGTTGTTTAGTATGTACCACATTATCTTTGCAAGTTGTCGAGTACACTTTTCCATTAGCTTGTTAAATGCATCAGCGATGTGTTCCTCGTTATGAAAATGTATGCATCAACTTGCGAAAGAAGCTTATATATGCATGCTTTTGAGTTGTAAACCAAGTGAAGACCATACTTTTGAATTTTGCTGTAAATAGCCTGACTCCAACGGAGGGCACACCATTGGAATGGTTCACCTGAAAACAGATGATGCAACATGTTTTCGAAGCCACCGACAACCTGCTGATCTCGAGAACTGGAAAGTAGCCTTCCGTACATGGACTAGAGGGGAGGACAAAAACAAGCAGAATCACTTTTCCGAAAGCACGTTTAGGAAAGTAGCTGGCAAAGAGTTTTTTCTCACTACTTTACATGTACTTTGCCTTTGCCATGAGTTGAAACTGTTGGCATGTTGCTAATAATATAAACGTTGCGCATTTTCTTTGAAATCAGATTTCAGATAGTTGTTTGGTAAGAAGTACTTTGCCAAGTCAAAGGGTAAAGTCCTTAGATTATGCAGGACAACCTTTCTGTCCGTGACCTGACTTACACCTGCTGGACAACAATTAGCCTTCCAGCGCACACTTCACTAATTACATGCCTTTTGACAGTATAGGAATACTATCGGTAGCATGAAGCTTGCGTTTGCTACGTTTGGTTCCCAGCTCAATACCGGATACGTCGTATTTGCACATCAATACCATTTATATGATCTGCAACGAAACTATCTCTCAGAGAGTCCTAATCATACAGTATTATTTCGTACGACAGGTTATTGATCTAGAACGTGTTTTCTATGGCACTGTTGGCTGCCCCTTGATTTGCATCTGAATCGCTTTAATGGAAAATCTATTTTGCTGCGGGTTACCTGAAGATGATGTTCTATGTGACACTAGCTGTGCTAAATGTAAGTGACTGGTGTCCTGAAAAGAACGATACCTAGGTACGTGTCTGTGTATTTGGTATATGCAGTGGTGATACTACTGTTTG
This sequence comes from Sinohyriopsis cumingii, assembly GCA_028554795.2. Classification (NCBI taxonomy): domain Eukaryota; kingdom Metazoa; phylum Mollusca; class Bivalvia; order Unionida; family Unionidae; genus Sinohyriopsis; species Sinohyriopsis cumingii. Next base: position 135,101,212 of record CM068828.1, read on the forward strand.
GTCTTGTTCTGATTCGGAGTTTGAGTAACGGACTAATTTCAGTAGTGTTGGTTTTTCTGGATCAGAGATAGAGCGTGCAATCACAATGACGTGTCAGGATTTGTCTGATTTGGAGTTGGTAAGACCAGAATCTATCTCTTGTATCTGGTCAGGCTCTTTGACTTTTTTGTGGGATTGATCTAAACAGAGATGGCTACCGGATTTGATGACTGATATACATCCAAACAATTGGTGCAGCACCATTCGATATTTGCGCTTATCTTTATTGTTTGTCTGCACATTTCCCTGGTAATACCACGTATGCTTTAGTGTCGTGGTGTAACTACTGACCTACATTCAACGCAGAACTATGCCAACGGTGTTTTGTCAGAGGCTAAAATACATGTTTATCAACTATAATCTATGAAGATAATTAAATGAATGATCAATATATATTGAGTTTACCTACGGCCAGGATGCTATTCAAAAAGGTATTTTGAAATAAATCTTTAATGTTTATAAAACAAACCATATTCTATAATCTCATTCACTCGTTCTAAGCCGTAAACTTTGATGTATGCGTTTTCATTAAAGAAACTACTTCCAATTTCATCATACGTGCGTGCAATATTTTTTATAATTGAATTCTTGTTGATGTTTTAACTAGAACATACATTGAATAACAGTAACTGTTATGAATATTTAATTTAATTTAATTGTTTGATATTTTAATTTTAAAAAAGTGTATTACATTGCATGTTATTGGACTTGATTTTGTTATAGAATTAAGTTCATTTCTGTTTGACCTGACGTTTTGTTTTAATTTTCATTGGTAAACACCTAATAATAGAAAAACTGTATCTAGTTTCTGACCTTGAGTCAGAACCATTGACAGTTTTAATCAACATCTTTTTATTTTAAAAAAATTAAAAGTTCTTTCTCAAAGTTAGAACTATTAAGTTAAGTCAAGGCCTTACCTAGATTACATGATATTTATCATGTAGTAAACTTCCATATTTAGAAGGTTGACCCCCATCTGGGAATTTGTTTTGCGTCTTAGACTTATTACTGATGTATTGAAAAGAATTTTCGGTCTTGGCAGAACACGTGAGACGTCAAGGTATTTTATGTTGTGTCCAGTTTTGGGCTAATTATTTTATTTTCTTCAAATTGTTTTGAATTCGCGTTATTCTTTTCACTGGATATACTAGTGCTCTAAATTAATTCTTGGACAAGGACATTTGTCGAAATTTATACAGAATTCAAAAACTGGAATAATACTTCATGTGATTCAACAAGCGATTGTTTCCACTGCAGCAATTCGTGTGTTGCAACATACGTCATTGTCATCCATTTAGGATTTCATCGGAATTCGAACTCATTTTCATACAGAACGTTTTATTACTAGGACTTCTATTTTGGATTATTTTTGGATTTGTTTCGTACAACCGTAATTTTTTTCTTCTCATTTTTACTTGTTATTCTAGTGAAATAAATTATTTGGTAAATTTTACAAAGCTTGTTGTTTTCACTCTTTTCTGTTGCATTTTGTAAAAGCCTAGGCTGGTAACATAATTAATATTCTAATGTCTGCTTTATTAATTTGACTAAAAGTTCATTTCCTTTATTCTTTTATCTCTTATTACCATATTTTATACCTAACAAATCTGATTGATTGTTTTGTAAATACTGTACTTGCTGCCTACAAGCCTAAAGATTTTCTTTATTAGTACCTTTCTTGCTGCTAGAACCCTACATAGCTTCTTCTATATTCATACAAAACCAAAATAAACTATCCACACAGAGAAAAGAGGGAACAAAAAAAAAGACAAATATACTGTCCACGCAAACGTACGCGAACGCATACAAACCCCAAATATACTATCCACACATGGGAAGAAGAAGAAAAAAAAACACCAAATATCCGATCCACACAAACGTAAGCGAACTCGTACAAAGACACAATCTACCATTCACACAAACGTACACGAACGCATACATACACACAGACAAACACACAGACACATACACCACAGAGGGAAGAAGAAAAAACAAACCTTAAATATAATATCCACACACGGGGAAGAGGAAACAAACTAACCCCACATATATAATCCCCACAAACATAAGCGAAATATCCAATATCTACTATCCACACAAACGTACGCGAACGCATACAAACGCCAAATGTACGATCCACACAAACGTACGTGAACTCATACAACCCCAAATACACTATCCACACAAACGTACGCGAACGCATACAAACACAATATCTACAATCCACACAAATGTACGCGAAGGTTTACAACCACACACACTCTTCTATCCTAGCAAACGTACGGAAACGCATACAAACTGTGACTACAAATATTTGTTTTGTGTCATCCACGTCGTTTCCAAATTTGCTTGGTCGTGCCAACCGACAAAGACACATAAGTACTGAACCAAGCTTTCATACAAGAATTAAAGAAACGAGACATTCATTTTTTCACCACCGAGAATCCCGAAACAAAAGCCAGTGTCGTGGAACCTTTTCAACGCACCTTGAAAGAACGCATGTGGAAATATTTTACGCATCACCACACCCTCAAGCACATCGACGTCGTACCGCACCTGATCTAACCGTACAACCAATATTACCATCGGATCATCGAGTTACAACGCGTGACTAAAAACGAAGACGAAGTGTATGACATCGAAATCATTCACTAACGAAGAACCCGTAAAGTGGGAAAACGACGTGTCAAAGAAGTCAATGTGCATTGGAAAGGATATCTTCCTAGTTTCTATTTTTGGATCCAAGCTTCGCAAATCATCGACTATAAAACGAAATGACCATTATGCCCTTCAACACTGCCGTAACCGCTACCACCGCAGTGACAACTCCTTCACCCCGGTTTTCTTTGCAAGATCTACAAAAGCAGCCCTTGTGGGTTTGGTGTGGAGAACGTGTGCCTAAAACGCAAATCGTCTTTTCCTGTCAGATCTTTGTAGTGTAATGTGTCATAGGTGAGGTTATTGCAAATTTGAGTTTGCAACAAGGAGACAAACAATTGTAGATCATTTTACTGAGTAGTTGCATCGGTTACCGTCTTCCTAATCTTTCCCTGAAATACTCCTCAAACGGGAACAACTGGAGTCTTGTCTTCAACGTGAGTTACCACTCCAACAATAACCACAACAGCAATCCTCTTTTAGACACTCCTTTGACTTCGAGCAGCCCCTCGGACAGCAGAAGAACTCTGAAATTATGAACAACAACAACCAATTTTACTTAACGTAGACCAGTAACAATTACTTGGAGGTGTTCCCAACACTACATTGTATTGTTACACGGCTAAATTACCTCAGGCCATCCAATTAGATCACGATTCCCGTTGGCAAGTGGCTTTGGTGAAAATGATTTACCCTACACATATCAAAAACATCACTGAAACTCAACACATTTTCCAGGTCGAAATACTGAACGTGCAATTGCAAGAAGAGATGAATAAAATCGGGTTTTCAAGTGGCACAAAGTTAGCAAGCACTCCACCATTCAGCATCTATACGTTGCAAATTGCAGCAGGCTATTACTTTAGCCGTGAACATTTGGTGGACACAATTGCTGACAGGTTCGAGGTAGCCTTTGGTAAAGCCTTGAACAGAGTCAAAAAGTTTTAAGATTAAGTACCATAAAGTGGCTGTTCGCCTACTGATGAAATTTCAGGATACCGAAACGTTGTCCATCAGGCTTAATGGTAGTTTGATTGACACTTTGGGTGGACATCCATAGATGTTAGCACAGAATATGAATCCAAAGATCAACAGCAATATAGATTTTCACAGGGTTTTGGGATCCCCTGTTGAACTGAACCAAGGACTCAATTTGATCTTTGTTTATTCCGATATGGTGGAGGACAACGTAGTGGGACACACCTCCGTACCGCTACTGCGTGTCATTCCTTTCAAAGTGGATTTTACCACAACCAATGGCCAGGAAGATGGAAACACATATTAGGGTCACCACGAATTCGTACATCCTCACCATTTAACCATCAGTAAGTCGTATGTTTACACTGTCAACATTGCTATAAAAGGAGATCTGGGACAAAATATTCCATTCTCCGAAGAGAAACTCTGTTTCAAAAACGAGTCTCTAACGAGTTGTACATCATGTATCCAGTGTATCGAGGCATAGCTCGACAGATAGGACATGGTTTAGGAGATAAGCTGAAATCGGCCTTTCGTTCTGTGGTTCTGAAACGTATGGTGACACAAGGATTGCACGTTTTAAAAGATGCCGCATTGACGCACTGCAAGAATTTATCCAAAATGGCATGATCGACAATCAAAACCCCAAAGAAGCTTTCTTGAAACCAGGCAAAATTGTCTTGCTTCAAACGGTCAAAGACATTTTGGGCCGAAGAGAAACTCGTATAAATGCCCTGGACGCTACCGAGTCAGGCATTCCTGCTTCCCTAACGCCACAACATTGACAAGGCAGAAAGAGACAACGAGGACACACTTCCAGAGGAATGTACACCCCTAGCGCTAGAAAGACCAAGAAAAGAAGAATCCGTCCGAGTCTTAGACGTTTTTGATCATTAAAAAACGAAAGAAAAAATAAAGAAAGAAAACAATACACCGCCAACCACCATGTTCACGATGCAAGAATCCCAATTGGTCGAATTTCATCCCGTCTCCTCTGTCAAGGACATCGATCTGAATAGCAGTTACTCGTAATTGAAAGTAAAAGTGATCGACACATCGACGGACGGTCCCGATATAAAGGACGAATATAAAGTAGTCCCCGTCAATAATTTCATGCATTCCTTGTTCAGGGGAGTGGATTTGTACTTGAATAACAAACTGGTCCGTAATAGCATGGACACTTACCCTTACCGAGCGTACCTGGACAATCTATTGACGTACGGAAATGAAGCTAAGAACACTCATATGGATGCTTGTGTGGTACCGACATCTGACACAGCAGGCAAATTCAACGAAACTGATTCAACAGTCGACGAAACAAATTCAAAGGACCAAACAAAAATTTAGAACTGATGGATCATTTGCATTTTGACTTGTGGTTACAAGAGAAGTATTTGCTGAACAGAGTGAATGTCCCTCTTAGAATGAATCGTAGCAGTGCCACTTTCCATTTGATAGATGAGTCTGCATATTACAAAAGAGTCATTCAAGAAGCCTGACCATACATACGACGTGTGGGAGTGTTACCTAAAGTGGGAAACGGCATCAGTCACACTTTGAGTAAAACGACCGCCAAGCATATGATACGACACGTGGAAGCCACTGGGTAGCCGCCTACCTCCCTGAGGAGGATTGTGTGGAGTATTTTGATTCGTATGGATTGCCACCTTTGGAAGACGACATCATCGACTTTGTGAGAAGAAATGTCCAGACGACACGATTCAATAATTTGAAATTACAAGGCACATATTCCATGATGTTTGGACAATGTATGTGTTGTCTTCATCAACTCAGTCTTGGATATTAGAACATTTGGTGACTTATTTTGATTATCATTCTTTTAAAAACGATGACAAAAAGGATATATGGTTTTGTGACCATTATGGCGTCATTGTATTGTATAATTCCTTTTATTTATTAAATACATTTACTGAGATTTTGTTTTTTTTGTGTACAACGATACCCGAGGGTGATTTAAGGATATTGTACAATTTTTTGAAATAGTGACTTCGGTTCATCCTATTGCTTTCAATGGGAAAAACCGAATGCTTCCAGCGCACAGACAATGTATGACGACTTCGTCTGTGTATTAAATCTTCACAATACGGAACGTTTTGTCAGTGAACGGTCTACTTTAAAGACTTGCACATCTTCAGCTGTAGAGCTCACCCTAGTGATCACATAATGACCTGAGTGGTCGGATTCGTCGGACTGACAAGAGTGACCAGTGACCCGAATGATCTCAGAATGACCAGAGTGGTAGGAATGATCAAAATGACCAGAAATACCGGAGCGATCCGAGTTATCGGAGTCGACGTGGTACCAGCTGCAGAGCTAACTTGAGAAGTCGACCATAGCAGCTGTGAAGCTGAACCGCAGCAGTCGTAGAGATGAATAAACAGTGTTGCTGGTCGAGCAGCAGGTGATCGCGCGCTGTCTGCTTGACCAACATGGAATACTAACGGCTTGGCTGGCCAGTGTGACTGGAAGCCGATTGTGCTGGTGACGGAGTGTGTAACTCCATACAGGTAATCTTTTAGCCGTGAGCTAATTTTTGGGTTTGTAAAACCCAGTGTATTTTGACACTGTTGTTGTTGTTGTTCTGGGGTTTAACGCCATTTTCAGCACGAGATAGGCTATACATGGCGGCCAGTATAACTGGTGGATGAAGAGTCCTGGAAAACCCAGGGAAGAACCACCGACAAACTAGAAGCTACTGATAGGCTTTCCCACGTATCCACGCTAGCCGAGCCTTGGACTCGAACCCATGCAGACAGAGGTGAGATGGCAGTGATCCGGAACGGTAAGCGCTTTAGACCCACTCGGCCAGTCAGAGCCCCTTTTTGGCACTGTAAAGGTAATTTGTATAGCTGCCCCATTTGTTTGCATAATTTCACTATTTGAGTGAATATATTTTACTATATGAGTAAAATACTACATTTGTTTTACGATTTGAGTAAAATACATTAATCTTTTCGTTGCTAAATCACGGTGAATCATTCACCCCTTGTCCGTGTACTGTGTAAAGTCATTTTTTTAATATTTTCATTATTTAGTCAGTCTGTTTTATGTTAATTGATCCAATAGTTGGATCATATACAGTTACATATTAATATTGCTCATTCAAGTCGTTCGTTATTTAACATAGTAATTTGTATCACCATCAAAAGTGTTCTGTTGTTGATCCGAAATCCCATCCGGTTCTCTTGCTACATATAGCTATCTCTTGTCTTTAGCAAGGAAACGTAGTGTACATCAATGGTCCTATAACTTCCATCAGTGGAAGTCTAGCTTCACTTCACAATTTTGTCAACCTTGTCCAAAATAGTTTATTTGCTTGAAACATTGTTTGTTCGTTTGAAACAAATGCTTTAATTATTGTTTGTTTGAATAAAAAAATGTTGTGTTTTGAAAAAATGTGTCTGTCGTTTGTTTTCAATTTTTATCATTATACATGTTCTCTGACTTATCTCTATCCCTCACCTTAAAATCAACTCTATAGTATTCCGACAGAACAAAAATCGTAGAATTGTTTTCTATCACGTGCGCGCTTGAACCATATAAAGCGAGGCAATCTCCAGTCTGACCATCCATTCTTGACTGGTTCACCTATGAAGATGCTTTCTAATTTAGCTAAACTTAACGAAGCCTGTGTGCATATGCATCGTGCCAGACAAAGCCTGATTTCCAAACCTGAAGAGATAAAGATTGTCAGGATGCTGAAAGTGGCCAAAAACCTGATAGGAGAGGTCTTCAGAGAGGAAATTAAGAAGGACAAATAATAATGGACTGAGAAGTACAGACTTCAGAAGCAGAGAGCGCAGCAGCAACAACAGCAGGAACTAGACAGATGTTTTGTCGAATGCCTTGTGGACACGAAAGAGTTCTCCTCTTTCCGAAGAAGCAGACCCTATCCTGTAAGAAAGCCTGCCGCCAAACGGGACGCAATCTTAGAGGATAAAATAATCTCTGTCCACAAAAACATCCCTTTTCAGGGCTACCGAGATCTCTAGAAAAGAGACTATTGTAATTGCCAGTTGGTATGAGTGTGGAGTAGTGAGAATATAAACACTCACTCCATGTGTGTGAGTGTGTTTGTGTGTGTATTTGTGAGATTGTATGTTTGTGTGGATATTATATTTAGGTTTGTTTTTTCTTCTTCCCTCTGTGGTGTGTGTGTATATTTGTATGTGTGTGTGTGTGTGTGTGTGTGTGTGTGTGTGTGTGTGTGTTTAGCTGTGTGTTTGTATGCGTTCGCGTAGTTTGTGTTGATAGTAGAGTGTTTTTTCTCCCTTTCCTTCGGTGTGGATATTAGAGAATGTGTTTGTAAGCGTTCGCGTACATTTGTGTGGATATCATATATTGTGTTGGTATGTGTGCGCTTACGTTTATGTTGATACTAGATATTGATTTTTTTTATAGTTAATATTGGGGTATTAGATAGATTAGATAGTAGATATTTTTTACCCTTCCCTTCTGTGTGGATAGTAGAGTGTGTGTTTGTATTCGTGCGTGTACTTTTGTGTGGATAGTATATTTCGGTTTGTGTTTTTCTTCTTCCTGTGTGTGGATACTAATTTGTGGGGTGTATTGACCCTCCCTTCTGTGCAGATAGTATAATTGGGGTTTGTATGCGTTCGCGTATTTTGTGTGGATAGTAGATATTGTGTTTGTATGTATTCGTGTGCGTTTATGCGAATAGTATATTTGGTGTTTTTTTCATCTTCCCTCTGTGTGGATAATATATTATGGGTTTGTTTTTTCTTCTTCCCTTTGTGGTGCGTGTGTGTGTGTTTGTACGTATCCGTTCGTGAACGTTTGTGTGGATAATATAATGTGTGGTTGTATGCGTTTGCGTACGTTTGGCTGGATAGAGTATTGGTTTTGTTTTCTTCTTCCCGTGTGTGGATATTTTATTTGGGGTTTGCATGCGTTCGCGTACGTTTGCATGGACAGTATATTGTTGTTATTTTTTCCCTATTCCCTCTGTGTGGATAGTATATTTTGGGTTTGTATGAAAATAGAAGAAACCCAAAGGCTCTTTTCAAGGACCACCCATGTATCTAGAAAAGATATGCTTTCTTGCCTAATTTTTTTAAGTGGGTTGTATAGTAGTTGTTTGTGTGATAGATTGATGTTCATTAATCTATGTCTATGTGTTACATATATCTATGTCTCTATTCATTTGTCTCTACCTATACCAGTGTTAAGCCCAATTGAGGTCAACCCTTTGATACCATGTTACAATCTCCAGTACCATGATGTCGCCTCACCTGTTCCATTCATAGTGTCCCTATACAAAACCCAACCTTATTTCTTGTCGATATTGTGGCCCGGGGGATAGTCTTGTAATGCTAATTACATTGTCCCTAAAGTGGCCCCATTCACTACTTATAATATCATGTGAAGAAATACTGGTTAAGAAACATCCAACATACGGATCATCCAGCTTACAAATCGACTTGCGCCAGTTTCAACAACGGAAAAGGTTTGAACGGAACTTAAATAAGAAAAATAAATATCAGGCAACACGCAAGTAGCTTATGAGAAAACAATTTATCAGTCGTGACAAATTATATTGTGAATATTGCATATATAGCTCTTTAAACACAAATCAAGAAAAATGTACCATTCGTCATTCACGTCTATATTCATAAATATTAGTTGGTGTAGTATTTTGATAGTGATGTACATTGTCACTTGTCACGTAACAGACTCATACTGACCAATTAAATATTACATGAGCTTTTACATCTTATAAGGACATTTCTTTAATAAGTTAAAATAGCATTTGAATTTTATACAAATACAAAGTGTTCCTAAATTCAATATATATCACTATATTAACAATTGTGGACATTTTCAATGTTGATTTGTTACCTTATTTTTATCATTTTACCAGAGTAGACACATTTTATGTTGTAAACAGTTTTTAAAAATTAATTGCATATGGTCTAACATAAAAATGAAGTTTCAAAAAAGCTGAGATCTTTCTCTTGGACAAATTGGACAGACGGGCAAATAGTAACATTCATTACCAATTTAATTTTAATCACCAAGGTTAAGCGTTATATTAGAACATGTCATATTCTTCTAAATATCCAATGCCTACTGTGATTACTGGTCAAGACTTTGAACCCTTCACTTGCTTTGCCAATTTTTTTTCCGACTTTGAACCCATTACTTGCTGTGATTACTTTTTCAGATTTTGAACCCAATACCGGCTGTCATTACTGGTTCAGACTTTGAACCTAACGCTTACTGTGATTACTTGTTCAGACTTGGAACAGAAGTAAATATGGGTTTCGATCCAGAGCTAATAAAGCATTTGTAACATCAGTTTCTGTTTAAAAGGAAATATAATTCTTAGCTGTGGATGAAATGACGACCTTTGCATTTTGTTCTTGAATGTACAAGTCGGTTAGGGTTTGGACAATCACACTTTGTTTAGCTGATGAAAGATATAAATTCTTTCAACCTAAATCATAGGTTTGAAGCATTCATTTCAGTTGTAATTGTGATCACTTTTCACCGTTAAACATTATACGATCTTATTTTGTTTCGAAAAATGTTAAAGTTTTTTTCTGGATTGATTTTTGAGATAAAAATACAACTTTGAGAGATTCAAGGGAAACATTGATTAACTTTACACATAGTAATAAATGCATCATATCAATATGGTTACCGTTCCTGCGTGTGAGAATCTACCCAATTTGAAGCCGAGGCAAACCGAATAGTGGATGATCAAGTTTAGTTGATTTTCGTTATAACAAGATTAAACATAGCTGCATTTGTTATCTGTATTTCAGAAGATTACGTTGCTCTTTATCTTATTAAATAGTATATAATATTTAAGGCACAGTGTGTGTGTGTGTGTGTGTGTGTGTGTGTGTGTGTGTCCGAGCGATTAGGATTTTTAACGTAGCTTTAACAATATTGCTACGATTTCTGCATTGTGTCAGTTTATAGTCATGTCTAGCACTGATGCGTCATGCCGCAGACATGTAGCTTGACGTCCCACCCAGTAACATTATCATGACACCAGGCCGACCAGTCCTAACACAAACCTTTTAATGATGAGCGCTTAGCCAGGCAGCTGTTAGTAACATTTTTATAAATCTTCGGTATGATTCGGCCGGGGTCAGAACCCACGACCTTCCACTTCCGAGGGGGACACTCTAACCACTAAGCCGCCGAGCAGCAGAGGGGCTGTACAGACCGAAACTTTTTGCACAATAAACCCCTCCAGGAAACTATTCCTCGATAGAGGGCTTATTTCGACGAAATAAACCCTTCTATTCAGAATACAGGACAAAAAAAATGTCCCCCGAAAACTCGAAGAGTTTCCAGGGACAAACTCGTTGAGTTTGCACTGACAACTTGGGTTACTTCAATAAATCTGAAACAGTTTCCGTGGCGGGGTCGTTATTGAAAAATCCATGGGTCGGGTCCATCCCCTCTGCTGCTCTGGGAAATGAGTTTCCAAGGAAAAACATTTTTATGTTAGCGGAATTAAATCATTGACAAATAAATAATGGCAAATATTGGAGAAGCACATACGACTAGATTAGCTCGAGAACGTCTCGAAGCAATTCAGAAATTTCTTCCTGTCCGTGATAGCGTCAGACAAAAATTACAACTAAGACAGCAAGCACGGGAAGGCTTTGCAGAGACTACGGAGGAATTATTTAAACCCGTGACCAAAGCTACTGAAAAATCCGCAGCTGTTACCAAAGAGGCTTTAATAGAGCAAAGGAAAATTTTACAGGATATTTCAGCTGGACTTAAACCCCCGCCTCCACCCGATGAAGTTGTTGTGTCAGTACCTGCTGGTAAGCGAGTAACAGGGAGAATTACTGACCCCGCCAAAAGATTTACGCCGGATTATATTGAACTTCTTAAAAATGTACCAGAAGAGAAATTACCTGAGACAATACTGTTAGGATTGATTAGAAGAGATGTGTCTTTAAACCCAGAACACGGTTCTATGACAGATGATAATTTTATCAAATATTCGTATCGTATACGTGAAAATAAAAAACAAATCAGCAGGGACGATACAAAATACGATAGACTTGTAGATGCTATACGTAAACTTGAAATTCCACCATCGCAACCTCAAGAAGAAAAATCACCGTTGCAACACACAGAACGACAACAATATCCTTCACGGCGAAGAGCAATAGATCCTGACCTAACTCCGTTAAGTGAATACGAGGCTGCATCTGAAGGAAGTCCGCGGGGCCAAAAATTCAAACAAACTAGGTCGCCGATAATTAGCTTAACAACATCTTCTGAAAGTTTGCCTCAAGACATTTTATCCCCAAGAATTGTACCATCAACAGGGGAGGGTTTAGGATCCGGTTTTATTGCCTGCCCTAATAATATCATCGATGATGTATCACGGTTGGAAGTTCTCATCGGAGGAAGACGTGCCGGAAACAATTCTCCGGAAATTATAAATGAAGCCGCAGATATCTGTCAGAGACTATTTCAGCGTGGCATCATGGATATCAGCATCTACCGGGGGCTCATTGATGAACTCGCAGACGGTTACCACAGCGACTAATAATTAAATTTGCTAGCAAATTCAGTTAGATAAACAATAATTAAATAAAATGATACTACACGATTCTTTTCGCAGACCAAGAAGTGTCAGAGTAGTAAACTCACGATTACCAGTATACGAGGTTGTTTACGGAGATGGAGTCGGTGATGTTGTTAGGGATTTAGTCACAAGAATCGCTCCGAAAGCTGGACCGTTAGCAAAACAATTCGCGATGAAAGCCGCTGATGTTGTCAAGGATAAAGCCATTGGCACTGTTGGTAGTCTTGCCGGGAAAGCATTTCAATCAATCAAGGATCGACTAGCACAGCTGATACGAAAAAAAAACCCAGTCGAGAGGTTGGTGCCAGTAAAACTACCATCCACTGAAGCTATGCCGGCAAATGTTAGTAGCGTAGTAAATAAGGCCGTAAATCAGAAATTAGCTGAGATCGCAACAGCAGGAATTACCTCCAAAGCGTTGCAAGATAGTGTAACTGCTAATTTGATAGCTGGTAGTGGTTTCCGGTGACGATAACATTTTAATTAGATCATCACAAATAATAATAATGTTTGCACGAAAATCCAATGACGCGTTTGATATGTCCAAACCAGTACTTAAAGATGATTCTGTACGTGATTTTCAATATTATTCTTATGAAGCACGTGATCCTAACCAACGCGGAAGAATTGAACTACAGGTCCAGGATACAAGTAGATACTTCTTGCCCGCTGAGGCCTTCATCGAAGTTGAAGGTAGGCTTTTAAAGAATGATAACACTAACTACGGAATCGGCGACCGAGTTGGATTTGTTAACAACGGCATCATGGCGTTATTTAAATCCGCTATTTACATGATAGATGGAAAAGAAATTGAAACAATTCATGATAACGTCGACGTTGCCACAACAATTCTCGGGTTGGCGAGATACTCGGATGATTACACCAGATCAGCCGGACCATCAATGATGTTTGCAAAGGATATAACCGACAGCCCCGAGAACAGGAATGTAACAATGAATAATGCCGGTGACGCAGTTGCATCGATGAACGAAAATTTTAATTTGGGTTTTGCAACACGTAGATCGATGTTAAGTGGAGATGAAGAGTTCTCAGGTGTGATTCCATTGTCTCACATCTTTGGATTCTGCAGAGATGTCCACAAGGTCATATTCGGTGCCAAACACACAGTTGTACTTGTGCGAAAACCTGATGATAATGACGCTATCTGGCGAGATGCTGCTGTTGTCCCTGGTCAGGTAATACTAACTAAACTGTGGTTGTGGATGCCAGTGTTGTCTCCGTCAATCACCGAAGAACAACGACTGTTGTCTTTCATGGACACGGGCGGTAAATCACTGCTATCCTGGAAAACAACAACCACAGACGTTATTCAGGGTGATAATGGTGGGTTGTTTACATGGCATATATCATCGCAACAAGGAGTATCAGCACCACGACATATTTTCATTGCATTTCAATACCGTGCTAGAACAGATAGCCAGGAAAGAAATCCAATGGTATTTGATACACTTGGAGTTTCTGAAGTTTCGTTGAGAATAAATGGGCATCAGGAGCCATCTGAGGATATATTAATAGATTTCGAACATCATCGTGTCGCACGCGCGTATCATCGTCTGATGTCATTTATGGGGCGCGACCTTAATGTAGACACTGGCCTGCAAATATCACAGCGAGACTTTATGAGTTTATATCCGATTTATTACTTTTCGCTGGAACATCTTGATCTGGTTAAACAATCTGTTGTCGACCTACATTTCCGAGCTCGTGTAGGTGTTCCTGCTGGTGGTTACAGAGCGATTGCTGTCATACTCTCCGATAAAGCAATGCTGCTTGAAGGTGTTGGCGGACGAATGAGGGTCATCGACGCTCCAATCGAGAATATGTAACGCAATTAAAATCAAACTTAGGATATAATGTCATACAGTCATGTTAATGTCACCTTGACTTCCGGTCAAACGAAGAAATTGCAATCAAAGAACGCAAGCACGTGCGGGACATCAATAACACTAAAACGAGATCAGATTACTGGTGGTCCAAACAAATTGTCGTTGACTAATACTCAGCTTAAACATTTTAATAAGGCACTAACAGCAAAAACCGGTGTCCGACTTGATTTCTCTGCTGCAGCTATCAAGGACATGACTAAAACCGGTGGAATATTTCCTCTTCTCGCAGCAATACCGGCGTTGATTGCCGCGGCAGCACCAGCCGTAGCAAAAGCCGCAGCACTCGGTGCAGTTGGAACTGCAGCTGGAATGGCACTAAAAAAGGCAACGGGAAAAGGATACAAGAAAAAAAAGGGACGCGGTCTAAGACTACCAGGAACTCCACCATCATGGTATCCAAAAAAATTCTAACGCCGTTGAGCAATTTTGATTTACTCGATGCTGTTAAAAAATTGCGTGTAAAACATTTCAGAGGCGTATTTATGCGAGATCAATTACCGCAACGACCGAATAATCCAGAAACTGGCATTATCAATCTCGACAACAAAGATGGTCCGGGAACTCACTGGGTTGCTTACGCGATCGATCCACGTGGAATTATCTATTTTGATTCGTACGGTTTAGCACCGCCAGTTGAGTTTCTCAAGTATGTCAGCAGATTTTCTAATGTTCCAGTGTGGCAGTCGACGTTACCAACACAAACATTAATTGATCCGCCCATTTGTGGGAGGGAGGTTTTAAATGTTCTTGATGCAATCTCAAGAAATCCAGCAACTCCTCCTCATAAAGTAGTGTATGAATATACCGCATCGAGAAATGCTAGCATTTGAAAAACAGCAATAAGAATAATGGTGGATATTTACGGAAGACCTTTCACACGAGGAAGTAAACCAAGCACAGATGCTGATCTCTCAAAATATGCGACCAAAGATGAAGTCGATAATCTTTTGAATATAGCTGGAGTTGACCCAGATGAAGTTGCTATTTTCCAAGACAGGCAAGGAAAACTAAGAACGAGCAACATTAAGTGGAATGATATAATTCGCAGAGTTCTTGGAGCTACCAAGGATAACTTCGTTGCATTTAGTGATGGCGGCCGGATCAAGGACTCGAATATATCAATCGCAAGCATCAAAGACAGTATTGATAAAGGTGTTGATAAATGTGTGAAAAAAGCCGGTGACACGATGACAGGCGAACTCAGCATGAGCGGCAACAAAATAACCGCGTTAGCGAATCCCGAATCCGACCAGGATGCGTCAAACAAACAATACGTGGACATCGTCAACGGTAAACTAAATACGCTGCGTGCAGAGCATGATGTTCACGTGGGCGCGTTTACAAGATTTCGAAGAAACTTCGTAAAAACTGATGAGGTCGTGGATAAGTTCTTTGGGACTCCTCCAGTCGTCGATGTAAAACTCGCTGATGTAAAGACCGACATTAACACGATCAAACAAACACAGCAGGATATCGTATCGGGTATTCCTGATATCGTTAACAAAACCAGTTTGATTAAAGTTCCCACTGGAGTTACTCCGGGGCATATCACCAACATCGTATTCACGGTATCATCGGGATTCGCAACATGGTCACGACAAAATAACACTATCAAATATACAGCAACAGCCACCGGTGTTTACAGGTTGTCTGTGTTTTCAGCCGCTAAATTTGAAATCTTCACAACATATCCTTGGAGACATTCCACCGATAAGTATTCCGGGGTTTGCACTGTAATACTAAACAGCGGAACCGAGGAAACATTTATGCTTGAAGCCGAGGACGATAGTTTAACAGCAACATCTTACTGGTTTTGTTTGGAATTCGTCGCTGCAACGCCTCAATTGGTTACCGCGTAATTGAATAATGTCAACGACGCCAGATGCTCAACAATATCGATACAATCAAGTCCGTGAGTGGCAATCTGAGTTAAAAACTGTCATCGAAGTAACTAGTCAAAAAGTAAAAAAATACAAGCGCCGCATAACAGTGCTGGATATTATGGTTTATTCAGTATCTGCCGTTGTTGCATCTGCCGGAGCAATACTATCAGCGGTCACTCCGGTAACTGCAGCAGTCGCCGCCACGATCTGTGTTTCCGCGGCCACAACAACAGCTGGAGTTTTCGGCATCATAGCAAAAAAAATATCATCATGTGCTAACACAAAATTACACGATTACACGACAAAATTAAATACAGCCACGACCGCATATCAGAAATTATCATCGCTGATATCATCATCGTTAGACGTGCAAAGTAGCGACGCTACGATATCAGATTCTGAATTCAAACTAATGTCAGATGCGTACAATGACTATTTGAAAACTAAACAAATAAATAATGTCAATAGAACTGCTTCAACAAATAGTCACAAACACAACACCGGTAAGGACCACAATGATCTCAGTGTCCTCGACGACACCAGAATTCGGTATTAATTTTCGAACTCCAATTCCAGTGAGTGAAATCGCGTTAGCAAAGCTCAGTGTGTATCACAGCTGGCCCAATGTTAGGTCGGCATCATTTGGTGGTCTGCAGCCAAATAATTCATTCGTGTTCGGGAAAAGCAAAGCCGACTCCGGCGAACAGGGTGAACTTGACTGGAATACAATTACACTTCCCACTGGGAGTTATCAGATCGAAGAAATCAATAATGAGATACAACGCCAAATAAAACGAATCACCGGCAAGGAAGCCAAAATATCTATAACAGCTCATGAACCAACGCTGTCTGCGGTCATTGAAATCTCAACGCCAGGATACGCCGTGGATATTTATAACAGCTCAATCCGAACATTATTAGGATGGCCAAAGGCCCCCGAGGTTAAACCTCGTCCACCAAAACCTGAAAAATCGGATTTTATGACCTATAAAGAAGCACTACACGACCTCGAGTACAATTATTATTTACTCCTTGCAGATCAATTACTAGCAAGAAAAAGTACTTTAATGCCCGATACTTGGAGTATAGAAGCTCCACGTGTTAAGGGGGGGCAGGAGCTCCGTGTTTACCGTCTAGATGATATAGAATCTGAATTATTTATTCCGATCAATCTAGTACATAAACAACAGCTACAACTCCTGCGAGTATATTTCCAAGATTATATTTCTGATTTAACAAGTCCGCGTGATAATATTATCACAACCATAGAAAAACTAAACAAACTCGCATCGGCCATGGAAACTATAAATCTAAGAATAATTCAGGCTTTACTGGATCTTAAAGACTATATCGATGATAATTATAGACAGATAGCCAGAGCAGATTTTGCAATTAAATATGGTATTCAAGTGAATGATATTTCAGATTTTAAATTTCCTGGATATAACGTGCCCGAGCTGAGAAAATCAGTCTCTGATCTCATCGATCAATCTTTCGAAGATATTCTTGCCGCGTACGAACGAATAAAACCACAACCTGTTATTCTCAAGCACGACAACAGTACAGCATCCGATGGCAGACACATCTCACCCGGGATCGTAAATATCACAGATGTTATTGCGGTCAATCTTGTATGTGACGTCATCGATGGCAGTTACAGCGCATCAGATACTACGACGGCACAACAGGGGTTTATCCTGTATACGTTCACACCAAGAGACCCCCCTGGTTTTCTGATTGTGCAAGAACCAATCAATCCGGTCTATCTACGGTGTCATAACCCGTGGTTGTCAACGATAAATTTCAAACTCACCGACCAGAGGGGGAATTTGTTGGACCTGCGTGACGAGACTGTTAGTATAAACTTACTGGTGAAGTCCTAAGTCAAGGGATCCATAATATTTATAATAGTTTTTTTTTCTGCACTGATCCATTTTCGTCATTTTATCGTGCAAATACCCTATCAAAACCAGCATAAGTTATCGTTGAAAGTGCTAGCACGCATTTAAAAAAAAACGGTTGTGTATAATGTATCAACCCGAGTACATTCATGCACGAGTTCATATTCATGATAAGCAAATTCTTTACGAGGCAATAAAAACCGCATTTCAAATACAGACATTCCCAGAACAGTATTTCCCCGTTAAAATAGTTATTGACGTGTATGGTGACGAAGACTTCTTGTTAACTCCGTCACAATTAACAGAGCTACAGCAAAATCATATGATCATAGTTTGGTGTCAACGAGAACAGATTATGAACTATTCTCATTCCTGTATTGATGTTGAAACGCTTAAGCAAATCCTGAAAATCTGAAAGCGCCCTTCACTTGAGAAACTCTTTGAGTTTCCAAGGGCAAAAAAAATAATACACTTTTTTTTTTACCCGTGGAAATGTGCTTTACACTCCAAGCGGGGGGGGGGGGGCGCTAGCGTTCTCAGGTTCTACTTTCACTTTGTGCTGTGAGTCACACGCTATGCGGTTTATACTTCCTTGTCGGCCTCGTAGTCAGAAACACTAGTATTTTTGTCAGAAATGCAAGGCATTTCCGTGTCTAGATTCTTTATATAACCTTTTAACCGTCTCACCCTGGTGCTAATTAATTTTCGAGTCTCATACTCTTGTGACAATCCAAGACGAATCTTCTCAACTGCACGGCACAGTGGAATAAATTCAGATACCTGATTTTCAGTTATCCCGGCAAGTGATCTGTAAACACGATCTTGCAAACCCTTAATGAACCTATAACGAGCAGGGAGATTGTTCTTCCCCAAGCGTGATAGCTCATTCAAGGATTCAAAATCTGACATAATTGTTTCAGTGTCTAGTAAAATATTAAAACCTCGCTGTTGTAATTCTTTAATTTCAACAAGTATGGTATTTATATTTTCGTGATTCATATTATTATATATTTTTATATTTTTAATAGAAACACTTTGCATGAGAAACGCTAGCTTTCCAAAACAAAACGAGACAGTCGGAAACATTTATCCCCT